>JAFMSR010000002.1:32064499-32777549 GCA_022818135.1 Saxidomus purpurata
GTCAAGGAATGGAACATTAATCACGATCTAGTCCGAAATAAGATTGCTCACAACAAATACAGACATTGACGCCATTCTTATCTCTCTTACCTATTTCACGATTAAAATCGGTCGTTAAGATAAACGCTTTTATCATTTTATGCTTAACAGACGTATTTATTTCTTATTTTGAAGCCCAAGGTAAAACTGTTGCATTTTCAGACTTTTTCACCACTTTGAAATAATGTGTTTCGGACTTAGATATAGAGATAGTACCATTCAACTTCACAAATTCCTTAATCATTTCATACTAAGCAAACTTCATTCAGATCCTCACTCATATACTAAGTTTCAACACCCAAAACATTTGCAAATTTATTGAACAATTATTCCATCGGAATGTCATAATTTTTGTAATTTTTCTTTTCGAAAGGAGGCTGTTAAGATGTACAAGACAGACTATTATCTCAGTTAAATTAGCTTATTCATATATAAGAGTGTCGTAATACCCTCTTGGCTGTATCGTTAGCATAATTATCGAAACACTTTTCGGTTTCTATGTTTTCTCTTTCTCTCTACGAACAAAGCATATATCTCATGTATTTGTCATAGAGAACTGCATTAAATTTCAAGTTTTACATTTAAGGTGATGAGATGGAAGAAGCCAGACAAAACAACATATTAACAGTAACTTTTCAATAACTTTTACTTGGTATTGAATATAAATACAACATATTTTTTCTTTAAAAATGATACACATCTATAGTACTAGTATTTCAACTGCGTATATCTGGTCTAATATCTTAATTACCCTCACTTGGTATTTTTCTATTGACAAAAATAGACCTTCTGACATGAGTATACAACAATTGCCTGCAATCTGCTCTCTCCAATTAATTTCTCACGAATTACTGTGTAATCAGTATATACAGTCAAAGAGTTTTGTCAATAGAAATCTGTTACACGATGAAAGTTTCTTAGGGCCCTACGTCGGTAAGTTTTGAATAACCTGCTCACAAACCAGAGGGAAAAGAGTATAATGTAATTTTCGGATTGTAAATAGGACTTTACAGACAAACATTTTCACACGGAGGTACCTGCTTGACGAAAAATCAATATGATTTTCATGAAGCACTGTATCTAGCATTGGACAAGGAGGATACACCTTAGAAGAACAAAATACTTGTGAATGAACAACTGAATTTTCAAACATAAGACTTCCAAAAACTCATGCCATATTGGAAGAAATGTATTTGGAAGTTTGTTTACCAAGTTGAAAAAAAACAGTTTCTTATCTTACTCAAATCGAAATTGTTTAATTAAATTTTTCGCATGCTCATTTATACTTGTCGCCTATATGCTACAATACAGGGTGTTAAGAATTCAAACCAAAATTGATTGTACATGAAGCTTATCATCACAAACATACATAGTGAATTGTAAACGAGAACGAGACGAGTTAAATGGAAAACCGTAAAAGTGTTAAATACCCTAATATAATACTTTTATGATTGGGACAACGTTTTCGAGAGGCCAGTAACCCTAAAGCACATATTACACGTGTTTGCAACGTCCACGAACATTTTATTCGACATCTACGTCAGCGTCATGGACATTGAAACATTTTAAATCGATTTTAAAATGATGAAATTCTTATATTTTGCAATTGTAAATAAAATATATTCGATTTTAACCTTTGTGTTGTTAATCAATACCGTGCACAACTTTTGTCCTGAAATATATTACTAACAAAAGATCACCAAACTTCATGTAATACAGTTAAAAAAGCCATCAAATACTAGGTCATAGAAAGCTGTGTCAATACCTTTGACACTTTGAACCGCCTTTTAAGAAAAATAAATTGAAAAGCGTTCAAGTTTGTGAAGAATTTTGTGGCAGTTTACACGGTCAAAAATGCCATCAATGACTTAATCAGTGAACACGTTAGTAAAGTTCTTTGATCCAGTAACCACCTAAGGTTCTTTTAATTATTATTAACTTACAAGTATTACTAATTCTTTTTTATGAAGTACACTTGAGTACGATCTCCACTTCCAAACAATATTAAACATTCGTGAAAGTTATATGGGAGATCTGACATACATATAATATATACATTGTGTTGTACATATAATATATACATTGTGTTGTACATATAATATATACATTGTGTTGTACATATAATATATACCTTGTGTTGTACATATAATATATACATTGTATTGTATAGCAGAACAGCGCCAAACGTATCTTTACAGGAGTAGAGGAAGCTCCAATGTCTTGAACGGAGAGGGTATCTAAAACTAGCAACAACTTACGGTATATCAATAATAACGACAAATGAAAAGGCGGAATATGGAGTCATTTATGGCCTATCATAAAAAAACGACATACAAAAGACTGCATTAAAAACGTCGATGTAACTTAATACATTACTTACAATTATCAATAAAAAAGGGCATAAGCCATCTTTAACATTTATTTCATTTTCGGAATGCAGTTCTATTATAGGTGAATTACTTCTGCATTTGTTGGAACCAACTATGTGTAGTTAAATGAAGAAAAAAAGAAATATATTCATTTTGAGAGAACTGAAGCAGTTAATGAGGAACTTTAGTCAGTTATCTCCCATTAATACTCTCTAAATGCAGTTAGGTCCTTTCATTTGGATTACTCTGCTTTTTTCGCTATTTTCTTTGTTCCATATAATGAAATTTAAGGCAAAATATTGCTAATCATGATAATATCTTTAAATGATGCTTTTAGTTACATGTTCTATTAACACCCCAGTGTCAAATTTTTTACAGTCCTTGCATTTTAATCAACACATGTGTGAGATAATTCGCACATAATAATTGGTATTTCTCTATGTGGAATAGCGATAAAGTCAGAGGATTCCAACTACTTGCAAATTGGGATACCTTGGACTTTATCTGACAAGGGAGATAATTTCTTTTCCACTAAAGGTTCTCATTGTATAACATTTTACCGAAAACCTTTAACAAATATACAATGGCATAAACTTTTTAAGGCGTTTGTAAAGCTGGTATTTACATATATTTCATACCTTTAAAATCTAAGATTCTAGTTTGTAACAGCTCAGTGAGTGTTATAGAATAAGACAAGGTTAGTTCTTGTTTACCATAATTTTCAACTGAATTCATGTTATGCAACGTGAACGATTCAGATGACATAATTGACCTTACGCCAGGAGAGTCATAGCCATGCCCACCGAAATCAAGAGGCACTACTCCTGCGAAGTCCGACAAACACAGGAAACGCTCATACAGATATCTTTTGAACTGAGTCTGCAATAATTTATTTTATTTATATACATGTATTTGATAATATTTAACTGTCCTATGATCCATTTGCTGATTTAAAAAATATCTTTATAAAAAGTTAAAGTTAACCTTGTGTGACTTTAGTTTTAAAGGATTACTAGTACCCAAAACGCATGCGGCATTCTGTTTACAGATTAAGGCTAGTTATTTACAGACGCGTTACTGTCATGAAATTGAAATGTTATTTTAATTAGCACCATAAAATCGGTTATCACATATTTACGGTAGCATCATTATGTCCGCTGTGCATTAATTATGAAATACTCTTCAAAGAGGCGTTAATTGAAAAGCTCTTAAATATTAGATATCGATAAGCATTAAACATGTGTCATCAGTAAAGTAGCTGTGTGACCATGGTTTCTGATTTGTATTTCGTGGGAGACTTAATTTTTATATGTGGTTCTGCGAACCGGATCATGCTATGGGATGTTAAGTTTGAAACAATGTGACACTTTTATAACTAAAACAAAACCGATTATATACAGTAAAACATTTTTAAGCATATAAATTGTTATCATTTTGATACAACTTCTGAATGATGCCTCCACATGAAAATCAAATATTTTTAAAGTTTATTATTTGCGATTGTTTCTTTTTGTTATTGCTGTTATTTTCTAAAATGACAAACAAACAACTGCATGTTCAGCTATAGAATCATTTATTTGTCACAATTACTTTTCAAATCAATTTTACCAGATGAATCTAACTGACTGACTAATTGGATACCCTCGCTACCGGTCGTAGACATACGACCGAGCATGGCTTATATTATCATTGTGCACTTTAAGTTTATGATGTGAAAGTTCCCAAACAACCAGATTCATCGGCCAAAGCCTTTCAAATATAAGTACACACACAAACACATGATGGCACGTTTTTATAAGATACATTTGACAGGGCATGTATTTCATTTTTAACTGCGATCTCCTCCATGGTTGATTGGTAACAGTCTTACTTGTTATCATTAAACATATCCTAAATTTAGAATCACGGGCTCGACCTATGTCTTCTTATTTGAAGAAGTTGGCAGTTTCGTAGACGTATAGTACATGTCATTTCCTGAAACGATTGTTGCTCAAGTTGTAAATAACCGAAATACTGTTGAAACAGCGCGTTTGAAACGTATTGACCAGAAACACTTTTAAAATCTAAGTTTATTTCGGCAAGATAAATCTTTGAGAACCCTTTTAAATTGAAAGAACGTCAGTCTCTTTGCTTTATTTCTTAAAATTCGTTTTATAAAATCATTTTAAACGTATAAAGAATCACAAAACTCGTAGAATTAAAAAAGCTAACCCCGTAAACACGATTAACTCTGTGACCATCACGATAAACTTGTTTATTAAAAAACAAATACTCTTTCTTACACAGAAAATACCTAATATTGCATGTCCGTCAACGGACGCAGTTTGAATGATGTTTGATGGACAAAATGGCGGCTGATAACCACGTTCGTCACGTGTTGTATCAGCTAGTTGTTTAATTGGTTTGATAAGAAATTCTTATCTGTCAATCAATAACCTGGTGCAAAGTCAATTATTAAAGCCATAATTCAGCATCTTCAAAGTAGATTAAGATTGACAGTCAAGAACAACTATATGTGCAATTTAATCTTTTAATATACTTTTCTAAACATAAGTCATTTCAGAATGTTCACTATCCAATAAACTCTAAATTATAACATCGACATTTACGTCTTTTGACGTGATGCCGCACAGATTCTGAGCAATGCATCTGTAAGGGCCTGAGTTGTTGTAAGCAATGTTGCTGATCACCAGAAGGTTAAGCTGATAAATAACCTCAACGTTTTCTGGGAATTTGTGTCCAATTATCTGCAAGAAAAATCGAAGCATAAGTTCAGTTTAATCGTTTCGTTATCTGTCTATTCTATTATGTATTATGGAGACATTCTATGCGTATCGAATTTTATTTCTGATCAATTTCGTATACATAGCCGTAACAATTATTGTAAGTAATGGGGGTCGCCACAAACCTAATCAAAATGTTTTATCTATCTTCATATTATCGTAAGCTATATATCACAAACATCTTATCATTTACAAGATTCTCAATATGCAAGACTGTCAAATAATGAACCTTAGGTCCTTCCCAGTGAAGAGAGTCTGCGTGAGATGCATTACAATGGAGTCTAACAAAATCCCCAACTTTTACCAGTTCGTCGTTCTCGATAAAGGTAATGACTGGAGGCCCTATATTTTGAAGAAGAAACGCACAGTGAACATTCCTCGGAAAAGGGTCATGAAGGGCACAGAGTACAAAGACTTCGTCGATCTTGCAGACCTAGGGAATTCGTCTGTTTAAGTGAGGTATTCGTATGTGAAAAATCTTATATTGTTAATCAATATGTCATGGCTAACCATATTGGTGAGAATCTCTTGTGTTGCGGTCGATTTGAAAAATTAACAAAATGTTGATAAGGAAGGTTCCAATATATTATTTCAAAATATATACAACACTGCTTTGCAATATCGGAACGTTCAATATTGCATTGACGATTTTGTTATGGTTCTGCAAAATTAATGTATTTAATCTAAAGTAGGTATTTACACCAAGTCCTTTGTATCTATTGATACATTTACTAAGTATTTAACGATTATCAGGTATGTTGTAGATGGATAATACTGAAGCATTTTGAGTCAATTTCAGCGACAGATACGTTAATATTTTTCCAAGGTGACTTTGTCTTAGGAAATATATTGTCTGAATATGATGTTCTTATATTTTGTTTGTGTGCTCACCGCTACAGCAGGGTGCATTGTGACAAAATTTCGTGTCAAATTTAGAGCCATAACATAACTGTCCTCCATTTTGTGGTGGTGGATTGTTACAATGACGAAATCTGTGCTGGATTCCGTCTCGGCCACAGCTATATGGGCATCGAGTCCAACTGGACCACTCCCCGAATATACCATCTACCGCTTTTGGAAAAGCTTAAGTACGAAGTATAAAAGGAGAACTTTACACCAACAGATTATTACTTGCCATAATTGCTGTTTTAAAAGAAAGATTTTGTACTTCGTCAGAGTTGAAGAGCACAGATAGCTGACGTTATATCCATTTTCAGTACAGAACGGTTTACCTGTTTTATTTTACACGGTTTATATATCAAGTTGTTTATTGATTATAACAATTTTCCACTTCGCTTATATAGTAAAAGTGGTTGTTACTTTTTCAGCTTTAAATATTGTTCTCAAATGATTGAGTCCGAATCTTTGTCGTTTAAATTATTTATTTCAAATGTAATCAAAGCATCATACACATATTTGTTATAAGCATCTATAGAATCTCATTATTAAATTTTCTATTCGATAATTCCATTGCGGAATGATATACCAGTATAAAATGTTGATTCTGACATTTTGTCCCAGTTTGTGACATGTTTACAGATGGGTTTTTTCTCACTCAAATCTTTGAGAAAAAAACACTTCACTCTCTTTTAAGCGTTGGACCAACCCGCATACATGTCATTGTAAAATATAATATGATTGTGTGTATTGCAACGAATGTACTTTAACAAACCTTATTTGCTTAAATACACTTTAATTCAACTAATAAAATTAAGCAAAGATGATAAATATTGCTTAAATTAAATTTTGTCAAAACTGAATTTAGGATGAATTTTTTTTTTCATATATTTAAATTTTTAGTAAAATTGTTCAACTAACTTGTGGCATGCACAGTTGTACTAATGTGTGTTGTCGGTGTTGTCTCGGATGTAAGTGTTGGTTTCTGGGTATTATATACACTGCGACATTCCATATCATTGCACAGATCCTTACTACAGCAATGTAAACATTCAGTTGTAGGGCCACTTCTTTTGTTCAGAATCTCTTCCTGAATTTCCATGTATCTCTTGCCGACGACATATGTCTCTGTCGGCGGGCAAAACTACAGAAAGGGTCAAATTAAAAACATAACTATTGTAACATACATTTCATATATATTGAGGTCATAATGCTCTTTCTTTCATATCGGATCGGCATTTCCGGTGATTGTACCCATGCCGGAATCGTTTTGTACTTATCTAATAATGCATTATTTCGATTAGTTTGCATTTCGTTATCTGTTTTACAGTGCAAGACGGTATGTAAGAAAAAAGATACGTAGTTGAGTCTACTTTTAAATGCATGCATGTCTTTTTATTCGGTTTTAATTATCGAAAGTATGATGGCGAATAAACCAAAAAAACTCATTTTCTGCGTGTGGCTTTGGTCCCTGTCAGATGTGAGGGAATTGTAGTCTTATTATACATTTAAGCTCCGCTGTTATAAATTTACTATAAAACTGTTACTTACATATTTGTTAACACAGTCTGTTACAAAAGTGACATTGTTTTCATTTCTCATTCTTGCCATCACACACACCTAATCAAACATAACACATATTACACTAAGTATAATTAGCTATGGATAAATCACCATCTGTCTTGAAATACTTCAGTCTCAATATTTGATTTCTTCAAAGCAATAAGGAAAGGTTTAACCAGTTTAATTTGTTAAGTGGTTTGTAAAATTATCTTATTTGCCGTTGCAATAACGGAGTAAACCAAAGCATACCATCTTGACATAAACAAAGGAGAACATTGTTTACATCCTTTAACAATTAGTCCCAAAGACAACATTTGGTTTTGGATTATATGCGTTCGTTGTTTGTTTGAAAATGTTTGTCGAACTTGAATTGATTTATGATCCGAGTCGCATGATATTATGTTGTCGAAAAATTACAGCGTTATCCTTTAAGATTTTCCTCAAATTATATAATTTCGTTTACCTACCCTTATCTTTGAAGAAACTTCTACTAAAGGGGTTTCAAACTTGATTTGTCAATTATACGTAAGATACACTTTAGCAATACAAACCTCGCCAACAGAGCAGTGTTTAATCTTAGTACAGCCTTGTTGTGTCCCTTGGTCTGTGCATTTGTAACATGCAGGTCCACGTTGATGAGGAAGCTCTGAAATAATTCTCCAACATGCCTGCCTCCACATATCTCAGGTAACTCTTGTGAAAATTAAACTCATTAATTTAACATTATTGGTGTGGTCACCCGGCTGGGAACATTTGTTCGTTTGAGGGCGGACATGGTTTCTGCTAACATGTTTAAAATTCCAACAGGAATCTCTTCAGGTCTAAACAGGTCAGCTCTTAAAATGTATAGTTTTAAATTTATACGTGACCTTCCTTAAACACATCACCCTGCTAATGTATCTTAGTGGGAAAAAAGACAAGGTGCTAAGGTGCTGGATTAATATGTACTTGTCGCAAAGGCGAGTTTGGTTCCTATTGTATCGTTTACCAGAAGTGGTTTGCCGGTGTTTAGAATAGAGGTAATAAATTGTTAATGAGTATTAGTGACAAACTGGACTGCGCATACGCTTGGCCTTTATAGACACTGTTTTACACCCTGGATAAAAAAGGTTTAAAATGTTGCTATGTTGTACTCTAAGTAAGGTTCAATCTTGCATGACTTTAGACTGAATTTAGCCGTAAACTAGACCTTAAATCTACCTTAAACACGACGTTAAAATGTCAGCAAATGTTCAATGTGGGTTGATAGTGCCATTCACCCTATTTTCTACATAGGTTATGATTACATTATACCTCTTATATCGCATCCGTTTCCATTACACAGATCACCTTGACAACAGGAAGTGCACGTAAAATCGGTTCTACCATTCTTGCAGACCTGAAGAAAAGCACTTGTGCAAAGGAAGAAAACAGAACAAAGCATGTTGCAGCAAAAATGTCTAACACGACACGTAATTGTGTCTTCAATTTCAAACTGATATATGTACTTCTGGTTCCATTTGTATTTAAACTTAGCAGTTCTCTTATCTAAAATCTTAGGAAACGCTTTTAGTGGTTCTCTTGTCCAAAATCTTAGAAAACGCTAAAAGCGGTTAAAGAAAAAGCTAGAATAAAAAAGAATAGAAAGAATACAAACCTCTGCGTGCCGACAACCAAGGTTCATTTTTCCGAGATTAGAAGGATCTTTCTCTATGAAACACACCTGAAATGAATCATTTACTGTTGGCATAAATACAAACTCATATGTTGTCACCGGTATGAATTATCAACTGAAACAGAATAATCGTGTCTCCGCGTTGCAACAGTAGAAAACATGGCACAAGACAATCAAAGTTATATCCATACTCCGTAAGATGGCAAAGAAGGAGAAGGAACTAAAAAGAGACTTTTGCAATGTAAGGCGTTAAAAAACTGTTTCAAACGTTATTCTTTGTTGGTTAAATCTTAATTGACTCTTATACCACTTTAGATTAGGATCGCAAATTTTAATACGTTTTCAAAATGGTTACTGACCTGACCATAACTACATCTTTCTACTGCATTACAAGCAATGACGTCATCAACTCCTGTACAGCTATAACAAATAGGCCCTGTCTGTTCTGAAGCAAACACACACAAATTCAACTTGTTAAAGCAATCAATTATATTTGGCTTGAATCTATTACTTGCCGTTTTATATAATCGTACATTGTTGTTTTGTTTTGCCGTGTATATCTGGATAAAGTGTGCAAACAGGGTACAAATTAAGCGGTACATTACAAAAAAAACATATAAATACATGTACATTGTAATAGTATTCATTATAACTACGTATCAAATATTCCGGAAATCTAATATTCATGGTAGGGGAAAGGTGCTTGTCGGTTACGTAAACATGAAGTTCGTCGGCATTGAATATTGATATTTAGTATATTGTAAAATTTGGGAGCGTCTGTGTCTTGAAGAAGTGACACACGCCTTAAACACAGAAAATACTCGGTAATTTAAGAAGTTTAAGTCTGAAATATGACCTCGGCAGTAAATAGTCTGCAATAATAGAACAGTAACTCCCGAGGAGTAGGTAATGGTTAACTTGATTGTTGTAGAAACGCTTTTCAGTGTTTCTCACCCAGGTTTGAAACCCAGAGTTTGTCTCACGTATCAATGCTATACACCGTACACGTAAAAGAACCAAGGGGTCTATTCGTAAAGAGCTATGGTCTGATACCCTTGTATCTGCATCTGTGTCTTCAATATGCGCCTGTCAGGAGTCTTGGCAAGTTCACCCTGGGAATAATCCCAGGGAAAGCCGGGACTATATGCAATCTAGATGAAAAGAAAACTGACTGTTGTTGATTTATAAGGCTAAATCTCTGTGTTATTTTATACATCGTTTAAGATATAAACATTAAAGATATCAAGGTCGATTTCTTTGAACGGAAGCTCAAGTATTACATGTATAGACAGATGGCATATTGGAAAGGAGTATTCTACTCTAATACCACCTCCAGATAGTCAACAAAATGTAACATACCTGATAAAACTAAGGTCAGGCTAGCAGAAAGTGTAAATGAAAACAGTATATTCGTATTGTGTAACAGTAACATTTTCATTTACATAAAAATTCTAAATTGTCTCTCTATGTATGTCATGATTTTCTTATCTGTATGAATAGTATTTATCTGCTTGAAAAACGGTAGCGTCCGTGTAAGAGTTTTTTTTTTTTGGGAAAAAAATTTTAGATACGCGGGTTCGAACCACTCATGAAATCGCTTGATGGAGAATCGAGAGTCCTCAATTCGTAATAATTGTTCGTATTAGAATAATTAGCCATGGAATACGGTCCATTAAATCATGATTACTATGCAATAGCTGATACAAGAGTATTGGCAGATTTCGGAATTTAGAGAATGTGATGATGCTTGGTAAATTAAACAAGCAACATCACAGCTATACATGTAGGTGTTTTGTTTGAATTAAAGCATGGCACATAAAAGGCAACGTTATCGTTAAAAATGTGCGAAAACAAAGTCATTGAAACTTGTTTACAAAACTGCATTTGAGTTCCAAATTTTATGAATGTAGTTTCATACACATTAAAGTAGGTCAAAAGATTAAAGTCGATGTCGTTAAGTTAGATACTGAAATGTGTTTGCACAACTGTACGCATGTTCATGCTCATAATTGTATTGCTGTAGCTGGTAGGTCAACAGGTAACCATTGAAAGCTGTTCGCAAAACTTAACACGTGGTCCAAAATCCATCACTAAAGCTACAAAATCAAGAAAATAGGTCAAAAGACTGGTTAATTTTAACCCCTGTGGCATAAGTAGAACAGTTACGGGAGATGGCCACTAAAGACTCAAACTACATATCAAATATCCACGCTCTGGACTTTGCAATTATGAAAAATATTTTCAAACCTTTTCAACGTAAGTCTATACAAAATAATGACCTCTACGGCAGAGCGAATTTGAACTTACTTGCGCGAGTTGAACAATCTTTGTAGAAAACAACTAGGTGAAGCTACATAGTACATACTATTATAAAATATCTAAGGTTTTGGATAAGAATTTTAAAGTTTCTGATTTAAGTCTTTATAACACATGTGATCCCAAAGGTTTAATTTGTACAGGCTTGGTAGAGGACAACTTTGCAATCCTACAAACCAATTATCTGTACTCTGGGTCTATTGATTTTGGACAGGAAGATGTTGGAAGCGTTTCCTTATATATGTTATATATATATATTCTATATGCAGGTACTTTCTACAAACAAATTTGAACAACCCTCGTATTACACGTATGAACTTTCAGTATTGAAAAGTTATATGCATAGAATGAAAATGTGACAAAATATAATACGACTTTTAATATTGAAAGTTCATCTGTGTGCCACAAAGGTACACGCTGTCAATGTGTAAATATACATAACAAAAGAAATCATTTCTATATAGATCATTTATTTGAAAAATAAAAACATATTAACAAATATTTTACTCACCTACATAATCATTGATTAAAATGACGGAAATGGTAAACAACAGTGCAAAGATTCGGAATGGCCCTATATCGCTCAATTGAGTATTGTGATGAACTCGTGATTAAACCGTCATACAACATAAAATATGTAGATGTATTAAAATCTCAACGCAAAAAGTTGCGTACATACCAAGTGAATCACCTTTTCGGTACTAGTTTGAAGCATAAAGCTTTATGTCCCATCCCCTTGAGAACCTCATTTTCGTTAGGGGTTCCTTCTTTACAATTGTATAACAGACATTTAAAATACATTTTGTACTGAATTATGTCAAACAAAATTTATCATTGGCCACTTTTATAACTATTATAGAACGTTTTGAACGTGTCTTACTTTGAATATGTATTTAAACAGTAGTGACACCTGGCAACATCATTGTTGAAGGAATCAATAACAATAATCATGTTCAGAAAATAACATCCCATTTCTAACAATTTGCCTTCTTAAGAGTCATCTTTATTTCAGCAAAGATATCTTATTATAGGTAGTCATAGCAATTCTGATGGAACGCCGTAAAACAGAATGCGCACATCAGGTTCCATCAACTACTTACAACTGACTACAGGGAAGATTTCTTTGAGAAATATTTTGACACGGAAATCGGCGGACATAGAGCCATCATAACATTTTGTACCCATTTGAGCTAAAATTTCATGGTGTGCAGAATCATAATATTTGATTTTATTGCATATATTAAAGAACTATAAACGTGTGGTTGCAAATCATTTATTCATCAGGTCGTGACCTGCACTTTGAACACTTCTGTCTCAAATATCTGCCTAAGCTGAACTGGGATGTAGGAAGGAATGGTACATATTTGGTCCACTTCATACGTCTTA
The DNA here is from genome assembly GCA_022818135.1 of Saxidomus purpurata. Lineage (NCBI taxonomy): Eukaryota > Metazoa > Mollusca > Bivalvia > Venerida > Veneridae > Saxidomus > Saxidomus purpurata. Next base: position 32,077,507 of record JAFMSR010000002.1, read on the forward strand.
GACAGCTCATGATAAAGGGAAGATCGTAGGTATCATCGTGTATATCCTCTGATGTAGTGTCTGAATCAGCTGGGATTATCTTCCTCCAAGACTTTATTCCTCTTTCTACATCAGAACCTAAAATGTATCATACTGTAATAAACCTCAAATGTATCATACTGTTGTATGCTCTTTGTCTTAATAACGCCTTTAACATAATGTTAAAAACAAACACAAAACTATTATGTTAACCCTTTATATATACAGAGTCATTCACAATTTATTTTCATGCGCTTACCTGGAACTGTATTGTCTAAGACACACCCGATAAACCCTCCCACAAACATTGCAGTACTAAGCAACACTGTCAACACTCGGTCAGCCTCCTCGTTTCCTGCAAAAGATGCTTTAAGAAAATTACCGAATAAAATATAACAACATGTAATTAACAGAATAAAGAAAATATCATCAAATCCACGTTAATATGTAGGAAGATTTGAGCCAATGTCATCAATGTGCCTGCAACCCTAACACTGCCGGCCCGGGCTGGAGTCGGACATACAGCCTTAAATTTAACACGGATCTCAGTGAACTGTTTTTCATTGAGCTTTACTGTGAAGAATAGGTTTACGTTTATGTCTAAATTACGTTACAGACACATTAGCCAGTGTAAAAATCCATGAAAAAAAACGGAATACCTCATTTTCAAAACATCTAATGTAAGTACGTGTACATGTTTATGTTGTTGGTATAAATGCATGGATTGACTGCAAACAAATTGAACGTACGGTAAGGTAAAACAAAGATATGAGTCATAGCATGTAAGACAACAGTCTGAACAATTGCCAATGCAAAATATCGGTTAATTCAATATAATGTTGTTTTACAAAGCTATCTCCATGACTTCATAAGAAATGGCACAGACCGCTTAACATTGGTCGATATTTCTATTCTTAAGGTCACAAATGTTTTGTCCAAGAGGTCAATATCACTGAGACGTCAACGACTAAATTATGTCCAGATCAAAGTCTATGCTGTAATACAGACAACAAAAACTCTTTTAAGTGATACTGCAACAAAAAATCGAAAATTTAAATGCCAGTGGTATAAAAAGTTGAAGCAGTACCTGTTTGAATACAGCCAGGGTTGGCTGCGATGTATCTTGGAGCCATCAGTCCAATGAGCAAAGAAGAGCCAATTATCACTAAATTTCTACTGGACTGTAACGATACAAACTGCAAATTTGACAGGCCAACTGCTGTTACCATCCCGAAACTGACAAGCACAATACCGCCAAGAACCGGATCCGGAAGTAACGTAAGTAGAGCCCCAAACTTCCCACACAGACCACATAATAGAAATATCAATCCGGCAATCTGAAATGCTCTTCTGCTCGCAACCTACAGAACATAACAGAAGGAACATGTACGTTACATTGCAAACTGGGACGCTACAATCGATATTCTGTTCACTTTAAATGGTTAAAAGGAACTGTAAAGTAGAGACCTTTGTAAATCCAATGGCTCCAACATTTTGACTGTATGAAGTCGTGGCACCACCAGAACCAATTATGCCAGATAAAATGCTTCCAAACCCTTCTATGGCAATTCCCCTGTTGACCGCGTGCGCTGGGGGAGGGTTGACGCAAGATATTCTTGCGCATGCGTAGTAATCTCCAACAGACTCTATGATAGACGTCATTGTAGCGGCGAGCATTGCCATATAGCTTGCAACACTAACAGTTGGTAGACCCCACTGACCTACGAAAGAAATGTGAGCATATTATCAATCAAAATTACCAAAAAATGCTTCACTTCGGTTAACATATTGTATACGGTTGCGACTTATGATATGAAAAAAATGACCATCGGTTTGAAAACTAAACTTAGTAACTTGTAATGTCCAGTGTAAGCTGATATAGACGTTACATACAACCAACAAGGATTCTGATTCTAGAACAAAGCGAACAGATCGGTAACAATCCGTGAAAGTAATTTTGCGAGTTGGTTTTAATATCTATGTACACTGTACTGAAAAAACTTCGCGTTATCAGAACGAGTAATATCGTGAGCATGCGCACCTAGGTTTGGTACCAATCACTTCTGTGAGGTTTCATTCAATACTGTCCATGAACTTTTTATATGAAGCGCACATAAGATTGTGTCTACAGACAGACAGACAGACAGACGGACGGACAGACAAGCTGAATCCAGTACACCTCCTTACAACTTTGTTGTTGCGAGGTGTATAAAAAACATACTGGTCTTGAAACCAAGAAGTCCCTATAATACTTCGATGTATGTGAAAAATGTCCTTTTGTAAAATATATTAGTATATACGATAGTCAGCTGAAACACCAACAGATTTACATTAAGTGATTCCGTGACATCCTCTTAAAACTGTTTGTATTCACATTCCGCAAGTATAAATTGTAAACGTCGTGTCCTTTGACTTACAAGGGACGCGGAAAAGATGTTTGCAGTCACATGCGCACGTATTACTAGTAACCACCGTTAACGTGTGCTTGGTCTCGTGCGTACGCGATAGTCCACTGCGTGTAAACGCGAGAATATTCGCTTGTGTGCGCGAAACCTGACAGATAACGCGTGCGCTCGCTTACAAAACATGCCACCGCAACCATAAAAGCTTGACTGAACATGTCTTCAACCAATTTCGCTAATTGTTCGAAACAAATCGCACTTACATGCGTAGCCCATGATCCCGAGAAACTACCACATCGAATATATTTTTATGAATGTAAATGGAGTTCTACCTGGATATGGAAAGTAAAACCATTTTGCAGTCTCCAGAACTTTCGTCCGTGCGTCTGTTCGTGCAAAATACTCCTGGCTTTTAGGGTCCGATGAGAACGTATTTGTGGCAGTTAGAATTGCACATACACACCAAGATATTATCACAGCAAGAATAACCTGGCATTGAATAAAACATATTTCAAATTATAACCCATCTATAACATTTCGTCGAAAACCATTTTCGTACATATACATTGCATCTAACAAGAACGAATCACTAATACATCCCTCTATTTAATCAAGCATGTTGTCAAATACTATTACGACAAAACATCATTAAACATTCAATAGTGTATGGTGGCTGATCTGTGTCATACCGTGTTGTCGTGCTGGCGGGGTCGCCAATATGATAACACGAAACAACGACAAATCCATCTTTGTCGTGTTCTCATGTTGGCGGGGGCACCAGCACTTAACAACGACAGCACGAAACAACGACAACACGACATAACAACAAAGAAAGGGCACCAGTATGGCAATTAGCCGTGTCGTGCCGACGTGTGTCGAGCTTTCGTCTAGTCGTTGTCTCGTGTTGGCGGGGGCCCCGGCACGACAACACGATAAAGTGCGCGAAATACCGACGAACATGACGAAACAAAGACAAAACACAACTTTGCCGTGTTTCGTGCTGGCGCCCCGCCAAACGACAGCACGGCAATCTGCAACAGCGTTTTTTCGCTATTTCTTTATTTTCATGTTACAATATCTTCTTCTATGTGGACAGCTTTGAATAGCTCAAACATTTTTCTTTCTTGGGTTCGCTCCTGAGGGGTTACACTGTATTCCTTCAGACTTAACTCCAAAGAAAAAACTTACTGCTAGATACGAAAATATTAATATCGTTCAATTAAACGCATGTTATGTATATATGCAACCGTATCAATATAGTTTTAGTACGTGTATTTTTCATTACTGTTGTGTAGTCATGTAATACTCATTAACTGTCGAAAATAATATTTGAAAAGTGGTTTAGGACGACATGTGCGGAAAACGATAAATCGTGACCAAGAGAAAATTTAGTCGTGGTGATAATCGAGTTACCATTCCGAGGGTATTTCGAGAGTATCATAAGTAATTTAGTGTAGTTACTAGATATTAATTTTTGTGTCGTGGGCAACTAAACACCCCGTAACCACGACTTAGCAACTCGCAGTTACGATGTAATGTTTCCTTCACATGTCTGTTCTAAACCATCGTATCTTTGAGTTGGATATATCAGATGATTTTATGGTGTAAATACTAAATAATAGCGTTTCAACTAAAACGAAAGTTAGTGGGGATATTCCTGCATGCCTTCTCGCAGATATATGCTGTTTACATCACATGTTCCAGCTATTTCTTGCACCTAGCTAACATGCTGTTTTTCGCTATTCTGTGTTTGTATATACATGTAGATATATTTTCAAAATTAAGGTAGTCTTGCTAGAAGTGAAAGATTAGAAATCATGATACAAAGTAATTTTATATAGAAAACAGTAAAAGTATATTTGCAGGTTTCAAACCTATAACAAAAGCAACAACAGCAATTACCGGAAGTAGTTTGAATACTGGGTACCTCGTGATGTGACATTTCTTGCGTTTACTGTATGATGGAAGCGGAATCTTGACTTCACTAATGTACAGCGAAAACATGAAAACCAAACACACAGTTCTGAAAAGAATATGAAAATTAATGAAGACGATGTGTGTGCACTCTCAAATCTATGTTTTCTCTCCCAACCGGAGACTTTGTTTTTAAAATACTGAATCCATAAAGTTTGTCTTCAATTTCGTGACTACTTTATACCAGAGTCCAATCATGGTTGATGTCTACGCATGGTTTTATAGAAACAAGAAATTAGACATGCATAATAAGGTAATCTGAGTAACTTCAAAATCGAATGGGACCGCAGCAGCACAACCAAAGCACTAGGGTTTCGCGCAATGGCCAACTATCTAGATCAGCTTGTGCTTACTATATATATCCAGTCTGGTTTTGTCTGGTTCAATGTTCTTTGCTGATATCTGGAAGTGTGACTTACAATGCAGTGATTCCCCAGTGCACCTGACAGAAGCGCAAGGCAACGTCTATAAGTGATAGTCCAACCAACGTTATGGTAGGCACGATTGTGATTGGTCCAATAAAATGCAGAAGGAAACCAAGGATTCCTGTACATCCGATAAACACTTGCACCAGAGACGCGAGGATTATCCCTCCCTGAATCTGTGAGAAAAAAATGTGGGAAGTCAAACATCTCTTGCTTTATGAGTATGTCTTTATAAATGTACAAGAAAAGCTTGCCGGGGGAAAAAAAAGGGGGAAGTCTTATGTGTACAAGGAACGCAGGCACGTACAGATTGAATGAAATGAACACTAATAAGGCATGTTTGTAGCTTTCATGCAACAATTAATCGAACATGTATGCACATTATATTTTTGCTTCAAAAATATATCAATTTCTTCATATCTATGAAATAGTAGTCTTAAAAATAGATGTTAAGTTTTTCCTTTGTTTTGGAATGTTTCTGTGACGATTTTGTAGACCGGCTTAGTATGTGAAGTTGTGAATACTTTTTTGCACAAATATTATGAAATGAATGAAAATCGTCTAAGAAAGTAATGTTAAGAATGTGTTAACATCACGATTCAATGAGTATCTTAAAAAGGTAAAAAAAGTCGATGGCTTTTTTTATTCATGTTAACGTCTAATTATATAATACGTTTTGAAAGTAATGAACAGTTTTTATTGTACACCGAAATCGGTCAAAGATGACATTATCTTCCGGTATCGGGTAAAGCAGAACCATAACCATGATTCGATTTCATTCACAATCACACTACAGATTGTTTTTGAATGGAAGTATCATTGCACAGTCACTTAACAACTGTGTATTTACTAGCAATGGTGATTGGGAAGTGTAAATGGTTGCAGATAGTGCCTATACACATCATTTACTCACCATTACATCAGCTTTTTTATGTCTTCTGAATATAAAGTTTTCTGATTGATAAAATTGTTATATGTGAAACAGTTTTGCTTACATTACAAATATTATGGAAGGTGTCTCTCGAAAGGCAAACTAAGAACTTCGCAATAACTTTATTTAAAATTCTTTTCTGGTATTTTTGAATCACAGTTTTCTTGTTTATTTGCTAAGTCATGCCCAGTTGTACGATTAATGTGGACGTTAGATGATCGAGAAGATTGGGCTATTACCCACCGCTTGCTTTAGATATATAACAAAACATCCCGACTGGAATTTACGCCCTAAATTGAAAAATGCAATTACATGTACTTTGATTAATTATAGACATATTTCAATTAACAAATGAATTTTGCACAGACTTATATACATGTATGTGGACGCAATGAGGCGGCAGTATCTCTTCATTTTTACTCTTCACAAATAACATAACCACATAAGCTAGAGGATTCCCCAACACTTCAAACTTAAATCAAAGACAAGCTCAATTTTGTAACAAAAACAAGCAAAGTAATACTTGATTGAGAATATCTACCTCTCTCATTCTGCTCTGCCACATATCAGTTCGTTCTTCATCTGTAAATCTCGGTACAAGTGTTAAATTTGCCCCCGAGATGGAATCATTTACCACCATGGATTGAATCGGGCTAACGTCGGGACACTTCCATGCCGGTAGCGCCATCAATGCAACAACCGCTGGTATAAATTTATGACATCCTCCCTGAATGATGGGCAGTCTGAAATAGAAGTATGTATGTATATAAACTTTGATTTCGCAGTCAAATAACGCTGAGTAAACTTAAGACTTTAATTCACAAATTTTAACTGAACAAAACCCGAGACAGTTTGGATAAAATGTCCTTAACATCAAATCTAGTCGTTAATGTTGTTTAACTCTCATCGTGGTGGGACTTTAAGTACAACCATTGTTCATGTAGTCCATGATCAACCCGCTTTACCGTTATACGTAGTAACCAGTTTGGAAATTATAAGACAGGAAGGGCGCATATATAGTTTTATGGATCACCCCTTTTCGGCTATAATATTATGTATGTGTATTCAAATCGTGACAAAAACACGGACGGATCCATTTTAGAAAATTCTATATTTGGTACAACTTACCTCACCCCAACGGCCGTCTGTAAGATCGTACAGACGCCACACATGAACAAGAACGTGGACAATATCTCTGATTTCACAATGTCAAGGTCGCCTGCGCAAATCTCATTGGCTACAATCAGTGGAATAGATATTGTTGAGCTGATACTGAGTAACACTTGCTGAAAAAGACACAAAGCTCTTGATTTCAAGTGTAAAGATAAAAACCATTCAGATTGTATTTGTATTTTGTATTCCCGCCGTACGGGTTCAGGGAAATCTAATAGCATAAAACAGCCTCCGTACGCGTCTCCTGTGTCACATTTCTGATTTGATGTAAATCTTACTTTCATTGCCAGACTGCACATAGCATACCGAGAATTACTAATTGCAGATTTTATAAGAAACTGTGTAACTCTTATTTCATTAGCCGTCTGACTAAAACTTGCGGGGCTGCATTTGTTTATTGCAATAAACGTTTCTAACAAGTTTTGCTCAAATACATATCCATTTTTGAAAACAAGTTTCAAGTTTCAAGGTTTTATGCTGAGGTACCAATATCTTAACTCTAAATTGTTACAAGCAATCTGAATGAAACTTGCGGATCATACCGAAGTTAGGATTTCAACGTGAAAGAGAAACAAAATTTTAAGTATATATGAAAGAGGCTCACAATTCTATTATTACACATATAATCTGACTAAATTTGTAGAGCCGCGATTCTTTATATAAGTAAACATGTCTAGTAAGTTTTATTCAAATACTTCGAACAGTCTCCAGGCGAACGGCCGCGTGGAATGATGAAACTATGTCCCCCCGCGTTCGGCGAGGATCAACAACTGATAACAAATAAAGGGTAACAACTTTATAAATAGGTATAGAATGTAGACATAATAAGTGATACCAAGTAAACCTTCCTGAAATACAAATGGTCTTTTAAAAAAAGGGTTAGTCTTTTTTTATTTCCTGAGATTCAAACACAGCCTTTGAAAACAAATTGTACTAATACTGCATAAAAGTGGCTGAAACTCGCTAAACATAGAACAACGGAGTTGTACGTAAACTTAACATATATATCTAGAAACATATGGTATATATGTACTATGATAAATATACTTTTCTTATATTGGAATATATCTTTGCTATTGTTTGATCAAACCATTATGTACGTTCTTTTATTTCTTTTATGATTTATTGTCATTTTTATATCTAAGCTCGTATTTCTGTCACGCTGGTTATTCGGTCAAAGGAGAGTTTTACAGACGTTCTGACAGAGAATATTACACTAGTATACCACTATATTTTACGCTGTTGTGAAATATTACTCATTCCGTTGATATGTGTTTGCCTGTTTGATTTGGTATTTTCCGTTAACCAGGTAAATTCGTCTGCGTTTTCATGCACAGTTTTACACGTGGCACCAAGCTAAATAAAAACATTCATAGTCGTATCGCTTCATTATCATTTATTTCATAATTTCATTATCTTTAAAAAGGCAAATGCTGGGTTTTTTTACATTAATAAGAAATATTTAAAACAATCCCTTCTCTACCCTTAACGATATTTTCAAAAAAATGTGTTCAGTTTTCAGAGAAATGCTCTCCGGCATCAAGCCTCTGAGAAAACAATGATTCCTTTCAAAGACTTGATAAAATTTATAAATTTTGAAATGTAGTGTGTTTCTCAGACTCGAAACTAGAGTTCCATACATGCTACAGAACCGATCCAATTTGGGTGTTCTTTGAGGATTGTTGTAGATATAATGGGTGAACAGGGAAAGGGTGTTAAGCCCAAAAACAACGATGTGGACAGTACACAGTCGATTTGGACCGTACACTTATATACTCTGAAATTATCTGTGAACCACTTGCTGCAAGTCCTTATACTAGAGATGTAATGAGGGAACGCACCATGTCAGATGTAAACGTTCTTTTCAAAATTTGACCTCGGCTTCTTCATCTAAAATTTAGCTTACATAATATAATTAATTTTAATATAACATACTCATGACAAAATAAAAATAAGACAAACGTGATAAAAAGTGTGCATAAATGCTTGAGTAATTAGAAAAAATGTTAGCTATTTTCCTTATTGTGGTAGCCAACATATTTCTGGTGACTCCAATCACTTTGGCACAAATTTATTTCGGTTTCATATTCTACAGATCCTAACAAACTTTTTGATAATTAAAAGTCATTGTTTACTGACGAATACTAGTTAACCCCCTAAATATGCACGAGATTTCTTTACGATATTCCTGATCGTTTCCTACATTAATATTTGTTTGCACTAAGAAAACGATTACCTGCAATCCGAATAGAATAGCTAGCGGCAAACTGGGTACGTCAGATATTTTATAGTATATAGGCACAATAATTTCCGTATCAAATGGAACGTTCAAAGCCTCAGAGTTCCTGTTTTTATTACTGTCAACTCGATCTGGTTCACGAGCACTATTATTTGACCGTATTTGGTCCTCCATGTCAACACGACAGTTTCCTTTGGGTTTAATGGCTCCATTTAACAGTACACAATTTTCTCCCGTCAATACATTTGTTTTGGCCACTGTATTATTAAACAAGTTTTTAGTATTATCCATTTGTGTTTTCTGTTTCCGCGTGAATATTAAGCATTGTTTACAGTCAATACTTTGTTTTCACTGCAGTGTTATCGCAGTTATTCTCAGAAATACAGAATATGCGTAGTAGTGATATTTCAAGGACAGAGTGCAATTCATGTGTGTGGTATTTGTTACCATCGTGATTGCAGTTTAATTTAATATCTCGTGGATTCTACCGAGGCATTCGTTACATATTGCTATGCGTGTTCCAGAAGTTAATTATCGGTTTTAATTACTTGTGTAATTTCATTTATGTTTTATTCAACTTCAGTTATCTCGATTTTTCGTTATCTCGACTTATTTTCTTTGGTCCAAAAAAGATCGAGATAACGAGAGTCGACTGTAGTAACAAACGAGAAAAGTGTTTGGCTATGAAAAAGAAATGAATGTACATACATATTCTGAGCCGAAAGTTTAGCCACTGTTCACCAAACACATAAGGACAATGGCATTTGGTTTGTGGATAGCAAACGTTTGTCGTTTGCTGACGAAAGGTTACTGCTTTCGTAAAGGAGTTGATCGGAAAGGTGGGAAATTCAAAAATATTTTATTACGTTTAACATAATCATAGTGTCGCTTCTATTTTTGTTGTCACATTGTTCAAGCAATACAACGGTGCCCATGAAATGACATGTTTCTACATTTTTTATTTCGTTATTACGAAATAAGATTTCGTAAAAACGAAATAATATTCGTATTTGATCTCAATATATGAAAGTAACAGCTGACATTGAAGAAAATTTGCCCAAGTTAAGGCAACATAATGTAAAAAGTAGTAATTTACGCTATTTTCGCGAAAAACGAAAACAAAGCAATCTTTGATGTAACCTTTCATTCAGTAAATATGTGTCTCAAAGACGGCAGTGAAGAGAACAATTGTATCAATATTTGTTTTCCTTTGGTCTCCAGTAACTTTTCACTTAATTTTATATATGTTAACTATAAACTAAAAGCTAAAAATAGTATTACCTGTAATCCGAATAGTACACCTAAAGGTAAATTGGGTACATCAGATACCTTATATTGCATATGAGGCACATATGTTTCTATATCAAACTTAAGATTTAAAGCAACTTCTTTCCTTTCAACGGTAGCATTGTCATCTAAATCTGAATCAAATGTTTTACCGTCAGAGCACATTTTATCCGCTATGACAACACCACTGCTACCATTAGGTCTTGCATCCATATTTAATAGAAGATGGTCATTCTCCTTCAATATATCTGTCTCCAGAACTTTATCAGTTAACGGTTTTCTAGTATCATCCATATTTAGAATTTATCCTAATCAGTATAGAAGTTTACACTACTATTGCAAGTCACGCTGCTATTTATATTCATTATGTTTGTTGTTGGTGTTCTTCAAGTAATAATGTGATTTCTATTCATATAAGTGAATGTTCACGCCTCCGTGAATATTATTACTTGACTTTACATAGCCGTAGTAAGTGACTGCAGAAATGTTTAGCTCGCAATAACATTATAGGATCATATTAACAAGATTGACAAACTGAACAATTTTTTTTTTTTAAGAACATGATAGCAATATGATATATAAAACGTACTAAATGTGCAAAATATGACACAACGACTGGAGATTTCAGGAACATTAAATTGGTCAAAATCCCGTACAAGACTGCAGCACCTTGTAACAGGATGTTACATTTTGTATGGTTTCGTTAGTCAGCTCTAAAACCCCAGGAGCACTTAAAAATAATGAATTTGATATTAAAATGACGATAGAATTGTGTTCTATATATTCTAAATCATCAATTTTGATATACACCTTTGTTATTTTTTGCAATATTGCTGAGAATAATAGTGCGCTATATTTTATAGTTTGTACTTATAATTTAAAGCAACGTTTCGGAGTGTTTTTCGTATAAATGACGACCAGTTCCGCCGGTAAAATACACGTAATTTTACATCCAAAGTGCTCCTGCTACTTGAAATATTACAAAACATATTTGTAACCTTAGACAGTTACAAATGATAATGAAGATTTCATCCTACTCAAATTAGAAACTGGTGTTATCATAGTGAATCCAGTGAATAGCATTTTAAATGTACCGATGTGTGAGTAATATTAATAAAATATGTTTATGAAATGCATAATTATTTATGATGAAACACACATTTTCAATGGCGAGTGTGCGTGTCACCATGTCTCCAACATTGCAATTTTCTGAATATTGTCTTTAAACATTATCCAACAGAGTTAACTTTAAGTTGTACTTCTACCGTGCAAAATAAGATTCCCTCCGGAGAAACAGCGGCCTTAATTAATTCATCGTAATTATATTTGCAATCACGTGCGAAAACATACAGCGACCGTTTAAACGGTTTGTATACAAAATATGAGATCGTTGCGAAGTAGGCCGCGTTCAAGTATAAACATAAATCAAATGTTGCCTTACTTAATAAAGCAATTATGAATTAATCTTGTTTTATTAGCATAAATAAACTTATTTATGACAGCTCGTATCTTTTCATCTGGTAAGAGTGAGTTTAAGTTTCTACTCGCTATGGTTACTGACTTCTGCCATGTCGTGTTTTAACGGCGCGAAAAGTTGAAGACACGTAAACTAGACAAGGAGCTATTTAGTCGTGATTTCGAGTTTTCGACTATGTCGAGGCGAAAAGTCGAAAACATTACAGATTACAGGCGAAAAGACGACAAAGGGCGAAAACACGACGTATTTTTTCATCTATAAGTCGAGTTGTCGGGTCTGACTATGTTGTGTTTTCGCCTTTAATTGGTCGTGTTTTGAAACAAAAAACTCCACAAGTTGCTATTTTACGTCATGTTTTCGGCCTTTGTCGTGTATTCGCACATAATGTTTTTCTTTTAGCGCCGCCAAGTCGAAAACTGGAAAACATGACAAGAAAGTACTAAACTGCCCTGTAATTTTAACAAAATATATATTATAGAACAGTGTATACGGGGGTTTGACTGAAAATGACTTTTTGACAATGTTTTGTGGGTTTTTTTTCATGAAATGGTATTATTTTGGTAAAATTACAGGGCAGTTTAGTACTCTGGTGCCAGTGCAAGAAAGCTACTTGTTTAAAGACGAAAGCATGCCGTATTAAAATCCAGCTAACTTGAAAACTCGACGAAAAATGTGTCGCGTTTTCGCCCTTGGTCGTGTTTTCGCCTTTAATTTGTCGTGTTTTCGACCTTTAGTCCCACTAAGTTCCTCCAATCCGAAAACATGACATGACCGAAATCAGTCATCGTAACTGGCACTAGAGGGTTAACCAATTTATAACGCAGCAATACCAAAAACTATGTGTCTATAATTTTAAAGCTTTTTCATTTCTGTTCTGCTGTTACTACCCAGCGGCACAACTTCTCTTTCCAATAAATATTTGTATGAAGTTATACCAATGATAGACAAATTCAGTGATTCTTAGGCTAATTCCGGACTTGGTAATATTGCAAACTGCTCTCAATATTAATTTTACGAATGGCATCAATAGGCACACATTGTTGCCAAATCAATAACGGTTCATTTTTTTCCAACAAAATAAAATATTGCAAATAAAGGGACACAACTGTCGCCAACTTGAATGAACAGTCTATAACAGTTGATGTTCTTCCCCAATGAACATAGTGCGTTAGTGTAGAATGTACAGTTCCATCTTTATTCAATCAATAAATTAGATATTGTAGCTATTTTGTACTTTTTACTTGAAATTACTGTCACTTTTAAGTTGCATTGCTACATTTTAATAGTTTAAAACATTGTTACATGTACGTTATTTCACTAAGATTCATATCAAGATTCGTACAAAATTCTTCCTTCTTATATTACTGTTCAAATGATTTATTTACTCATTTAATAAAAAGAATATTGCAAATGTCACAATTAAAAAACATATATTTGTATAAGAGTTTTCTGTCTATCGAAAATATTGTAAAATCGTGAAAACCGTGTTTAACTAGCCTTGTGAAAAACTAAAAATCAACGACATTTGTTGGATTTATTTTCGGTTCTATTTGTCAATGGGAGAAGTAAATCAAATATAGCATTATTTTACGTGTTTTCTATCATTCCTAATGTTATAAGCATCTCTCTTGACCAAGTTGTGACATGGCCAGGTTTGAACAGTAAAATGTCTTAAACAGTTAGAAAATGAGTCGAAATTCTACTGTGTTCAACAAAGTGTCAGAAAGTACGTGCTATTTATTATACATGTAGTTTATTGTTCATTTTGATGAATTTACGAAAAAAAATTGGTCCCACGCCACCAATTTCTTGTAATAAATGTATCAAAATGAATAAGATTTTTTGGGGATTCCCCCATTTACTTTTTTGATTTACACAACTTAAAGAACAGCCAATAGCGCGCTGCGATTGGACAAAAAATATTTAAAACACTAATTGAACAGAGATATAAACTTATAGTTTAGCTGATATATATAGCATAATCATGTATCGTCAATAAAATACTTGTAGCTGAGGTTTGAAGTGTTGAAATTCTAAATACTGACGAGATTAATGATGTGTTACAAACTTTCAAAGGAATGCATTTTTGCGCAATCAATGATGAATTAACACGCATTCCTTTACAGCCACATTACGCCTATTCAAATGCGAACATGCATTTCAAACACATTGATAAACATGTCTATAATATTATAGTCAATATAACAAGTATTGTGTATTGGCTAGATTATGAAATAGGTTACTTGCATCCAAACTTATATTTAACAAAAAAAACATTTGCAGAACAGTGTTCTGTTATATTCCTGTATTATTTTGAAAATGACAAAATGGTATTTAATGTTTGTGAGTGTTGAATAAACAGATTTGCCAGTAACGAGTGTATGGGCTAGTGACCTGTATCTGTAAATTAGCTAAACGAGCTGTGTTCTACATTTTATCAGCGAACGACAATTCGTTTTCTACGTCTGTTGTATAAAAGGTTATGACTACAGTAACATGAACGACAATATTAGATCACATGAATACAACACAAGCATCAACGGCAATATTGAATTCTGCTCGAGTGGATTTGATCACATGAATACATCACAAGCATGAACGGCAATGTTGTATTCTGCTCTAGTGGATTTGATTATATGAAAACATCGCAAGCATGAACGGCAATGTTGTATTCGGCTTTGGTCGATTTTGATCACAGGAATACAACACAAGCATAAACGGCAATGCTATATTCGGCTTTGGTCGGATTTGATAACACGAATACATCACAAGCATATGAACGGCAATGTTGTATTCGACTTTGGTCGATTTTGATCACAAGAATACAACACAAGCATAAACGGCAATGCTGTCTTCTGCCTGCTCGGGTTTATTTGATCACATGATTATAAAACAAGCATGAACGTCAATGTTGTACTCTGCTCGAGTGGATTTTGATCACATGAATACATCACAATCATGAACGGTGATTTTGTATTCTGCTCGAGTGGATTTTGATCACATGAATACATCACAAGCTTGAACGGCAATGCTGTATTCGGCTTTTGTCGATTTTGATAACATGAATTCAACACAAGCATGAACGACAATGTTGTATTCGGTTTGGTCGATTTTGATCACATGAATACAACACAAGCATGAACGTCATTGCTGTATTCGGCTCGAGTGAATTTGATCGCATGAATATAACACAAGGATGAACGGCAATGTTGTAATCGGCTTTCGTCGATTTTGATCACAAGAATACAACACAAACTTGAACGGCAATGTTGTATTCGGCTTTGGTCGATTTTGATCTCACGAATATAACAAGAGCATGAATGGCAATTTGTATTCGACTTTGGTCGATTTTGATCACACGAGTACAACAAAAGCATGAACGGTAATGTTGTACATTTTGTATTCGGCTTTTGTCGATTTCGATCACACGAAAATAACACAAGCATGAACGACAATGTTGTATTTTGCTCGAGTGGATTTTGATCACACGGATACAACACAAGTATGAACGGTAATGTTGTAATCTGCTCGAGTGGATTTTGATTACATGAATACAACACGAGCTTGAACGGCAATGTTGTATTCTGCTCGTGTGGTTTCAAATGCACGAATACAACACAAACTTGAACGGCAATGTTGTATTCGGCTTTGTTCGATTTTGATCTCACGAATATAACAAGAGCATGACTGGCAATTTGTATTCGGCTTTGGTCGATTTTGATCACACGAGTACAACAAAAGCATGAACGGTAATGTTGTATTCGGCTTTTGTCGATTTTGATCTCACGAAAATAACACAAGCATGAACGACAATGTTGTATTCTGCTCGAGTGGATATTGATCACACGGATACAACACAAGCATGAACGGTAATGTTGTAATCTGCTTGAGTGGATTTTGATCACATGAATACAACACAAGCTTGAACGGCAATGTTGTATTCTGCTCGTGTGGATTTAATTGCACGAATACAACACAAGCATGAACGGTAATGTTGTATTCTGCTCGAGTGGATTTTGATCACATGAATACAACACAAGCATGAACGGCAATGTTGTATTCTGCTCGAGTGGATTTTGGTCACACGAATACAACACAAGCATGAACGGCAATGCTGTTTTTTGTCTTTGGTCGATTTTGATCACACGAATACAGCACAAACATGAAGGGCAATGTGGTATTCGACTTAGGTGGATTTTGATCACACGAATACATCGCCAGCATGAACGGCAATGTTGTAATCGGCTTTGATGGATTTTTACCACACGAAGCGCGCAAACGCCAGAGAGCAAAGTCGACTTATCGTATTTCTTTTCTTTAGATCCTTTTATTATGCATCCAATAAATTTGTTATAGTTCAATCAAAATGACAATAAATCGCTCTCAGTGGATAAAACGAATCGATATTTTCTTACAAGTCAGAGTGTAAATTAGTTGGTTCCTATTCAGCAATATTTTAGACTCGTATTTAACGAAAATACAATACGTACCGTTAGTTATCAAAAATACCGTATTTTAACAGAGTTATAAACCGTATTTTAGGACGGTAAGGCACGGGTCATAACGCACCATTAGCCGCAAAACATATGTAGTTTATACTTCAATGTTGAGAACAAAATTAATCTAAATAAATCTTTTCTTTTTTACTTAACCTTTTTTATCTATGCTTGTTAAACCAAATATTATTGTACCGTTTGAGAAATATCTTTGTAAAATTCATTCTTGAAATCAAAGAGATCTCTTAACGGCCATCATAAAGATGTCCGATATCTCTCATGATTAGAAAATTATTTCCTTCATTTTGAATACATATCTCTTAAGTTTGATAGACATCTTGTACTTCAACATTTATCTCTTTTCCAGAGAGTTCTTTTAAGGTAGGAGTGATATCTCTGTTACATTGAGAAATATTTTTTTAGTATTGGGAAATATCTTTAAAAATGTGAGAGCTATCCTATTAAATGAAAGATAGACATAACTCTCAATTTAAGAGCTATCGCCTTTATCGTAGGAGATATCTTTTTGATTATATAAAATAGTAAATTGAATTGCCAGTCTATAACAATGCAGACAGTAAGTACATAAAAGCATGCTCACGCGCGCATGTGTGTGTGCGTCTGTGTTTGTTACTCATGTGACACTCATGTACAAGGATAAAAGCAGTATAAACATATACAATGCGCTATATGAATTTTGCACTTTGGGGGTTTTTCGGTTGACATCACATTGAGACTAGTTATAGTCTATTCCATTCTTTCGGTCTTATGATGATTAATTGTTTTCACAATGTTCAATCGTTTACTACTAGAAGCGTAAAAACGATACTGTACAGTAACGCCCCTGTTAAGTCACTGAAAATCTGCTGATTTAAAGCAAATTTTATAAAGGTCCGTTCATAAGAGGAACTGTATCAGCTTGTTTTTTTCGATGAGACCTTGAATATCTGCTGTCACAATTAAGTTGTTTATGTATAGAAAAGCAGTAGTATCAACTTACCTGAAGACCAAATAAAAAGGCAAGGTGGGGTGCGGGAACATCGCCAACTTTGTAATGCATTCTGTATCTGGTCTCCGCCACAACGCCACCTGTTTCATCTTTCTCCGCTTTTTCTACATCTTTCACTTCATCTAAACTTTTGTCATCGCCTTTTGCAGAAATATCATCCGTGTTATCCGTTTCTTTTACATCCAGAAAGGCTGCATTAGTGTAAGCTTTATTAGATGACGTTCCGTCAATTTGCGCCGGGATATTATATGAAGTACATATAACTGAACACATTCTGCTTAGTGCTCGGTACCATCCAATTTCTTTTAATCAAACCTTCCAAACAATTACTGCAAATTCAACGTTAATATGTGTGATTTTTTTTATTTTGTATCCAAAAGTAGTCAACTTTAAAAATGCAATGAAAACGCGGAGATGTCTGTTCAAGTGTTATTATAAACGCTTCGGTTGAGGAACAACGGATAAAAGGACTGGTTTCAAGGTGATGTGGTTCACGGTTTTGTGTACCTCTGAATCAAGAGGCTGTTGCAGTCATACAACTGCTCTTTCGTAAATAGATCTTATCTTTTAACAAGGGATAAGTCAACAGTAAAGAAAATATTTCCCCGGGCAACTTTAATCTCGTTGAAATTGACTTATCAAATAACTTTAATACTGAAATATAACTGCAATGTGTGTAAACAACCAGCGCAATCTAAATAAAGTTTTCATCTTGCAAACAGTTGAATGGTTCATTTTAAGTGTTGTCATACTCTGACAAAATAATGATGAGCATACTTGTAGGTAAATAAAGTAACGCATGACAAGAGACACAGAAAGTAAGTAAAGCGTTGTTTTCCTTTCCATTTAATATTATAATGTTGTTTGGTTTTTGACGTGGTAAATGTAAACATGCATTATCCGCTTACATTAAAAACACCACTTTAAAGACGATCGCTAGTTACATTTTTCTTTCATGAATTGAGAATTTTATGAAATTAGGTTTGTTGTTGGGATATTACTTGATCAGTTAGAATATAAAATGAAAATGTTAGGTCACAAGCCTTATTTATAAGTAATGGACACTTCTTGAAGTATACCCTCGAAAGCAGTGAAAATTACCCATATTTCATGTTTATAAATAATAAAACTCTAAAAGTCACCATTGAGTTTTATTTTTTATATGTGTTAAGCAATTGTTCCTTTTTCATGAAACATGAATTGAGATTTCAAAATGTATTCACACTGAAAATATACCATAAAAAGAAACGAGTTTCTGTTTTAAAAGAAATGCATAAAAATGTGTTGTCATTTATAAATGTTCTTTCTTCAAGCATTGAGAATTTCTTAATATATTGCAGAATAAATATTTAAACATCACTTTCTTAATACTAATTTAAAAATAACAGGTCACAAGCCTTATTATTGAGAAAAATGAGGATTTGTCTCGGGTAGGAGGGAAGGGAAGTACAATATCGCACATCACAGTTCCCACACACTGAGTCACCCACAGAAAAACAATGTACAAATGCAACGGAAACCTTTCCAAAGCCTCTTCCGATGAAACTAATGTACATTGTGGGCAGTAAACGTAAAAGCAAATACATAAAAAACAAACATGATAGTTTTCTTGTTTAATGTGAGCAAATACAAGATGTATATGAATGGAAAACGGCGTATGAACACTCGTACAAACACAAATTCCTCGAGTTTTATATGAAAACTCTGTGGATCTATATAATTATTTCAACAACAAAATTCTTTCATAATATTGCAATATTGTAACAGAAAAACAAGACTGTCATAAAGTCCCTAGAACACTTGTCTGAGTGACATGGCTCATCAAGAAAATATTCTGATACATTTTCATGATGATTAAATGTAAAATGTAACATCTACCAGGTTCACAAGCTTTTCTTTTATTTTTCATGGTGGCCTAGTTATTGGCTCCAGGTGACTAAGAAATATTGGGTATCAAATGTTACCTTTGATTTTACAGCGTGACCTAGTTTTTTTATCCCAAGTGACTCAGTTACAAACCTGGCCTAGAGATCCTCGAGACAATCATTCTGACCAATTTTAATGAATTGGGATCAAATGTGGCCCCCAGTATTAACAAGGTTTTCCTTTGATTTATCATGATGAGTTAGTTTTTGACCGGGTATGACCCATATTCAAACTCGATCTAGCTTTGAACAAGACAATCATTCTCACAAAATTCATGAAAATCCAATAAAAATGCAGCCTCAATTGCATACATGCGGTTTTGACCTGGTGACCTAGTTTTTGACCCAGACAGACCATAATCGAACTGGACCTAGAATCAATTATGACACTGACTATGACAAAGTTTCACTAAGAGCCAATGAAAGATGCAGCCTCTATTGCATACACAAGGTTTTTCTATTATTTGACCTGGTGACTTAGATTTTGATTCGAATTGAAACATAAGCTTACTCAACCTATATATTTCATCAAGAACTGTTATTCTTACAATTTTCATGAACATCCAATGAAAAATGAAGCCTCTATTGCATATAAAATGTTTTCCTATGGCTTGACCTGGTGACCTAGATTTGCAACGACCCATATTTGATCTTGACCTAGATTTCACCAAGACACCCATTCTTACAAAGTTTCATGAAGATCCAACGAAAATTGACGCTTCTATTGCACAAACATTTACTTTTAAATATTAAATCAAGTCATCACAGTAGCTCACCTTCAGCTAAAAACAAATTAATATATCTTAAATTGAATATTCAGTATGTGATATGGTTCTAAAGTTTGAGTTAATTATACATACTTGTATGTACTTGCAAAGAAATCTGTATACATGTATCATGTATTGACAACAAATCAAAGATGACCGATTCTTTAACTGAGCATGTAACAGCATCACACATGTATCTACAGGATGCTTCTACAGACATTCATGTATCTACAGACATTTTACACCGGCTGTTATTTTTAAAGATAATTTTAGCAAAAGTCGTTTGCAATGAAAACGTAAAATAGAATCACAAACAATCACAAGGAAAATAACTTGATGGCTGATACAATAGATGACTTTAATAAAGAACAGAAAGATTTTGTTCTCTTCAAAAAAGAATGCATGTAATCACTGGTCATTATGCTGAAATTTAAACTTGTTGGTCAGGCCTTTGGCAACTAGAATTATATTCTTTATTCAAACACACGATTATATCTGCAGTGAATCAAGACCCAATTTAATCCACAGCCATAAAACGGTTAAGTCAATTTACAGTCTTGCCTTTAATATTTAAATGTTAAACCCTTTAAGTAGTCTGAAATTAGAGATTATCTGACTGTTTATTATGTAAAGAATAGATATTACCAATCTTTATCAACTAAGTGTTTGGTTTCTGCAGAAGTTTAAAATGATAAAAGTAAACAAACAGGACAAGACTATCTATAACATCATTTTTTATTCTGTTTGCAACCAGTGCATATCAAGATTTGCAGTTTCAGTAAACATCCCTTTGGACAATGAGTGGCACAGTCCAAACAGAATGATGGGCAAGTTCATTTAACATATTGAGTAGGGTTAAAGGTTAAGTAGCAGATTGTGACAACACATTCCACACTCTTGATTGATAACATACAAAAAAATACTTCCATATAAATAAATACATGTACATACATAGTCATGAAAAAAAGTTACAACAGGTGTCAATAATCAAAACCTTACACGTAAACTTCAACATCAAAACACATAATTTAATGTACCCCAGTACATTCCTTTTCATATACATTTCATATGAACACTAGATTCTCACGTGCAACATGTCGAGCCCGCCAGCTGTCAAAAGGACTAACTCCTTACCAAGTAAATATAGGTCAAAATACACCTAAATATTGGATGTAACATGCATGTTGCACCACAGAAAAGTGGTCTCAATGTTTCTCTACAGCAGTAATAAAAAAGTTACAATATAAGCTATTCATAGTAACAACATTTTTGAATTTGACCTTTAACTTCTAAGTGTGACCTTGACCTTAGAACTAGGGACCTGGTTCTTGCATATCACACTCCGTCTCATGATGGTGAACATTTGTGCCAAGTTATTTAAGAATCCCTTGATCCATGGATAAGTTACAGCCCGGACAAACTAAACTCGGACGGATGCACACACGCACACACATACATCAAACCGCCATTTGGACAACTATATCAAGCTTTCGCAAGCAGCTCGACAAAAACCAACATCATAGTTATAAGTCTAAAAATTCTTATCAATATGAGTTACCTGTTACCTTAGTGCTAAAATTTGTTACCTTAGTGCTAAACATTTAGTGTTAATTAGTGCTAAAAACAAAATTAAACAAGAGCCATGTTACACATGGTTAATCCCCCCGCCAGGAAAAAGTTACCTGAAGGTTGTACTTTTGTACATTTTATTTGGTGAGAGGAAATCCTTAAAAAGCTGTATAGTTATGGTCATGCTGAATACAGTTTTCAAGTAAGTGGAAAAAGAATAAGGCAATGAAGAGAAGGTTTGCAAAATTATATTAATGTTCATTATCAGTATAGGTATGATATTTTTCTATTTGACTAAAAGTAGACAAGGTAGAGTTATTGTTCTTGCACACTGCACTTCCTACCAATGTGCTATGTCAGTGTATTAAGTTTGAAGAAAATCCCTCAAGTACTTTTGGAGTTATGCTCTGGACAAAGTTTTTCAAGTAAATCTGATAAAGGGGAATAACTCTAAAAGTAGGCAAGGTAGAGTTATTGTTCTTACACACTGCACTTCCTACCAATGTGCTATGTCAGTGTATTAAGTTTGAAGAAAATCCCTCAAGTACTTTTGGAGTTATGCTCTGGACAAAACTTTTAAAGTAAATCTGATAAAGGGGAATAACTCTAAAAGTAGGCAAGGTAGAGTTATTGTTCTTGCACACTGCACTTCCTACCAATGTGCTATGTCAGTGTATTAAGTTTGAAGAAAATCCCTCAAGTACTTTTGGAGTTATGCTCCGGACAAGTAAATCTGATAAAGGGGAATAACTCTAAAAGTAGGCAAGGTAGAGTTATTGTTCTTGCACGCTGCACTTCCTACCAATGTGCTATGTCAGTGTATTAAGTTTGAAGAAAATCCCTCAAGTACTTTTGGAGTTATGCTCCGCCGACAAGTAAATCTGATAAAGGGGAATAACTCTAAAAGTAGGCAAGGTAGAGTTATTGTTCTTGCACAATGCACTTCCTACCAATGTGCTATGTCAGTGTATTAAGTTTGAAGTAAATCCCTCAAGTACTTTTGGAGTTATGCTCTGGACAAAACTTTTAAAGTAAATCTGATAAAGGGGAATAACTCTAAAAGTAGGCAAGGTAGAGTTATTGTTCTTGCACAATGCACTTCCTACCAATGTGCTATGTCAGTGTATTAAGTTTGAAGTAAATCCCTCAAGTACTTTTGAAGTTATGCTTTGGACAAGTAAATCTGATAAAGGGGAATAACTCTAAAAGTAGGCAAGGTAGAGTTATTGTTCTTGCACACTGCACTTCCTACCAATGTGCTATGTCAGTGTATTAAGTTTGAAGTAAATCCCTCAAGTACTTTTGGAGTTATGCTCTGGACAAAACTTTTAGAGTAAATCTGATAAAGGGGAATAACTCTAAAAGTAGGCAAGGTAGTGTTATTGTTCTTGCACACTGCACTTCCTACCAATGTGCTATGTCAGTGTATTAAGTTTGAAGAAAATCCCTCAAGTACTTTTGGAGTTATGCTCCGGACAAAGTTTTTCAAGTAAATCTGATAAAAGGGGAATAACTCTAAAAGTAGGCAAGGTAGAGTTATTGTTCTTACACCCTGCACTTCCTCCCAATGTGCTCTGTCAGTGTATGAAGTTTGAAGAAAATTGCTCAAGTACTTTTGGAGTTATGCTCCGGACAAAATTGGGACGGACGCACGGACGGACGGACGCACGGACGGACAAAGAGCATTTCTAATATCCCCTTCGCCTTCGGCGGGGGGATAAACAAAACAGTGGTAAAATGCAATGTTACACATATTTTGTCCTTTTAAAGACATAACCGTACTGACATCATCCATAACATTAACTTACAGCTGATCAAAATTTATAATCTTTTATAATCTATTTACTGTGTTGAAGAAAATTTGTTTCATTTGCTGATTTTAATTCATTTCTGGATCATTTGAATGTTTGAATGTGTTCTGCTATTGGCTTTCTCTTGCCCTTCAAGGGCCTTTCCATTTGTGACTTGTGTAGATTATAATAATATCTGAAAAATCAAATCACCCTCTAAGCTGTTTATTAACTCTAAATGTGATTAAACTTTTCTTGAAACAACCCCTTAAAATTGTAAGTGGAACTGTCCAAACTGTAAGATCTATGGTCAAGTTTATTAAAGAACTTGAGGTGAGTCAGTCCTGAAAGAGTCCATGAGTCATCATGATGATACTAATGTTTTCAGTTATCAATCACAACTTCCATCATTCCACCCGTCTCGCCACCGTTCATTCACTCGGCTGCAATCAAATTTTGGTTTTCCCAATTTGACATTGACTTTGTTATGTATCCTACATAACCACTGAGAGAAATTGTCTTGACTACTGGTGTTTGGTGCATCTCTTTTCATGCTGAAAATATTACAATAAATATATGTATATTACTTAGGAGACTGGAATGTTCTGAGTAAGTTTTGTGAAAATCTTTTGCAATGTTATCCAGGAAAAATTGTGACCTTGACCCACTGACCCCAAAAACAGTAAGGATCATCTACCCAATAAAACCAGTCATCCTAATATGAAGTAAGGTTGTTGTTTGTCCAGTAGATCTAAAAATGTTTAGACAAAAGAGAAAATAAAACGATTTTAACATGAATTAGATGAAACTTTACTCGCTATTATCAAACAAGATGTTCATGGGCCACTTGTCAAGCCCCCAAACTATGCTACAGACCTTGCTCTTGTGTGTGACACATCAGACGTCCCACTTTGTTAAACTATTGTCCCAAGTCAATTCAAAATCCTTTAATTCATGAGGGAGTAACAGCCAAGACAAATCTTCACGTGTCCTTTTTAACTTTTTACCTGTAAGTGTGACCTTGATCTTTGAGCTAAGGACCTGGGTCTTGCATATGAATTGCGGACCTATTGTGTGAACAGCAGCAGCTGTGCCAGGTCATTTCAAACCTTTCAATACATGAGGAAATTACATTCTGGAGTATTGTGTGTCCAAGTATAAAATTGACCTTTGAGCTACAGACCTGTGCGCTCCCACTGTGGTGAACAACTTAGCTTGGTCAATGAAAAATCCGTCAATGCATGAGGATGTTACAGCCCGGACAAGATATATTGTGTTTTTGCAAAATCATGTCGCAAATTTAGAAACTTGGTGAAATTTTGAAGGCATTTAATTTTTCATTATTGAGAAACAAGAAACAAGCAGCCACTCCAGTATACCCCCTTTAAACTTGTTTCCAGGGGTACAATAATGAGCTTCCTAACATTTCATATTGTAGCAATTTCATAAGTTTTAAACGACCAACGAGAAATGTTACTTACTCTTTCCTGAGATCTTTCGCACAGTAATCACATGGGTAGAATTTTGAGAAAAGATGCATCATATCTGTCATGTCTGTCTGTTGCTGATCTGTTGGGCGCTCTGGGTAATTAGCAGCCATTGTATGCAGAAATGACCATGTATTACGACCAAGTTCATCTTTATCAAGAGGGCAGTCCTTGTGATCAGACTGGTTCACATCTGTTTGTAGTTTGTTGGTGGTGTTATCCGAAGACTTTTCTTGATTTTTCTAAAAAATAAACATGTTAAATCACCTGTTTGAACTATAGAGCTGAGAAGGCTGATTTCATCATTTTTCAATAATTCAAGGACCATAATCCTTAACTGATTTTGCTGGTTATCAAACTTGGCGTACACATTATGCTCACAAATATTTTCACCAAGTTTGGCTGAGATCGGATGAAAACTCCTTTCCTTAGAAAGCGGACAAGGCTAATTTGGCCAATTTTGTGTAATTTAAGGGCCATAATCCAAAAGTGTCAAAAAGGGCGATCTGGCTGGTTATCAAATTTGGCATAGATATTATGCCAACAAACATTTTCATAAAGATTGGTGAAGATCGGATAAAACCTTTCCCTAATATAAATAATTTATCAACATATAATATAATATAACATTGCCAGATTGGGCTTAGAAGCCCAATCAAGCTTTTATTGCCCGATCTGGCTTAAATTTAAGAAAAGAAACTAAGATACATTTGTATATATAAATATTTCAAGTCCTACATATCTTCAGCTGGTGTTCCCTTGTTATAAAAACCTACTTTTTATCCATATAAAACTTACACTTTTTACTCAAAGAGGCTTTGCTTATTTTACATTAAGAGAAAAATACTGACTTTTTTATCATTGTTTTAAACAGTAGATTTTTTGTGTTTTTAATCTTAATTATGACATGTAGATGTATATAAAAATGAAATGTTTAACTCAATCAAAACAAATGTCTTGTGCACAACCTAATCAATTTAGATTAGGGAAAACAATATTCAAAATTGCCTAAGAAACTTTAATGT
Source organism: Saxidomus purpurata (assembly GCA_022818135.1). Classification (NCBI taxonomy): domain Eukaryota; kingdom Metazoa; phylum Mollusca; class Bivalvia; order Venerida; family Veneridae; genus Saxidomus; species Saxidomus purpurata. Next base: position 32,103,501 of record JAFMSR010000002.1, read on the forward strand.
TTATATTGGTTTTAATGATATCTGGCAAAATAACTATATGAACTATATAATTAAAAGTACATGGAAAGTGAAAGAAAAGTGCTAGAAATCTAGTGCAAAAAGTGGCTGATTATGGTTGGGTGATGTTGATTTCTAACTAGTCCATCTAATTGTACACCAGGGCTTTTTGCTATTTGCCTCCGAGTCTAGGGTTACAGAAAATCTGTATCTCTAGCAAAACAGTAATAGGAAAGGCTAGAGTTACGGAAATTAATAAAGTCATCCAATTCGATGCTGCTTAAATGTATGCCTAATAATGTAATATAAACTGTATTATTTTACCTGTAATCGCGAATAAATGGAAACGTACTTTGCTTTTTTAAGTTTCTGGCACTATGTAAACAGTATGAGTAAATATGAATGAATCTTTTTCTATTATTATGCAACAATTCAATTCAGAATATAAAAAAGGGGGGGTAATAAAATGCGGTTGGTGATAACACATCATACATGTATTGCAAAAACTTTAATTGTCCGACTACAACTGAACGCTCAATTAAAACATGAAGAGATAACAATGATATTTCCATAATAGATGAGCAATATTTTAAGTGTAACCCAAAATGGCGCCTTTGAAGCTGTCATATTAATGACAGATCAGTTTATTTGCGATTACAGATAAAATAATACTGTTTATATTACATTATAAGACATATATAATTATAGCCAAATGGATGATTTAATCAACTTCCGTAACTCTTGCCTTGCCTCATAGGGTTTTGCTAGAGATACGGAACTTCCATAACTCTAGTCTCGGAGGCTAGAGTTACGGTACCATAACTCTAGCCACTGCCTTTGTGAAATTGGTCGGTCTTGCAGTCGAAATATTGAGACTAACTTCGAACATACTGTAATGTTGCATGTAACACATTCTAGGACTTAAGTTACCAAAGTTATCTAAAAAAAACACATATAAAAACATTTACAAAAAAGATCATTTCTATTGATAAATTTAATACTGATCGGGCAATAAAAGCTTAATTGGGCTTCCAGTTCTAAGCCCGATCGGGCAATGTTACCAGCCTGTATAACTTGCCCAATCAGGATTAAATTTATCGATAGAAATAATCTTTTTTGTAAATATTTCTAAGGGGATAAGGAACATGTGGAGGCAGACATAAAATGTTACAGGCGGACGGACTGAAGGAAAATGTGATGGACACAGACCATTCCTACATCCACCTCCTCTCCGGTGGATAAAATGGAAATCTCCAAGTGTCACAATTTATGACCCTTTCACGATGAGTGAGACCAACAGGCCATAACAAGTAAAAAGCTTGCATCAGATTATTACAAAAAATCTAGATATGTAAAAACTGCACCTTTTTCGACTTTCCATACAATTTTATCCAAGTCTCTGTATCAAAACATGCCCGGCTCCGACATTCATGCTCATCGGGGCTAAATGAATGTGTAAACTTTTTTTCGTCACTAGGGGCGGCCATTTTTGTGCGTTCCGTTAATCTAGATTGAAGCGCTTATTTAACGTTGATCAAGATGTTTGAATACATTATGGAATTTCACGAGGAAAATAACTAAGTTCTGTCATGTTGACCTACGTAAAGAAACTTGAAAGGAACAGGCAAATTGAGTGAATTTATATCCCCCGCCAAATGAAACAACTGAAAAAAGGAAAGTGTATTGGTATGTCTGTTTTAGAAAAAAAATCCCCACCCTATGGGCCATCATCTTCGAGGGGATATGTCTTTTCTTCAAGTTACAGTTAAAGAACTTAGTTGTTGAAAGTTTAATTGAATCAGTACGTATTACAAGTTCCAGAATCAGACAATGTACACCATACAGTCAGTTCAAATCGGTGATCGGGAGCTGAGCTGGAGTGATCTGAATTTTTTATATTCTTTTATTTGTTTACTTGATAATAATACTACTACTATTAATAATGTCTTTTTTTCAGAAGGTAAAACATCATCATGCAAATACATTAAAAGCAAAATGTACATTACATATTTACAATGAGGCCTTCTATATAATTGTAACAAAGTAACAATATTAATCATACAACACACATAACCAACTTAATATCGGCAATAAAATAATGAGCAAACAGGCACCTGTGTTTTAAAATACTCATCAAAAATAGTTTGTAATGATGCTTAAAATCATTTAAAGAGACTGAATTTCTGGTGGTTTCTGGTGTGGAATTCCATTTTCTGTTTCTGGTCTTGCGTGTGTTGAATTTCTCTTTGAGTTGGATCGTATTTATCAGAAACAATAATAAATTGGTATATGTATTCAGGTGCAATTCCGTTAAGAGCTTTGTACGGCATTACAGCAATATGAAATTTGTATCGATCTTCTACTGTTAGCCATATTAATTTTTTTAACATAGCGACTGACGGTATAGAACACGGTTTTGATAAAACCCACCTAGCTATACTTTTTTGAAAAAATGTTGCCCGTCTCAGTTACTCCAACGGAATCACCCTGAATCCTGACAAGTTTGTGTTTGCTCAGGACTGTGTTGAATTTGCTGGCCGACAGTGTCCGACCGTGCCTGAATACTTTAAGTCCAATGTGGAGTTCCCAACACCTCAAAACATTATTGATGTGCGTTCGTGGTTCGGCCTAATCAATCAGGTTTCGTACGCTTTCAGCATGACAGACAATATGCTACCATTCCGGAAACTACTCAAGCCTGGGCTGGGACGAATATATACTATCATGTTAATATTATTGCTCCAGGCCTGGGACACCATTGCAATGGGATCATTATCTGGAGGACGCATTTCAAGAATCAAAGGCAGTGATTGTAAGGGAGATAGAGCATGGCGTGCGTATATTTGACCCAAGTAAACCAACAGAATGGGTGTCAGAAAGGCCCACTTCCAGAAAGGACCAGTACCGAAAAGGCCCAAATCCAGAAAGGCCCATACCAGAAAGGACCAGTTTTATTTTATATGTTAAATAGAAACTTGGGGAAATAAAAGATTAAAAAAGCATATGTACATAGAGAATTTATTATATACAACCCAAATGTAAAGGAAAATCAACAGTGCAAAATGCATAGCAAACAATGAGGTGCATGTTTATATAAATTCATTTGGGAGACAAATCTCTTTGGGGCCGGGAAAGCGTTCGATCAATCAGAACTATAAGTTTACTGCTACAGTGTAGCGAGCAGGCGTCCGATTTTTTTTCAAGATGGTTAAATACAAGAAAACGCTTCCTGGGCCGCCTTATGTGCGATCTTCACCACTTACTGAAGGATTTCAGCCTGGAGGTTTGTAAATTTATACGCAGCATTTCATACATAATCATTTACAAGAGGAGGCATGAAAGTACAAGGTTATTCAAAGCTGATGTTATTTCGGACAGGCAATTCGGATGCGATCTAAATTTGTAAAGTTAGCTGTTTGAAGGCCGGTTCGAAGACCAGGATTTGCGATAGTGCCACATTAACAGTTGTTAGCGTGTGTGTTTTGTGATGACATGACCAATCAATTTTCTGTTGAAACCATAAGCCACCCTATCTAAAATAAAAATAGTTTGTATTCTCCTAGTCTCAATAATAAGACTTCAAATGCAGACCCATTTTACATACGGACATTTTATAGTTATCTGCGCTTTTACTCTGAGGCTGGATAGCGCCTAGCAAAAATTACAACAATATTCACCCGTTGAGTACAATAATTTGGACTAGTATTCTCCCTGACTTAGTAAACCGGTGTAAAAGACTGGTGTTAGGGTAAAAATCACACAAAACCATTTAGTCCCATGGAAATTTGTCTGCAGGAGATTTTTATTGAATGATTCACGCTACTGGTACAAAATGACCTTCAACCTTGTTTGTATACATGTATGTTTATTTGGGGCCAAATAGCGCACACTGCATGGAATTTTCAGATGTTTTCACAATATTGTTGAAATGACAACCTACTAAATATAATCAAGTAACTAACTGAAAAATGATTTTTCAACTTTTTTTACCATGTTTACATAAAGACCACCATTAACTGGGTCAGGAAGCCTACCAGGCGTGGGGCATAAACCCCCAAATACTAATATAGGAGAGATCGCCATGACGTCAGACGGCAATTTTGATAAGATTGCTGGTGGGCAATCTTATTGTGTTTATAATTCTATCGGTAAAGGATTTTTTTAATTTTAATGACTAATGTATCTCTTTTGAAAAAGAAAACCGTTTTTAATGAACCTCGATTTTTCATAATGCCTTGTTGCTGCTATAACTATTTACGAAAACAGTGTAAGTTACGCGCTGGCGAATTTTTATTTTGAATCTTAACGAAAATTGGAAATAATGAATAAAGTGTTTATTTTATTAGCTTTCCAGTGATATAGGACGTTTTAAAATATCTTTTGTTTTCAAAAATATATGGGTGTTATAAAAAATCACCCCTATCAATACAAAAACACGGACTACTGACCGCTGCCCACCAAACAGATCTCTTATCAGATAAAAATATTGTGTAATACAGGGTTTGTTTGCAAACAAGATCTCTCCCATATTACAACAAAATAACAATATATAAAAAATAATTTCACTTTATACATTATTATCGTAGTAAAGGTATAGCACTCCTATGTTTGGAAATCATGAATGTATACACTGGCAGTATCCAAGAAGGTTGTGTGCTCGTTATTTCCATAAACTGTAAATAGAAGGAATGGATTTCTGTTCTTTTCTCTTCCCCGAAAAGTATCTTTTGACAGACAGACAGACACTTCACACCATTCATTGACATAAATATTGATCTTATTCTTTTTCAGTTGGATACATAAAAAATCTTTTTTCTCGCAGACCACTATGGGCTGGATGTTCTATATACATTGGTATTGGTAAGTCATTGTTGCTCTATGATCATGATGTCAACCTTTTGTAAGTAGTATATTTTTATAGAGAAATAGGATGCAAATTATCAAGTCACTGTTTCAGTAACAGTTAAAGTTTAACTACTATTCCATCTATATATTTTACTTAAAGCCACACAGGTGGGCCTCTCAAAAGGCTGTTAATGGCCAATTCATCCAGTGCAGTATAGAAGACACATTTTCAAGTGATTAACTGAAAAAATACTAGTATGCAGCAAGTAAGACAACATAGTATGCAGGAAGAAAGACTGCATAGTATGCAGCAAGTAAGACTACATAGTGTGCAGCAAGTAAGACTACATAGTATTCAGCAAGTAAGACTACATAGTATGCAGCAAGTAAGAATACATAGTATGCAGCAAGTAAGACTACATAGTTTGCAGTAAGTAAGACTTCATAGTTTACAGTAAGTAAGACTACATAGTTTGCAGTAAGTAAGACTGCATAGTTTGCAGTAAGTAAGACAACATAGTTTGCAGTAAGTAAGACTACATAGTTTGCAGTAAGTTTGCATAGTTTGCAGTAAGTAAGACTTCATAGTTTACAGTAAGTAAGACTACATAGTTTGCAGTAAGTAAGACTACATAGTTTGCAGTAAGTAAGACTGCATAGTATGTACAGTGTTTTTTTTCAGTCTGAGGGGAAAGGTGGCCGGGCCCGTCAGGAGGGGAATTTTTACGTCATTTTGCCAGAAAAGGGGAATTTTTTAGAAAATGTATAACATATACTGTTTAAAAATGTAATATTATAAAAAACCAAAACTATTATGTATGTAAATGACATTATTCTTTTACCAAATATAAAGAGAGGACATAAGAATTTAACATAACAAAATTTTATATAAAAAATACTGGTGTCAGGAAGATAACTTAGCAGCATTGGGGTTAAAACACACGTGAGTATTAAGTATGACTTCTATATTGAATGGAAAACATTGTATTAGTATCTTTTTTCATCTTTGGAAAAATGTTTTTGTTGAAAGAATAACAAAAATCGGGGTCGCGAAAATAGGTGACAAACGAAAAATCGGCGATTTTCGGCTGACTATTTCTCAAGTAAGGTGTCAAATAGTTGCAAGAAATTATTCTGAAGCTGTAATTTATGAAAACATGTTTTTATAACAAGTTTGGCCAACTCTTATTAAATAAATCAAAGATTTTTTCAACATTTTGAGGGGAATTTTTTGTCAAAAATGGGGAAAAATGTATATTAAATTTGGAGAGGAATGGGGCCGAATTTCGGCCCCAAAAAGGCCCCCCAAAAAAACTGATGTAGCAAGTAAGAATACATAGTTTGCAGTAAGTAAGACTACATAGTATTCAGCAAGTTAGACTACATAGTAAGACTACATAGTATTCAGCAAGTAAGAATACATAGTTTGCAGCAAGTAAGACTACATAGTTTGCAGTAAGTAAGACTACATAGTTTGCAGTAAGTAAGACTACATAGTTTGCAGTAAGTAAGACTACCTAGTATGCAGCAAGTAAGACTACCTAGTATGCAGCAAGTAAGACTACAAAGTATGCAGCAAGTAAGACTACATAGTATGCAACAAGTAAGACTACATAGTTTGCAGCAAGTAAGACTACATAGTTTGCAGCAAGTAAGACTACATAGTTTGCAGTAAGTAAGACTACATAGTTTGCAGTAAGTAAGACTATATAGTTTGCAGTAAGTAAGACTACCTAGTATGCAGCAAGTAAGACTACATAGTATGCAGTAAGTAAGACTACGTAGTTTCCAGTAAGTAAGACTACATAGTTTGCAGCAAGTAAGACTACCTAGTATGCAGTAAGTAAGACTACCTAGTATGCAGCAAGTAAGACTACAAAGTATGCAGCAAGTAAGACTACATAGTATGCAACAAGTAAGACTACATAGTTTGCAGTAAGTAAGACTACATAGTATTCAGCAAGTAAGAATGCATAGTTTGCAGCAAGTAAGACTACATAGTTTGCAGTAAGTAAGACTACATAGTTTGCGGTAAGTAAGACTACATAGTTTGCAGTACGTAAGACTACCTAGTATGCAGCAAGTAAGACTACATAGTTTACAGTAAGTAAGACTACCTAGTATGCAGCAAGTAAGACTACCTAGTTTGCAGTTAGTTAGACTACCTAGTATGCAGCAAGTAAGTCTACCTAGTATGCAGCAAGTAAGACTACATAGTATGCAGCAAGTAAGACTACATAGTATGCAACAAGTAAGACTACATTTAACGCAACAAGTAAGACTACATAGTTTGCAGCAAGTAAGACTACATAGTTTGCAGTAAGTAAGACTACATATAATGCCACAAGTAAGACTTCATAGTATGCAGTAAGTAAGAATACATACTAGTATTCAAGAAGTAAGACTACATAGTATGCAAGAAGTAAGACTACATATAATGCAACAAGTAAGACTACATAGTATGCAACAAGTAAGACTACATAGTATGCAGCAAGTAAGAATACATAGTATTAACAAATAAGACTACATAGTATGCAACAAGTAAACCTTCATAGTAAGACTTCATAGTATGCAGCAAGTAAGAATACATAGTATGCAGCAAGTAAGACTACATAGTATGCAGCTATTAAGACTACATAGTATTCAGCAAGTAAGACTACATAGTATGCAGCAAGTAAGACTACATAGTTTGCAACAAGTAAGACTACATAGTTTGCAATAAGTAAGACTTCATAGTATGCAGCAAGTAAGACTACATAGTATGCAGCAAGTAAGACTACCTAGTATGCAGCAAGTAAGACTACATAGTTTGCAGTAAGTAAGACTACCTAGTATGCAGCAAGTAAGACTACATAGTTTGCAGTAAGTTAGACTACCTAGTATGCAGCAAGTAAGACTACATAGTTTGCAGAAAGTAAGACTACCTAGTATGCAGCAAGTAAGACTACATAGTTTGCAGTAAGTTAGACTACCTAGTATGCAGCAAGTAAGACTACATAGTTTGCAGTAAGTAAGACTACCTAGTATGCAGCAAGTAAGACTACCTAGTATTCAGCAAGTAAGACTACATAGTATTCAGCAAGTAAGACAACATAGTTTGCAGTAAGTAAGACTACATAGTATTCAGCAAGTAAGACTACATAGTATTCAGCAAGTAAGACTACATAGTTTGCAGCAAGTAAGACTGCATAGTATGCAGCAAGTGAGACTACATAATAATGCCACAAGTAAGACTACATAGTAAGACTTCATAGTATGCAGTAAGTAAGAATACATACTAGTATTCAAGAAGTAAGACTACATAGTATGCAACAAGTAAGACTACATTTAATGCAACAAGTAAGACTACATAGTATGCAGCAAGTAAGACTACATAGTATTCAGCAAGTAAGACTACATAGTATGCAGCAAGTAAGACCACATAGTATGCAGTAAGTAAGACTACATAGTATTCAGCAAGTAAGACTACATTGTTTGCAGTAATTAAGACTACATAGTTTGCAGTAATTAAGACTACATAGTTTGCAGTAAGTAAGACTACATAGTATGCAGTAAGTAAGACTACATAGTTTGCAGTAAGAAAGACTACATTGTATTCAGCAAGTAAGACTACCTAGTATGCAACAAGTAAGACACCTAGTCAGTACGTAAGACTACATAGTATTCAGCAAGTAAGACTACATAGTATGCAGTAAGTAAGACTACATAGTAAGACTTCATAGTATTCAGCAAGTAAGACTACATAGTATGCAGCAAGTAAGAATACATAGTATGCAGCAAGTAAGACTACATAGTTTGCAGCAAGTAAGACTACACAGTAGTTTACAGTAAAAAAAGAGTTGAAAATAGTATGCAACAAGTTAAGGCTACATTTAAGGCCTTTGCAGGATATAATAAGATTAAATGTCACCAGTCCAGTAAGATCCTGCAAAATGTAGAAGTTAGTTAGATTACTTAAGAGCAACTCATAGTAAGTACAAAAAATAAAAAACATTGTGTGTCATCAAGTCAGCCTACATAAGGTACTGTAGCAAGTAAGGCAACAATAGGTATCAGTATTCTCTTTGATGTCATTTATTGTACAAATGAACTTGACAGTGAGTCCTTGTATTACTACTTTATTTTATATATTTCAGCTACTGTCTGCATTGCTTACAAGTGGATTACAGCTCCAAAACACGATCGTGACATGTTATTGATGAACCATGAATACTACAAAGGTATGTTAATCCTTTTAAACTGTTGAAATGATGAAGACATTTATTCTTTCAGGGTATGGAGTGATTAAACTTATATATACAAAAGGAAAAAAACAAGCACCCCCAAGAATTTTAGAGTGACTCCTGTAACCAAGTTTTATGGTGAAATTACTGTCACATTTTTAAAGAGAAGATTGTGATCAGTAGCAGCATCTCTCTGGCAAATAGAAAAATGTTAAAAGTGCCATTTTGATTCTTCTGATGGTATCTGTACTTAACACGTTTTCAGTGGTAGCAGAGTAAGCCTTCACCACACCGTGATGATGATCATGACTATTCTTCCCCCCAGATGAACCTCGGATTTTCTTACAGACAATCATTCTGTTTACACTCTCAGTTAAAAAACTGTTTGCAGTTCATGCAGAGTGATGCTGTTACTTTTTACAGTTTTTTCCCCGGCTTTGATTTCATGATACAACCTTTTAAATTCAGAATATAACTTCCAAGGGGTGCTTGACTTAGTGTTTACATAAAAAGAAGCATCTTCTTGAAGTTCACATATATAGGTGTTGAACACCTATTGAAATCTTACCATTTTCAAAAAGTACTTAATGTTTTAGAATTTAAACTCTCACAGATCTGCTATCAAATACCAAAATTTCATCATGCAAGAATTACCCAATTTACAGCTTTTTAGCTCAACTATTCAGAGAATACGGAGAGCTATTACAGTAACTTTTGTGTCAGCCTTAGCATTGCAGCTTTAGTTAAAGTTTTGCCTGCTAGGTAATATCATGCACATATCTCAGTAACCACTTATGATATTGACTTGAAACTTTGTTTATGTCTTTAGGGGTGTCACACAGTCAAGTCAGATAACTCTTGTATAAATATAGTACAAATTATGACCCTTGTTTAACTTTGAAAAGTTGGTTAAAGTTTTGCATGCTATGTACTATCATGCACATGTCTCAGTAACCACATATATATTGACTTGAAATTTCCTTTATGTCTTTAGGGGTGTCACACAGTCAAGTCGTACCTGTAAAAATTTAGTACAAATTATGGCCCTTGTTTGACTTTGAAAATTTTGTTAAAGTTTTGCATGCTAGGTACTATCATGCACATATCTCAGTAAACACTTATATATTGACTTGAAATTTCTTAAATGTCTTTAAGGGGGGTACTATCAAGGTACTATCATGCACATACTTCAGAAACCACTTATGGTAGTTAAATCAAACTTAGCAATAGTGTGCAGGGGTACATTTTGTATCAAATATTTAATTTACCAAAAAATAAATATATAGTGATAGATTTTGCCTTTTTTATAATTCAACTTTTCTAGCTTATACTTAAAGAGACAGTAGAATTTTGTTTTGTTATTATACTGATAAAAGTTTTGTTTTATTAGCAAGCACCAACAGTAGTCGAGAGTGCTGTCTTATGGACAGCTCTTATTCTACGTACAATAAGAAAACATAGTTCTATGCATGTTGAAAGTAATGAATTGCATATAATTTATATACATTTCAGTAAGGAGGAGGGAGGAGATACCAGTAGAAGATCTAAGCAAGGAATGTTTCAACTAGACGGTTTTTGAATGATGAACTTTTTGATGTTTTGAATAGAATATAGTGTTAAGTAAACTTATGTCACAGAAATGTTTTAGTTATGTATTTCTGGTTTGTGTTTTGCTTTTTGTCTCACCTGTGCGTAATCATGGGAATCTGTTCTGACAGATTGATGTCCGTATCTGTGCACCGTATGTCGTGAACAATTGCTCAATACTACTAAGCCAATTCTATCAAGACTTCAAAGGAATGCTCCATGGACAGTACGGTTCCCTTACCATATTGCTTAAAGCATTTAAATCTGCTGCACAAAATGGGCACCAGGGCGAAAAATAGCAAAATAAACAATTGAAGACTTGCCTACTAAACCACTGGGCAAAGTTAAACAAAACTTTACAGGTTTGTTCCTTGGATGGGCCTCTACTAAACTGCTCAAATGTTCTCTGCTATACAAAAAGGTGCCAGAGCTAAAAATAGAAAAAACCCTATGAAATCTCCCTAACCAGCTGGCCAGTTTCAACCAAACTCCCAAGAACTGTGCCTTTAACAGTGTTTACTATACTTCCCAAACCATGTTTTTTCACTGCTCAAATTGCTCAGAGCTAAAAAAAAGCATGAAACAACATCTGCTTAACCACACCTGTTAAACCTTGCAGGCAGAGTGCAAGTTGAAATCTGGTAAAAGTTGTATTAACAACTTCAGGCACTCCAAATCCCATAACTTGTACAAAGCAGGCAAAGTGGTTGTCAGTGTATAAATTTCCAATCAGAACTACCGTTTAGGACGAATATTTTGCTGTATAAGAAGGGAATCTGTTTTTGTAACTGATTTCAAGACAGACGCAAACATGGTGTTCATTAAACTTTGTCAGAATGAGTGTCTTGCTGAAAGCTAGATAGAGGTTGAATAAGGGTCACAAACTAGGTCGCCAGGTCAAAGCATAGAAAAATCTTGTGTATACAATAAAGGCTGCATTTTTCATTAGATCTTTGTGAAACTTTGTCAGAATGGGTGTCTTGATAAAATTTGGGTTGAGTTTTTAAGTGGATCAAAAATGGGTCACCGTGGCAAATCAAAGGAGAAACCTTGTTAGCACACTCAAGGGCCACATTTGACCCCAATCTTAATGACAATTTTTCAGAATGATCTCTAGGCCAGGCTCATAGCTGGGTCACATTGGGTCCACATTTTGCACCCAATGGCCTTGAAAATAAGTCAAAACATATGTATTGATGAATTCTAGGTCCAGTTCAGAACATGGTCATATGGGGTCTAAAACTATTGTGATTGCTTGATGTCCATCGTCTATCTGCCAGCTGTGTGTTTGTTCTTAACCTGCTTATGCTTAAAGGCTTATTTTTTCATTGGATCTAAGACTGAGTTGAGTGTATTGGTGAAATCTAGACAGAATTTAAATATTGGTCATCTTGGGGGGAGGGGGAGGAGCTACATCACCAGGTCAAAAGCTAGGAAAACCTTTTGTATTCCATAGAAGCGGCAATGTTAATTGGATTTTTATTATATTTTTATGAAACTTTGCCATTGATGAGTCTAGTTTAAATCTAGGTCAAGTTAAATTATGGGTCATATCAGGCAGGGTCTGTATATTACGGAACCTGTATCAGGCCAAAAAAACTAGGTCACTAGGTCTAATGCTATTTAAAAGAGGCTACATTTACATTTGTATATGGAACAGCTTTCTGGTAGATTTCTATGTAAAACATACGAACAGGTAATATTTAAACTAAAGACCTCTGTGAACCCTGAACATGAAATCATTCCGATTCTAAGGAAAGTATCTTTGTTTTATGTCACCTTGTCCCAAATTCATTGGGAAAAAAACTAAACGCAGAACTTTCATATACATGTATTGAAAATACTTCCTAAAATGACAGGAGTCATGACACACTGTTTTAGATTTCATCAAACAAATATATGGTGAAACAACAAATAAATATAGCAATGAATAAATCATTCATCGGTTGTTCTATCTTCCTGCGTTTCAACTACTCTGTGTCGGGTGTGGCCCATTACCTTTATTTATTAGCAGGAAACAAATGTAAACAGTAAACAAAGGTAAGACAGCGCCAGTGTCATAGCGCATTGTACCAGGATCATCCTTTAATGGCACAGTTTGTTTTTTGTTGTATCGTCCATTTGAGTTTGAAGCTTGGTAAGTTTTCCTATAGGTTATACCAGATCGGTAAACTTGATATACCTAAGGTAAATAATGCTAGGTGGTCAATTACTTTTAAGCAACATTTTATGACAAATTTTACTTTTTGTATATTCTGTTAGAGATTTATTTAATGAACAAAAAGACCCATTACATAGAGTTAGATCTTTACATTTTATTAACTTTTATAAAATTTTATTATTACTCCCCTTTAATATTAAAGTGTTTAAAACGTTGAGTATTTCTTTTTTATTTCTACAAAATTTCTACTTTTACATTTGAATTGGATAGATATATAAATCTTTTAACATTCTGAACCAAAATGCAAGTTTTAAACCTACGTGTAGCTTCTGAATTCATTTATTTCCAATCTATCTTGGGTGCGCACCCAAGATAGGTAAAGGGAGGTAATAATATCTTTTCAAACTTGAATTTCTAATGAATTCCATCTAAATATATAATTTTCAATGCAAATATAATGCAATAGGTCTTGTATTTATATCTTTCCTTAGGCAAAGTATGTGTATCAAATTTTTACCAATGATAAAATAACTCGGTTGGGCAACCAGGATAGGGAAATCAAATTTTAAAAATACCTCCAGTGAAAATCTTACTTGAATTAAGCGCTAAGTGAACATAAATGAGTGTAAATGATCAGATGCTAAAGTTTCAAACAAATCTGTTACATGGCCAAATTCTAATTATATACCTTAAACGCGCTTACTTTCACGGTGCAAAATTCATACGTCTCTGGTCTATTTTGAACTGTTTGACTCCTTGGAGCATTCAACCTACATAACACTTTCACACGAATCGATGTCTGGGAAAGCCGACTAGCTATTCGGCCATGTAGAACAGACGTGGGCGTTTTGTAAGAGTACTCGTACTCTGTGGGTGGCGCGGTGGTCTAGTGATTAACGCTCTCAACTACCAATCCGGATGGCCCTAGAATGAATTCCAGCCGGGACACTGGACATTTCATAAACGCTTTTTAGTGTCTCCTATCCTGGTTAGTCTGAAACCCAGAGGAAGTCTCGCGTGTATCGTTGTTATACACCGGGCAGGTAAAAGAAACAATGGGTTTATTCATATCTGGTACCCTGTGATTCCCTTGTATTAGTCTCAATTATTCGACTCCAAATGCATCTATCATTTTATTGATCTTACACATTTCATAGATGTCCGCGCTTTTACGGAGGCTGGACATCGCCTAGCAAAAAGTATAACGATATGCATCCGTTGGCTACAATTATACCCTTGTATCTGCAATCTGTCTCTTCAGTCTGTGCCTGTCAGTTGTCTGAGCAAGTTCACCCCGGGACAAATCTCAGCGTCGGCCGGGACTATAAACAAATTGAATCTGTATATAAAAGTACTCTGCGAATTACTATAAAATATACGAATCTGTTATACTCACGTGGATTTTGTTTATGAAATCAAACATGTGCTGTTGGTGCCTTGTCGTTACGTACGTTAATCGAAGTAGCATCGTTAAATTGCATTGAATAGGACCCGGTGCGTTTGCCGATACACTGCGTGTCGAAGGGTGCAGACTATGCTTGAAACCCTTATGTTCGGGTTGTAAAAAAAAAAACAGAATGGGAAGCTGTTCCACATCAGTATGAAATGAAAGTGTGTTTAAAATTATTGGCTGATGTATATATTTGTCTGAAGTAGAGGGGTTCATGTCGGAGTCTCCAAAGGTATGACTGGAAGCCTAAACAAAACTTTTGTAAAACACGGTTAGTTGAGCGGTGTTTCGTCTTCAGGTCCTACCATAGCTACCTTGAACGAGGATGGTAGACCATAAGCATAAATAACAAATAAACGGTGTTTCGTCTGCCAGTCAAGCTCATTTTATATACTGGTTGACACCAGTTACTTTTCACAAAATGAACTGCCTTACGCTGGACTTTTTCTATTACTATATTATAGTTGATTCATGTTTAGCGCACGCGGACTCCAGAGAGAAGCGGACCCACGGTTAATTCCGCCGCTTCTCTCCGTCATATATTCAATTGGGTAATGAATAGCCTGGGTTACCGAGGATGGAGAGAAGGGGCATTCTATACCTGTGGTGTAACTTGTTTTGTTACGGCCATTTCCTTACTTTTTGATTGTGTGTGCTTACTTCCTGCGCATGAAGCCAAGACTGTTTTATTGGCATTAGATGCGATGCGGTTGATACGAGTACATTATTCCCAGAAAGGTCAAATGTCAACACCTGTCAACTGTCTCAAGGATTTCACCATGCAGCCTTATGTCATAACTATTTCAAGTACCTGGGTGATACTTTAAAATCGTTCTCCGCTGGAACCTATGGCGATTTTGTAACAATTAAGCAAACTGTGACTTATACAAAACGTCCGCAGTTAAGCATGTTTGCAAAAGTATTATGTTTACACTATAGCTGAAACTAACGAAAACGCAATAAGATGCCACATTTCATTAAAAGAATTTGAATTTACTTTTACATGTATATCATATTAAAGTCTGCACTGTAAGATTCTATAGCGACATGCACGTAAAAACATGACGTTATAAGCTAAACAATGGTTTTGAGACCAGTTTGTTCACATGATATTTATTTGCATACTTTCAGCATTTTACTTCTCACAAAGTCTCTTTATTTCGTGAAATAATTAAACTTTCGTTAAAGGTTTGGATGGGCCCGCACCTGCTACATTCTATAAAGCTATATACCTTACTATTTATACGATCTGTTTCAAAAGTAGCATGCGGTTTAATGAATATTTACTTCCATTTAACATTCTGTTAGCTTTTCAAAAAGAAGCTTTTAACCAAGATGCGCAAACAATACATCGCTTCAGTTATCATTCCTACATCATATTTGTACAGTATACAACATGCAAATAAACGTATACAATATCTGACTGTACATTCTTTAATAGGTTTGTAGTTTGCATAAAGCTTACATTAAGGACAATTTTAGACCCTACATAGTCCGGTTCTGTTTGGATAAAGGAGAAAGAAACTTGAATCAGGTAAGAGATATGCATGTCTATGACTCAAATTATTTTGTTTTGCTTATTATATAACGAAAAAAAGCAAAGCAAATTACATGGGGTGGGAATGCATAGGATGGGGTCATTTAAAAATGGTGCTCCTAAAGTTCAGCAATAACGATTCAGAACGTGATAAGGTTTTTACTTCATTCACATTGCATCACGACGAGGTAAATAAAAGAAAATATTGCTATATATGTCTACGTATATACCGTGTTCGGTATATATACTTTTACACGTGCAAACATGGCATTTATTTCCGATAAGCCCACGGGTGGTTAACTCTCCCCACTACCACAAACTGAGGTAAAAAGAAATTGTGGGGGAGCACACTTCAGATGTGGTGGGGTTCTACCAAATAAACAAGAAATGTGAGTATGATTTTTGTAAAATTTGTTTTAAAATTATTTTATTGAAGAACTTTCAAAAAATCGGGCAATGCAATTACCATTAGAAATGTTGAGACTACCGTTTGCACGAATTGTCGAAACAAAATTCCATAAATTGTAGTCTCTAGAACGTTTATAGTTGGCGAAACTCTCGATTTTCAGTAACCCAAGTTAAACTATCCTTATTTTTATGCCCAACATCCCATTTCCTTTTCTTTTAACAATTATATAGGCATATTCGGATAAATCAAGGCGAATTAATTAAACTGTTCGTTTTCAGATAAAAACAAAATTGAGAATTTTAACCTTTTAACTGTTTAACAGTAACCAAATAGTAGATTCTATACAGTTCGACAATGAATTAATTAATCTACCTATAAAACTCTACTGCCTCGTCAGGGACCGTAACATATACGGACCCTGGCCTCATTTAAAAGTTTTTATTGAAATAGCTAGAGCTCTACTGTAATCTTTTTTATCTTCCATTGCACATTTTTTACCTGAATTTTGTGTTCAGTCAGGCCTGGGTCGAATATACTATTATTCTCCAGGTCAGGCTCAAATCACTACACCCAGCAAATATTTTCTATATTAAAGAATCTTAATTAAAATATTTTCTATATTAAAGAATCTTAATTTTACCAGGATTTATGTATATATACATCCCTGATTTTACGAGTCCAAAAAAAAATATTCCAGGCCGTAGTCCGTGTAATTTTATATGGGTTTGCCTACTTACAATCAAAATTAATGTGATACATTCGTTTTGCAATACTTAATTTTGAAACAGTGTGGGCCTTTTTCGGATGGATCCTAACGCAGAGCACCTGCATCAGCAGCTTTGGTTGCTATTGGTTTCACGTATGTGACGTCATAACAATGGCGGCGGAAAGATGCAGAAACTAGGATGACTACAATAAATCACTAAAAAATAAGCGTGTTCTGTTGTTCAAGTAATTAATCATGTGCATTTGATGTGCTTATTTCTCTTTAACGGATATAGCATAAAATGCACAGTGCATGCATTTAAAAGAATGCATTTTTTTGCATTTAGCAAATGTAACAGAATAGTGTAAGAGTAAAGTGGGAGGGGTATTGAATAAAAAGAGATACGATATTGAATTGTCTGAATATTCACTTTACAGTGCATTTACAGTTGAAACAACGCGAAGAACGTATCCAGGAATTTTACAAATTTGGAAAGTAAAATGATGGACAAAAACACTAATGCACCTGATAATAAAGTGACACCAGAAATTGATGTTGACAAAATTCTAGAGCAACTTCTCACTGTGAAAGATCTTCCAGGAAAGCAGGTATTATTTTGCAAGGCAATACTCTATCTGCTAAATGTTAAAAGTATACATTTCGGGCTGTTAGACAGTGAGATGTGTTCTACAACATGCACTGAAACAAGAATATATTTAAGTTATCCATTTACAATTATATCATTTACCATTTTAGTGTTTCAGGTACATGTATGGAAATATCACTGGACCGGGAGACTAATGATGTATAACCAGTCTTCGGGACCAGGAAATTAATTTCATGCAAATTATTTTATATGTTTTCCTCCTATTATTAATTCATTCACATTCGGCTACTCATTATTGACATTAATTAATTCATTAAATCATTTATTTAACTGACAGATTCATTCAGTCTTTCATTCATTTGATTATTGTGTCATTAATTAATTAATTCATTCAATTTTTGGATTATTCAATTTCATCTGACCTCACATGTCAGGAGGTCAGAACCCAGACCTGTTGGAAACACTTCATTCAGGAACAGACATACTTATTTTGTTCATATTTCAGGTTCAGCTGCCAGAGACACAGATAAGACAGTTATGTATTCTGAGCCGCCAGATATTTCTAGAACAGCCAAACCTCCTAGAACTAGCATGCCCAGTTAATATATGTGGAGATATTCATGGACAGTTTGATGATTTACTGAAAACTTTTGACCAGAATGGTTATCCTCCAGAAAAAAATTACCTCTTCCTTGGAGACTATGTTGACAGGTTTTGTGAAACTTTTGGAATATTGTTTATCTTAAAAGTTCATTTCCTGGAAAAGGAATTAAGGCAAAATCCAAGGGTCATCTTTCGTCACAGTGCATTCAGAGACAAGTCCTTATAATCGTTGTGTTATAATAATTTATATTCAACTGGGCTTTGTAAATGTCACATTTTAGGGATTATCGTTTTCTGTTTCAGCTCATCTGAGCACTAAGTGTGATGAGCTATTGTGTTGGTGTCATGTAACATGTGCTGTCAACAATTTCCTTCAAACAACTTCTTTTCAGAAACTGCTAGGCCAGTAACTGTTATTTCCAAAATTGTAGCAATCATATATGCAATCTATCAGATTTTCTTCAAATTGAGTTGATCTGTACATAACTGGTTGCTTTGGCAACCGAAAGGAAAAACTTAAAAAATCTTACATGTCAGAGACCATTGACATGATTGAACCCATTTCAAAGTAATTTGGCACAAAAGTTCCTTGGATAGCACTCTACCAAATCCTTGAAATTATTCAGATTCATGATAAAGTTTTCCTTATTGATAACTTGTCAGAAACCACTTGCCAATTATCGGATTAATTTGGCACTAATCTTCTATTTAATTTCTTGTACCTGTTCCTATCCGTTTAAAAAGGGGTCACACTGTGTGAAAACCTACCCTATAGAACTGTTTTTAGTCCCTACAGGGGAGTAAAGGTTTGCATTGTTCCATCTGTCTTTCCGTTTGACCTTTGGCAAATTTCAATTCCAGTCTGTATCTTATGCATGAACCACTTGATATGACTTCACAAAATATGGTTACCCATACCGCAAGGGTGTGTCATGCATCTGTTCCCAAGGTCAAGGTTACACTTCGGGCTAAAACACTACTACATGTACTACATACAATTTTGTATTCAGTCTGTATCTCCCACATGCATTGACTGATTTTGCTATATTTTTACACTATTGTTACCCATATGATAAGATGTGTCATGAACAACAACCAGTGGTCATCAGCCCGGGGGAGGTAAAGGTCATACTTCAGGGCTTGTATTCTGTCAGTTAGTGTTATATTGAAAAATTTCCTGTATTTTGTTAGTGCATAAGAGCAATTTCAGTATAACTTCACAGGATTGTTATCCCTGTGATGAAGGTGTGTAATGCACAAGTTGACAACACACAGTCACCGACATTGTTCTCCCAAAGTGAAGGTCACACGACTCAAACCCTTTCATACAGTGTTATGTAGCAATATTTCCTGTCCTCTCTGTAGCTTGTACATGCATGTACTGTATTCCCACAATCAGGGATGTAATTTAACAATCACCTAGTCGCCACTGTCGAATGGAACTGGACGTGGGTGAGCAGATTTTATTAGAAAATTTCTTATATGAGCGATCGAAGTTCGTCCATCTTTTGATGTTTTAACCATGGTTTACTCTGGGTTTCAAAGTGCAAATAAAAAAGGCTTTGCCATGATTGGTTGAAAATCAATATACTGGGTAGTTACTGTTTTATCTGATCATTGCTGCGTCAGTTCAAGGTTAAATGGTGTAAACATTGTATACTAATGAGTAATGATGTAGCAATACGTACAGGATTAAGAATCAAACTAACATGATGTGGATTTAGATGAGAGCACAATGTTTCCGAAACTTTTGCAATTTGCCGAAAGAAACTAGTACATGTAAGAGAATGTGAACTGTTTATCAATTAATGCTGCTAATAGCGTTTTTGAGTTTCATAGCCTATATACTTTGATGTAGTTATTATGGAAAAATGGTTGTTTACTAGCAGGTATAGTAATTAGGGACAATAAAGTTGACATTTTTTTATATGTGAAATGATGATTTAAATCAAGACTAATTGGTTTTCAACAAAACTAAATGAACTGTATCATACATGTTCTCCTCTGCAATTTCATTGTATTGCTGTTACTATACATGTTCCATAAATGTGTACACCCTTGGGGACTTTATATTACATGGCAACACAAAAATATACCATTCTTCAGTTTTTCTGAATTCATAATCATTAAAGTGTTTCAAGCAAGAAATTGTGAACATGTCAGTGATTAGTACAGCAATTTTCATTAAATGTTTCTCTAATCTGCTCAGCATCACAGCTATAATTTGATCATATCATATCGACTCTAATTTCAGAGGAAAAAGATCACTAGAATCAATATGTCTACTTCTGGCATATAAAGTCAAGTATCCAGAAAATTTGTTCTTGTTACGAGGAAATCATGAATGTGCTTCTATAAACAGGTAAGATATTAGGCCTTAAAAAATGGTCTGTTATCTGTAACCCAACCGACCTACCCCTGACCGAAAATTGTTTTTGACCCTGAAAAAAATTAGCATGAAGAAAATTTCTATCTTCATGGATTTTGGTGTTGTCTCTGTTTAAAAACATTGTAATTGAAACTTCCTCAGGAGTCAGGAATCAGCTGCGTCACTTAAGCAAATATAAATGATTTGTTTACCTTGTAGTACTTGAGTAAGGCCTAAAAAAAATATGTCTGTTTGCTGTAACATGCTGAAAAAGTTGGGTCTTGGATATACATATACATGTATAGAGAGAAACATGCAAGTCAGATGTCATGATCATTATAACTATCTATCAAAGCTAATTTTGATTGTTAAGTGTAATTTTGATTTGTTTAAGGTGTTCTAAATCAAAGAAGTGCTTGCCAGCCCTACTCAGATTTTATATGATCTCAGTTCCCTCATAATTATATAAATTCTGTTTTCAGAATCTATGGGTTTTATGATGAGTGTAAGAGAAGATACAATATAAAGTTATGGAAGACATTTACAGACTGCTTCAACTGTTTACCTATAGGTAAGGATACTAGTTTTAAGAGTGAAAGGGAAAGGGCAGAGGTTTGGAAGCGGGTATCTGCTGCATGAGATATACCGTGAATGCATTTATATAAAGGTGAGTAATTTTTCATGTTTTCTACTGCATGAGAAATACTGTGAATGTATATTTAAAGGAGGAATTTTTCATGGCAATTTTATTGGCACGTAAATTCATGGATCTCCTACAATGGCATAGCAGCAATTTTTCCATCCATAGCCATAACAGATACTCAGGATTCTATGGATAGAACTGTATACTGTGGCAGTACAAGCGTAACTTATGTCTGGATTGTCCTGGTAACTCAAGAGTTAATGCCCTTTTATTTTTTTTCTCTTATATGCAATATAAAGACATTAAAATCCAATTTCTCTGAAACCGGTTATCAAAATTTGATTGTAATCAGCTCATATTATAATTTAATGATGACTCTTAAATGCACCCCCTGATTGCAGAGTGCCTAGTGCAACATGAGAAATTTAATTGCAGTGTTGTGAAATGGCGGTCTGTCATTCATTTGGGGTGGTCTTGATTTGGCAGATCCGATTTTGATCACAAATATAGCTAGAATGAAATGGGCACCAATATTTCTACCTGTACAGTTCAGTTTCTAGAAATCAAAAAATCACATTAAAGAAATACTGAATTACTCATAACAAACCAATTCTTATGTCAGTTATAGTCTGGACTTAACTTATAAGATCTGACAGAAGTATATCTTTACAGAACAGAATTGTCATAGACTGAATCTGATACTTGACAAAGCATGATCAATAAAATGTGAATAGAGCGTATTTAGTCACCTTTGTCATACATCTTCATTTATTGTAGAAGTCATTAATTTTCTTGTATGGATTAAAAGCAGGAAGTGGGAGCCACCACATTTTCATTGTTTTGTAGACTGAATTAATATAAAAGGTTCCTATTACTGCACAAAATAGCCATCAGAGCTAGAAATAGAAAACATTTAAAGAACATCTCTTAAACCACTGGGCCAATTTCAATCAAACTTTCACAAATTTTCGCTTGGATTGTTGCTTAAAGAGTTGATTATTATCTCAATTATCAGGAATTATGCAGATCTGATCATGTATTGCACATGTTCACTGCTCACTCAGATTAGAGATGTAGGGTCATCATTTCCAGTTTTGCTTCCATGCAAAAGTTTTACATTCAAGAGCAGTTTTCAGATATTTCAGGAAATTGACCAATAGACCATACTAGCATAGTATTTTCAATATCAATATTCTGAACTAATTTTGAATCTGCCGCAACAGTTTTGAGAATATTGGTTTCAAGATTTTGATTAATATTGATTCAGCTGTGGTTTGCCACGCTTCTAGGGCTTTGTCATCGCATCTTAAAAACATGCATGTTGACAGGCAATACCATAGCTGTTGTCAACAGATACCAGTTTTTGGCTTTGTATCACATTAATGAGATTTTATTTTCAAGATGTGAGACAAGTTGTGTGGCTCTACATATATATTATGATGAAGGTTATGTTGTTTCTAAGTCCACTGTTTTTCACTGCAACATTACCAGGTATACATGACTTTCCATTGATGTAATGTTCTTGTGACTGGTGGAATGCTGTTTACAAAGTTATGAATAGAAAGCATACTGTTGAACCAAGCATATTGTTAAACCATATGGCAATTGTAAAAAAAAGTTTGTCAAATCTTTCTGTCTGATATCTGTTAGAAAGAAAATTTGAAATATGGTGCTGAAAATGGGTTAGAGTAGAATGAAGAATACGTTAAATTATTATTACAGAAACTGATAAGGTACAGTAGGCTTGCTACATTCATTAGTAGGTTAAGTGTAAAACAATTGTAAATTATCAGTTACAGCTGTATTGTATCAAATCTTATTAATTAACTATATAATAGTAGACGTGATACTGGTTAATTTATTCTTGCAATATGGTAGAAACTTCACTACTAAATACCCAATCTAAGCTAATACGGGGAAAACTCGGCCCATACAGGAAAAACTCGGCCAATACTGGGAAAACGTGGCCAATACGAGATCTTAGGCCAATGAATTAGATGATTTGATTAGCCAATACAGGAGCCTGTTTCTGTAGTTCTGGACATCATTTTGAAACAACTGCATCAAATCTAGCATAAGTTTCCGAATATTTCCCCTGAATGGAAATGTTTTCTTTATGTAGATAGTAGATACCAATAAGGAAGTTTTAAAGACATATTGCAAAAATATTATGTAGTTGATTAATGAAATTGCCATTTATCAATTGATTTCATATTGGCTTTGTTATTGGACTTTAGACAGTGGTATTGACCTTCGGCCTGAAACCTCAGGCCAATATGACTGTCTTCAGCCCAATAACAAAGCCAATATGAATTCAATTAATTATTCACATTATACTACATGTACATGTACATACAGGCTGGGGAAAAAATTAAGTTGTTAATGACTGTTGTTGGTATAATGGAATAATGTTCACTATTTCATGTTTCAGCTGCTCTTGTTGAAGATACTATACTAGGTATGCATGGTGGATTGTCACCTCACCTCAATAACCTAGACCAGGTGAGTATACCATACCAATATGCTGCCAATGTTTTCCTTAAAGTTTATTATTTTTAATATTTAATATGCTATGGTCAGACATTTAAGGAATAGTAAAATAATATGCAAAGCAACTCTTATGTAATTGTAAAGAACTTGAAAGTGAAAACAATACATAATAATTAATAAATTCAATGCTAACTTTGTGTAAAATTAGAAATAGACTGAAATTATGTAATGTAACTGTGATATTGAAATTATGTCTTCCCGACTTTGGGAAGCCATATGTTTTTGCCCTGTCCATCTCTCCGTATGTCCATCTGTCTGTCATTGACACGTCTTTTCCGCTCATCCATAGAACCCACATTCTTCAAACTTCATAGGATGATTGGTTTTATTGAATAGATGATCTCGTTGTTTTTTGAGGTCAAGGTCACAGGGACCCAAACTTTGAAAATTATCTCCACTCAGTAACTGGAAATCCATCTTGCCAAAAGTCTTCAAACTTTATATGATGATTGTTCTTATAAATAGGTTATCCCTATTGATTTTGGGGTCAGTAGGACAAAGGTCAAGGTCACAGTGACCTGAACTTCGAAAATTGTTTCCACTTGAGACCTATATGACTCACAGTCTTCAAACTAAATATGTTGATCCCTATTGTGCTTGGGGTCAGTAGATCAAAGGTCAAGGTCACAATGACATATGCATTAAATTTACCCTTCTGCTATTCAGTGGGGTAGACATGTGTTTTTGTCAAAAACAAGTCTAGTTTGTTTATATAAAGCAAAGGTACAAGAAAAAAAATCTGAACATATAAAAAAACACATGGCTTAAATTGTTTATTTGGCAAGGCATCCAAGAGTTAGGAAACAGTTCAACTGTGGTAATATGTTATGTTGAAGGCATGTATATCAAGAAAACTTCAAATATCACATTAGATAGGTGTGCATAAATGTCTATTAATGTACCAGTATAAAGATTCTTTATACTGGTACATTAATAGACATTTATGCACACCTATCTACAGAGATAGACTCTTTGTTATATTAAGGAAATTTGGTTGTAAGAACAAACTATTTCTTCTCAAAGAATTATTTCACCAAATGTTAAAATCTTGAAACAGTATTAAGGTCACTATTTTTCCCTTTATTAGGAAAAAACATATGAGAAACACAAAAGGTAAAATGTTAATTTGAATGCTTGTTATGTATAACACATCCAGTGAATGTTAACAGCCTAATACTTCACTTATATCAGTAACATATTTATTTGAATAACCCTTTAACAAGGTGGTGTACACATAGCAAGACAATTGTACATCTTACAACAAGATGTCCATGTTATAGCACTGTCTTGCTTGTTACAACTTCTCACTACATACTAAACATCCTCTAACTCAAGAGTTGAATGTGGTTCCAGTGACCCGATTTCGTGCATATGTGTAAACCTTCAAATGACCAGAATTATATTTTCAAAGTCCTGGAACCACATAGATGTTCATTTTCAGCTGGCATGCCCTCACAAAATGCTTTGGTTGCCTTGTTTGCTTTCTGAGGGTTTTGCTGTACTACCATAGAAAATGAAATATAGAGGCATGCACTGTACAACTTAATCAGTTACTTATTCGTAAAACTGTACCACCCCCAACATGTATATTTGTACATGTACCTGGTTCTGCTCACAGAGTTTATAGTGACAGGTATCTGCACAACACATTAGTAGCTTTCACTGTGTTTAACATTACCTCAATGGGGAGGCTATAAGAAGAAACTGCTTCTATATTCATGGGATACTGTGGATGCATGTACATTTTGTAGGCGTACAATGCGGTGGATTTGCAACTAATTAAATTTTGTGGGTACTTGCATTGATGGTTTTCGTTTCTTTATTGAAAATTGCACTGTCAGACATTATAAGTTTTTTTTGTCTGGATCTAAATTTGTGAATCGATTCAACCACAAAATTAACAAAGCTTAGTTCCACAAGAACATTAGTGGTTTCACAATAAAGTATGAACTTAATTTCTTATTTTTGTTGACATATTGTTTAATGCTCATTCTAATACGAGTGGTTGTGTTTCCTATATAAACATAGGAAATATGTTGTATTTTATTCTACAACAAAATACAGCACGTTTTTTCATGGACAAAGTGCCATGAAGTGAGGTAATGACTTGACGTATGTAAACAAGCGCGTCCAATCACATTTCGCGATTTGAAGTAAAAATGACGTACTGCTAAGTGATGAAAATAGTTCAAGATTGTTTTCAAAGGAAATGACGTGTCAGAATCGAAATAATAAATATGTGCCAATATTTTATCGTTTAATAAAATAAAGTCAGTCGTTCAAATGCGAAAAATTAAATCATTCGTGCTACGCACTTGCGATTTAATTACTAGGCATTCTTACTCCTGACTGTATCTTATTTAATGACAAAATACAGGGACACATTTATTATTTCTTAATTAAACTAGGTTTTCCATAATGCATATTAGGTAGGGGCACTTCCAATATAGCAGTCCCCAACTAATATACTTAATATTGTGGCATGAGGTTGTATTGGGGCTACTGCCCCTGCACCCCAAGCTGGTAATATTTGGGGCTGCTGCCCCAAATGTTCATTTCAAAAGTCAGCTTATCCAAAATCTACCTCAAAACAATAGGCCTAATCAATAGTGACCGCTAGACTGGAATCTACCCGTAAGGTCCAAGGGACCATGATAGATAAAGAAGTTTTCTTTGAAGCCAAAGGCCAAATAAGACAGATTCTACTGCATATAGTTTTCATATTGTATTTACAAATATAGTTCAGCTCACCTGGTATAAAGTGGCTAGGTGACTACTTAATCTCCGCCTGAAACCCCTTGGTTAATGTTAATGAAACTTGGCCGGGATGTTCCTTGTTATGGTTGTGCCTCAGCCAAAATTGCTAAAAGAATTATTATTCATGTAGAACTCTGGTCGCTACTGCATGAGAAAGGAAAAACTTTGATCCTTTGAAACTACCGGTCAGAATTTAATTTTATTTGACAAATTTATATGACCACTTTATGACTCCTATCCAAAATTTATAAAATGAAGTTGATATCTTAAAGTGGGGTGTGGTTGTTTTCTCTTTATAAACTGTATATATACAACAAAAATCTTCTTAGAAACTAGTGGTCAGAATTAAATTTTATTGGACAGAATACAGCTTGCTCAGCTGAGCAACTTAAGTTGGCCGTCTTGTTACTCTGTTTAGATGGAGGATTGATAATCACTAGTAACTGATGTACATTGTATACTACAACTGAGATAGAATGTCACTCACATTCAATGCAACAAACATTTGGACAGTATGGATTTAGCACAGTTTTGTGGGTTGAAGGACACAATCTGAATCTGTAATCTGCTAACATCAAAATGAGCCCCAGTGTGCAGAAGCCAGTTGGGTTTTTATTAGGATCGCATTCCATCTGTCGTTCGTCTATTAACATTTTCCTTCAAACGACATCTCCTCTGAAACCACTGGGCCAATATTGATGAAACTTGGCAGGGATGTTCCTTGCATGAAGCTCTACCAAATTCGTTCAAATTACTTCTTTTCAGAAACCACAAGGCCTAGAGGTTAGATATTTAGCATTGCCTAATGGACTTGTACCAAGATTGTTCAAATTATGACCCAGAGAAAGCATGTTAATACTTAAAATGATGTTGTAACAAATAAACCCAATTTGTTTAAAATAGTATTGCCACAAGCTGTTTCATAACTTACAGTAATGCTAGACATGTTTAGCATGTAGAATTGCTTATTGTTCTACCAAGATTCCTTGGGTTAGAATTAGGCTGCAGAGAAATCACTTGATTTTACACTCTTAGATTTATAAAGAAATCTAGGGATGGGCTATATTTCAACCTATTCATTACACATCTTGAGGTAAGTGCTAGGTCATTCATGCATAATTCAGTGGCACAAGGTCATGCAGGGGGCAATTATGTAATTTAATGACAAAATTTGCTTGGAGAAGGTCAGTATCCTCACTATTGTTAGATCCAGAATGGCCATGAAGACACAAAGCCCAAACCAAAATGAATGCTTGCAACAAGCTTGCGGTAAGCTTGTGGCAAGCTTGCAGAGGCTAATAATGCTTTCTTAGGCTTGCCAACTTGCCTTGCGAGCTTGCAAGTATTTTCATACAGAATTCTGCAAGCTGCGATAGCTTTGCAAGCTTGCGCAAGCTTTTTTAGTTGCAAGCTTGTGCTGGCTTTTTTGTTAGAATTGGACTTAGAAAATTTCATGGTAGTAGTTATATGGAAAAGAGTGAAAAATTCTAAGTTCAAAAACATTGAAAAAGTTTTAAAAAATCATTGTTTCATAAAGGCTTATTTTTATAACCACATATTGGGATGCAAATTAGATGACATGAAATAAAGAATCTGAATTTCAAGTAAATTCTGGGAATTCTTAAAATTATGTTTATTTTCTCAGGTGTGCAGAAGTTTCATTCTAAAATTAATTTAACTGTAACTGACTTGAAACTAAAATAGAGGGGAAATAGCATGAACCCATAATTATGTGTCTATATAATAAGTTGAATCCTTTTTCCATGTTTTATAAACAACAGTACTGTAACTGCCCTTTATTTTGCAAATCTTCATTCACTGATATAAACAGGAGGCAAGGCAATTAATCTCTGTGGGCAGTGTGGGGTCATTCAGGGAATTTGGTCATAAAAATAGATAGCATACAAAGGTAACATTCAAATGTTCTGTGCAATCACCACCTGGAACCCCAGAATCAATTTACAGGGGAATTAGATCTCTACAGGAAGTGGTCATTTTGGTTGTTGATTCAAATGTTAGACATGTTAGAAAGTTTTTGAACAAGTTTTTAAGAAATGTTTATATGTGGATACTTTTGTGAACTTTGTGCTGAACAGGACAGTATCATTTGCATAAAAATAATTATTAATCTAAGATACAAAATGATGGTTTAAATCACTTAAGTGTTAACTGAGGATTTAATAAGCATGCAGTGGCTGGGCAGAAAAGGTATATTGCTTATTTGATTCATAGTAGCAATTACTGAAGATATTAAGTAATAATTATGTGATCATTAAATAAAAAGACCACAGAAGTATAACATGGAAAAACAAATCTATAAATGTATGGAAAAAATTGGTGACTTAAAATTGGCCACTAACAATTTCAAATTCAGTCCATTTATATACTTTTTTCTTTTACATGATGCTAAATTTCCTAAAACAAACATGTCTTTTTTTAGTAAAACAACACATTTTTGTTCATAGAAAAGATTTCACAAAATATTTACAGAAGATAAAAGGCACAGCACATTTCCACTGAGCATGCTTTAATATAATTATGTTAATACTATATATCAGATGGAATTCCAATGGTATTTTTCAATGGTATTTATGACATTTCCACTGGAATACCAAAGGAATTTCACTGGAAAAACATAAGCTATTCCAGTGGAATAGCAGAACTTTACCATTTAAAAATACTTACGTCTAGTTGAATTGAGATGGAATTCCAGATAAAGTTCCAGTGGTATTCCAGATCTTTATTTTCATTGGGATGATGGTCGGCTGTTCAGGATTTTTTCATATTTGTATTAAGACATAAAACTTTTAAAAGGGCATAATTAATGTTAATTTGTTTTCCTTTTTTCAGTTTGCAAGCTTGCTGGAAGAAAAATACTACCTCTACTGCGCAAGCTTGCGAGTGTAATAACAAATAAAACAGCAAGCTTGCAAGAAGCTTGCGCGAGGTTCCAATTCTAAGCTTGCGCAAGCTTCATGAACCACAAGCCAGCAGGGGATTGCAATGAACTGCAAGCTTGCTGCAAGGTTCCAATTCTAAGCTTGCGCAAGCTTCATGAACCACAAGCTTGCGCAAGCTTGCGATTTGCAATGAACCGCAAGCTTGCTGCGAGGTTCCAATTCTAAGCTTGCCGCAAGCATCATCTGCAAGCTTGCCGCAAGCTTGCGGCAAGCATTTTAAAAAGCTTGCGATTTTGGTTTGGGAGTGGTCAGTGTGAAATGAATAGCAACAGTTGAGATCATGATCAGACAGCAAAATAATGAAAAGCATACAGTGCAGATCATGATCAAACAGCAAAATATGAATAAAGGGCCATCTTGGCCCTCTTGTTTCATTTACATGTATAGTTCTTGTTAATATACAGAAAAACGTAAAAGGAGAAGAAAGTGTTACCATCATGGTACAACATGATTATATTAAAAAATGTTATTAATGTTTTGTTGTGTTAAGCATTCAGTATTGTTACTGATATATGTGATTGATAAGTAAACAGTATGGATCTACAAGGTCACAAATGCCTCAAAGGGGTTTTCACACAATGGGGCTCAAATTTGATTATTATAAACATGTACAGTACTGCACAGTTTTTGTATCATTTTATTTCTAGTTAAGAAATATGGAGCGACCAATGGATGTACCAGACCAGGGTCTTGTGTGTGACATGCTTTGGTCAGATCCTGATGAGGTTTGTTATATTGATTAATTTTGTCAGAAATGTTACATATGTCTTTAATGTCACAATGAAGAATGTTGAACAGTTATGGATTTTAAATTCACTTTGAAGGGATTAAAGATGGCAAATAAAATACATGTAACCATTATGATGATATCTCTTTATTTCGATGTACATGTATCTGTAATTTATTTAATTTCATAAATGGAAGCAAATGAAGATAACTTCTGTTTATGAAAATTGTGAATTTCTAAACAGATGGGGCTATTTTGGGATTCTTTGCTGGCAAACAGAGAACAAACATATCACTTGTTATTATAGTGTATATTTTTTTTTTACCCTGTAAGTGGTCATTTCTGCTGTGATAAATTCTCTGCTTTTTATTGTGGTCAAACAGTTCTGCAGAAATAAAATGTGCAGACTATTCAATACTACATGTATTTCTGTCTTTAATTGAAATGTCATCATACTACTGCATTACTAAAGTATTTCACTGCTTTCAGGATATCACTGGTTGGGGAGAAAATGATCGAGGTGTGTCATTTACATTTGGTGGTGACGTTGTAAAGGATTTTTGCAAGAAACATGATCTCAGTCTCATAGTGAGAGCTCACCAGGTAACTCTTGTATATTTAACTGTTGATTCAAGTTAGGTGGTCTCCCTTTAACTAATAGGCAGGGAGCAACAGTAAATACATAAGTATTATACAAAAGTATTTTGTAACGATCATTTTCGTATCAAACAAGTCCGGAGCAATAAGATTAATAGTACAGTCAAACCTGTGAACAAAGACCACTGTTGGGAAGCTACAAATGTTGTCTTTGTTTACAGGTGGTCTTTATTCACGTGTTTCATGTATAGATGAAAGTGCACAGTGATCTCCCTGCTGGTGTTTATTCGCGGGGTGGTCTTTATTTGCAGGTTGGTCTTTAACACAGGTTTGACTGTATATGTTCATCCCAGTACAAGTTTATTATCTATTGGTACGATTATTTGCCATCTCGGGACCTGAAAGTTGTCTTTCCTGAATTTACTGCTGTTTATTTACCAAAAGATTTCTTCAATGCTAGGTTCTAAATCTAAAGTATACCTTTGTACTAATTTACAGGTAGTTGAAGATGGATACCAGTTCTTTCAGAAAAGACAGGTAATTACTTTGATAGGGAATGATATGGTTTTTTTTTGTAGTCACTGATTTTTTTCTGTTTGAGGGAAAAGGTGACAGGGCCCATTGGGAGGGAATTTGCATTGTTTTGCTAAAAAAGGGCAGGGGAGGGGGCGGGGGGTAAACAGCTTTTGATAAGGTAATAAATGCCCAGTTTTAATATAATGTTTATGTTGACAAAAGTTATTCTTTGCTTATTTTGAAAAAAAGAGACACATAACCAATATTCTGCAATATCATTCCCAACATTTCTATTTAAATTTCTGAGGAGATATTTTTTTCTAAAAATAGGGCAAACCTATTTACATTAAGGGAGGGGAATGGGGCCCTATTCTGACCTCTGTCAGTTTATAGTAACCAGCTTTACATTGTAAAGGTAACACTGTAATTTTTGTACATTAAACACATGATGCAAGTAAGGTGATCTCCCTTTAACTAGTAAGCAGGAAGCAAATGTAACAACAATAAATACAAATTTATTTTGTAGTGGATATTTTTCATATAGTATTATTGAGTATGTTAGTGGTATGTGTACACAAAGTGAAATATTTCTGGTGCTACTCTACTGAAACCTACACAACATGTTAACTAACACAACATTTATCACATTCACAACTCACAAATTGGTTTACACATTTTTCCACAATGAGTATACAAGCATACATACATGGTACATTCAAAACCAAACACAGGGCATTTATTTAATGGATTGGAAAACAATTTAATTGAAACTTAGTAAATTTCTCCGATTATGACAAGTTATATACAGGTAACTATGTTAAACAATTTTTGCCCTTTACTACTCAGCAAATTTTCATTAACTGAAAGTGCTATATCTAAGGTATCAGTAATGGTACTGCACTCAGAGGTCAGGGTCACAAGGGCCTGAACATAGTGTTGAATATCGAACTGAATATCCAACTCTAAAATCATAATTTGATAATTGGAACACCACATTAGCATAATATGAGAGAAGCCATTTCTTATGACAAGGTGCATTTGTGGGGGCATTTCAATCATATTTTTAGTGATAGCTCTAGTTTATTTATGTATTATAAGATAGTGTTTATTTCAGCTTGTGACATTATTTAGTGCACCAAACTACTGTGGAGAATTTGACAATGCTGCTGCTACCATGGTAGTTTCAGACGATCTTACATGCTCTTTTACTATACTCAAGGTAAGCTAACTTTATATGTTTTGTATACATTGTATATGAAAAAAACTTTAAAGTAGAAGATACTAAGGATTGATTTTTTGCCTAAATTTAGGGTGGAGGGGTGTGAAACCGTCAGTAAACATGGGAGTTGTAGTATTACAAGGATTATGCAGGGCTCTGAGCAACAAATTTAGGACCCCAGCCTGAACTGTCCCGTATTGCTACGGGGTGTTAAAAATGCAACGCTATACAATTTAGTGTTAACTTGTTTATACAGGACTTGTGTGATTAAAGAATGTAAGAGAGCCTGACTGTTTTAGGACCAAAACATAATTGTCTGGACCCCAGTTAATTTACATATCACATGGAAGACTTTTTAAGTAGCAAAATTATATATTTAGGTTAATTTGTGTACTTTTGATTACAAAACAAGAGAGGCATATGGAATTTAGTGTCTGGCCAAATAACACCACCACAAATGCAAGGTTGATGTCCACTGTATTACGACAGCTCCTGACAAGTAAAGGAGAAATGCAAGAAATGCAATAATTGTATGGGGAAGTTGAAGTACAATCCACCTCAAAAGGAATGTCTAAAATCTCTACGAACTAAAGTCAATCTTGTGGTAAAGACCACCTCAAATAGAGACAGACCATCCTGGAAATCAAGACCACCAGAGAGAGCATTATTGTATAGACTCAACCAACTCCTTAAATGTTCTACTTAACAAAATGCATTTCAGTATAGGGTTATGTGTATATTTACAATTACTGTCTATTTTTCAGCCTAAGCTCAAGCAGGTGATAGTTCAAGAAAAATCTGACAAAAAGAAGAAGAAATAAATATGCATGAAGGAATTGATGTGCAACAAGTAGCAGAGACATGATATGTGTGTTATAGTGCTATTTTTGTATAGTTAAAACAGATTTAGATCTGTTCAAACAGCAATAAATTTTCAAGTACCTGCATACCCTAAATTCTCAAAGATAAGCCATGGCTTGTGGTTATTATTAAAAATTTTATGCCCCCAAAGGTGGGTATATTAAATGGCATGGTCCATGTGTCTGTCCAATTTTTTCATGTCCAGGCATGCATGAAGGGATTTTCAAATCATTTAGCACATATGATAAGTACATGAAATGCTGTATTGCATGCAAGGACCATGTTCCTGCTTCAAAGATCAAAGTCACACTTGGAGATTAAATGTAGTGGAATCCTATATGATAAACACACATTTGTGTCTGGATTGTAACTCTACCATACATGGAAAGATTTTAAAATAACTTGGTACAAATGTTTAGCACATCAAGAAGATTTGTTACATACATGACCCACATCCCAATCTCAAAGGTCAAGGTCACGCTTAAAGTTTAAAGGTAATGGGATCCTGTATATATGCTCACATTTGTGTTGGGACTGTTACTCTGTTGTGCATTGA
This sequence comes from Saxidomus purpurata, assembly GCA_022818135.1. Lineage (NCBI taxonomy): Eukaryota > Metazoa > Mollusca > Bivalvia > Venerida > Veneridae > Saxidomus > Saxidomus purpurata. The sequence goes on from JAFMSR010000002.1 coordinate 32,137,380, forward strand.
AGAATTTTAAAACAATGGCACAAAGGTTAAGCACATCAAGACAATGTGTCGCTTACAAGACCCACGCACCTACCTTAAATGTCAAGGTCACACTTAAAGGTCATGGAATCCTGTATGCACTGTACATCTGCCATGCATTAAAGGATTTTAAAATTACATGGCACAATTGTTGAGCACATGGAGATGATGTGTTGTGCCCAAGTCCTTCATCCTACCTTGAAGGTCAAGGTCACACTTAGAGGTCAGAGATTTTAGAATCCTGTATATATAGTATGTACATGGTAATGTCAGGATTCTATCTAAGGATTTTAAACAAATTGTCACAAATGCTCAAAACATGGAGATAAAGTGTTGTGTGCAAGTACCGATTCCACACCTTCAAAGTCACAGACTGTTAGACACACTTTGGGGGCATTCGTCACTTACAAGTGACAGCTCTTGTTTTATAAGGACTTTATAGTTTATTTTCAGACCATATTTTGTGACATTTTGGCACTCTTTTGACATGTGACAATACAGCTCACTTTCCAATCCTTCCTTGAAAAAGAACTGATTTCAGAAAAACTGTTTAAGTCTTAGCTGTATGAAATAAGCGTTGGTTTTATTTAATCTTTAGATGTTACTGTTAAGAAATTGTACTTCATACCATCTTGGTTGATTGTAGACAATGGTAGACAATGACATTTCAGGTAAGCCTGTGTCAGACTTTTAGTAGTGACAGTGTCAAAATAAATCAATTAGACATGCATGCTACTGTCATCACACTAAAGGAACTCTTTAAAGGAGTCTGTATCATCTATTCTGCCAAAAACAAATGCAGGTTCAGTATTTTCTATTCTGGCTAACTTCCAATTATTTTTTTCACTGCAAGAATTGTTGGCTTATTTTCAAGATGGGCTTATTTTTTAGATTTTAGGGTATTAAGGTGTAGAAATGGTGCAGTAGTCATCAGCATTATGTTTGTTCATAGTTGTTTTGATGTTTCAAAGCACAACAGTGACAGCAGTGTGTAACCATGTTTTAGTCGGTGCTGCTGCATAGGTGAGTGTGGTTTTGTAACTGTAGAAGTGAAATAATATTGTATATGTTCTGATAAGCAAATACTCAATATTAAGACCACTGTTTTAAAGTTTTTACATATTAAACAGGTATTTTTTGATAGTATTATTTTAGAATTTAGGTTTAAAAAACAACTTAAATTTATTTGACAATATCACAGCTTCATAATACAAAGCCAAAGAGAACATTCCTGTCACATTTACCATGTTCAGTCATGTCACAATACATACTCATTTTCAGCAGCAACTGGATTGATTCATGCAAATACAAACTAGCCTGTTTAATGAAATCTGTATTGGTTGATTTCAACAATATGATAATTACTGCATTTACTTTAGGTTTTTATACATATATTGTTTAAAATACCAATTTTGTCTCTGTTCCAAGCCTGTTTCTGTGTTCATCTAAATCAAGAGCTGTTTATCCATACATATACTTATGTATGCTGGTTGGCCCAGTTTTTGTGGTAAATAGAACTCTTTATAACACTACTGAGTACAAAAAAAATAAACTAAGAAACAATCAAGGTCAAAATATAACCAAGAACATCTAACATTTAACATACGATTCACTTTATTTATGCTGATTGTCACATTGTTTACACAGCTTCCAAAATATAAAGTGTGTTGACCTTTGACGTCACAGGAATATGTGCACCAGAATTCGTGGGTCGACCAAAAAGTTACATTGCAACAGAAGTGTCACAGATGATATTTCAGAATCTCGTTTAAAATTATATCTTTATGTCTTGTGAATCAATATCAGTTGATTATATATAAACAAACAGTCAGCTATTCTTCCAGTACCAGTTTTTAAAAAGCAACCATTTCAATAATAAACAAAATGTTCAGACTCACATTGGGAGTACATGAAGCAACACTTAAGGTATAAGAACACTAAATTTTCATAACGGATATCAACGAAAAACATCAGCTGGAACATCTTTACGGTTTGGTTTACTTCGGTTGTTTTATTTAATGAGAGCAATGGGGAAAGAACAAACTGTCTAAATACCACGAATTCTGGACCTACCACGAATACTGGGCCCAGCACCATATATTAAAAATTCCAATACTGTATATAGGGTAATCACACAACAAACTTTTGACAATTTTATAGGCCACTGACTACTTCCAAAGTTTTAAAGGGTGAATACTCTTTATAAATATACTGGATAAAAGTCTGTCAAGATTTTTTTTAATGCAAATTGGAGGAAATTGCCAAAATGAGCAAAAGTTCAATCATTGTGAATAATACCCAAATTATGGTAAGGTTAAAACCTTACTCTTCAGTTGAGTAAATCCTTTTTGACAAAACTTTAATGTCTAGAGGTATAGCTTCTCAGAGTTACTGCTCTTTATCATAAGTTGTCAAAACAATTTAACCTTGGCGTTATTTGGACCATCATATGCAAACATTTATTGCTAAAAGTTTCCAATGCAGTGGGAAAAATCTGATGCAGTAGGACCTGCTATACAAATGATCAACCGCACTGCAAGTATATAATAGTGTGCTAATGCTTGCCCAGTGACAGATTTGCATTATGCAATACTTTTAGTAAGAATGGGTCTGGTATTAGTTGAGGAAGTAAGTTACAATTTTGTTTCAAGTGCTTGTTAAAGGAAGACTTGGATTTTAGATTTGTTGGTTACTCACCTGGCAGGTTGCAGATTTTCTCTGTTGACTCAGGTGAGCGATATAGGGCCCAGTTGTTTTATTATACCATGTCTTGTTTAAGTGTTTTTAGCTTGTCATGTAAAGTTTTTGTCTTGATTTTTTATGTAGGAAATGTGTATGTTAATGTCCAAAGATGTAGAAAAAAATGTGTGAAATAAGTTCTCTTATAATACACAAGCATTATGCTCAACAGTATGAAAACATGGCAGTAGATTTTTTTTTATTGAGCTATAAGTATTGGTTTGTGGTCCAGGGTTGTTCCATAAAACAGAATCTTCTCTGTAGCTCTTAGGGGTATTACATAAGTTTGTAAACTTTTCAGTCAATTCCAGAACTAACTGAACACATGCAGCTATTTAAATTGCAGTTTTTAACACTCTGACCAATGGTCATAAGAAATCCATGAAACGTTTTATCACAAACTGTCACATGTTGAAGTGTTCCATTTTTGCATTGACTGCTACCAGAGCTTACATCAGTTGGTTAAATAAAAACCTGACACAATGTGGTATTGAAAAAGGTAAAACTGGTTTTCAAGAAACTATTTGTTATAAGTTGATCAGATTCATGTTGAGTATATTTGCATCTTCCAAAATTCATCCATAGTAACATAATTTCAGTTGCAATCCAGATAATGACTTGAAATCAACAGAAAAGGTTTCATCCCTTTGTCTATTGTTCACCAAATTGCATTACATTTTCTCTGATGCAGCCACACTTTTGAATTCTACTTAATATTCATTTTCATAGTTTTATCAGCGATGAAATGTTGCTCAGGTGAGCAAAATAGTGCCAACATGATTGTGCTCTTGTAAAATGACAAATACAGGTTTTTTGTTTGGAAAGCATTGAAGTTAAATAAATATTTATTGGTTATTTGTTGACATTTCAGACACATGTTAATATTTATGTAAGTGAATTTAAAATGTCCCTTAGTGAAATGTTAAGGAGCATATACTTTAAAAGATTTATTCCAATTTCATATATTACATGCAAAATTATGTACTCAAACAAGGCAATTCGTCTGAAATGCTGGGTTACCCAGGTTGAAATTCAAGAAAGATGTTCCTACTTTCCGCCATGTAAAGAAATGGAAACAAAAGGGGGTTGAAAAATCAAAACAAAAAAAGCAACAATTTTAGTTTACTTTAAACTGTATGTAACTAAACTTTAATCAACTAGTGCTTCATAGTTCATGAGTAAAATGATATTTTTTAAGTGAACCAGTTAATAAGTCGTATTTCTATTATCAGATTTAGACCAGCTTTTTTGTCAAAAATGAACTTTGGAATAAATAACATGCCTCGGATCGTGACATAACATCCTGGTTCCGACAGTATCACTTGAAAAATATAGAATTGCAGAACCAACATTGCAGCCATTTTAGATCAAGGTCACCATATATTGGATTCATTTTCATCCAATCAATCTTGACCAGCTTTAAAGATTGATCCGGTTAATACAATAAATACTATTTGAAAGGACCTTGTCCAATGGAGTCATATTGTTGCAAAGATCAATTGTGTTTCTAAATACAGTCCGTTGTTAAGTGGAACCCCAGCTGCAGTTGTTAACAAATAAAATTATAATGCGAGTAACAAAAAGACCTTGGCTGTATTTTGGAACTTAATTTATTCGCATGTTTGTGTTTGTTCAATATGTTTGAATTCTTTGTCATGTTCACCAACATGGAACACAATGTGTATTGTTAAATCTTGAATATTATTTTTGGATTTTCTATTCTGTCAATCTGACAAAATTTTGCTTCTAATACTTGAGATCCATATTAGCCAGTCTTCAAACTTCATAGGATGATTGGTCTTAATGATCGGAAGAAGGTCCCTATCGTTTTATACCCGAAAACGAAGTTTAGGGGGTCTATTAATATTCATTTTGATATTTTTATCAGGGCGATGCAATGTTGCTTAGGTCGAGCAAAACTTGAAAACTGCCAACATGGAATTGATGCAACTTGATAAAATGGTCAAATACATGTTTTTTGATGTGCAAAGCACTAGAAGTATAACTCCATATTTATTAATTACGGTTATTGCCCTTTGTTGACATTTCAGACACACTTGTAAAATTCTACTAGTTGGTATTCAATATGATGTCCTACAATGGTCAAGCATGTTAGAGGAGCATTACTTTAAAAGATTTATTCCTCCATGACTATTTCAGTAGTTATTGACATTTGTTACTATTCCTTGTCCTTTGCAAAGGCTACTTTCAGGTCAGCTGATAATGCTGGGTTGCCCAGGTTGAGAGGAATTGCAGGACACATGTTCCTACTTCATCTTGCCATGTAAAGAATATTGCCATCTAATACTGGGCCTTTGCAGAAAATTTCATTTTAAAACTACTAGTTTCAATTTAACTTTATACACTGTCATGTACACTCAGAGGAAGGGTTCAGTGGTACAAGCTATCTCTATCTTGAGTGTTTAAAATGTTATTGCCCTTGTTAGTTTTGTTGTGAAGCAAAGTTTAATAAGTCATGGTAATTCTACAACTTATACAGATTTAAGCACATTAACAGCTTTTTTTGCTCAAGAACATGAACTCCATCTTGAATAAATAAGAGAGTTATTGCCCTTAACTGTCTTTTCCTTGTCAGACAGTATCACTTGAAACCATAAGTTGGAATTGCAGAACGCTTCATACATTGGTCAGCCATATTAGATGAAGGGCAGTACTATCAGCTCTATCTTAATATTTGACTGCGTTATTCCCTTTGTTACTTTTCCCTCCTAATCATACTCATGAGACTGGTTGAATGATTTTGAACCTCATACAAGGGTCAATAATAGAGGAAGTGTTAGTTAAGAGGAACATACTCCAATTGAGTCTATTGTGAAGTTCTTACCCTGTGTTTCTTAATACATGTCCTGTTGTTAAGGTTGGAACCAGCTGCAGTTGTTAACAAATAAAATTGTATAATGCTGAGTAACAAAAAGACCTCTTGGCTGTTAATTTTGGAACTTAATTTATTCTCATGTTTGTGCATTTGTTCAAAACTAAGTTGCAGAATTTCTCATTGTCATGTTCATACAACATGGCAAGCACAATGTGTATTGTTAAATATGACTTGGAGGCATATTATTTTTGCCGTGTCTATCTGTCCATCTGTCACACTTTGCTTCTGCTCAATAACTTAAGATCCATATCACCCAGTCTTCAAACTTCATAGGATGATTGGTCTTAATGAGAAGATGGTCCCTATCGTTTTTGGGGTTAGTAGGTCAAAGGTCAAGTTCACAGTGACCCCAACTTTGAAAATCTCAGTTTCTTTAGATATGTATCACCCAAAGTCTTCAAACTTTTTGTGATGATTTGTCTAATGAAATAGATGACCCTTACTGTTTTAGGGTCAGTGGATCAAAGGTCAAGGTCACAGCTACTTAAACATTAAATTTCGCCCTTTGGGAATTTAGCAGGGGGAACATGTCTTGTTTAAAATGTTGATTTATATTTTTATAAACAAAACAATTAAAAAACAAGCCTCACCCATACCAGTAGGTTTTATCCGCAAAAAAAATCTTTGCTAGAGGAAATTTCTTACTTTAACTTTCATCTACAAAGTATAAAGAAATATAACTTTGTTACCTATGTCAATTTCCTACACTCAAGATTTATCATGTCTATATTTCATTTGAGAAAGTTTGGATTTTGTAACAATATTTCGCTAACCTGCAACAATAAGAAATCAAGGGTAATCAAATTTGAAGTGTTTATTTTTTGAAATATATTGCACACTTGATGTTGATTTTAATGCAGACTAAATCATAAACAGTTTATTAAGCATATCTGCTTCAGCTATATTTAGGCATGTGCCCCAGGAAAGAGATGCATTTTGTTCAGTGCAAGTTTATTTATACGGAGATTTTGATCAGTAACATGTATCAACCCACAATAATTGGTTATGTTAGTTAATATTACACACGTTGTACAATGCATGTGCAGTCTTAAAAGAGCATGCTTACAGCAGTAATGTAAACAACATTCAGGTTGCTGTAGACATGTTGGATATTGAGTCCTTTGTAACTGTACAAGTTTTCACACGTTTCATATCGCGTCCAACAGGATAAACATAAAGTATTGCTTTGTCATATTGTTTCATGCTTTCTTCTAACATTCACTGTACATGATATTATTATGGGCTATATGACTTTGGAAGTAGATGCGCCATAAAAACACCATTCAATTCATTCAATGTTATGTTTCCAAATTTACAAGTTCTGTTGTTTCAAAGGAGTCCTTAAAATTATTGCTGTTATGAATTGATTGGCAATTATGATAGGGTTATAGATGCACCGAAGGGCACAATTTTGATATATACATTGCACAGTATTTTAAACAAGATTTTCATTTTCCATGAGGGTTAGAGGGTACATCTCCAGTACATCTGATCAATATTCGGACTACCATTCTACTGATAGTAATGAAACTGAAATACTCAAGCTGTGTACATCCTACAAATTGAAATGAACAAGATGGAGAGAGTTGTCTTTGTTATAGATTAGTAAATGTTTTTAATGAGGAAAGTATTCAAAGTGAGTTTGTCTAATGAACTGAATGATACTTTCAATAATTTCAAAGTTTTAAAGTTTATTTGATATGAATCTCTTGTTGATATTTTATTGTGAATTTAAATTTATTTAATATTCTGTTGAATTTTTGAATTAAAAGTTTTTCTTTCCTTGAATCAGTTGTTTATTGTGTTTTAAATGTATCAGAAAATGGAAAGCCTACCTGATTTATTGATAAGAAGTTCGGTTGTTATTATGAATCTCTTAATTTTGACTTTATTGTGCTGTCATAGGCAGGACCTTATATGGAATGTGTTTAGCCAGAAGGCCATGATAGAAATGGTTATTAAATGCTGATTTTTGGCACAAATGTTCACCATCCTGAAACTGAGTCCAGGTCCCTAGGTCAAGGTCACACTTACAGGTTAAAGGTCAAATTCAAGAATGACTGTCCGGAGCATATCCACTTCATGCATGGAGAGATTTTGATGGAACTTAGTACAGATGTTCACCACCATCATGAGATAGAGTGTCATGCGCAAGAACCAGGTCCCTTGTTCCAAGGTCAAGGTCACACTCGGAGGCCAAAGGTCAGATACAAGGATGACTGTCAGGACATTTTTTCTTTATGCATGGAGGGATTTTGATGTTACTTGGCACAAATGTTCACCACCGTAAAACAGAGTGTCATGCACAAGAACCAGGTCTAAGGTCAAGGTCACACTTGGAGGTTGAAGGTCAAATTCAAGAATGTCTTTGTCCGGAGCATTTCGCCTTCATGCATGGAGGGATTTTAATGTTATTTGGCACAAATGTTCACCACCGTGAGTTACCCTTGTTTTTTAATTACATCCCTTTGTTGCTACTATAAATATCTTATAATTATTGTAACTTTTTTATTACTGGCCGTAGAGAAAAATCGAGACCACTTTTCTGTGGTATAACATGCATGTTACATCCAATATTTAGATGTTTGACCTATCTCTACTTGGTAAGGAGTTAGTCCTTTTGACAGCTGGCGGGCTCGACATTTTGCACCTTGGCATCTAGTTTTAGCACAACTGGCACAAAGTGCAAGGGTGAGCTATTGGGATCAATCACCGTCTGACGTTCGTTGTACGTCTTTCAAACGACATCTCTGAAACCACTGGGCTAATGTTGATGAAACTTGGCAGGGATGTTCCTTGCACGTTGGTCTATCAAAGTTGTTTAAAGAATTCCATTCTTTGTAGAACTCTGGTTGCTATTGCAACAAATAGGAAAAACTTTAAAAATCTTCTCTGAAAGCCAAAGGCGTAGAGCTTAGATATGGAGCATTAGCGAACCTCTTCCAAAATTTTTTCAAAGTAGATCCCTGTTAAAATTGACCACGCCTTGGAGGTCACTCAAAGATTTTACATAGGCTGATATAAGAAAAACTTATAAAATCTTTTTCTCTGAAACCATAGGGTCTAAAGCTTAGACACTTGGTAAGTGGCATTGCTTAGTGGACCTCTACCAAAAATGTTCAAATCATGATCCCGGGATCAAAATTAACCCTGCCTGGGGGTCACATGATTTCACATAGACTTATATCGGGAAAACTTAAAGAATGTTCTGCTCTAAAACCATAAGACCTAGAGCTTAGTTACTGTATAGTGGACCTCCATGAATAGTTTTCAAATTAAGACCTCGGGTCAAATTTGGCCCTTCCTGTGATGCGATTGTCGTGTTTGTATTAAAGCCAAAGCCTGTCGGGTTAGTAATTTTTGGCCATTTTGGCCCTCTTATTTTAAAAAAAAGATTGTTTCCGAAAATGATTTTATTGCAAAAAAATAAAAACCTATTCATATAACGTAAAATGTCATCAATGCAAAAAGAAATCATATCTACTTCAAAAACAAATCTTTCTGAGCCGTCTATTTACAAGACTACAACCCTTACCGGAAAATGCTAAAATATTGTTATAAATGTACAATTTTTAATATCAAATATTCTATTAACAATACGTATACAGTGTTGCTAAGAACTGGAGAACATGTACGTATGTTTATCCAAGGAAGTTATCTCCGGCTGACAAGTATTTAACAGTTGCATCTAGCATTTTCATGTGTTTTTCAAATGCACAATTTGGCACAGGTATAAGATCTAGTAATTGCATCATTTCAACTCATACCGGATACCAAAACATGATTTTTTTGCAGCGCCTTCGATGCCTGGCACCAATTCTTGTTTGATGTAATACCTGTCAAAACAGTTGCCAAAATGTTAATGTCATATGGTTCAAATTTTCAATGTAGCTTTAAAAACAGGAAAGTAGGCAATTTCACCTGACCATGATCAAGGTCAATCAATATAGAAGCAGAACTCTGCATGTTAAACATCCATATTGTACCGATTTCACTGCTGTTGCTTTAAAAACAAGACAGTAGGTCAGTTAAGGGATTCTTGAAGTTTTCCCTATGTGCGAAATAAAGTGACCCAAGTCAATGTCAATTGTCATCCGTGCGTCATGAATTGATTATTTCTTTACAGTATCCACTTCTATGGAACTGTGCCACAATATGTGAGGGATGCCAATATTATTTCTTCTTTTAAACACAAGGCTAAGGAACAATAGGTAGCTGGGTGTTTTTTATGTACATCCCTTTGGTATGGGTAATAATTGTGGGACTACAGTCTATGCATGTACAAGCTACAGAATATTGCTAAATAATACTATATAAAAGGGTTTGATTCGTATGTGTGACCTTGAACTCGGGAGTACGTCGCTGGGTGTTGCGCATGACACAATTTCATCTCGTAGGTAACAATTCTGTGAAGATATTGAAATCGGTCCATGAACTAAAATATACAGGGCGGACAGGAACTATTGTAATATAACACAGTGTTCGAGCATTTAAGTATGACCTTGACCAGGGAACCAGGTGATTGGGTGTTATGCCTACAGACCGGAAAATAAATTGCATGTAGTAGTGTTTAACCTTCACATTGGGAGAAGATGGCTGGTTGTTGTGCATGGCACATCTATGGAGTATGGGTAACAATTATGTGGAGTTATATCAAATTCAGCCAATGCTTGAAGATACAGACCGGAAATGAAATTTCATATAGTAGTGTTTGAGCATCAAGTGTAGCCGTTGACGTTAGGAGTAGGTGGCTGGTTATTGTTCATGACACTCCCTTGTGATATGGGTAACTACCTCTAAATCAGTCCACGTATGTGGCAGGTAAGACCATAGGAGCTCGAGGTCGGGATTATGCTTTTCCGGCTTTGTTTTGTCTTTTTACATTTATTTAAGAACCAAGCTAACAAAATATGATCTTATTTTCCCCGGATCTTAACTTTCATATTTTACCGCTGAAGTACCCGGTAGACTTTATTCAGTCTACCGGGTACTTCAGCGGTAAAATATGAAAGTTAAGATCCGGGGAAAATAAGATCATATTTTGTTAGCTTGGTTCTTAAATAAATGTAAAATAACAAAACAAAGCCGGAAAAAGCATAATTCCGACCTCGAGCTCCTATGGGTAAGACCAGAAACGAAATTGCGGACGAACGGGACAACGCAAACATAGATGGGACTGATAAATCTATCTACCTATATCTATCTTTCACACGCAGATGCTATTTTGGCAAGAACACAGCTCACGCCACCTTCTCATACAAATTAAATTTGTCAAGACAAAGAACATCGGACAGCTAACGTGTCACATGTCAGTTTATAACACAATTGCATGAAGTAGAAAAATAATTTATTTACATCAAATTCAGATTTGCATACATTTCATGTACAGTTTAAGTTAACATTTATAAACATACAAAATTTGTTGCAGTCTTTTTGCATTTTAATTGATTTTCGTATATATAAATGTGGCAAGTTTGGCATTAAATTTTCATCACAAATTGAAATTGACAAGATGGTTATTAACCTTAGCCCCATTGAACTTCTAATTTTTTAAGTTGGGTAGTACCATTATTTGTTAAGGGATGTCCGTTGAAAATGTATCGAGACTACATAGTGAACATTTGCATATCATGATCAGAGTGCATGGATGCCAAGGCTGTTGATGATCTGCAAAGGCTGAAATATTTACCACCAGCCAGGTAAAGGTTAATTTGTCCTTACATGTGTTTTATTTTTCCTGGACGGTTTCTTTTAAGATTTTATTACATCTCATAATTAAAATACATGTGCAACGTTTAACGTCGGCTGTTCGACAAGTTTCGGCAACATTCTTACATTGCAGCAAAATAAAATACAGTAGCAAAACGCATGCTTTCCACGTGCGCATAGTAAAGTTTATATATTTAAAATCCATAAACACAATCAAGCACAGCGCCTTCCAGCAACCAGACCTCCTCGCAGAGGAGTGAATCCTCCAACTAATTAAGTCCATTGCACACATCCCGCATAGCAAGGTGAATATTTAAATAATAATGAGCTCTGATTGCTAGTTCTAATTACATTGACTCGATCCGCAACGGTTGTAAATTCGAACCATATTTGAAATAAAATTAATATGTTTAACTACCTTCGTCCAGTTTAAATAGTGTCATATGTTACTGTGTGAAAGCAAAACTTCTTGCACACTGAAAAAAGTGAAAGCACATCAGTCATGATTAAATACATGACTGTCTAAGTATCACGTTATAGTTCAGGTACCATTGCATTGTACCTCTTGAAAAAAAGCGCCCTCTTCCAGTCGTAATGCCTTGTCTCAGAGCGAAGGTCTTATAACACACAAACCAATGTTAACACTTGGTCCACCCAGCCAATCTTAACCCTGGTTTATTAACAAAACTTTAAACAAAAGGTCAGATAATCTTGCATCTTTCACATACATAATTTGATTCTGTGTTTATTTTATTGCACTTATTATTGTACATGGCACTTTTTGATTTCTCCTGTATGACTATGTTTCCCATTCACGTATCATCGTCGGGAGAAGATGATAGTTGTATAACGAACACTGTCGTCACTATTGCAAAACAAATGACGTAAAGAAATAAGAAGATTCTGTCAAGAACTCTGGCTAACTTCTGCCAGTCCTCTCTCTCATAGTCAGTGTCGTCAGTATGGACAAAGTGTCTCTCTATGTGACGCAGCGTTCGATTCTGCTCTTCCATAAGAATTTGTGGAAGCGTGTTTGTGTTGAATTCCTGGTCAAGAATTTGCGGGAGTGAAGCCAGTCTCTGCGGATTTGGAGCTCTGTTTGATGTGGTGTTCAGCGGACGGGTTGTGTGACTCCCTGGTCTTACACCGTTTTGTCTTATACTTGAGTCAACATTTGTTTCTTCTATGGTGTGTAACTGAAAAAATATATCATCATGGAACGTAGGGACATTTTTCACAACCATGCGAACTATGACAGATAGTAATGTAAAACGTAAGTTTTTCTACTTTTTACAACAAAATCTCCAAAGAAGAAAGAAATTGAGATATTATCTTATTCATTTCGTGGGAGCGAGCCGAAATCGTAAGAAATACATGTGAAAATTGATTATTTACACCTCTGTCAAGCAGCCGACAAATGGATACAACAAAGCCGAACATTTTAAGATGGTTGCTTATTTCTTTTATAACAACATTGTATACAGTAACGGACCACTCTTGGTCACTTAAACATTTCCCCTGCTTGTGTAAAATAATGCTCAGTCTATACATCAGTGCAGATCATGACAAGCCTTCTAATCACATGGTCTGCACTGTTCGCTATTCAGTCAATTACTTTTCAAAGGGAACCCTATTGAACAAATACTGAAAGAAGGACACGTCCAGTTGAGAAAGTCTGGGATGTAAATGTTAACGAAGGCGGGTTGCTCAATTAAAGTTACTACATGTAGTTGTACATTTTCAAATACAATTGAAAAAAGAACATAAATATACTTGATTGAGACTGTTATTGTCTGTCGCATCGCCTTGGTCAACCACGTAGTCTGTTTTGGAACAGCAGTGTTTAGGGTTTCGTAGCAAATACTTCCTTGTCCATTTTGGCACTGTTTTGCCTTTGACGTCACCTCGATGGTGCACGTTAAGCACGAGCACAGACATCACTAGGGACATACTGACCAGCAACATGGATACCGCAAAATATGTCCCTATAAAAAAAACGTTGAAAGCAATTAAATTAATTTATAGTACAGTACAAAATGTATATTAACCGGACGTACGATCCGGCTTATGAACATTGGTCCCTTTAAGTAGTAATTATGGTCTTACTTTGTGACCGATTAAGCTTCATGGTAACGTTTATATTAGTTAGAGTGAATTACATGTATGTTGTTATTTGGAATAGACATAAAGAAAACATGAATTTCAGAGGGTCGCATAAGTTGATTTTGTTTCACAGGATAGTTACTGGTACAAATGTTAACTGCTAGTTCTGTATTATTGGTAATACTTGCCTAAAATTGGGAAGTTTTCTGCCGAAGGTGGGAGGAAATCCGATATGACCAGTAGAAACACGGCTTGGGACAGCAGAACCGTCACCTCTAATGACACCTTCTCTCCACTTTCCGATGGCAACAGAAAACCTGATACACACAATCATTACTTCGTTGTAAACAACATAAGAAAGCACGAGAGACATACAAATAGCTGCTAAAGCAATCCAGGCTTTTATTAAAAACAGATATAATCGTAAATGTTGAAATGGCAACACGGGAAACACGAAAACAACCAGATCGTTACTAGTTGCAATATTTCCGGAGATGCTGTACGAAATACCAATGTCGGATATGTAACAAATACGTACAGAAAATAATAGACTCGATAGGTGTGGCAATTGCTAAAACAATCATGCCAAAACAAGCAGACTTACCTATAGCGGCTATGGCGCTGACAAGGATACACGGAAACATCATCGTCATCACGAAGAAGGTTGATCTACGTTTCATAACAATCTTGTAATCGATATCCACGTATGCATCCGGGCCATCATACTGCTTCGCGGTCCTGTTAGGCACAATTTTGTCCACTACCCATTCGTTGTTAGTAATGAACTCGCTCAGATCGCCTGACAATGAAACTGAACGACATTAAAACTCGTCTTAAGAAATGGCATGGATAGTTCCTAAAGGAAGTGAAATGCATCGCTTTCTCTTAAAATGAAATTAATAGCAACACTATTAATGAAATGACATTGTGGCCGGAATATCACTTTACTGTATAAAAGTAGACGTTCCTATTCTCTCTGCGACTATTTAAAAGAACATTTTTCTAAATCTGAATAAGTAAACAAAATCTGAGTAATTTAGAATATCAGATGGACTGCAGTATAAGAAAATAAGACCAAAAGTCACACACCTTAACATTTAAGGTCAATGGATCTGAACAGCTTTCGCAAAATTATATAAGAATACATGTGACTGTACCTACAAACTGCAAGTGAGTAATGTTTACATTGTAGCCTGAATTCCTAGCAACTTGTTTCAAAGTGAGATCATCCTAACAAGCGTCGCAAAGGTGTGTGACATTTGGAATGCTTTCTAAATATTTATTTCACTACAGAAGAAACACTGACACCCCTTAAACCATCGCGCTTGTATAACTATTTTTCAACTACTTCGCCTAGTGTATTTACATGTTTAGTCAATAAATATTACCGGTCATGCATATTCATGTATATGATATATGCACTATTATCAAATTGTTGTATATAACATGAAGTAGTTTGTGCGTTTAAACTGTACATATATTCCAAGAAATCAATTATAACATAAAGAAATTTTAAATAATAAAATGTAAGAATTGCTTTTCCAATACATTTTATACTACCTAATCTCTTAACTAAGTATCATAGGACTATAGTGTACAATGACAAAATTTTATCTGCTTAAAGCTAGAAATACATTTTAGATGTTGAAATGTTTTAGTATGATTGCTAGTGTTGTAGTTGTACATAGTTAAGTCTCTTATAATTCATTGTGAATGGCTATGTATTATTATGTAAATAATATACATGGATGAGACTATAATAAATAAATAAATAAATAAATAAATAAATAAATAAATAAATAAATATTTGTGCAAACCTGTCTTCACTGTTTGAGCAAATGTTAAGGTTACAAACTGGTGAAAAAGAACCATTATATTCTACCATTATACGGTGAAATATTAGAAAAAAGAACAAACGTTTAACGTGTTTATCAAAATAGTTCTAGTGCATATAAAGATAATTCTAACACTATTGGAAATTTCTCCTATATACGCAAAGAAGGATTTGAACGTGATAAAATTATTCAGTATATCACGCTAGGCGTCCGGAACTATATTCCCTCCCGTGTAATTTTCACACAATATCTACGAGTGTCCATGCGCTAAAAAAGAACAGCCACAATTTCACGAAATGCAAGGAATGCACGAAAACTACAAGTTTCAAGACAGCGACTTTATAAAAGCGCAGCAAATAGTACCCTATCGAACATGTTTTTGTTTAGATTAACGTGTTAGAATGGAAATAGATTTTATTTTTGAATGATATACCGGTTATTATATCACTGTGTGTCGTGTAGATGCTTCGTAATTAATCACTCAGGCCTTCGGCCTTCGTGATTAGATAACTACGCATTTACACTCCCCACAGTGATATACTAATCGGGAAATCACTCAAAAGTGAAATGCTATTTTTTTTCTAAACAACAATAAGTGAATCGTGGTTTAACTGAAGTATGTCATGGTTCACTGAACATTGCTTATATGTAGTGTATGTTAGGAGTATTTGCTCATTGTTAAATGTCATTGTTAAGTATGTAAAAAAAGAAAAATATTGTTATAATAGTGGTTTGCCAATACGTATATTACACTCTAGATTTATGATAAATGCCAAGTATAACATGTGAGTCACATTTCATTTATTGTTGATCAACTACATGTATACGCTAATATATATTGCCCTTTAAAAGAAGGCCAAAATTTACGAACGTTTAAAGAAAAACACCCCAAAATCAATGGTTTGTTTGATATATTCGACTCTGTATAATCAGGTTTCCATGTAAAACCCCGAGAGGACTCCTTCAATTTAAGTATTTGTGTAGACGCGTTAAAAAAGAGAGAACATGCTCTTTAATGGTAACAAAGGTGATTTAAAGACTGACAAGAATAAATTAAAACCATATAGCACGTGGCGAAACTTTGCAAGTGATTCTTCAAACGAAACCAGTTGTAAGACGGTCATGCTTGTTGGTCAGACTAGTCAAGTAAGGTAATTTCCCCTTTTAAGCACCGTACATACCTGCAGAGGAATGCTCTAGAAATAGTAAAAAAAACCTGATTTCCCTAATGAAGGCAACATTGCTATGGCTTCTAGTCCACATAAATTAATAATTTGTGGCTTGAGATATTATGTAAATGTGTGTACATCATGTCTGTTTTAACAAGAAATATCTCAAAAGCGACCTTGGACGTCCAATTTTGGATATCGTTCTCTTTACTAATTTGATTTTACAATCCGTGAAAATTTGTCTTCAAACTATGTCCCTGCTAAGTCTAATTTTCTTCCGTTTAAGAGATTGTGATCGATATTTTGACCTTCTTCACCAAGGCTATAGCTTATGAAGGGTTAGCATATTACTTTCCTTCCTATATAGTATATGTTCCGGTTTTGTCAGAACTTATGTAATGCAGTGAAGAAAAATCTGGAAAAAATAGTGTTAGTTACTTAATGTAAATGTCCGCTGCTAACACATCAGATTGAAGAATAATAAGTAAATATGTAGGTTACAAATAGTTACGGAGAAATTAGCAACACATCTAGATAACTTTGAAAGATTAGACATTTCAACAGCAGACTCATGGTTTGTCTGTATTGCTAATTTCAGTCTCACTAAAATGTTATATATTTTATACTATAAATATAATTTAATTGCATGTTACAGAATGACTCGACAGTCATATAGTCACAGATGTCTTTGATGAAAGTTTTCAGATTTTTTTACACACATAAAGAGCATATAGTCACGTCTCAGCCTGTGGTGAAACACGTCAGTAACATTATCTTATATAACGCTTTTTGGTCAAATAAACTTCTCTTAAACAATCTCGTTAAAGGCTTAAGTGTTCTCCAAAAGTATTCGTATGAATTTATTCAAAAATCGGGCAGGTTGCTTCAGAGTTAAAGACTGTCGGTGTGCGTGCTCTGGTGAACAAAAATTATCTAACACCACCACCGGGTACTTAACCAAGACAAAAGCTTTAAAAGTGTTAGCGCAAGAAGTTGAGACACACCATTCCTACCAGATGCATTACTGGGGTGGAAGTCGATATCTTTCATAGGGTGAGACCAGGAGCCGAGCTTTAGTCCGCAGTTTTGAGTGTCAAATGGAAAATACGTGACCGTCACCCTACACACGCTGTTTAGAACTGTGGGGAAATTATATTGCACATTTCCATCGTGTGATAACTGAACTCGGTAGTCGGTTAGGCCGGGCATCATAACCTCTTCTGCGGCACTAAAATATGAAAACCATTTCAGATTATCTTTTCGTTCCTAAACTTATCTTCAAGTTTGTCTTGACGAGAATCAAAATTAATCGTGTTTGATAAAAACAAAGTAAACGCTAATAAAGTACAGGCAATTAAATAGAGGAAATAAACTGCCATGCCATTTTGTCTTCTTTTTTTTTTCATTTCTTGTAAATAGTTGTAGCGTTTCCGTGTGTGGAAATGCAATATGTCACTACTAAATACCGACACAGGCTCCTTAATCACATGCATCATGTCTGCAATACAGGGAAACAATAAGCATAACTGCGTGATTCCACATTTTTCACAAATCTGTAAAGAAATTAAGAAAACTGCTGCACTTATTTCAGCAAGAGTTTACCTATCGTAAAGTGCCAGGTCGGGTGTCCACACGTCTGCATACGGTATCCGCAGATTGTCAATCCCATCATATTCGGAACTGTTCCATTTTAATCGACAGTCGTGCCATCCCTAAATATATTTGTAATCAATGAATATTATATACATATAATACTCCATCTGCATACTGAACACATAACAAAGCCCGTACTGCGATGTACTAAATATAGTAACCGTTGATGTTTGGACCTGCATGAGGTCGCTCTGTATCACTTGTACAGTGAAACCACCCTTCGAGTCATTAAAAGGTGGTCTTATTACTGGATCGGTCTTATTATTGAGACTTGGCCATTTGTTCTGAAATATTTGGTTTTAATATATAGGGTGGTCTTAATATCGAAAGCGGTCTTTATGCTAATTTATTTTAGCTCGATATTGAAGAAAGCTTCAAGCTTATCGAGTCACTCTCGAGTCCGCTTCCTGGAAAAAAACTAGTACTGGTGTCATAGCAAGATGGTCTTAGTAGTGGAAGTATACATGTACTGTGTTAGTCTACCGTGAAGATGTCTGTTGAATTGCAACACCAATGTCAGCGAATGGTCATTGCCTGTTGGGATTCGCACTTGAGGGAATTCACCTGTACAGCCGCGTAGATTCTAATTTGACTCAATACTTTAGTACAAATTAACATTATGAAATCGAAATTTCATGTCAACATAGGCATATATATGGAAGCCTTGGAGGGCCACTTTTGAGTTTCGACTTACGGGTGTTTTTGACTTTTAAGTTGACTTTCAACTTTGACTTTTGACTTATGACGCACTTCAGACACTTTAAGAGGAAGGTACTGCATAAAAAGCATAAGATCTGCGTACAATATAACTGGGTCGACCTGATTAAGGTTTAAAAGAGTTTGTGCGTAGCACTGTAAACTGTTTGCTGTAAATAAATGAACTAAGTACTTTTGTCTTTGTCATTTATTTTAGTATCAATGAGCCGTGACGGCGCGTTAGAGGCGACCTTGGGAGCCTCCGCAGTGAGCGGCGACGCAACTCTCGGCTCGGGAGGCCTTGTGGGTGTCCTCTTTCTTTAATAATAATAAAATAATCTCTTTATTTAAAGAAGCTAGCTCATTAGCATAAGTCATAAAGCAACATATTTCTTATCTACCATGAGACCTTCTTTTAACAATGATAATATACAATGAGAATTTTCTTTAAGGGGGGTTGGGGCTTGCCCCCAGGCGTCAAGCCAACTATGAAGGAACTGTAAAAAATTTGAATTTTTTTGTTGCTATGGTAACATTTTTAAAAAATTACTTTTATGTTTTTATGTATCTATATGTTAATATCACAAAGGTATACCGAAGGAAATTAAAGTGCTGTAATAGTATAAGTATATTGTTATATTGTTGGGTCCTCAGTAGCAGGTTCCTAGTATTACCTGAACCTGCCGCTGGAGGTCCTCAGTGAGGACCGTGTATAGGGTTAGGGTTAGGGTTAGGGTTAGGGTTAGGATTAGGGTTTCTTTTTTCATAAGTGATAAGTAATAAGTCAAAAGTCAAAAAGTCAAAAGTGATAAGTAATAAGTCAAAAGTAATAAGTCAAAAAGTCAAAAAGTCAAAAGTCAAAAGTCAAAAAGTAATAAGTCATAAATCATAAGTAATAAGTCAAAAGTCAAAACAAAAAGCGTGCTAAAACACGTTTTATTTTGTTACTATTGACACAAATGATGTAACTTTTATATATATATAATTGATTTTATTAAAATCTTTTAAATATAAATTGTATTTATTGAGTGTTGACGTGTTTATATTGTTTTAATAAAAGGGGGGGGGGGGGGGGGGGGGGGGGGGGGGGGGGGGGGGGGGGGGGGGGGGGGGGGGGGGGGGGGGGGGGGGGGGGGGGGGGGGGGGGGGGGGGGGGGGGGGGGGGGGGGGGGGGGGGGGGGGGGGGGGGGGGGGGGGGGACGCCAAAGAGGCAATACAGTAGTTCTAGTCATAAGTCAAAAGTACGGCGTACAAAAGTCATAAGTCAAAAGTAAAAAAACACCCGCAAGTCGAAACTCAAAAGTGGCCCTCCAAGGCTTCCATACATATATCCTGGGGTATCGGCGCTCTTCAACTAAGTGCGACATATGATGTTATTTGAATATTAATCGGCCGTAACCACCAATATGTTAATTTTGCATTTATCAAGCTTTTATGAAAATGTACATGTAAACATGGCGAATGTTTATACTGTTTGTCCGTATATTTCAATTCAAATAACAAAACAACATTTTGGATAAGTTTTGAAGCGGAAAGCAGCAGAATGAAATAAATCGTTACATTTCAGACCCCACGTGTATTTTTACACGTGAAATGGATCTACAACATACTGAACCTGCTGCTAGAGTAACATCTGGCTAATTGAATAACCATTCATAGAGGTTTATTACATAAACTACATGTATATATGTTTGCATTTTTAGCTTATAAGCAGCGAGGAGACGTGACATGCGATGCTGTATTTATCAGTATATATACTTTATACTTACCATCCGAATCCAAACATTCGTTTTTAGTACTTGGTCTTTCTCGTCCTATGAATTAAACAAATTAAAAATAAAAACGAAAAATGTTTTATGAAATACTTGATACAATCATGTGAACCTGCACTGAGGTGCGTGACAATGTAGAACAAATAAATCAGCGATACGTTTCTGTTTACTCAAAATAATATGAAAAATATTATAAAATTATGAAAGCTGTTCAGCTGTGATTATACAAAGTAGCCTATCTTATGAAAACATTAAGTTAAACGTATTCTAGAACTACTCGATCTCAATAACAATCGCCATCTGATTCAAAAATACATTAGTTCAGTGTCCTGCAGTGTTTATTACAATCGGAAGGAGACTATGATTGAGACCTATGTAATTCTAGAGTACATTAATGCCGCCATAAGATAGGCTACATTTCATATTTACAGCGCTAAACAACTTCCATTATTTTTTTTAACATTTTCATAGATTTATACTTTTGTTTAGAGATTATTTTGATCACGTGATTCTCCACTGTGTTGCTTGCGTAATCACAAAAAACCCTGACACTTTATCAATCATGGGATGGTAACAGCCTCTACATCCAAGTAACAAATAATCAAGGTAAATATATGTACTTTATATTTGTATAAATAAAGACTCAAGCGTTTAAACTTTGCAGAGAGAGAGAGAGACAGAGAGAGTCAGACAGAGAGACAGACAGAGAGAGAGAGAGAGAGAGAGAGAGAGAGAGAGAGAGAGAGAGAGAGAGAGAGAGAGAGTGCCAGACGTGACCTTTATTTAACCCAGCTGCACCAGATTTGCTTAAGAACCAGCAATTTCAGGTATATTTAAGATATTCATATAATCTGTAAAAGCAAATAACGAAAGTTTCGTATGTCCATAAATTTTCAAAAATCGATTCTTTTTCAACCTTCGTTTTATGATAGTTCTGTTTTCTTTTTTACATTGCAAAAAGTAAATAAACTATAAGTTCTCAAAAAGATCTTCAAACAAAATAAATAGGAAGATGCACCTTTGTTAAACCTTTTATATTCAGGGTTATTTGCACTTTGAGTATTCACTGATAAAGCGCGGGATGTAAATAATAAGGCTTGAAATTATCTATATTTCCTTGTTATTTCTGATAGGCCAAGACGTGCAAATGCGCAGTGCACAACAAGCAAATACGCAAGTAATAGCTCAGCGCATATATTTGTTGGGTTTTTTTCTACAATGAAACATCAGAGAAAACAGCTACATGCAAACGGTGGTTCTATGTACTTGACTAAAAACTTGTTTCTTTTTACAGTCATGATCTGGTTAGTTTATTCTTTATTTAAGTCTCATCCATTTAAACATCATACCGTACCATTTTCAAGTTTCAAAAGCAGGCCAATAGAGTTACAAGAGACTGACACATAAAAAAAAACCATTAGAAATGAGAACTATATTATTGTGTAATGTACTAGGGAATAGATTAAAGTAGTTAATTTAATCAAATATGAGATAAAAATGAGAATACATATCTAGCACTAGCACTAAGAAGTCAGTAGAGTCTTAAGAAAAAACTCTATGGAAACTCATGACAGAGTTAGACATTATACAGTTAAATACAAAATATTAGTTACATTACCCTTCAAAGTGACCATCACTATTTTTAAAAACTCATTATTTACATGTTTTCAAATCATATAGTGTGTTTATATGTAACATTGTTCGTGGCTGTAGTTTGAAAGGTAATATAACTTTAAGAATTTCAAAGCAGGTCTTGACACACAAAACAGTCACGTCTTTGTTGGAGAATGATATAGCAAATCTATCAAAGTGACTAAAAGAGATCTGTTTTTTTTTTAAATAAGTGAAAAACGAATCATTCATTCAACATGACAATTTAAGATGACAGGTATTTCATTTTCTACACAATCACAGAAAGGACATTTCCTGAGTGCTTCACTGAGATTCTCAAATCTACCCAAAAGGTGCAGCTCCACATCGGAACTGGCTTAAAGCAGCCCTATATTCTCACTGCTGTATTTAGTGTAACCTTTCACAGTTAGGTCTTACCAATTTAATGATTGGCCGAAGATGTATGTTTAATGTAATATTTACAAAGTCAGGTCTTACCAGATTAATAATTTGCCGAAGAGCTATGTTTAGTGAAACATT
Source organism: Saxidomus purpurata (assembly GCA_022818135.1). Classification (NCBI taxonomy): domain Eukaryota; kingdom Metazoa; phylum Mollusca; class Bivalvia; order Venerida; family Veneridae; genus Saxidomus; species Saxidomus purpurata. The sequence continues at coordinate 32,160,121 of JAFMSR010000002.1, forward strand.
TACAAATTTAGGTCCCGATTTGCACACCGGAAGTAGTTGAGTTTTGTAGTTGCCGCCGAATAACTTCTCGTATAGGTCGTCTGCTATCATATCACTGCCAGAACTTTCCCGCCACAGTATCATCAGTAGAACTGTAATAAGAGAAAATATTAGTGCATGTCTTGTCACCTTTTTCATTACTTTATTGTAGAGTCTTGCTATAAACCATGTAGTGTGGAAAGGTTAATGTAATGTACAGGCGAGGTCACCGTGACGATGCGGGGTCGAGTGTGGCTCAAACCTTTGTGATTTGAAAAAGCAAATATAAACTGCATGTTTTTATCAAATGTAACAGGTCAAAATAATCTTGAATTTTAATTGTTTTGGTTTATTTTACCTTAATCGACAGAGTTAACAAGAAGGCCATGATGGCTCTATGTTGCTCACCTGAGTACCATTGCACTTTACAACAACAAAGTAAGTCAAAAGATATTGGTAAGTCATGTAAAACTGCATAAATAGTTAAAATTTCATCTTTCTAGCTTTCTTACATTTAACCTGGTGACTAATGGCTATTTTCAGAGTCGTCACTCGAACTCCGCCTCGACTCATACTCGGGAAAGTGTTTGTCCCAATGTGATCCATATTCAAATACGACCTAGATTAGAGCAAGACAATTATTTGAACAAAGTGTCACGAAAATCAGATAAAAATGCAGCCTCCATTGCTTACACAAATTTTTCTAGCATTTTATCTGGTAACCAAGTTTTTGACGCGATATGCCTCATATTCGAACTCTATCTAGAATACGTCAAGACATTCCTTCTGACAAAGTTTCACAAGATCAAGAAAAATGCAGCCTCTATTACATACACAAAGGTTTCCTGTGATTTGATCCAGTGACCTAGATTTTGACCCGAGATGGCCCTAATTCTAACTCGACTAAATATATGGACTTATAGAACATTTATAACGGTAAAGTAATTCAATAAATGAAGGGCTTCATTTCACAGTCACACATGTAGCCAATGAGTACGTGACAGTGAGAAATGAGGACTGTTCGGCGAGCACTACTCCAGTTAATCTAAAATCTATTTTTTTTTAGGAATGTATTGAATTTTATAACGGGACGAAGCCAAAAATCGTTTAGCAATGAAACCTAGATAATATCTGCATTTCATTTTCATATTATGTTTCCCTTTGTGCATTGTCAACATGTAATTTGGGGTAACTGATTTTGATTTGTAATAAAATGTTTAAAATTGTAGATTGCAAAATTTAATGGTTTATGTATAACTGTAAATAAATACATAGCCTAGTTTTGGGTTAGGATTGATTTTAACTAATCATAAAAATTATCAAAACTGCTTCAAAGCTAGTTTGTATGATTTTCTTCAGACAAACCTAAGTTTGTAACAAGACGAATTTTGATGCATTTTTGATGCCAAGTATCAAAGACGCCGCGCATGCTTTTGAAGCATGACTTAACGGAAGCAGCGGCATATTAGAATATATTAAAAACCTGTGCAAATACAATTTACACACAGGGTCTAAATATTGTGGAAAAGAATATACTGCATGCCATGAAAATGTGCAAAGTTTGGACAGCCTCAATGAAAGTTTCAATAAATGACTGGCCAAAATACATACGGTATTTTGACCCCTAAAGTTACTATCAGATTGACTTCATTGTATAAAATCCTGATTGTGCATTGTTGTTTTCTGCGCGTACTCATGCAGACAAAATCCACATGTTTAATTATGGTTGGTTGTTAGCGATATTTTACATAACTTACAAACCTGCGTATTGCTTAGTTGCGTGAACGTTTTTTTACAATGTCTACATAATACTTTAATGTGTAGTAATTAAAATGGGTTTTCGTAGATTTTCACGTTTACGCCGTATGTATTTAAACTTCTAAATATTTAAAGTTAGAAAAACATCTTCCGATACTTTTTCTGAGCTTTGATGAATATGGTCGTAAAGTCTGTAAACAAAGCTATAAAAAAAAGAGACACAAAAGGGACAGTATCGCTCTACTGGTCTGTCAGACTGGATTGTTGTAAGTTTTGTGAAAATCTTTTGAATCTCAAGATATTAAGTGGAAATTTTTTTCAAAGTTCGGGTCACTTTGTCCGTGACCTTTGACCCCAAAAACGATAAGGATCATCTAATCACTAAGACCAATCATCCTATGAAGTTTGAAGACTGTTGGTCAAATAGATCTCTGCGGAAAATATTTTCAAAGTTCGGGTCAGTGTGACCTTGACCTTTGACCCACTAATCCATCTAGATGTTGCATGGAACCTTCTGAGCAAGTTTGGTGGAAGTTGAAAGAAAACTTCGATCCGTAGAGCGTTATCAAGGAAAATCTTACGGAACTCACTGTGACCTTGACCTTTGACCCCTAAACATCAGGTATGATCTGCATGTTGCACGGAACCTTCTGAGCAAGTTTGATGAAAGTTGAATGAAAACTGTGGCCCGTAGAGCGTTATCAAGGAAAATCTTACGGAGGTCACTGTGACCTTGACCTTTGACACACTCAACAACCCGAAAACAATAGGAATCATCTATATATTGTACGAAACCTTCTGAGCGTATCAAGGAAACATTTACGGATGGACAGACGGACACACCACCATGGCATAAGCTCCGCTTGACTTCGTCCAGTATAGCTAAAAACCGTAGCCTTGTGGAAGTTTGTGGAAAAGTTATCAAATATCCTTTGAATATGTCTAAAGTTTTGAAATAACGGTCGAATACAATTGACTGATTCATGACAGGGCTTTTACTCAAACATACTACATAGCTCTTATTCACATTATACAAATGTAATGGTGGATGCTCACTATTCGACTGGTACAAAATTGAAACCTATTCAATACTGGCGCCGCGCCAACCAATAAATTTCTTAGGTCAAATTTTGCAACGTGTTTTACATATTGATTATATAATATGTTTTTCAAAAGTTAATTTCGAGTGGAACGATTACTTTTGTTGAAAATCTATCAAAGCAAATTCTTTCTCAACACCTACAGTGAAAAAGAAAACACGAGACATAACCCCTGTGTATGCGGCCAAACGTAAATATCAAATTGCCTAGAGGTTAGTTCTAGTTCTACATTGACAAATTACGTGAAAGCTTCTTCTGTTTGTTTTTAAAGAATAAAATCATTATGCTATAAATACACATTTCACAATAACAAGTGAGTCTTAAGATAACCTCAGAATTTACTAGTCACCTCCGCAGAAAGCCTTTGTGTTTATATATACAAAGCCTCCATCTGCCGGTTAAGGAAAACGTTGCCATGACTTATCTTCGGTCACGACTTTACCTCTTCATATGACACCAGTACTGGTTTTTGAAGGAAACGAACATGAGAGTGACTCAATGAGCTACAATCTTTCTTCAAATGCGTGCTAAAATGAATTAGTGTAAACTAAAAAATTACTAGAACACACAAACATGTCAATTATACTTGATAATACAGCTTTTCCGCTAAAAACAAAGTGCAAATGATTTATGTTCATGGTTTGCCCATAATAAATATTGGTATATGTCACCCTTCAGTATTTCTGATGTGTAATGTCATGGTAAGTGACCTCTTCCTGAGAAAATGGTTTGCGTAAAACATGACTCAGCTGCATCGAGTAGATGCTTACTAATTATTTTTTTCTGTTTTCAACTTTCCCAACTCTATAAACTGAAAGACTAAACTTAGCAGAATTTGTTTACTATTGAAAATAAATGTTAGTTGATAAAATAGTCATTAAAGACATTGGCAACAGTATTCCGCGTTCACAATATTGTGAAGATGTATAAGTCAGTTTTCTTTATGAAGTTCATATATAGTGAACTATATTCGCTTTACGGATATCACGTACCTTGGATATAACGAACAAGCGAGTTCCTTCTAATCGAGTTTTACTTTATATTGTTTAAAATTTGCCCCTTTGTCGTCAGTGCTTTGATCCAAACTGTAAGATGAGAACCCTATAAGATGATCGGGTTTTGCTTAACCTTAACTTGAAAACCACTAGCACTGGCACCAGGCTCTGTACCAGAATCTACCTCAGTCAAGTAATCGGGCTCTTAGCAAACGAAAATTTTGATATTTACATGCGCTGTTAGTTTTGCTTTCCCTTAATCCCTTAATAATTTGTCAACCTTATGTTAGGCTAGAAGCTTTGTAATTTTGCTTAATGCCGAATAAATGTTGTTGTTGTTGTCGTTAGTTTTGCTTTCCCTTAATCCTATGGTTTAACAAGAGATGTCAGCTTTACAGAATAAATGATATTTAATAAGGAGCATTTATTGGCCAGACACCAACAACACTACTGAAGTCCTGCAAACGAGGACCAAACAACATCATGATTGTTTCATGCATTGAAATCAGTGCTACTATTTTCAATCAAGGCTTCCCTTCTGTGCACATGGATTATGTCACTTTATAATCAAGGGTCTTAAGTTTTATGGGAAAGAAACAAGTTTTGAAACGCACTTGTTTATCGACTTTGTATTCAAATTGTGCATGCTTTTCAACGTTCTGTTCAGTTTTATTGATTTCACTGATAACCCTGAATAAAAAGGGCATGCATGTGCAATTTTCTGTCGTTTAGCAGATTTTGTAATTTACTCTTTTCTTAACGCTAATCATGCATTTTGAATGATTTTATTGAACACACATCCGGTCTTCTCGCAGTATTTTGAAAGTGGCACGTACCGTGCATTCTTCCCAGGCAACAAACGATTTCGGCAGTGTACGCATTGGCAAAAAATTAGCATTTACTGTAAATGTATACCCATTTACTGTAAATGTATACCCTTCGCCAAATGAAGCAAATAACTGAAAAAGAAGAACTGGAGAGTGTATTGGTTTGTCTATTTCATAATTTTTTTTCTTTTAAATTGAACATTCCAACTTGGGTCTCGTCTTTGAGGGGATATTTTCTTCTTCAAAATACAGTCATTAAGAACTTAAATGTTGTACGTTAAATTCAATCAGTTCTGCTAATTTCAAACAGCAAAAATTGTTAAGTGTCTATATAGAATAATTATGTTTCTATATTTTCCGTTGTTAGAGTATACAAAGTTGATTGTGCCAAACAAAATCAATTATGACAAGCTTTTTCAGATAAAAAAGTTGCATTTTAGAATTTTACCACCGCAAAGGGGCCTTATTAGACTTATAAAATAAGTTGAGATTGAGAGGTCTTTTTTCTCTGGAAACCTTTTTTTTCTTTTAAGAAAAATATCTCTATCAAAAATGTGTCTGAATCAAAGCTCATCTCAAATTATCATCTTAGAGTCAAGGAAAGGAGAAATTGTGAAGATGTTGTAAAATGTCCAGAAAAGACTAACACTTGATACCAGTCTAGGGCCTTATTTCTTACAGTCATACAGAACTCAGTTGTTGTGTTCAAATTAAATCAGCACTGTTAGTTTCAGAAAACAAATATGCTTAAGTTTCTATTAGAATATTTAAGAAAAGCGCTATACCCCTTTAATTTCTAAAATTCATTTTTTAAATTTTCAATTCTACGAAACTATACAAAGTTGATTACTTTTCAGGGTGTAGGGGTGGATATTAGAAAGAATGATCAGTAAATCATTTGAGCCAATTGCAATTGCATTTTGATAACCGGTTCCAGACAAATATAATTTTAATGTTTTCATACTGAATATAGAAATAAATTACAATTAAACGGCAATAACTCAAGAGATACTAAGTCTTGCGCGTGCGCTGCGGCATTATGCTATTGTAAACTTACTTTAAGTATTATGAAATTCTATCAATTGGTTCCATAGTTATGGCTCCGGACGGACAGAAGGAGAGCAAGATATCTCCCATGGAACATGTTTGGAAAATGGAAGTTTAGTAGGATAGGACGTTTAGAGTTATGTTCCGGACAAGAGTACTACATAAAGTAAGACAATTCAAGAATGGGGCCAGCTCTGGTAATGATTTAAGAAATAATCTATTGCTTGGAGTGTTTTATCGAAATTGAAGCATTCCCCGGAGGTGATGTGCCGGGCGGAATAATTCACGAGGGCTAATTAAATTGTCAATCGCTGTGGTAATATCCTGTTTTATGTATCCACATTGTAACAAGCAAGACAGCACTTGCATTTAACCTTATTCATAAAAGTTTTCTTGACTTTTCTATATACAATTTCAACAGTATGATAGAGATACGGTAAATACCAGAACAATCCACCTATGTAATTAAGAAGGGGAGACAAACTTAGCACCTTTTATACCAGTGCATGTTATATCCCGGTTTGCTCATTTGTTTTAACTAAATTGCAAAACAAACCCTCTTAAACTTGCAATAATCATTCGAGTATGATGTTTTGTGTAATTCTAAATTTAATTATTTCTGGTATGGTTAATTTTATCATAGATCACATTCTGTTAGTTTCAATGTTGCAAAAGGTTCGGAGTTTTGTGGCGATTCCTTCAAGTATTTGAGAAAAAAATATGTTTTGATACTTTTATAAAATGCCCTAGTTTTATGGTATGCCTCTTCAAATAGCAACAACGTAACAAAATATCAAACTTCAGAAAATAAGGTCAATTCGGTTTCAAAAAGCAGTATTTGTTTTTAACATGTTTTATTTTCTTAGCATGAAAATTCTTTGTGACATGTCATTTTTCGTAATATTTAAAAACGTGTGCTTAACAGTAATTCTAGTACTGTGCCGATCCAAATCATTTACGGACAGAGATTAACTTCGGAGGGACCAAAACAGGCTGTCTGTGGTTTGATAATAATTTTTCAAGTAGGACAGCGGGCATTTTTGGTTGACTTCGCCAACTGCAAGTGATCTGTCCCATCATGAGACTAGCCTACAAACTGATTCCTAAACCCGTCATGGCATTGCAAATTATTGATTCCTGATTCCAGGAAGAAAAGAAATAAAACATTTAGTAGTCTGACTACTATCGTTAAATAAACAATGATGAACAAACAATGAAACTTTGCACTTTATGATGGTATTCGTAATAGTATTTTCAGCTATATTCATTTTCAAACCTACTGTGAATATAACTCATGTTATGTCGTGGTGTTGCTTTTTGTCTGCACACACTGTCTATCACTTATGATATGCAAGAATGAGACGTTCAGGAAATAATGAAGCTATTAATAATGTAATAAAGCTAATAAAATTGTCAATCGCTGCGGTAATATCCTGTTGTATGTATCCACATTGTCACAAGCAAGACAACACTTGCATTTAACCTTATTGATAGAAGTTTTCTTGACTTTTTTATATTCAATTTCAACAGTTTGATAGAGATACGGTAAATACCAGGACAATCCACCTGTGTTTAAGACCCAACTCCGAATGAAAACCCCCCATATAAATAGAGACCTACAGCGAGAAATCAGTGCAACATGTATATCTATACCATACCAGAGAAACCTGTGAATAAAGACCACCTGTCAACAAAAGCTGATTTAGGTTATTCCGGTCACTGGTCTTTGTTCCCAAGTTTGATTGTATATCCCTACGTGTGGTTGTGTATATATACCACCGTTTTTTACAATTGGTCCTCGACGTTGCTAATTTGAGTGTTATATGCCAAATATGCACACAATCATGGTAATATTAGGAACCTGGAATTTGTTTCTGTCGTATTTGATATACCGTTGATCGAAACTTTGAAGGTCTAATAATTAGCCACTAATTGGTATAATTTTACATCATGTACTTTCATGTTGTATCTAATAATTGGTTAAACATGTTATATAATTAAGACTTTGGCAAAAATAAAGTGCCACTTTCGTAAGTCTGTAGAAATAATAAACATTAAACTTTTGACTGTTTTCTGTAAAATAGTAAAAAAACACCAAGGTCTTTTTAAATTACTATATACCTTTGTAAAATATTTTACCAAGGTTGCTAGAAATTTGAGAAAACATTGCTTGTAAATCATCATATTTTTATGACATATTTCAAGTTATGTGTTGATCTTTGAAAATGTTGACACTTCATTTACTTTGATATTGTATCTTTAAATAAATCATTTCAATATACAGAAGGTTTACAACATTACGTATCAACCCTGGGGTATAACGCTGAAAGTTCGAATCCAATAAGAGGCGATGAGCCGCTAGCTATAGTCAAAGAATTGCCTGCCTGGTGTTTGGTATAAGGACAGGATCTGGGAGGGAAATGCGCTAAGCAAGAATGTGTCTCATAAGCAGAAAGTGCCTATAGAACTGAGGTAACATTATAATAAGCAAATACCTTTCAGCTTTAGCCTTTACTGGACCGTGAAATATTATGTCAGTTAAATGTGTGTCTGAAGTGAATAAAATTTGTTCAATGTTTGTGTTCGAGTATATTGGGTTCTTATGCATTTGAATAAGCAAAAGAAAAAAATACAATATATACTTTGGTTCAGAATCGCCCTGCGTCTGAAGAAATTTGGATGCTTGATACAATTTGTAAAAAACTTAATTGCTGAAGAACGGACGATGGCATCCAACGACACCAATTTTAAACAGTTTTAGAAACTGTAAGTACATTGTAATATTAATCCCATGATAGTTGTAATTGTCATCAAACTTTAAAGTTAAAGCTACAGCAGTTACTCGTTCAATAAGCGAAATCAGACATGCAGTATCCGTTAAACCCTTTTTATGATTAAATGCTTGAATAAATTTAAATTATAACTGAAACAATAAGTGCTGGATGGTTAATTTACTGTTTCCGTTGCGTATAATTTTCGTAATGATCGACTTCCTGAAATGGGTGAATAACGAAAACGAAAACAGTGTACCAAACATCTCAGAAAGTGCTGGAGAAGTCAACGTAGATAAATCTGTTAACGTCTATACCTTTAAAAAAAAACACTGCCACATGACATAAAATCAACCTTTTTTAAGCAGACGACATAAAATGCATAAAAAATGGCTGGTTAAAATAGATGTTTTAAATACAGGTGTATCCAGTACTCAAATGGCCAGTTCGGATACACAAATATTGGTTGCATATACCACCAGGTGACTGTTTATTTGAGGTCGCCATGCATTAACATAGGTTCAACAGTCTCTATGTACGAACCTCAAAAACATTGTACGAGGTCAATGTTATACCGGGTTTTGAAACACAATGTATGCAATTAACTATCTTTTGGTAAAAATGTTCATTGAAGCAGTAACACAACACCATGGTCAACCTCATGCTGTAGACTTAGAACACAATGGTTTCACAAAAACGTCTAGGGTATTACTTATCAATGACTTTAAGATTAAGTAAATTTCAGATTTGATAGTTTTTTTCTTTTCTATCCGTTGTCAATGAAAACGATAAAATTTAATGTAAAAGAATTGCTGTTTCATTCATTCGTTTATTCACTCAGTGTGTATAAACGTACACATAGAAAACAACCATCTGGCAATAGTCTGTACGTATGAAACAATTAGAAAACAACCATCTGGCAATAGTCTGTAAGTATGAAGAAAACCCATAAAGAGGGAAGTCTCTTCAACCTGGATGAAGTTGCCAGGAAGATCTGACTACGTCCACGTCTCCGAGTATAAATGAAAATATGGCAGTGTTCTGTATGAAACACTTGTACAGAAAACAAAAAAAACTTACCGATAATCCAATGAAAGCAGAGTTTAAAACTTTTATAATCCATAAGAATACTCTTCAACATGTACAAATTAAAGAAAGCGGCAATCCTTAACCGCCTTCAAAAGTTGTAAACCTCAACAAAAACGTCTCAGTCTGTATGATGTGCTATAAACAGTAGTAAACGTAGAATGAATATCAATTTTCACAAAATATGTAGTTTACGCAACGGTTACAGCTGTATCAATGTAAAAGTAGGCGCAATCAACGAGAAAAATCTACCGGAAGAGTTAGCGACGTGATTATAATATATTGTTCAGTGGTTAGTTAATCTGTCCTTAAACTACTTTTTACCGAGGTTTAAACTTGGTTATTAAATCCATTTCTTTTTTAAGTCAACCTTCCATGTGTGATTTATGTACTTTTGATTTGTTTTATATAGACGTAAAAGATGTTACAATTTAAACCATCAGCGAACGTGACTGACTCTCTGCCTTGGAATATCACCCCATGCATAGATCCGTGTTACGTTTAACTTGTTAATGTACATAAGTGTACAAAAATCCCCGAAACTGGCCACCTCATTCCCTATATCTAGGATGGGGAATGGTGCTCTGGGAGTAATGTGCATGTATCAATGGGAAGATAAAGGGGTTATTCAGCTATTCCAATATTTGTACTAGAATTTCCATTCAAATACGCATAATACGTGGTAACAATGGACCTGAAAATATATAGTGTAATAACGAGGAAAAACATGCGCAGATACATTGTGTATTCAGTTAAACGTGTGCATTCGTTCGTTTTAAGATTCATCGATAAACGTCCATTTACAGGCATTATACATTGCAACTATAAGGAAGTTTTGTAAAATAAAGACATTACTGCCTCATCTGAAAGAAGTGTTTCCATGTTAAAAGGTCGTGATTCACAGAGGACAAGAACAAAGAACAACCGAAACATTCATCCAGCGGAACCGGCATAATATACTAGTGCCACGCGACTTCCAAAACGCTACAGTCATGTTGTCCGCGGTCAATGATGGTATTTATATTTACGTTAAGGTCGCTAAATAAACGCCATACGGCATTCAACATTTAAACGACATACGACATTCAAATTTTGAATAACGTATGTCGTTTGTTTATACGTAAATTTTATATTTACATTTTAATAAGAGAGTGGAACTAAAAGTGTATTTGGATCGGGAAAGAAATCATCTTCCAAAAAAGAGCAATGAAAATGAATTCTTCGCTTGCTTTTTCACTTTTCCCTGTAAATGTTTGAAAATTCCTCAGGTTATTTTACTTGGGGAGCACGGCAAATATAAAGTCTTAACTAAAAATCAACAACACTCAAAGTAATACACGACAGTTTTTGTTTGCCAGGCTGTTTCAGTTTCTTTTAAATGATACAGTAAAAGTATACCATTGCCCTTCAATTTCAAAAATAAATTTAAACAATAATTCATAACATATTTAAAGGGTGAACTAAAGTGATCGTAATTTTTTATCTGTCATCTTGTTCAATAAAACAATGTGCATTGAAGACTTTCAGACTGTAAAAAGAAAACTATATGCATGTACATGTAGACTTACCTGGTATCCAGGAAGACCGTATCTTTAATTTTTTTCGGCTCATGTGAACAGTTCTTTAATGATTTAATTAATTATCCAATTATTAATTACTTAGTTATTTACAATCGTCGGGAACATTTAATATAAGCTATAATAATTTGAGTCAGTCATCGATGAAAAATAAATAAGTTAAAAATAAACTAATTCATTTTTGGCTGTAAGACATCCAACATGACGAATCTATTCAAGGTTACAGCTGCACTATTATAAAGTGATTTTATCTTACAAACCACAAAATACTGTCAACTGTTGATTCAGCTATGCTCAACATGTATTACAACGGTACACTTGGCGGATTAACCAAGCATGAAGAAATACCTGTTAAATACATTTAGCTCTATACACCTGTATTAAATTTTCGTTTTTTTCTACACTCCCTTCCATTGTTATTGCTATTTTAATTGCAAAGTCGTTCAGTCTTTGACTAACCCAAATCTGTATATTAATCATAGACAAAACTGCAATCTGACTAAAGTGCACGATCTTCCTAAGTAACCTAGCGTAGCGTTTTTGAGGAGATGATTTTATTCTGAATGACAAAACTGTAACTTGATGATGTCACAGCTTGATGTCACAGCTGTGGGAACTTTTACACCATTTGCCTCTCCTAGTTGTATCAGAGACTTACATAATGCTACAAAGTATCTGCAGATAGATTTAACTATTAAACTAGACGAACAAAATACGCATAGACTTAAAGTTTATTCTGAGCACAAATTACTCCCCTTAGTTTATAAAACGCCATCTACTTTTAGCGGTGATTTATTGTATTTAGAAAAGGTTTTTATTATGATTTGTATATGGGTAACATTTGCTCGTTTATTGTACGTATGGCTATTTTTACTAATTTTGCCTTTTGAATGTTGCCCATTAGGACCTCATACTTTACCTTATTTTGTACATTTATCTGTTGTATTCTGCGACCTAATTATAGACCCTATTATGTGGTAAATTAAAATGTTCATCTCATCCATTGCTAAAACATATAACATATGGTCATGTATTGGACTATTCTATGTGAGAATTATCTGAGACCAAAGTTATATTTGCATATTACAATATCATGGGATCATTTTAATTACTATGATAACAGTCAGCTTCAACCTAAAAACTGCCATAAAAAGTAACAATCATGATTAGAATACTGAAATGAAAACTGCTCTATCGTGCTACAGGGCCAATAACAAAGATTAGGGCTAATATTACTTATTGGACCGGTCCAATAAAAGATTGCTGACGAATGATTGAATATTGAGAAATCTGAGCTTTTCGATTGGCTGATACGTTAAGTTTCTCGTAAAGAAAAATATCGCCATCTTGAATTTGTTGAAATCAGCTTGGAATATTGGAAGGCAAAAATGAAAATCAACTTTAAATCAATTTCTACATGAAAACCCATTTAGAAGGGAAGAAAATGCTCTAACTACGAAATTGAATGCCAACATCAATATGTTTATTTCAAAAATGAATATTTTCGAGTTATTTTTATTTAGATATGTGTATGCTTCTGCCTATTTCCGACGAGTTACTGCCAGTGAAGATGACAGTCTATATACAATGAATCATTTTAGTATGATTTGTTATTTTATAAGATTGTCATTAAATTAGCGATTTGATACAGGCCCTGTAATTTGTCCTCTGGCACTCGTATTTCTTAATTTTACAATACGAATGCCCTCGGACAAATAACACGGCCAATATCAAATCATTTATTTAGTAACATATATTAAAGAATAGACCCAATCTAAATGGTGTTTCTCATGTTATAACAAAACTACGTTATCTGATAATGTTCACTTTGAAATCGGAATACTGAACTAAACCAATCGCATCTAACAAACTCGTAACATTAAAGAACCAGTTTCTACATGACCTATTCGCCAAGGACAACGCGTTTATCTATTCTACTGTCTTGTATTTTCCGAAGCCTTGCCCATAGAGAGATAGATATCCACAGCCTTATATCAGGAGGTATCCAACCCATTTCACCTGTAACTGCAACATTTGGTGTATAGTGTATCTACCAACACCTGAAAAGAACCGCATGGCACCATTTTGAGCTACATTGATACAAGAGTAGCGGAACGGTATCCCCAGATATCAGCACCGTAACCAATAGTAGGCCAAACAGTGAAAAAAACATTACAAGACTAATCTTGATGCCAAGCATGAAAGAAGCCGAGCATGTTTTTTGAAGCATGACTTAAAAGAAGCAGAGGCAATTCAGAAATATATTAATAACCTGCGCAAATATAACTTACACACAGGGTTGAAATATTGTGGAAAAGAATATACTGCATGCCATTATACTGTGCAAAGTTTGGACATCCTCGATGAAAATTTCCTCAAATGACCGGCCAAATACCTCTTATAAATCGCATACGGTACTTTGACCCCTAAAGCTACTATCCGGTTGACGATCGTATATAAAATCCTGATTGTGCGTTTGTTGTTTTCTGAGCGCACCCAACCAGACGGAAACCACGTGATTAATTCTGTCTTTACCATTGGTCGGTTGTTAGCGATGCTTAAAGGTCCATTACTAACACCAAATCGAATTTTCTTTTATATCTGGAAAATTAACGGGAGTCTTCCCAGAAGGAAAATTTATGACATACTGCATCAAATGTGACCATAATTATTGTGTTGAAAATTTGAGTTTAACAAAAGAGCTAATACATAAATTATATTTTGCATTTTCAAAAACGAAAGTAGGTTTTCCAGTTTTCAATATCTTTTTAATTTTACAGAAGTCTCCCAGACAGAGGCTGTGAAAAGGTTGTGCATAGACAAGCATGCATATTTTGAATTATAATTGACGAACTTTACTTCCAATTATGTGCAAAGTATATGTCTGACTGTTTACAAGATGCAATAAAGCGAAAGTAGGACAAAAAGACCACCTAGGTCAATTTAAGGAAATACACTTAAACATTCACTCGTTTTTTCTGCAGCAGTATTTCAAATAGGGAAATACCCCATGACTATTGTAAAGTTTTAGAAGCCAGATTCAAACTGTATTTCCCTGTTACAATTCCAGATTTTATTAAAGAAAATTCGATTTGGTGTTAGTAATGGACCTTTAAAGGTGGTCAATTACTTTTAAGCAACATTTTATAACAATTCTTTTATTTTTATATATTCTGTTAGAGATTAATTTAATGAATAAAAAGACTCATTACATAGAGTTAGATCCCTTTCAGAAATTTACATTTTATTTACTTTTATAAAAATTTTTTATTACTCCCCTTTAATATGAAAGTATTTAAAACGTTGAGTATTTCTTTTTTATTTCAATATAATTTCTACTTTTACATTTGAACTGGATAGATATACAAATGTTTTAACGTTCTGAACCAAAACGCAAGTTTTAAAACTACGTGTAGCTTCTCAATTCATTTATTTCCAATCTATCTTGGGTGCGCACCCAAAATAGGCAAAGGGAGGTAATAATAATTTTTCAAACTTGAAATTCTAATGAATTCCATCTAAATATACAATTTTTAATGCAAATATTTCACAAATATAATACAATAGGTTTTATATTTATATCTCCCTTAGGCAAAGTATATGTATCAAATTTTTACTTATGATAAAATAACTCTATCTTGGTTGGGCAATCAGATGTTAAAGTTTCAAACAAATCTGTTACATGGCCAAAATCTGATTATATACCTTTAATACAACTTTCATCGACTGTTTACAAACATGTTTAGTACCAGATGAAAAAGAGCCCAAAATGTGGGAATGTTGCATAGTTTGGTAAACGTTTATTTTACAATGTCTACAATATACTTTAATATGTAGTAATTAAAATTGTTTTTCATTGATTTTTCACGTTGACGCCATATATATTTAAATTTCTAAATGTTTCAAGTTAGCAAAACAACTATCGAGACTTTTTCTGAACTTTGTTGAATCTGGTCGCAAGGTCCGTAAACAAAGCTATTAAAAACCCGTAGCCTTCAAGTTTGTGGAAAAGTTATTAAATACCCTTTGGATATGTACAAAGTGTCGAAGTAACGGTCGAAGACGTATGTTTTTGGTATCGTATTGTTTGTAAATAGTTATTACGATTTATTGATTCATAACAGGGTTTTTATTCAAACATAATACATAGTTTTTATCTACAATAATACAGAGGATAATTGTTGGTTTCGATGTAAGATCACTATATAATTTCACCGAGTGGGCACCAAAAGTAATATTTTCACGATGGGCGCAGCCACGAGTGAAAAAAACTGCTTTTGGTGTTCACGTGTGAATTTATCGTGATATAACATCGATACCACCAATTTTTCTGTTTATTTTATTTCTCAAACTCTACTTTTGTTGAGTTTATTTCAATAAAATGTCGCAAGCATGACGTCATTTTAACGACGTCATCATCGACATTATGGTTTCCAGCATTCATTACGCTAGGTATTCTTTTTGACGTTAATCCGGGTAACAAATTTTGATAATTTTCACTGCGAGGACAGTGAGTCTATCGGCATGTAATTCACCGTTATATTTCGATAAACTACCGTAAAACATAAAATAAAATGTTGTCTTCTCCCTATTCGATTATGCAACCTCATGGTACAACACTGAAACCTATTCAATAATGGCGCCAATAATGAAGTCTACCGGCAGATTCCACTTTCAGCAATAAGAATGCCCAGGGCGCTACTTGCACTTTTAGCCATAACCTTGGATGTTTCAGAAGAACTGATCCTAAACACATACATGTACTATCTATCACCAATGGCCAATTAAGCAGTACTACATTTAAACAATACTGACGTTTTACCTTTACACAGTGGGCGAAAGTACACAATATGACTTTTGCTACTATTAACAGACATTTAATTGATATTACACAAATCACTGTCCAACCAGTACTTTCAGTGCTTTGATTATCTTTTGCAATGGGAACAGCATGTGACAAGATACATCTTTTTTTCAGAACCATATTCAATGCCAATATCTAATGATTTAAAGTATAATGCAAGATCGTTTATAACAAAATAAAATAGAACTATCACTGAAGGTGATGAATACCACTCCCACCCCCACCCCCACCCCCACCCCCTCTGAACACCCCACTGACACAGCATATAAAATAAATGTAACATTTGATGCTTTAAGTATTGGACCTGCACAAGAATAAGAGCGCATACGAATTAACAATCTCCTTCCCCTGCAACCTTGACCTTTGACCTAGTGACCCGAAACATGGACCATGCACAACTAGGCATGGTACTTATCACTTCTGTCAAATATAATTTAATTGTGAGTAGGTTTTGGAGATTTAGCGTCCAAACGATTTTACTATTTCGAGCCCCTGTGACCTTGATCTTTGACCTAGTGACCTGAAACATAAACCATGTGCATCTAGGCATTGTACTTGCTTTTTTGTGAAGTATCATTAAATTCTGACCAGGGGTCTACAGACGGACGGACAGACAAGCTGAATCCAGTTTACCCCCTAACTCTTTGTGTTCGTGGGGTATAACAATAGGGGAGATATTAGTCTAACTCCGACACAAGATTATAGAGATGAATATAAAGATTGAACAGCATTAAAATTTTCAGGACAAGGTTACGTCGACTCATTTTCTAACTAGGGTACGTTTCGTTTTACGTATTTCCACTGGGGTCAACCCAGTTACTTTAATACGGGGCAAGATACGGCTCTCATATTTGGACTGAATTCGCAGCTCTTCCATTTGTGGACTCTAGGTGTCACATAGTCTACAGTGTAATGCAGGAAGTTGCAGTGCAATGAATGACAGGTTGAATATTTTTGTTTTACAATAACTATTTTAAGTAAATTTATACACCGTCTCTAACTTCAAATGTCTAAAATGCTTTTTTTCTCCTTTGTGTTTTATTTCTGTGATTAAATTTGTTTTTCGTGTTAACAAAATTAGTTCATTTAAATCATATTGATCATGTCGAGTGATGAATGATCAAATTAACTTGCTCGCAATCTCAACAAATAACTCGTTTTTTTGTCCTTTCGCGCCTAAAAGCTATCTAACAAAAACGAGATGATTATAGATCTTATTGCATATCATGTGTTCAGACTTTATAAAGACATACCCTTGAATGTAATCTATCATGCAGCTGCAATATCTACCAATATCTACCACACACGTGTCATGCACATGAATCACATGTATGTATCTCAAAATATATATTTTGTGAAAACCTTGAAGCTGCTCATTCACAATTTCCGGTGAAAAAATTCCACAATGATATACTATAAATGTAAAAGTAATGGCTAGAATTGACAACATAAGTAAAATTCACAGCAGCACATCAATTGAACAGTTTGATGGGTTTGGTTTAACTAGGATATTCATGTCTCCGTTGGCACTGAAGTTCTTCAAACACTTATGGTTGCCCATCATATACATTTGAATTATTATTTCAGTTTGACGACTCTGATTCAGAAATTGTAAATGGGTCCTTGTATTTTTGCGTTGATTAAAACACATGTATAAACGTCTTCCAAACAAAAAATTGTAAATTGTGATAATTTGAAGGACAGTATTAGACGTAATGTAAAATAGTATAAAGATCCATCTTGTTTGTGCAAGGTTCCAAAAATTCCTCAGTTTGTGACTCATAAACTTCTTTAGCCGTACCATAATTGAAAGAATAACAAATCACTAACTAGTAACTATACTTTATTTTATGCTTGATAGTTGGTCTGGATGATTTCTAAAAGTGCCTTTATTTGTTTCAGAACTTGATTTAACATCGTTTACATGAAGTTTTGTATATGTTTACATAAGTTTTAATTGTGATAGTAGATTTGCAGGAGAAGGGGGTCAAAACTTCATGTGACTGGAATATAGCATTTGTGTTACCATGCGTTTCGTGTTTCTTTCAGTACATATTGAAAAGTAACAGGGGCGTGGCATACACGGTATCCTCGGCATTCATCGTTAAACTCCGTGCCGACACGACTTACTGTCTGTTGTTAAAGTCCCAGGAGCACATTTTGATGTGCAGTTACTTGTAGTTTATCGTGCTATCCAAAAAAGACTTTATCCAAGAAAAACTTCTCACCTGCGAAACTTTGACGAAAAACATTTCTAGCGTTGCATTTTCATAGAAAGTACATACTAAAAAATAGTGCAGTCTTTTTTCAACAATATTCTACGGCAAAGCGCCAAAACTATGACAACGCCTTTTCGCGACGAAGCAACAGAAATACTCAAGAAAAGGATACGTGTGATTTGACATGACATTTGTAAGTTCACTTCCTGCCAAAAAAACACTTGTTACAAATTTCACATATTACACAGTAATTTTGAATGTTTGATGATTATGATTCATAGAAATATGCAAACTTCCTCTAGTTCGAGAAATTATAAGAAAGATACCTGAGTAGTTTTCACGAAGATGCACATCTGGTTGTAATTCGTTGAATGCACGGAATGTTCACGATCAATTAAGAACTGTCTTATTAATTTAGAAATTTCCTGCTCACATTCGGACGAATTGCGTTAGACACATGAATTAATGTTGTTGCAATTTATGTTTATATGCTATACATGTATATGTACTATGGTATATTGTCATTGTTATTTCTTCTTGTACATAGGAATTGTAGCTGGGTTTACTGAAAAGAAATAAAAGGGGGAAAGAAAGTCGAAACGATACATGTTGCAGTATATCAATACACCGTGTACTTACTTATTAGATTAGTTTATGCAGCTTTTAGACAACATGTAAGTAGTTGTATGCACTTTTAAAACATTTCTTCTTTCCTCGTCCTACGCACACTTTTCAACTACACTTCAGACTGAAGTAGTACCAGTCATGTTTGACGTAACCTTTCATACTTCGTCTACTTTCTTAATGTGTGTCCACCTAGCTCGTCAATCGACATTCAGATTTATATAGTGTATCACGAATGTTTAGCTATTACGTTCAGCTGCATGAACATTCGACTTATATAGTGAAAATGAATGTTTATCTAGAATGTGTAGGTCGATTTCAGCTCGATATTCGTTTTAGCAAAATACTAATGTTCAGCTGCAATGTCTATTTGAACAGACATATAATTGAACAGACATATAGTTGAACAGACATATAGTTGAACAGACATATAGTTGAACAGATACATTTTCGTTGGAGCTGATCGGTCTTTGTTCATTAACGGTGAGACAATCAATCTGTCGCTCGACATTCGTTAACTAATTTTAACAATTTCAATGTTCAGCTGCAATGTTCAGCTGAATATTCCACCTAGCTCGACATTCGTTTGTTAAAATAACCATTTTAATGTTCAGCTAGAACGATTGTTCAACATTGCAGTTCGACATTAAGGTAGACTTATTTGATGAACAAATTCAAATTGATACGAATGTCTAGATGAACATTGAAGCCAGCTCGACCTTGAGAATGTTTAAATTGATAATGGAATGTCGAGCTAGAACGAATGTTCCGCTGAACATTGTAGCTCGACATTTAATGAAAAGTGCAGCGAAAATGTTGATGTGTTCACATCGACTGTGCCGATGAATTTTCGGCTTTGCCTGTCGATTTGAACTGAAGTAAGTGTAGAGCTAGACATTACAGGAAAATAGGAAACAGTCATTGTTAACTATATAAGTCGAATGTTCAGCCGAGGATAACTTAACGTTCATTGTTCACTATATAAGTCGAATTTTCAGCCGAGGATAACTAAACATTAATTGTTAACTATATAAGTCGAATGTTCAGCCGAGGATAACTTAACATTCATTGTTAACTATATAAGTCGAATGTTCAGCCGAGGATAACTTAACATTCATTGTTAACTATATAAGCCGAATGTTCAGCCGAGGATAACTAAACATTCATTGTTAACTATTCAAGTGCAATGTTCAGCCGAGAATAACTAAACATTCATTGTTAACTATATAAGTCGAATGTTCAGCCGAGAATAACTAAACAATCATTGTTAACTATATAATTCGAATGTTCAGCCGACAATAACTAAACATTCATTGTTAACTATATAAGTCGAATGTTCAGTCGAGGATAACTAAACATTCATTGTTAACTATATAAGTCGAATGTTCAGCCGAGGATAACTAAACATTCATTGTTAACTATATAAGTCGAATGTTCAGCCGAGGATAACGACGGGCTAAACATAAAAGTTTAACAGTCGTAATACACTAAATAACAATGAATGTCGATTGATGATGACCGAGTAAGGTAAACAAACATCACAGCTTAACAGAAAAAGTATTTTAAGAAACTAGTAACTAGAGAAAAGAACAAATAGTTCTTACCGTTTTAACACTATGGCGTAGAATATTTTTGGATTTATACTGCACTTTAATTTAGGACTTGTATGGCATATGATGGTTTTGTTTATTGCGCAGCCATCTACGAAATGAACCATGACGTATTTCAAGTTATAGTGTTTAAGTATAGTCTTGTTGAATGTAATCTAGCTTCCTCAATATTGGCATTGATTTTGCCTCAGCAGTGGGGCTTCCATGTCTGCTTTTAGTCAAAGGTCACACTCTAGTAGTGTTGCTGTCTCTTCGATTTCTGTGAAAAGGTTACCACTTGATCTTTTTTATACCAGCGTCTTGCTTTGGTGACCATACAATCATGATGTTACATGCCTGAATATATTCCAGTTTGCACATTAGGAAGTTACCAGTTTGCTTAAAGTATGTTTGCAGCTTTCTGTATCGTGTAGCACGTAGTCTGGCCATGACAGTTCATGGTCATCTACACAAATCCAGCATACATCAAGGTCAAGGTCATTTGGTTTCGACGTGGTGTACGTATACCGTGAACGTCAAGAAAGAATCCAGATCTTATCATATGGCTGGTTTACAACAGTAGTAACACTTGGTATGGACCTCGATAACTCAGTGGTTAGGGCGTTCGTCTCTGGAATGGGAGGTTCCGGGTTCGGATCCCAACCAGAGCACGAGGTGTGTCCTTTGGCAAAGACACCTGAGAATGGAGAGCAGCGAGGAGAATATCGCTGGAATGATGACATCTGGAATGAGTGTTTTAGAGTGATTACATAATCTACGGAACTTTCTTCGTAATCAAACTAAAAACTAATTTTGTATAAACTAATAACACGTGAAAGCGATAAAGATGTTGGAATTGCATCCACATAATTATTCTCGGAAGCACACTGGTTGGAATACCAGTGTAAACAAATCAGTTCTGCAGTTCTGGCAACTTCATTTATCACGTTGAAGTGTTGCTTAAATTTACACGGAAGCAGTCATAAATAAGAGAGGTAAAAGCCGGTGCTAAAGAAAAATAATTTTGAAAAAAATCGCTATCATACGCATCTGCTATTTTCAGGGTGATATTAGAATCACAGTATCAACTTTGTTGATCTATTACTTAGTTTTAGATTAAGAAGTTAAGAATATTAATTGGAATTTAAAGATACAATATCAAAGAAAAAGAAGTGTCAACTTTTTCAAAAGTCAACACATATCTTAGAATATGTCATAAAAACATAATGATTGCCAAGCAATGTTTTCTAAAATTTTAGCAACTATTGCAAAATATATAACACAGGTATATAGAAACTTAAAAAGACCTGGGTGGTCTTTTTGCTGTAAATAGTCAAAAGTTTCATGTTAATATCTCTACAGTCTTGCAAAACTGGCACTTCATTATTGCCAAAGGCTTGCCAAAGACTGAATTATATAACATTCTTAGCCAAAAATATGATACAATTTGAAAATACTTGACGAAAAATTATACCTACCAAAGGCTTTGTATCGGGCCTGAACATAGCCTAATACTAAGCCTCTGATAGGTACATGTATAATTTTTCATCAAGTATTTTTAATAATTGGCTAAAAAATGGCGACACAAAATGTATTAAATTTGCTTTAGTGTGCGTGTGTTTTTTTTTCATCAAAGGCCACGTGATATTTTGGGAAGGAGCGATTTAACAGATCTAAGGTAACGCAATATATGAAATTACAGCTGTAATTGTGTTATTGCAAGAACAAAATAACTTTAATGTGTTAAATATCAGATAGCGTGAAGGAAATTGCATGACCCCGTTTGAATCAGTTGTGTAGGTAGCATTTTCGAGCCCCTTAAACCAAGATGACATCAATGATTTAACATAACAATTATACAAAACTATTTGAGGAACAAAATAAAAAACAACGAAGTTCATGTGCGTACATATCAATTAGAAACATTTATCATCGGTTACTTAATGTGCATTGTTCCTCCGTCATTAAAACGTAATCAAGCAGAAACGCAATACTTGATTCTTTAACAGCCTGCAGCACTGTGTCTGAAGAACCTATAGACATAATACACAACGTAGTATACCGCAGAGCTACGTTTGAAAGGTACTGGCTATGTAGGTAATGTCACCGAACCACTGGAACCATGTCAGTTCGACTTTTGAATTCAGTATGTTTTCAATAATATAAATCATTGCCTTTGTGCCCAGTGGACTATCTGTAGTTTTTCAAAGAGTTTATACTTTAGTGTTTTATTATTCGGTTGTTTCTGCACTGGCCTACTTCTGTGTACAATATTCTGTAAAGAACGATACCTGTTGTAGGGTCGTCAAAGTAGGCAATGCATTCGACTCTATCTATGTTCATCATGTTAGAAATAACTCTTGTAATAGTTTTGCAAAAGCAGTGGGAAGACAAATGTAAAATTGTGGCAAATCAGTTTGTTTTCGGGTTTGATGGTATTGTTTTTCCAGTAATTTACTTTCTGGCTGGCGTTTTATTTTAACATAATTGATACAAAGATGCAAATAATCTAATTTTCAGAAACTGCACTTTACATCCAGAAGTACCCTTATTAAATGCATTACTGCCATTTCGTAGAACTAAATGGTTTTGTAATTTTTTGTGTTGAATTGCGTTATAAACAACGGTTTCTAATGAAAATCCATGATTTAACGCCAAACAAAACATCGTTCAGCTTACAAGCGGCACATGAAACATATTTTCTTTCCACAAGTGCAGATAATAACCTAAATGCGCATTTGTGCAGTCTGCGCCCAGTATCGCCTGCTAAGTTAACCGCTGGTTATATTTTGACTCAAAATGTGAACTCTTTGGTCTGACACACTGGCGGAATATTTTGATTTTACTTCAAATAGCTTTTAGTCTTTGTTTTTTTGAATACACGTACGTATGTTTGCTTTTGCAATTATATCAAATCATATCAACACAACCTTAAAAATTAATTGACTCAACTGGGTCCCGATCATGAGCTACTCAGGCAGTGAGAACATCTTTTAACAGCACTTATTGTTCTGCGCAAAACTAAATAATAGATCACTCATCTTCAATTTAGCCGAATAACTTTAATGACACAGCGAGATGTGAGAAAATGCAAATTATTTCCTCTTTTGATATCAGTTTCCAAGCTTCGGTGTGAGATAAAGCTCATCATATGGGGAAATGAAAATGTGGCAATGAACGACGGTCACAGGCCCAAAGTACAATATTAAACCATTTTCTTACACCCTCGTCTACAACTTTCTTTCAAAGATAGGCACTTCCTCTTTTATCGCTTTTTATAAACCACTCGTCTTTTAAATAATTTTTTTCTACAAGAATAATAAATATGTATCTCTTCCGTAATATTGGACTGATCAAATATTTAAATACCCCCTCAAATAGCGTCAACCAGCCATTCTTCTTTACCAAATATGTCTACGACCTTAGTATTTGTAAACAGTTTTCCACTTTTTTCATGAAGATCTAAACCATTAATCATTCCCGAATAGCATAGCAATTAAGGAAAGGTCGAATGATTTCATTTTTGTTAAATTAATCAATATTTCTTACTAAAGACTCTCTTTGCTTACGTTAAAGTTCTGTCAATGTAGAGTTGTTTGTCACGTAGTACATATATAAATGAACATGACTTTAAAGTAAATTTTACATGAAATTGAATCCTGATTGCAAGAAAGTACATTGTCAATGGACACTCCTTTGAACAGCTGATGGTCACTGGTGACTGTTCAAATTGAAAGATGGACTAGTTGATTTAAGGAAAATATCTCTATCCAAGCTCATCTGATGGAAAAAGTAAACCTGGATTCGCATCATGACAGCTAAGGAACTTGGTTTAATTAGAAGCGACAACGTGCTTTCGCTTCCATTAAATTTGCAAGTCTTCAGGGCAGCTTTATACAAAATTAAACTTTGATTCAACACTTTGTACCTATACGAGGAAGTTATAACAAATATTTGCACCGTGTTTAATGATTTCATATGATGTAGTATATATGAAAAATAGTTTTCGTTTCATCTAAATACAAAATAATGAATTAAAATCAATTAAAGCAATACTTGCCCATTGGTCCACAGGAACAGCTTTTTCCTAGAATTCTGTACATCTGAATTTATATCCTTATAGGCAGTATTCTCTCATACTATAAACAGTTATGATATATGTTCGTGTTCATTGATAAATGTGTACAATGCACTTCTGTTGTACAAGAAAGATAAATCAACTTTTTTTCTCAAAAACTGCACGTATGTTATATACAATAAATAAACTGTTATGACGGACTCGCTAAAACATGAATCTGACCAAAATATTATCCACGGAAAAATACAGCATTTTTCGCAATTTACAGCGTTTTTTTTTAAATGAAGAAATTTGATATTTAAAACAAGTTTATTTCCGAAATCTAGAGAAAGCGTTTCCTTTATATGTTGCTTAAATATCCCTCTTATTTCGTGTAGTGTTTCTGTTAGCAATAAATAAAATTGGCAATAAAATCACTCTGTTGTTCAAAGCTAAACGCTTTACATTATCCCCCCGCGTGTAAACATGAAAACTTCCAAACAACAATCCGAGGGTCGAAGTACTTTGCAAACAGTAATTTGGTAAATGCACTTGCTTAATTTTATTTATAATTTGCTAACTTCAGTAAACTAAAAGGTATCGGATTAGATAAGATGTTTGAAAACAATCTTAAAGAACCACTGTTGCATTCCTGTTGCTACGAGGTCTCATTTTAAGTCCCTGTTCGGAACATTAAGAGGGTCATGCGCAGCCTTATTCACGTGACACGCAGAAATCACATATTTGCAAAGAAACTTTAAGTTTGTTATGTTAATAAAAAAATGCATGATTAATTGTACAGCAAACTCCGTATATAGCGAACTTCCGGGTATAACGAACAAAGTTTCTCTGCCCGAGTTTTTTTCTTTCTTTCTGTCTTTATGAAACTGTTATATTGATATACCAAACTCAGGATATAAGGAACAAATTAAAATGGTCCCCATGAGTTCGTTATAAAGTGGACCACTTGTAAGAGCCGACCGATTTCTTTGCTGTAAGCATTATTAAAGGCATTTGTACCCTGTATTTTCTCTTTTTTCGTAACGCGGAGAAAGTTTGAGGCTCCTTACAAGAATTTAACTGTACTATTGTGTCTCATGATGACATTTGGTTGTGATCCGTAGTGCGATTCGGACCAATGACCTCTGTTTATAAATACACGCCTTATATCTATGAGTTTTTGTTTCATGTGTTTTTTTTTTGTTTCGTTTGAACATGAATTATGATTCGACATCCTCGCGCCAGGAGTGTCTGGGTCAATTTGAGAAATGATTTTGTTTATACACGTGTTTTTCTCACTTGAATGTTTCCTCACCTCATAATGGTGCTAAGTTGTTGTTAATATATTACTTGTATGTTTAGATCGGTTCTCGTAGAGTCGATTTATAACGGAGCTTGCTTTTTATCAGAGGAAGACGGTTGTAATGATAAGAAATTGCAAAGTCAACACACAAAGTCAATAAAATTTGAACTATCACGTCATGTTCATATAAGATACAGACGTTAACAAATTTATATCATAATGCTATATTGATAAAAAAAGAATAATCTGACGACCAGTAAAGAATTCTGGCTGGTTTCTAGAAGTTTTGACAGTGGCCAAATTTGCGTCTACACGTAATTAGAAATGACTCTTTTTGTGCGTAAATTAAATACAATGTACGTGTTATAATATATTACCAAGCCCTGATGAGCAGGAAAGCGAAACCGGTTGGCAAATAATAATTTAATTATCTCATGGACTGTGTTTTTATCTTTTAATATATTTTATATATGTTTATTATATACCTATAAATATTCTGTCAAAAATACAGCTTTCGGCCTTCGTGATTATAATACTACGCATCTAAACTCATACAGTGATGTACTAGTAGGTAAATCACTCAATTTCCATTCTTTCACGTTAATTCATACTCGCCGCTGGTAGCAACCATAATTTATGTCCGAGAATGCATTGCTACTGATACCTCTTCAGTGATCGTAGAGACTGTAGATGGTGGACTTAATGCTGCCGTCCGTTTGGATGACTATAAACCAAGTTCCATCGTCCCACTATAAATGACTATAGCAGAACAACTGACAGTAGCCAAGGCCGGTCCTCTTCTTCAATTGTAGATGCCCGCCACCCGGCACACGTCGCCATAACGCCGTCTGACGTCCATGGATGAATCCTTCTTCCTCATATCACACAGGGAGTTGCCATCTGGTTGCTGGTAAACAAACAGCCCTGTCTAGGGCCACACATCTCGTCGTTGTTCAGGGTCCAGACAGCTATAAGGCCGAAGTAAAGCACTGGCACGTGCACGTTCGGGGAAAGATCACCCGATACTGTCTACTACTGGATTTCAGCTCGGGCTTACCTGACAGCATCTGAACTACTAATAATCCTATTATATGTCCGTTTGTCCATTTGTCTGTACATTGAGCAATTAACCATGTTCAGCGTTTATCTTCATTTCAAATAAGAATGAAAAGTTCTCTCAGCATCAACTTTTCTCACGGGACCCTGTATCATCAACACAATATGTATGAGTTTGAATGCCAAACACGTTTTATTCCTCAGATGAGCGTATACGGCTCTCTGTTTATGTTCATACATGCTACAGAATGCGGCATATCCAAATGGATGCCTTTTTAAGGCAGCAAGACCTACATGTATACGTGTAAAGTCGAACATTGAAGTTGTCAATTTCGTTAAATAATTTTAAGTCGATTCGTTGGCAACCAACTTTAATATATTGATTTATCGATTCTTCTTTTTCGTTTCGAGAACTGTAGTTTCAAATTTAATTATTGATTTATCGTCTCTTCGTATATGAGATCATGTATATAATATACAATATCATAAAGAACCACATTCAATGGGTAACCTGACTGCAAATCCCCTTCAGAATTTGCATTTTTTCAATCTTGTCATCTTAAATTGAGTTTGAAAGTTCCCCTAAAACAGGGGAAGTAAATCTTGTAATCTTAAACAGAGCATGTAAGAGTGATGTCCCCTGAATCAGGGGAAGTAAATCTTGTCATCTTAAATTGAGTTTGTAAGAGTGGTGTCCCCTGAAACAGGGGAAGTTAATCTTGACATCTTCAACTTTAAGTCTGTAAGAGTGATGTCCCTTGAATCAGGGGAAGTAAATCATGTCATCTGAAATGGGTCGGAAAGAGCGATGGCCTCTGAATCAGGGAAGATAATCTTGTTTTCTTAAATAGAGTCGGTAAGAGTGATGTCCCCTGAAACAGGGGAAGTTAATCTTTTTGTCTTGAATTGAGACGGTAAGAGTGATGTCCCCTGAATCAAGGGAAGTAAATCATGTCATCTTAAACTGAGTCGGGAAGAGTGATGTGCCCTGAAACAAGGGGAATTTAAGACTGTCATCTTAGATTTAATTGGGAAGAGTGATGTCCCCTAATCAGGGGACGTAAATGAGCCCGTTCAAGGGAGCCGTAAGAGAGATGTCTCCTGAAACAGGGAAATTGATCTTTTTGTCTTAAATTGAGTCAGTAAGTGTGATGTCCCCTGAAATTTGGGAGTTTAATCTTCCTATCTTAAATTGGGTCCGTAAGAGTGATGTTCCCTGTATCAGGGGAAGTAAATCTTGTTAGCCTACAATTAGTCAGTAAGACCTTAATCAGCGGAGTTTCATGTCCCCTGAATCACGGGACGTTTATCTTGTTCACTTAATTTGAGTCCGTAAGAGTGATGTCCCCTGAAACAGAGGGAAATTGCAATTTTGTACTGAGTCGGAAAAGTGATATCCCCTGAAACGGGGGTTTTAATCTAAAGTTGGGTAGAGTGTGTCCTGAATCGGGGAAAGAAAAATTGCTATCTTAAATTGAGTCCGTAAGAGTGATGTCCCCTGAATCAGGGGAAGTTAATCTTGTCATCTTAAAATAAGTCGGGGGGGGGGGGGGCCCCGAAACATGGGGGATAACTCGTGTTATCTTAAGTAAGAAGTGATGTCTCATTGAATAAGGGGAAGTAAATCTTGCTTGAACTGGTTGGTATGAGTGATGTTCCCTGAAACAGGGGTTGAAATCTTCCCACTAGATTTAGACCGTAAGAGTGAATGTGCAGCGGGATAAATCTTGTCTTCTTTAATTTACGGTAAGAGTGATGTCCCCTCTCAGGGGAGATCAGCGACAAGGAAGTAAAGTTTTTCCCCCTTGGGAAGTATCTCTCCGTCTTAAGATCATGATTGTCGGTAAGAGTGCCGGTAATTGTCCCCTTGAAACAGGGAAGTTAATATTGTTATCTTATAAACTGAACGGCGAGGTCAGTAACTTCCATAGAGTGATGTCCCTTTTGGAGAAGGCAGTGGTAAGTAAATCTTGCCATGGGGTGAAGGCAAGGTTAAATTCTCCTGATAAAGTGTTTATGATATTTTCCCCTGTAAACAGTGGAAGATTTTGAATCTTTCATTCAAGGATTGATAAGAGAAGTTTGCGAACCATTGTCCCCTGAAACAGGGAAAGCAGTTAAATCTTGTATTCTTTAACTTTAAAAATTTTTTTTTAACCTTAATATCTGACATCGGTAATCTTGATTTTGAAGACACTGGGTAAAATCCCTTTACTCATGGCAGATAGATCGTGTGGTAAACATAAATAGTACAAGAGTTTATTTTTATTTGTAGAATTTAAAAAGGTTTTTTCTTTTTTGCGCTTCCCTTAAAATTAGCAATTTGTACGCTATCTTTTAAATTCACGTAACAGAAGACTACCGAGTTCTTCATAAATGCAGGTTGCTTCGTGAAGGCCGAGAAAGGGTTATAATCAATATTACTTCCTAACAAGTGCCATAAATGTTGTATTATATTTTGACCGTGGAATACATGTATATAAAAAATGCACAATTTCTTAGACCAAATTATACTGTTTAAATTTCATTCATATAATGGGTAAACCCCAATATTTATGAAAAGAAGAAGTTTTGGCATCATAGGTGTCTAGACCAATGCTAAAGTATCTTCGTGTAACTATAGAAAAATAATAATATAAATTATCAATTTAAAGCAAAATAATCTTTATAATACATGTAAATTTCAACAGATTTATTGACTCAATCTAAGAAAAAGTGAAATAAATATCCTCGCAATTTCTATTTTATTTTACAGTATATGAGTACATTGTTTACGATATGTGATGTGATATATGATTACGGTCAGCTGCAAGACCGTCTACTATCTATACAAAGTGTATTTGTACAGAGCAAGTTGATGAACTTTCCGAAACCCACACCTTAAACAATTCTTTGTTATAGACATAACAATGTCGTTATATCTCAACGCCTGTCGAAATCTAAAAATACAGATTTTGTTTCATTTTAACCTAACATGGCCTAAAGTGTCAAAGTTGTTGGAAGAATTCCATTTCATGCAGAACTCTAGTTCCTGAATGGCAGCTGAAAGAGAAATCTTTAAAAATCTTCTTAAAACAAGGAAGACCGGGGGCTTAAGCATTTGGCATGTACCATTGTATTGTGGACTTCTACTCAGATCGATCAAATTATGACCGTCGGGTACAAAATTGGTCTCACCCGGAGGTCGCTTGATTTTACATAGACTTAATATGTGGGAGACACTTGAAAAACTTTTTTCTCTGAAACCACAAGGTCTAGATCTTAGATATTTAGCATGTAGCATTGTGTGGTAGTCCTCTTCAAATTATGACTCGTGGTGAAAATTCATACCTTCTCAACCATGGTGCACGCCCTGTTGTTAGTGACAATAAAAATAAAATAACTTCAAGATATCTTTCTACCAGTTATGAAAAGCAAGACTATTAAAATTGTTTAAAAAAGAGTACACGGTTTAAAACTAACAGCCGTGTATAATTAATAAATGACCTGGGCCACTGCCCGCTTGAATGATTCAAGATCACTTAGGGTTGCAATCTGCGGGGGTAACCAATTCCACAGAACTATGGTATGGGAGAAGAAGTAGTACTTAACGAAGTCCAAGACGGAGACTTATGGAGTGTATGCATAATTAACCTGGTTGGGCCTTCTAGATAATTTGGTAGGAAGATTGCTACAAGATTGTAGAATATTTTGTAGAATATAACCAGTTGTCTTGGAGACTATATAGAGGTGCTCCAGCCAAAGGTGTTCTGTAGGTCTGTCACACTAGTATTTCTTGGGTAATCATTTTCGACCCATCTGATTGTGCTTCGCTTGACCATTTCCAGCTAATGTAGCCTGACTAATGTTTTGTAAGAACGTGATTTTATATTTTCATCATTTATGATGTTACATTTGAGGAAGCCCAGTGTTCTGTTTGCGTTTGTTGATTTTTTGGAGATGAATGGTCTTTTAGCTATCTGTGCACGATAGCTATTATGTCCTGTATTTATGAAGACACTGGGTAGATACGTCCGTTACGTGAATTTCAAAAAGATCGAGTGATACAAATTTCATGGGAAGATAATTTTAAGAGTGGGTTTCCGAAGGAAGCGCATCAAGGCAATAACCCATGTTAAGTCTACGCAGGTTTAAACGTCAAATTACATTCTATGCCAATTATAATTAAACTTTTGGACTTTTTAATAGGTTGCTAAACAGGTAGTCATTTGTATCTGGTTCCGTCCAAAGTTGAGTTTGGAATGGGACGGGCTATAACTATGACTTTGTTATCTACAAGAAAAAGGTTTACATCTTTTACATGCACAAGTCAATCGTCGCACAAAGGCAGTAAGCAACGAATTCGTGGTCTAATGGTGACACGCTAGATGGGTCACCCAGGTATGATCCAATCGTCGGACACCCACGGTTGTTGACTCCGCTACGCTCCATACATCACATAGAGCGTAGCGGAGTCAACAACCGTGGGTGTCCGACGGTGGTATGATCCCTAATATAACTACTGATCTTTCGTATGAGACCTTAAACAGTGGTCCATTATCGGTGTTTAGAACCAGTTGGATAGTCGCTGGACATGGGACACTTTCTATCTTGTACCATCCCTCTCCCGCACCCGAGACATAAACTACATATCTTCTGCCACCTACGTTCAAAAGTTATTTGGTTACAGTACACTCAACTTTCAAGCCGGATTGCTTGTGTAAAATTAATAACATTTCGACCCCCACCCCACAGAAAGCAAACAAACAGACTTTACTTCCATGAAAAAATATATGTGGCATTCCTCTGTATTGCATCGTTGTATGTTTTTACTTGTTCGTCCTTGAATCCGTCCGTCGTTATTAATAGGCATGATATCAGCGTGTTTACTGAAACCTGTAATCGTTATTTTTAGACCTTCATAAAAATAGTAAAGACAAATACTCGATAAAACTTTACTGAAGTTTCAAATCAATTTAGTTGATGGTTACGGATAAAAGTCAATACATGTACGTGGCATGCAGAACTTAATTAAATAAATTTTAAACTTGCATGACTGATATCCACGAAGTCTTTATTTAAGATGCAAATCAATTTCGTGTCCAACAAGATAGCTGAGCTTAGACATTCCTGCAATGACGCCGTGTTTGAAGGGACATAACTCTGCAACAACGTGATGCCCGGTACTGTTCATGGAAACAATGTGTACCAATATTCATTGCAATCCTTTCGTCTGTGTTGGAAAAGTTCGCTCAATGTCTAAGTTCAAAGGGGCTTAACTCTGTAAAATACAAAAATAGTGTTTTGCATATCCACATTCAGGATACAAATATTCATTGCAATTCTTTCAAAACTGAAGAACTTCGCTACACATACTATGCAATAGAAATGTCAAGGGGACATAACTCTGCAATACTTTGATGGATACGCAGAAAAATGCGAGTCTTTTATAGTAGGATTTCGACCTGTGAGTCATGACCTAGTATAGAGTATATAAATAGGCTCAATGCATAAAATCGAACCATACATCAACTACTGATGGTGATTGCTTGTCCCAATATTCAATATCTCACCTGAAAACTGAAGGAGTTTGCTCCACAAACTACCTATGCTGTATGAAATTGGCGCACTGACGTTTAAAGTTCTAAAGGGCGTAACAGTGCAACAAGTTTGCAGGGGTATAATGTTATAAAAGTGGCATGATCGACCGCATTACCAAGAGGGTGAATCCCGCATAGCCCCGAAAACTTCGTTTTGCGAGAGTATAATTATAACCAAATTTTATAAAGTCAAACAAAAGGGCTATAATTCATATTCAGCTTAGTCAAGAGTTATCTCTTCTGATTGTCTGATAGCCCCGATGGAAGACCCAGTTGAATTTTCACATCAATCCTGTGAATAGTAATGAAACTGTATGGTTGGAAGTACCGTGATCACAAAACTTGAACCCCAACAAGCGGAAACGGAGACATATACATATAGGTGGCTTGTTCCTCCAACAATTGAATACGATTATCGGAAGGCAGTATCAGGAATGGGTAAATGGTAGACGGAGGTGGGTGGTGGAGCATAAAGGGTAAAGAATTAAAACAAACACTATGCCCAGATCATCAACATCTGTTTATTGACAACATTTTATTATTTACGGACATGAGTGTAAATGAGGTCTCACTGCTGATTTAATGGTACAACAATACTTATACAGAGGTCCCATACATACAGTACATGGTAACAAATCTATCAAGTGCCACTTAGTTGCTATACACTACTACTATATCTTAAACTGCTAACATGGACATCCAAACAAAAAGTTATAGTTTTCATGTTTTTACTCTTTTATCTTAAAAATTCAGAGAAATGTCAAATTTGACATTTAGCTAAGAATCTAGATTTTTTTTCAATCAGTATAACATTCTCCAAACAACAGCGTAATGCTGTAATATAACTTCTCAAGGTCATCACTGGTCATCACACTAATATGATCTTGACCCATGTCTATAAGGAAAGTACCAAAAGCAAGATGGAAAAATGATGTAAAACGTTTGCCCTGCACTCATTTCACTGTAATCCTCTTGCACCAAGCAATCATCTACCATGATGATAACAGTTCAGTTTATCTTAACCAGATATGCCAAACCTGACAAAGTAATAAAGCACTTCACCCTATTTCAAGATATACTGTCACTATCCCTGTAATTTAGTGCAAATTTTATTATCAAGAAAAAAGTTCTGACAAGATAGGTATTTCAAAGTCTTTCTGGAAGTTTGAAGCCAATTTGGAGTAAGCTTTTGAAAAATTTAATTGCACATTAAGCTATGTGTACTTCTATCAGTCACATGTGGCTAACTTCCAACAAAGTATGGCTTCCCTATCTTTAGACGGCTGCTGATTCAATTAGCCAACCACATGGCTTGCAGTGTAGATCATGATTTTACTTTACAATTCTCATACAAGTTATGGTCTACACCACATCCATAGACACTAATTTATTCTCAACCAGGAAAAATTACATGAATTTATTCAAGTATTTCATGAAACATATCTTGTATTTCAGTTGTTCATTGTTTGAAAAGCAGAGTATCATTATTTCCTGAAACATGTTTTCCAATTAATATGACAACCAACACAACATGGTTTTCCTAGTTAGTAACATTAAATCACAACCTAGCTAAAACAATATATATGTACTATCTTAAACATTTACCATGTTCATAATACTTTACAATATTATATATTTTGAATTACAAAATACACACACACAACTAAAGTAGAATATTTCCACCGTCTGTTTAGCTTTATGTTCTTTGTGTCTCAACAATTCTAAACATGAAAATAGTTATGTCAATTTCATTAATGTAAGGTTCATGTGTTACATATTTCCTTCACTGTAAGTTTAAGTTCCTGGAGGTACATACAAGTCAACCATTTTTTTCCTAAAACAAAAACGAAATTTAATGAATTTTGTTTTACTTGGTTAAACTATTACAAGATACAGTCGTACCATTTCTAGCATTTGGCAGAAAAAGCAGCGGAAAAATGCCTTCATAAACCATAAGCAAAACTTGATTTTATTTGGTATAAATACATACAGCTATCTTAGTTTAAAAAAATGTATTAGACTAATAACCGTTGTTTACCAATGTTTCAAGTAATGAATGGTTCTGTGCTGTATTCTATATTGTGTCCACATAATGAATAATTGTGTTGTCCTGTTTGTTTCATTAAAACTACAGTGTGTACCAGCTCACTATTCCCCTATCTGCTGCTGGTACCGGCTGCAGGTGAGTGTTGTGCAAACACAGACTGTGGTGTTTCGGGATTACTTTATGTCTTTTATCTTTTAGTGTCAAGCTTCCTTATTTGCCTTCTTGTCATTTTTTCAAGTTTAGCAGGTGCATTAGGTCAGTCCTCAAATTCAAACAATAAACTTAAGCACGTTTCACTACTAAATGCAATGGCATTTTAAAATTTACTACACCTCTCTGTTAAAATGCACAATAATAAATTTAAATATTTGTTCTTTATTGCACATGCACAATAAAAGTGAAGAGTTAATTTCCTTTTCCTGATGTTTTTACTGTGTGTAAGTACTTTGTAACTGCATTTATTATTGTGAGATAAAAGAGATACAAAGATGATAAAAAACTCATAGTGCATTTTGATAGATTTTCTTTCAACAGTTGGCTCATAAATAAACCATTTACCATACTTCATCTAATAATGCACTGAAACAATCGGATGTATTTTTCCTGTTTAGCGTCTCTTAGTTAAAATTTGTTCATACATTCACAAAAATTGCTACAAATTACTGTTAACAAAACGGACAAAACATGAAATATTTCCGCCTAATTTTGTATTAGAATCAGTTACAAAGGCCATTTTTAGTCACATGCTTAATTAAGTCAGACACTACAAGTCCGCTAATTATAAAAGCAAATTCCTTTTTATCTCAAACATCATTTTCACTTTTAACAATCACCCTGTAACTGTAAAGATGGGTAATTTGTTGAATCAGTATCAGCATAAAGAGTATGCATGCAAAGAGAACCTTTATAACTTTAGAACTTTGAATTGCTACAACTTCTTACGTACGTTAAATGAAGGGTTCAGTTTGGCTGTGAACAAATTTCCCTTGATTTATGTTAAGGTCTCTTACAAGGCCTAAGAGGCCTGAGTGATGAGGACAACAACTGTTTATCAGTGAGAGCCTTCCGGTACCCATTCACAGCGACCTGGATTAAAGCATGAGTGGAACCTGCTTTCTTCCTGAAGGATACATTAACCTGGGTCACCTGGAAATAAACAAAGCAAACACTGCAACTACCACACCCACCTTGCTATAGGTTCATTAGGCAGTTTTCCAAACAATCAAGGGCAGTATGTCTACAGGTACTGATGAGAAATAGCAAAACCAGCCTGAAGAGTTTTTTGGATGCAAAAAGATGCTTTCAACAATCATTTATACCAAGTCAGGCCATATGCACAATGTACTTGAATAATATCGCATCTGTTTCAAGTGCCTTACTTTCACTTGGATATTTCAGGAAATAACAGCTCAAAAGTTCAAGGGGTAACAGTTTAGATTCCCTTCCGTAGAAAATACGCTTGACCTGATTTATAAATATCTTCCCTCAAATGCCTAAGCATCCTTGAAAATGAAGTGTGTAGAACTTTCAAATGCCACATATCAGTCCGGTTTGATAAATCTTTCAACTACCACTTACTCAAATTTTATTTCCCTCTTCCTTATATGCTGTCGTTGCTTTCCAACTTTGACCCACAATTCACTATAGAAACAGGACATCCCAATAAATGAATTAGGAACTTTAAACACGTAATCTCCCTTGAGCCTATTTAATTCTACTTTACAAGCTGATAAAGTTAAAAAAAAGTTAAAAAAAGTTAAATGTCCCATCACTCAGAAAAAAAGCCCAAAGGCATGTGACTTTACACTGATAAAAAAACCTATTGAAATATAGGACTTTACTGTGATATCAAATGATTTATTCATACACATATTTCTATCCTGACTTGTATTTCATTGCTTCAAAAGGTAACTTCAGAGGGCATATTCAATACTGGTGTATCATTTCACTGTATGATTTATTTGACTCTTCATATGACTCTCCTGATAAATGTATTATATACAGTTGATATCAGTACATTGGCTACCTAAATTTATGGGACATTTTCAAGTTCACATAGTCTACATAGTATGAGGCCAAATATGTATAACATATAAGCTTATAGCTTGTTTAGTTAGTGTTTTCCCTTTAATCACGTTGGTAAACCTCAAACATTCATCAACTTCAATGAGAAAGCGGCAATCTACATAGCGGATAAACTTTCAGAACATACATGTACTGTATAACAGTCCTTTAATCTACATTGAGGCGATGCAATGCCGTTTTCTCTACCTTCCCCCATTTATTCCATTCAGACAGAGTCTGATACTGTGTGAAAATTCTGGCAGTCAAACAACTCATATTGTCAAACTTTGTGCGGAAGTTCTAACAGTTCGAAGTGTTTGAAAAAACATCTCATTCTAGTTGGTTAATGGGCCTCTAACCCTTTCCCAAATAAATTTCTAATATATACTTGCCAATCTTCCAATTTGGACAGTACCATTAATTGTTGGAAGGAAAGGTCATTGAAAATTAACAGACTGAGTAAGTGAAACAGTGTTGTCCACAGTTAGACTGACTGATGCATGTACAAAGTGCACCCTAAAACACACCTACACGCAGAAAATGTTTACCTCTACTTAACAGTGGCACTCTTTTACGTCTATATAAACATGGTACTACATGTATAAATATATCATACCCAGATCACTTTCAAATACATCATACAGGTATAACATCACTCTACCAACAATTAATAAATAAAACTTCATTCTAGACTATCTATAAAATATATCAAATATCAAATCATCACTCAATGCATAGAACTACAATGGTCTAACATTTTGATCAGCACGTCTGTATACACATGCACTTTACCTAACTACACATTTTATGTATAATATTGCGTGTAAAGTAACACATTACATACCGTATCTATTCATCTATTTGCTACACATGAATACATGTTCCTGACCATACAAATACTGTATACATGTATAATGTGTCTGACAATTGGATGGAATCAATCACACGTCTTACAGGATTATGTGGTATCTACCGAGAGTCATTACTGTGCAGAAATAATTTCAAATATTTTAGTTTCAATATATTGAATTTCAACTTTACAAAGGAACATGACAATGTTTAAATCAAGAGAAGTAAGACAAAATGTCTGTGGTCTCATGCACTTAAGTATAATGTTACATTTTGTAACCTGTATGACTTTCAATAAAACATTGGTAGAGGATGTTTTTGACTGTACATGTTGTAATTCATGTGAACTGTGGTGCGCGGTCTAAATTTGCGGTTTAAAACCACACAGACAGGACATGAAAATAATCTTTGTCTCATCATTATTCTGCCAAAAGTTTAGGGTGTGTAATTCTTGTGAACATAACCACCACTACAATACTACATTCATAAATACAAGAACTTTTCTTCATTTTGAGGATTAGTCATGAACTTTTCTATCTGCTTTTCTGTGGTTTTTTTTACGCATATACAAAATTTTCATGAACAATTGTACTGCTTTGACTTCTAATTTTACAAGCATCCATGAGTAA
This sequence comes from Saxidomus purpurata, assembly GCA_022818135.1. NCBI lineage: Eukaryota > Metazoa > Mollusca > Bivalvia > Venerida > Veneridae > Saxidomus > Saxidomus purpurata. Next base: position 32,198,180 of record JAFMSR010000002.1, read on the forward strand.
TCAAGATTCAAACTCTGTAGCATTAAACCCATTTTGATTAAATTCTTCTTATCCACTACCTAACATACACACACAGACACATCTGTGCAAGTTGAAGATTTTGTAAGTTATATGCACCCATACACAGACCTACTCATCACAATGTTGGCTATAAATCACACCTCGAGACTGTATTTATACAAATGTGTGCATATGGTCTAATTTAAATGTGAAACAACAAATACTAAAACGACTTCAAGGAATCCTAGGTACGCTGATTTACGGCTACACATCACTTCACTGTACAACAATGATAATGAATGAAACAGCTGATGTCAGATGACATACAAAATTTCATTTTACATCATACAGATATACGGCTGGAAAGTTAATTGCCATGAATAATATTCACTTCAAATAAGACAAACTTCAGGTACACAATACAATATAATATTTACAGTGTTTTATTAATGTCTGAATGAGAAATGCCGATAGGGCATGAACATGGAAGAATTTTCCCAAAGGTAAAACTCTGTACACGATTTCTACAACACAATGACTCCAGAATGAACAAAGAAAATCCAACTGCTGCAAAGGTATAGTATGTAAAGTTTCTTTTATGAAAAGTGTAAAAAAAAATTGTCTCAAATTTTTTAAACCAAGTAATTTCCGTGAATTTTTTTTATTTGACAGTAGTCATTTGCAATTCATTTTTTTTGTCATTTATTTCCGTTGCAGAACCTTATACATCAATTTAAAGGTGCATACACATAAAGTACTATGATCATATGGCATTATGCATTTCAAAGATTCTTGTTACACTTGCTAACAAATCACTAGTATACAATGGTTAGTCATTTGCAATTCATAGATCATTTGATATCCTGAAAGCTTTAATACCATACATTGTTACAAATAAAATGGGCTTTTTTGTTTTGTTTATGAAAGATTAAATGTCTGAACTAAATCATCCTGCTTGTCACTGTTGTAATGAACACATCTGTATACCAGTAAAAACAACTTTTCTTTCTATGAAAGTGGCACTTCCTCTGGCAAAGCTTAGACCAGTAACCAGTAAACTCGCTGGGATGGTGTACCTGCTGAGTCAGTCTGGAGGCTTACAGACTGTGGTGAAGTCAAAAACCAATCAAAAACAAAACTTGGTTAAAGAGTCTGTGAATCAAACAGACAGCCCTTTTGTAAATACCATCTACATGAAAATGTTAGCTAAAACGGAGAAGTACAGAAATTAAAGTAATTTAAAATGACACTTCATAAAATGTGCATCATTTTGAAATGTCATAAAGCTAGTTTACAGCCCTGAAAAATTATGCAAAGTTTGCAATGAAAGTGGCTATCATTAGTAAAATTTAGCATGGATGTTAATATGAATACTGGGGTAAAAGACTGAGAATGCTGACAAAACAAATGATGATATCTGACTGATAAATCCTCTCTGTTACATAACCCTCTGTACATATGTATGAAGGGAGATAATAAGCTTCAGAACACAGAGTATAAATATTTCTGTTAGCAGGATTTATCTACCCTCTCATGGCTAAAGCATACTGTATACAAAATAAATTATCAGAACACACGCATTTAATATAGTAACGAAAATGAGAAAGAAACAAATTAACAAACATTTTATGGAATGATTTCTCTGGTCCAGGAATGGCTTATAATGTGCTAATGGCACAGTCTCCAATGTACAAGCAATTTTCTTACAGGTCTTATACAAGTTCTTGTCAAACTAACACATGTATAGGTTAAAATTAGTACATGTAAATATTTTATATCAATTCTGGATTTCTGCTTAGCTTTTTGTATGTGTAAGTACAGCTTCTAAACTGCTACTTGTTTTCTGTTCTTAGAATTTGAACCGCGTCAGAAAAATAAATATACTTGACATAATTACGCCAAATCACAGTAATAACATAAAAGCTGCCCTTGAACAGGAAAACATTTAGCATTGTTTATCATAAAGAAAATGCTTTGTAAGAAACTTTTGCAGCATTTTAAAGAATTTTACATTCTGTTTGCCACTTTCTGTTCACCTCTTTTATTCTATGACGAAAAAAGAATAAGACAAAAAATCTTCTCAGAGCTCTTTTAAAGCTCTAAAACAACAATAATTCATGAGATTTTTACTAATGGTATTATGCTTTTAAATGTTATCCATTTACTAATAAACAAACTGTATAACCAGACATTATTGCAGGCAGGCAAGTTTTAGCTGTATTTCATAGGATCAGTGAGATCCTAAAACAGCGAAGTACACAGCATTGGTGAAGTTTTCATGACCTGTTACATAATCTAAGCACTTTATTCAGCATAAATGTCACAAATAGGAGATGATGGAATGCACTGTTGAAAGTCAACCAGTTGTACAAAAAAATCTGCTGAGAACTTCAAAGCATGGAACAGAAGTTCCCTTTGCTATAGTGACTTTATGAGGTTTAAATAACAAATTTTGAAAGCTGTGTAACTGAGCAGTGTTAATACGTGACATTGAAGGTGGATCTGTTACACATATAATAGTAAATACACGTTTGTGTTTCTAAACAAAATGACAATGGCAGAATTAATTGATGCCAGCAGAGTTAACATCAGAATGTTCTTTCACTGAAAGGTGAAATGATTTTTTATAGGCCTCACCTGCAAAAAATTCTGTTTACACAGTAAGACATATTCACATTAAAAGATATGATTTTCCTATGAATAGTCCATTACTCGTCCATTTTGTGAAAAAAAACACCAGAAAAGTTATTTTCCTATACACACAGCATATAAAAACACAACACACACTATATTACTAAAGGTATTACATGTTTAATTAGTGATATTTGGTTATCATTTCAATATTAAATCAGAAATTACTTCTTACATGTAAAATTAGTCTTAATTATACTGTTTTGCCTAACATAAAACTGTCTGAAATCATACCAACAAGAAGACATATCAATAATTTTGTTAATATAAAACACAGGAATTGACTTACTCAGTAAGACCTCAATTAACATTTGTACTACAAGGTTATAAACATAATCTATAAACAAAGCATACTGTAAAAGTCTTAATAGAAGTTCCCTCATAAATACATGCCACCCCACCAGTATAAGTAGCAGGCACAGAGAAATGTTACACACATTTTCTCAGTTGGAACACACTTGGCTGATACTGTCACCAACTTCTGGATGAAACACATTAAAAAAACATATATTCAGCTTTACATGTACCACAGATGTAACCAAAATCAGCAACAAAATGTTATAGTCCCTGAAAAGTCCCAAAAATATATGAAAAACACAGATATTCAGCTTCATGTGCACCACAGATGTAACCAAAATCGGACTGTCTTACACTTAATAGTCCCTGAATAGTACTGTGTAACTGGGAAAAACAAAACTTTCTAATTGCTTTCCTTTACGAAAGAGTAATGTGCCTTGGGACTTCTCTTAAGATTTTTACAGTACTATAATTTTGGCTTGGGTTAAAAGCATGAGGTCTATAAAACCATTACAGGATTTTCTTAGATCTTCAAAACAAAAACAAAACCTTAAAACATTTAACAGAAGAAATAAATACAAAATGTACACAAGATAAGATGCCATTAAACTATTCAATAATATATTGAAATGGCTTCCACCACCTGTTTTAGTATAAAAGAAGCACTTTGTACATTCCACCTTGGAAAGGAAAACAAACAAAAAATAACAAATGCATGGCAAAAATGGAAAAGCCAATGACACTAAATAAAACAAATGAGCAAAAAAATAGCACAATCAGACCTGTTTAAAACATACACAAGGCTGTTCATGAAACTAAGCACACAAGAAGCAATATGATAATTATATAATGATAGAAATGCGACATAAATTTTTCGCAAAATCAGCATCAGCTAAAACACTTACAGCAGAAAAATGGTAAACCAAATGGAATATTCTCCCCCAAGAGACAAGACTACACACCCGAGCTTCTACAGTATCCTGGCATAATATTACTTTCATCATACGGTTGCACCGTTTCTATTTCATGAAATAAGATGACAAAATGTATAACTTGCAATAAGCCCCGCTTGAGTAATTGGTCAGAACATTGTTCCAGCAAAATATTCTATTGAATTCTTTGATATCGAAAATTAAAATCTGGAAATGCAAACTACAAGAGTGACAATCTATAACTGTTGCAGAGTCGTGCAATCAATTAACTTTAATTATTTTCTGCATAACTATTCTGAATAATGCACAATGTGTTATACAAACTATACCAGAGAATGTATTATTACTGGAAGAATAGTAACTGCATTTCCAATAAAACAGTTTCTGAAATTAATTTCAAGCCATGTTGAACAACTTCAATCCCACTGTTGATACATTGTTAACTTATTTTTGCACAGGCAGACAGAACATTTTCTGGACTGTGTTTTGAAAATTTGATTGCTGTTCTAGCTGTTTTGAAGTTTTTTAACCATGAATCAAATAGTCGTACAGATAACTTACTATCAGGTATTACATACAGAAAATTTGCTGTATTTTTTTGTAACTATGCAAATGAGGTAAGTAATGTACATGTAAAATGTAAGTATAGCAGTATTTAACTGAATTTAATAACTAATTATCTATCTACTTGGTAGTTTATACACCGTGCATGTACATATTAACTGAAACAGTTTATTTACTATCACTGGAACGCTCCATAAAATAATTGAAATTATAAAATATTCTATTGTTAGGAAATAAACTGATTGTATTGTGGAACACAAAAGTTATGTTGTTATTAAAACTATGGAAATAATACTTTGATGAACTTTGACGATGGGATAATGACTTACTGAAAAAGGAATAACCGAGAATATATAAACAAAATCGAAATTTCTTCCAAAAATTTAAGCAATTACTATGTCTTAATACTGCACATGCAGTTTCTGCAATTTCATTGATCTACAGGTTATATAAAGATACAGACTGGGACAGTTTGATGTCACTTTCAGTCTGTAATGGATTAACTTCTTCTACGCTTGAATCCGGCTCAACTAAAACAAACATTTCTTCTATGGTCAGTTAACAGTATTTTCCAATGAAACTTTTCTCTTATTTTCCAGTTTTACTAATGAAAGCTCCAAAAATAAAATTTTCCGATGTAAATTTAGTAGAATTATATTATGTGACATATCCTGTTAATTACATCTATTATACTGTTATTTTCATTACATTTTGTAAAACAAAATAGGTTTTGTTTATGCTAATCCTATACAATCTTCTTCCTAAATCCTTGGCGCTTCCTAAGTCTGTCTTTCTGAATGATGTATGATATGTGGTCATCTACATCTCACATCGCATAAACTAACCTTGCACAGTTTCTATAAATAACAGCACAGTTCATGCCAGTTGCAAAACGAAGGATTACCTCCCTTAGAGTTCAAACAACCAACTTAATCTCTTCAAAACAAAATCAAATTACTAACGGGAGAATATTTTGTATATAAGCTTGGCTAAATGACTAGTACGTGGGGGGCTGGTAGTCAGGAATATCTCCGCTCTTCTGGTTTGAGAATGGGGGTTGTTGGTAGGGATCGCTAGCGTCACTTCCTGGGAATGATGAATATGGTGATGATTGGTTCTGCTGCTGGGTGTCTTGGAAACCAGAGGTGAAAGTTTCTGATGTTCCCTCACGGTATCTTCGGAACGCAAAGAAAGCTAACGCAGCCTGAAACAGTCAGAGACATTATGTTAACAACAAAAAGTAAATATAAGTGAAGTGCGATCTTTTGCTGTGAGGCTAATATGTCGTTGTACAAGGTTAACCCCCATTTCAACAGGTGACCTTACCTTTGTTCCTGGAAAGAGCCAATACTAGAACCCTTCCCTCCAGCCGGTAGCAGGGCTGAAGCCCATGACACTCAATGAGAGGTTGTAGTGATTTCAAGTCAGCAACTTGACCATGGAGGTATTATGAAGCTAACATCTGACAGAAGTTGTAACCATTAATCTTAATTTGATTATTGAATTTTTATAAACCCACTAGTACTGAGAAAATTAAGGTTGTTATCCATCTGGATCTAGACTGCCTCTGCACAAACTGATAATTATGGAATCTGTTCAAGGCTGTAAAATGTTAGTCACAGCTTCGAAATAACAGACACATTCTGGAAATAACAGACACAGTATGGAAATAACAAAGTTTGCAAATAACAGACACAGTTTGGAAATAACAAAGTTTGAAAAAACTATTTTCAACTACAAATGTATCATGAAATAACCTCATGCTCAAATGCCTATAACCTCTTTGTAACCAAAGAACATTTGTCCCTAAAATAATGCACAAAATCAACATCAAACATAATTGTTAAGAATATATTACTAAATTGTTGTGTATAACTAAATTATGCAACAATCAGCTCTGAATTCACTAAGTATTTAGTTACGAAGGAATAGCTGTGACCTTTACAAAACATTTTGCATTTTCTATGAAGATGTTCTACAATGTACTAGGTAAACTAAATAACTTTAGAAGCCTATCAAAGCAGTTGAATAAGGGCACTCACTTATTCATGTGAATATTTATGCCAACACAACTATTTTAGCCAGTCAACCACTTGAAAATGAAAACTCTCTTGTCCACATTCCTGTTTTAGCGATTTACAAAGCACTTAAACAAGAGCTGTCAGAAGGACAGCGCGCTCGACTTTTTTAGTGCTTGCCTATAAAACAAAACTTTGACAGTTAAGGGCACACAAGACTTTAACTAGGAATTTCTAAGTACAAATCAAGAAACATTTTCACAGAGTTATCTTCTCTTGCTTACAGATAGGTCTCATGATGGCACATAAGAACTCCAACTTCCAGGCGCGTAGGAAGGGTATGGCAGATGTGGATTTACTAAATGGGCGAGGGGTCCGGGTGGTACCTAGGGCAGAGGACAGAGCTTGATACGGGACCCAGGGGGGCGAAGCCCCCGGCAAAAATGCTTTGGGAAAATTTAAGCAAAGATCTAAGTACTACATGTATATGCTATATGACTAGGCCCCAAGGAAGAGCCATGGTAGGGGACAGTGTGTCAAGTCCCCCACCGAAAAAAATGGTTTTGGGGAATTTAAATGAGACTGTAAAGCTGTTTAAAGTATTATATGTTATCTTTAAATACAAAAATAGGCGGGCTCACTTTTTATCTTGCCAATAAAACAAAACTGACAGTTAAGGGACACAAGACTTTAACTAGGAATTTCTAGACAAACAAGAAACATTTTTCACAGAGTATCTTCTTTGTACAGATAGGTCTTCCATGGTACATAAGTACCCAACTTTCAAAGAATATCTCAAATGGTAATTAACAAGTGGACAAGAATGAAAATTACTGAGTTTCTAAGTCAAAAAGGGCCATAATCAAATAAAACCTTGACAGAATACCTTCTCCGCCCATGTTTGGGAATCTGATGGTAAACAAGATTCCAACTTTCAAATTAATATCTCAAACAGTCAGTCAAAAAGTGGACGGTATGAAAAACTACCAAATTCTAAGTCGATAAAAGGCCTTAATTTTAAAACAAACCCTGACAGAGTTACCTTCTCTTGCATACAGATGGGGGTAAGATGTGAAATAGCATTAAAAGTTTCAAAGCAAATCTCAAAGGGTTAAGGCAATAAGTGGATTTTACCCATATTCAATATTTTCTAAGTCAAAAAGGGGCATAATTCTGTCAAAAACCTTGACAGAGTTATGTCCTCTTGTCGTTGATGAAGGTCGTGATGGTTAACAAGTATGGTTAGTTTCAAAGCAATACCTCCAATGGTTTTGAAATAAAGTGAGGTGGTACGAAAAACTTAACCAAGCTCAAACAATTTCTATAAAAAGGGCCATAATTCGTCAAAAACCTTGACAGAGTTATGCTCTGTCTGTAGATGGAGGTTGATGGTAAACAAGATGGAAAGTTTCAAAGCCATACCCAATACTTTTGAAATAAAGTGGGGTGGTACGAAAAACTTAACCAAGGTGTGGCGCCAACGCCGACGGGGGGGGGGTGGGGGGGGTGGGGGGGGGGGGGGGGGGGGGGGGGGGGGGGGGGGGGGTGGGATAGCCCCTTTCATGAAAAGTCGAGCTAAAAAGTACTAACACAAGTTTGAATCGTCAGTGTTTATAAAGTAGATTTTACTTAGAGCATTCCCTCTAACTTAATGTAGTGTCTTCTTGAAATTTGAACTATGTCAGAGTTGCATCCATGTTGGAGCATAGTTAATTATCCTAACAGCTTGATATAGTCATACTTGACCGTATAATCTTCCTACCTGAATTTGAGATACGTCAAGGTCAAGCTCCCCATAGTTAGCATAGCATAGCTAGACCTAGCCTCGCCACCAGGCTAGATGAGAGTATATTTTCATTATTTCAGCAGAATATTTTCTGGCCCATATCTACTGATAGGTCTTGATCATCTTGATCTTACATTTTTGGCAGCAAAGGGAGTTAATTGAGTAAGAAATAGTAAATGTAAGGACTGAATACCAGAAAAGGCACCCAGATGTCTTATTTGATACCAAATGTTCTCTCGGCCATCGTTTTAGATACGTGCCTGGTAGGAAGTACACCAAGGTACACGCAAATATTTGGATAAAGGTCCCTTTTGCGAGATTTACAGCTTTAAGAAAGATGAAAGGCATATCATCGGTAACGGACCACCTTTTCTTCCAACGGGCTACTTCCCGTCGGAACTCACCCCAATCAACCTGGACGTCGGTTCGATTTCTGCCATCAGGTTCTCTGTATATTAGCCATAATGTTCCAGGGAGCGGTTAATTCGCAGTTATAATGCACTCTAATTTTATATCAAAATAGCCTGCACCTGGAAATATACGATGAATACTTTACACGAGTAGAATCATCAGGCTAGTGCAAAGGTCTGAATTGAATCTAGAATTTGAAATTAATCTAGAACTTGGACGAATATATTAATCCAGTCTAGATGTAACGGTTTTAAACAATAAAATTAAAATTTTAACATATACATTGTATATCTCTGAAAATAATGTGGATTCACCTGCGTACCTGCGTATAGGTAGCTACGCGCCTGACTTCCAAAGTAATATCTCAAATGGTTAAGTCAACAAGTGGACAAGAATGAAAATTTTAACTGAAATTCTAAGTCAAAAAGGGCCATAATTCAAATAAAATCCTTGACAGAATTACCTTCTCCTGCCCATGTTTTTGTTTCATGATAGTAAACAAGTATTCCAACTTTCAAATTAATATCTCAAACAGTTCAGTCAAAAAGTGGACTGGTACGAAAAACTTAACCAAGATTCTAAGTCGATAAAAGGCCTTAATTTTTAAAACAAATCCCTGACAGAGTTACCTTCTCTTGCATACAGATGGGGGTAATGATGTGAAATAGCATTAAAAGTTTCAAAGCAATATCTCAAAGGGTTAAGGCAATAAGTGGATTTTACCCATATTCAATGTATTTTCTAAGTAAAAAAGGGGCATAATTCTGTCAAAAACCTTGACAGAGTTATGTCCTCTTGTCTGTTGATGAAGGTCGTGATGGTAAACAAGTATGGTTAGTTTCAAAGCAATACCTCCAATGGTTTTGAAATAAAGTGAGGTGGTACAAAAAACTTAACCAAGCTCAATACACTTTTTAAGTAAAAAAAGGGCCATAATTCTGTCAAAAACCTTGACAGAGTTATGTACTCTTGTCTGTAGATGGAGGTTATGATGGTAAACAAGTATGGTAAGTTTCAAAGCCATACCTCTAATACTTCTGAAATAAAGTGGGGTGGTACGAAAAACTTAACCAAGGTGTGACGCCAACGCCGACGCCGGGGCGAGTAGGATAGCTCCCCTTTTCATAGAAAAGTCGAGCTAAAAATGAAGGCATTCGCTTAATAACCATTTTAACTTAAATCCTGCTGATGAAACTGAGCACTCTTACCCATGTAAAGATGGAGAAGAAGGAGAATGCTATTGCAGCTTGTATGTTGTCTTTGCCATGACCATTAGGTGCCACATACTGCTTCACATCATCTCTACGTCGCCACTGGTCTGTCAGGAAGCAGAAACCAACAAACCACAGGAATGTCCACAAAACTGAAATAGTAAGTTAACCATTCATTTGTAGTTGAAGAGAATAATGTTTTACTTGTTGTCTGTTGTAGAGTGTAGCTGTTTAAAAAGTAACACATGTTTCAATAGATACTAGGCACAAAATTAATGGACTAATGACAATTTGCAGCTAGTCTAAATCAGTTTATCAATGGATACATCATAAAGAGCCACTTGAAGCAGCTGGCTGCTACCAACTTGTATATTTAATACTGTTATAGTCAACTAGGACACATCAGTACTGGCTTCCTTGTGACAGGTGGTTAACTCACTTCAGGATGTTTCATTTGAAAAATGTTAAAAATAATGTAAGTGCACCTGTTTGAATCTTCACAAAATTCCTTAGTATAACTTTTAGGAACGTAGGCAATTACTGGTACACAAGATTCATGTTAGGTTTAATTAATGTACTTCTTTTTCCATATATGTACATTGATGAAAATATACATGTAAAATATATATGTATGGAATACCACAGCTGTCCTATCTTGCAACATTTTTACTAAATATTCTGTCTTTCCTAAGTGTATAAAGTAAGCATTATTTTGAAAATATCCCATATGTTTGTAACAGAACTTCAGTCTGTGTGATATTTATTTTTTTACATTGGACTGAAACAATCCACCTCAAGTTTGGTGAATATTACTTGCTCAAACAGCTTTAAGCACTGATACTACTTTTTGTAGTACCATAATAGCATCATGTTGAACAAGAAGTGATATCCTTATAAAGATATGTCTGACTATTCGAAATGCTTTTAATTGAAATCTTAACAACTTTTTTAAAAAGGCATAACTCTGTCATGATAATGAAATTCAAAATTATGGATCTTGCTCCTTTGAGCCATCTCAAATAGTTACAGCCTGGAGTACTCATTATTTTTTAAAGTTTCTGCTAAAAACAAGGAAATTTAGGCTCTTTTAAGCCCTTCATTTCATTTCTGCATGTCTAACTTTGAGGTAGTCTCAGTCAGTATTTTTCCTCTTCCAAAACACTGACAAGGGAACATTTTAACAGACATGACATTGTCATTGATTAACATCTCTATCCAATTAAGGTAATTTATAGGTGTCTCAGTAATTATCTCATCTGATCAATAACCCTATAGTTAATGTCACTTTCAACTTGTGACTATGTTGTAGAATATCTGCCTGGGAAGTTAAAATGCAAAGTTCCTTCAGATTACCAATTAAAACTTAGGTTTGATTGCCCAACATTTGGCAATTTTTTTCAAACAAGAAGTTTGTCTGAACACTGGCTAAGCAAAATTTCCAAATACCGGTCATGCTGGTACTGGCTAGTCCAATTTAAAAAAAAAATTAAGTATCATTTCTGTACATGTCTTAAGCTTAAAGTTCAATTATCTTAAAATAAGGGACAGGAAGTTAACTCAATATCATAATTATATATACATTTTTTTTTTACACTTCATGCAACGATCCCCCTGACCCTTTTTCTACACTGTAGAAGTTACTCTATATCTGAATAGAAGCACAGCCAGAGAAAATCAGTAGCAAGTTTTTGCTTTGGCCAAGGAATGGTCAATAGAGTATTCCTGCTTTGGCCTTAATAATAGTATCAATCTGGTATTTTGTAGACTGACTTCCCATAAATCAACCAATTTTCCAAGGCTTGGCAGCAAAGTGCATTGTAATCAATATATTAGAAAATCCAATGATTCCTTTCCTGATACTATGTATATGTAAAAGGAAAATCCATGACTGCAATATCCTGAAATATCATAAAAAACAATTTCTGTCCCCGAGATGCCAGAATTTATGCCTCTAGCTTCAAATTAAGGAACACTATATTATTAGCTTTTATCGGCCTGGGTGACAAAGGACACCACATAATAATTCAGAAAGCAAATAATTCTGGCAAAGTTATTTGAATTATTAATAAAGTTGGGCATATCTATCGTTTACTGTCTGGTATAGGCAATGTTTATTTACAAAGACTTCCTAAAGAAAGAAAACTCATAATGATTGATTATAAGCAAGTTCTAAGATTTAGTATCTGTGCCAATGGGGTTTAGCAGATAGAGTGGCAAAAGTTAAAGCCCACAACATGTAAACTTTTATCTTCAAGTGTGCCTAGTTCTGTTTCTCATTTTATATCCTATTTTTTTCACTCTCAATTGCAAAGCATTGAAAGCAAGTTACATAAAATATTAATTGCTCTCAAGACCCTCCAGACGAAATCAACCTCCAAGACCTAAGGACACGACCACTGCTTCAGCGCTGGTGGATACTGAACCAGCGACTCTCCGATCCTGAGGTGAATACGCTACCACTGCACAACGGCAGCTTCCTCAACTGAGAGATCATGGGCTTAAAACCTAGTGGAGGTTTCATCTTTAAGTTTGTTTACCTCAGTAATTGTGTCTATGAAAGACCAGTACTATACTCCCTATCCTCCCTAAGAAACTGCCAATTTTTGTACATAAACTGACATCAGTAGCAAGGCTGGAGCTAAGGCCCTTCACCAGTATCAAGTCAGTTATTCTTAACAACTCCACCATGGAGGTGGTCACTGGAGATTCTGATCACACTTTGTCAAAAGAATGTGACACCAGAACTGGTTTTTATAAGACTGCATTTCAGGCTAAAATAAAATGCTTCTACATTATCAATACACTTTGTTGCTCTCTATTTAAGAATTTATATCATTGACAATTACACTCTTGCAAGTGATATAAACAGCTTAACCATTGCAATATTAAATGATCAAAGAGAAAATCAATAGCTTAACTATGAAGCCGGCAAGGAAGGAGATATGAAAATAAAACACTGCAGGAAACTAATCTTGTAACAAGATCTTTGCTGACCATACAAACTGCTGAGATGGCAAATACATGTAGCACATGGGAATACAATGTCAAGGGGAAGGATGTCAATTGTCCTTGACAGAGATGGCCAGAGAAAATAGTAGTGTCAAAGATCTGGCATTATACAAAGACAAAAACATAAGACTGACAGCTTATAGGCAAAACCTTTGAGAAACACTAAGACTGAGGTCAAAGACAGTAAAATTTCAAACCAAGTAAGTCATGGGTTCAAATTCTTATGTGACAGGACCTAAACTTATACCAAAAGGTTGGCAGTTTATATACAATTATTGGGTGCGTGCCTAAAATTATTAACCTGCATGACTCGATCTGTATGTGAGAAAGCTGGATGTTGTTTTCCAAGAATTGGAGTTACTAGTGATGGCCATGAAATGTTCTAATGAATGGGTATATGTAAAACTAATGACTTCTGAGAGAAACTGCACACTGTTGGCAATGAAGTCTCTTCAGCTGAAAGAAGGCATAGAAAAAGCCGCCATTCCTCAATCTGCTGGAATCAAACACTTGCCCAGAGAGTTGTTGTGGTTTAAACTGAGGACTTAATGACACTAAATCTGAATGGAGGGGTTAGATGCAATGGATTCTTCTGGCAGAAAAATTCCTTTGTTTCAACATGACGGAAACGGTACGAAATCCTTACATCAGGCAACAGTGATGCATGTGACTCGTATATTCTATCAGCAGTTACAACACTGTTTATAAAGCTTTAACAGAAAACTAATCATTTTAATTAACTGGTATTAAACTTACTTTAAAATGCTTAATACAAGTACCAGTATATTAGATAGTCATTGATGCTTGACAACCAAACTATCTATGCCCATTATCACTATATTTGTTTGCCTTCGTCTATTAAATGAGGGACGGTAAGGTCTTTGTGCAGGAAAAGAGTTCTGTAAAGTGTCAATTGGAAATCAATGAAGACTATAGTCACGTATAAAGACTAGATTTAAGATTTACTCCGTCTCATAATTATATTGATCCTGTTTTATACAGATGATTCTGTACCTCATTTAGGGTCCTACAAAACATTTTACTTAAATGAAAAGTATATACCCAGACAACCATCCTATCTGTCAAGCTCAAAGTGACGACACTGTTGGAACGTTCTGACCACTTAATCAAAGTAGTTCTGCTGTATAAAATCAATTTATTGGTCCCTTGATAATCCTATACCTAAATTGTGTTAAGATCTGGTAATCGGATCTTAAATGTTCAAGTGACATGCATAGGTGGATGATGATGATGATGATGATGGTAACTATAAGGATTTGTTGTACTACTGCAGGTTATCAAACCTGGCTCTGCCCTAAAACAATGCATATTCTGATATAGGTCATACAATATGACTAACAAGAGGGCCAAGACAGCCCCCCCTAAGGCTAACCTGAGAAAATGTATTCACATAATAGGGCTTAATGTTAAATCACAAAATTAATAGTTACCAATATAAAGTTGAAAATGCTGATTCTGTAAACATTGTAGTATTAAAGACCTCTACAGCGTTATCTACAATCTGACCTGTGGACATAGTTTTTTGACCCCACCTGACAGAGTTTCAAAACTGATCAGTATATCAGGACAGATATTCGACCAGAATTCACTATGTCTGGAAAAAAAATACGGACTCAACAACACAAGTTCACCAAAAAAACATTCTGAATATCTTTCTTACAATATTGCCTAGCATGTGGTGACCTTTTTTTGACCCAACATGATCCAGTTTCAAACTGAAACTAAAATTTATCAAGACTAAATCAATATTCTGACTAATTTTCATGCTGATTGGAAGAAAATAGGTTTTACTACAATTTTCCCAGGTCCTCAAGTTTTTAACCAAACGTGAATCTAGAGTTCATATCAAGACAAATATTCTCCTTGGATAGAAATTGAAGCCTAGTTTTGGAAACAACATGTCTCAGTTTCGAACTTGACAAAATTTAATATTCTGTTCATGCTGTTAAGACTTTCATGACAATTGGGTACAAAATGACTGGTTTCCGGTTTCAAACTGTACAAAATGTATGCCCCAGAGTGTAAGCAAGGTTTCTCTGATTTGAACAGGTGACCTAGTTTAAGACATCATGGACCAAGTTTCAAACTAGACCCACACATTTTCAAGACATTTTTAACATTATTATAAACTTTTTGGAATTAAGTTAAAGGAAAACAAATGTAACCTCTAGAAATTTGAAAGGGGTTTTCTATGATCTCAACTTTGACATAGTTTTTCACCAAACATACAATAACTTTGAGACAAACATTGACCAACTAATGTTGACTGTCGAACTTATCTAGATTTTATGAAGACAAACATTCTGACAAACTTTAATGTTGACTGCTTTATTATGCAATGTAGCCTCTGGATCAAGTGTTAACAAGGCCATGAAGGTTAATGTAGACATACATCAGGCAGTTGATCATAATGGATCACCTAGACCACAAGGCCAATACTCAAATGAATAGACAAGATAGGTAGCAGGGCTAAAACACAAAACCTTCTTTCAGTCAAATTCAAAGTAAAGCAAGCCTTTTATCAAGTTACATTATGCACACATAGTTTGACTAATCTCTTGAGCTATTCCTTGGGGCGGGCAATAAGTCGCAATATATACTTGGGTTATCAAAATATTTTTTTATGGGATAATACATTGCCATATGATTTTCAAATACATGTATTGGTATACTATATCAGTAAAAGGACACAGACTTAGTATATTTACGTTATCTTGAATCTTGACCGATGACCTTCAAGTATTCATAGCAGAATCCATTCAGGTATTGTCAATAAAAACACCTACTACAAGTAAACTGTATACATGGCATATTGATCCGGTACCATCATTGTACATTTTGGACAGAAGAAAAATGGAGAGATTGCAGTTCTGGCTGTATACTATTAGAGGAGAAATCAGGCAAGTGGATTATTGGAATATTGGATCTATTCATTACTGATCCCTTCTGAGAGTTCACATAATCTCAAGCTCTCTGTATGTAGGCAGTTCATTTCTTCAGACGTTTATCTTCAGAACTAACATTTGCTTCAATCTTATTTGGGTTTTCATTTGTTTGAGAAGACTATTATCTGTCTTTATTTCACAAAGTTCTGTAAAATTGTACAGATTTCCCCAAAATGAAACATTAAACCAAATTGTTATGCCCCATTTTAGACAATAATCATTTTAACCAGATCTGATGACTCCATGTATACTCACTAAGGTAGGTCTAAAGCTTGAAACTGGTTTGGACACAAATACTTTGGCATACTTACCTTGACCTTCATTGTGGACTGGTTACTTCTGACATAATCATGACTATCAAACAATTCAATCAGAAAACACATCTCCAGGTCACTTTGACCTCAATTAGAAACAATCTAACACTATAGAATGACTAGGGCTATAGCTGTCTCTTATTTTCTAAATTGAAATGACAGAAGTAAAAGACCTCTCTTGTATCGTGAAGGTAGAATTTGGTAAAAGACCTTTCTTGATATTGTGATGGTAGCAGTGCATGACTATAGGAAATGAACTGTTACATCAATTTCAGATGAAATGAAAATTGAACGCATCTGACTTCAATTTAACTGATGTGCAAGGATGGTGCTCACAAGCTGTTACATCTGTGAAATATGATAGCTGCAAGTCTGACATAAACTGTTTATCAGTTGTATAAATGCCTTGTTTAAACCTGCATTTCATTAAAAATTGAAGACTTCTTACTAACTGTTGCACAACATCTGCTATATCTGTAGCAAACATGGTTTGCAAATTTCACTGATCAATGTACATTGTAATTTACTTAAATTGAGTAATTTACCAAAAATTAAACAATCTTTTGTTGTCATCTTAGTTTATATAAGTTTGAAAATGGATAATTTTAGTACCAAAATACTGTTAGAAAAAATCTGAGTTATTCTGAATAGCCTGAGACGACCAGTCCTTTGTATTACAACAGGGAGATGTACAAAGTCTTTGGTGCTCAGCACCTTTTTCTTGGCACATTGTAACTATATATAGATAATCAAACCTCTAAGTTTCTTCACAGATGAGATAGTATACAGAAACTGCATGATCTTTTTAATAACAGAACAGGCCTGAAGATAGCATGCCTGATAAACTCTGTATCTATCAAATTATAAATAATTTTTGTGTTGTTTTTCCGCTGTATAAAATTTAGTGTGACAAATCATGCTCGACGATACACATGAATTATTAATATATTTATCTAGTTTTAGTTCAAGAATTTCGCTCAATTTTTTTACAGCAATTGGCATTTAATAGCCTTTGGTTTGACTGATAATTGTAGCTAGCAAACATGTCTACAAACAATGGCCAAGCTGTATGCTATTTTTGTGACATTGATGAGATCAGGCAATAAATTGAGACTTCAAAATTAATCTCTAATATTAAAAGGAGCTACATTGTATATAGGGAACTTTTCTCAACTTTTCAAATCATCCTTAAATTCCTTAATCAATACCCTGCCTAACAATGTTACATTATAAATACAAATGTAACAATGTAACAAGTTACTCCTTTAACAGATCCTGAAACCTTTAAACCGTCAAAGGCAAACATTTAAAACTGGATCGAAGCTCAGGGAAAAACTACTTTCACAAGCTGAAAATTCCTGTGCACTTAACTTGAAATGTTCAAGTTTATGGTAATTATAGCTGGAGCCCTGGAAATGATTGCCCTTACCATTGCAGTGGTTTTTATGCATTAATGAATGGTTATGGGCAGGCCTTAATGCATTTGTTCAAACATCTGATTTACTGAGCCGGTTTTAAAAAGCAGAAATTAGATAAGCTATTTGCAACAGGAAAAATGTGGTGTCTTTTTATTTAAAACAGTGAAATTCTGAAAACAGTGATCATAATAAAACTTCAATCAAGTGAAAATATATTTTCTAAGTATTGTTCTAAAATTCTAAGCTTACACCCAGAATGCATTTATTTCTAATATACATTAGACTTGTACACATGGCAAAAGGTGAAAATGGAACTGTGTGAGTTCCTGACTGACACAATGTTGTTTACAGAGGGCTTATATTCCAAAAATGAACTTGCGCAATGCCGCTGTGAGAGTGTACTGTGTAATAGTTTGTTTAATCCAAAAGATTCATTTATAGAAGTTATTATGTCAAGTATTATGTCAACACAAACTGACGTAATATTTCCGATTATAAATAAAATATTACAGTAGTCTCTTTTAACCTTTAGCATCATGTTGTATCAAGATAACAAGTGTCTACCCAATCCACCAACAGGCACTATATTTAAAATCAATCAGTATTTTTCTTTTTTTTCATGTAAAAAAACAACACAAATATGAAAGAAAGGCATTTGACAATTATATTGTTTTCGTCTAGTACAAAATGTAAATGCAACACACTTCTATCCTTTCAAAATGATCATGGGGATTTAAAACCTACCTAGAAGTGAAAACACAGATACCAGTACTTTAAAACCATGTAACTAAAGAAAAACAGCATATAGATACATAATTTAATTTCTTAAACTAAATCTCGCCGCTTTTTTGTCATGAACATAATAATTAAAAACTCTTCTTAAAGTCTTACTTCTATAGGAATGACAAAACTTTTGACTGAACAACAGACATCAATTCATATCTAATACTAAATGAAACATACTTTCAGATACATGTAAATATATAAAGGTGACATTTATGCCAGTTCAGGAAATGTATGATTTGTTTCTGTAGTGTATTTTGTATGAAACTTGTATCAGAAGTTGTGGAGTTCAGCATATAAGCATAAGTAGCTCTACAAAAATGTAGATTCAAACTCAAGCACAGCAGTTTTAAGACAGTTCCATTTTACATGGCATTTTCTTTCGAAAACTTTGAATGCGCCTAAGCCTTCGTATTTTGGAAATATTACACATTTTATCATCCAAATTTGAAAATTTAATGATAAAGTAAATTAGGACAAAGGCTGCAAATTATTTATAGGATGATACAGAACATCATAAATATATGTTTCAATGAGACAAAAATAGATTGTATTAAGCATAATAGTCCTTTAATCTACATACTACATGTTACTTACCAGACACGGCAAGGTCTGCAAGCACGGCATATTTCCTGTGTTGAACACTGCTCATATTATCAAAGAGAACATCTATGATGAGAAATCCTATACAGAAAAGGAACGCCATCACTCCTATACCTATGCCATAGCCACACGCTCCACTGTCACGCATTTGACAGTGATCACGATAGTAACCACCTGCTGATATACATCCAAACACGATTATTGAAAATACCTGAAACACAAGATGATGACTGATGTTAATTACATCATCACAATTGTCTGACATTAGGGTTACCTGACTTATTGGATACTGTTTTTATGGTGATAGCTTCAAAAGACAACATATTATTTATAAATTATTAATAAAATATCATCAAATATCAGCCGAATATTTCCTCCAATTTATAGGCATATTGTCACAGTTCTCAATCTGAGAGAAACATATTAATCTTTGAGATATTACATATAATTTCATGTACACTCAGTAACAAAGGTCATACAACATATACAACAGTAAATCTCTCTTTCCCCATTTTGACATTATAGTAGCACATCTTTTTTTCCAATTATATATATTTTGGCATAGTACTTTCAGAAAGGCTGCTATATTTGGTTGAAAAAACTATCTTTTGCGAAAAAAAAGAGTATTTCCTGAAAAAGGTATGAGAACTCAAAAGGCAGCTCAGCTCTCAATGGATCACAAACGTGAGTCATGTGACTTTCTTCCACAAGAAAATCTATGACCTGTCGGCCATCTCTTTGACAGGAAAAAGATTTACTGGTAGCAAGGTCTTTCAAATAGTATGGTCCGGAAACGAGCGTAATACGATAAATAACCTGCCTCGGATCACGTGACAAACATCCGGGTACCCGCAATTTTGGAAAAAAAAGAAATTATTGATACTTTATATCTACGTATATTTCGATATTTTACCAATCAATTTTACCAACAAAGTGATCTTTAATACAATATATGCATTCCCTTATCATAACATAATATTATATTTTACCGATGTTTCGTTTTAGGTGGATTTACGCATTGGAAAGTTGACCTCATACGAACGGGTTTTTTCACAAATGACCAAAAGCCGAAAACCGACCTAATTTTAGCGCTTCTTTCCTACTTGCATGGTGTTCATGGGATTGATGTAACATCTTTTTCTCATAGATTTAAGTCTAATGTACGTCTGTTATGTCTTAGATTTTCGTATTTCACCCGTATTTTTATTTTCTGGGACGGTTAGATCCGTTCAAAATCTAAAAATGGCGTCAATGGTGATTTTTTTCCCCGCGATACGGTGATATTTGTGCACAGGTTTTTACTATATATTTAGGGTCAAATGATGGAAAATTCCTAATTAAAATGTAAATTAAGAGTTATTTTTGAACGGATATGAATTAGATTTTCGTTTTTTTTTTTATAACATAATAACGTACAGTTTTGTAAGACCAGTATCGCGAGTCAAATTACCATCCATCGCCAAAACGCCCAAGACGGAATAGCATGGACCGTGTTTAACTCGCGTTAAAGATAATAGTTAATCATATATAGAGGTTTTAATTTCATAGTTTTACAGAAAATTTCATCAGCTTTCCAAATATACCATTTTTTAATTAAATGTGGTATTTAAAGACACAATGACGGGCAGTTTTGAATACAACTATCGGACAAATACCAGTTTACCCGCCGGGCGTGATAAATGCATGGCGTGATAAACGCTTCCAGGTAAAAATCGATAACCGAGACAAGATTATCAGTAAGATAAGACATTTATAGAGGGCGTTTCCGGACCATACTATTTGAAAGACCTTGCTGGTAGTCAATCATGGACAACACTCTTGTAAATTAGATCTCAAAATCAACAGTTATTTAGTCTGATATTTACATGTATTTAGTCTTTTGTACAATGTAACATAAACAAGGGGAGCGGTGGTGTAGAGGTCAAGGTGTCGGCCGCTCATCCCGGAGGTTGCGGGTTCGAGCCCCACTGGGGTCACGACCGTACTTCCTCATATGACACCAGTACTGGTTTTTCCAGGAAGCGGACTCGAGAGTGACTCGATAAGCCACATGCTTTCTTCACAATCGAGCTAAAATAAATTAATATAAACTAAACTAAAACCTAGATGTGACTATTTAAAAATTACTGTCAGGCTCATTAGTGAGTTGTCCTAATTCTCACACAAGGACCAAAATTTTAACAATCTTGGTAGAGAACCACTAGGTGATGCTACAAGACCCCTGGTGCAGGACCAATTATTATCCCAGGGATGGATAATGCTAATTATGTAAGCCACACATTTAGATCTACAGCAATTATAACAACAATGACAACACATGATAATGAGTAATTTACTATTTTGATACTACAGAACGTCTTGTTTATAAAAGAAAATACGACTTTCTATTAAAGTGTGCTTAGCCAAATTTCAACCATACCCAGCTGACAATCCTGAGAATAACCTGCGGTCTCTTGATGAAGGAGACAGGGTCAAATGACCCCCCTGCCATGCCAGCTCCATAAGCTTGGGGTTCTGATGGTAGTGACATTTTCCTGGTCCTGTGAACTTTAGTATGACGTCACTGGTTTATGCGTTTCATAAATAAATATTTTATAAGTAACATTCATCTTTTTAAGTGACATTAGCTTTTTATTCTAAATTGAACATCTATCTATCTTATTCTTAATCTGTTAATCATAAATAAATTTTATACCGTCGGTAGGATTTGGTTAGCAAAACAACGCAACCATTGATGACGTTTTTCACAAGTTGCACAACTCGGCGGAAAGAATCCTATTTTTGGATATAAATCTTATATAAAAGGCGTCCTGTTGACGTGTCAAGAATTATTTGAAGTATATTTAGAACTGGATGATATAAACATATTTGTGTACAGTCAGGTTATAATCAAAACTTAAGCAGAATTATGGAATCCAATGATAATCTTTGCTTGGTTTGCCACGAGCACATCGAAATATTTGCTATCGGCATATGCGACCATCCAATTTGTTTCAAATGTTCTACGAGAATGAGGGCACTTTGCGAGCAGTTCTACTGTCCAATTTGTAGAACAGACCTACCAGAGGTAATAAGATACGAATTCTAGTTATATTTGTTGGTCATATAATCATATTTTCTGCTGAGTTTCTAGAAAACGAGAATAACTTTGAGACTTTATCCTACTTTCATTTTCATTTTTAAAAAACAAAAATCTTCGGCTCCTCTCAACTATTGACACTGATACGTCTTCAGATACTCAATTGGATCCAGTATAATGATTTCAAGATTTGAGAGTTTCTACTCTGCAAAATTCAGTTTGGCCTAATTAATTTGACATTTGGGTGGGTGTGGCCCCTGTAGATTTGACATTTATAACTGTCCCCACAGACCAATATACACATGGATTGTCAACTTCAGAAAATCGATAAAACAATACCAGGAAAGAAGTAACCCATAATCCATTGAGCGTGCGGCGACAGCTCTGATATCGCACACTTATTTAGACTCTGCTTAAATAAAGAAGGGGAAAATGTGTTATTTGATTTGATACAAGGGCTGTATCTACTTCTTGCTATCCAAATTTTATTTAAGTAATCTTAAATTAGCTTTATATGGCGTCCAATGTGTTTTCGTTTGTAGGTGAAATGTTCGTGTATAATATATTCACAAATTTCCAACATATAAAATCAATATATTTTGTATTACGAAAATGGATTCAGATTAAAATATGACAAATTAAAACATAAAGAAAGAAAAATACAAACTGTTGAGCAATTACATATTGCAAAAAATGCGATTAAACTGATTTCTTTTAAGCAATTTTCCTTGATTCATTTCAATATAGCCGACAACAGTCTGAAGAGAATCGATAACCACTGATATTTTCCTTGGATGCAAACATCTTGCCAAAGTCTTGTAGAGCTGTTGACCTTCGCGCCTTTTCTATATTTCTGTTTTTCATATTTCACTGATTGATGTTGATCACAGTACAGTCATACGTAAATTGAACTTGGAATTATCTTAGCATCATCCTATCTTGTTCCATCATAAAAACATTGAGGACATTTTTTAAGGGTACTATCTGCATTTACCCATTTGTTACCATATACAAATTAGTGCCATGACAATACAGTTACTTTTAAAAGTTTTATGTGAAAAACAAACAGAGAAAACTGCTTTGTGTCATGGATGTCAGGGAATTAAGTGTTATTTGAAAACCCTGTTACTGGTGTCCAGCAGAACCTACTTGTTTGTGTGTACCTATTTTAATGAAATTCAACAGTACTTGTAATGATCGTTTTTTTTTTTTAGGTTTTCTTCTTGAAAACTAGAGAGAAGTTTGGTGAGATGCCAGTGAAAAAGTTTATTTGTAACAGAAGGTTGAAGATACAATTTGAATGTGAGACAATCCGTGAAAGATTTGAGAAGCTGTTGGAGCACAGGTGCAAGAAATGTTCAGATAGATATCCAGAGAGAAACTTCAAGGCACTCCGCGATCATATGAGACGTGTACATACATTGTTTTACTGTGACCTCTGTCTAGAGTTAAAGGTGAGTTACCAGATTTCTTATTAGAGTTTTTTTCAGGATTTTGTGCATGTCAAGCACTTGGGGGGCCATTTCATCAAAGGTCATAATGTTCATTTATAGGGAGATACACATGCTAATGTTATTTCTTGTTTAAGTATTGTGACTAGTAAAAAAACAAAACAAAGTAAAAATACTAAAATTTGCACATGATTTCTTCAGTTACATGTTGTTTGCAAATTGAATCAATTTATAATACCCTGTACATGTAAATGAAAATAACATAAAAATTTGATAACTTTTTTGTACTGAGTTAGCTTGTTTAGATTCAAAGACAATGTTTGTAAATACATATTTTCATTTTTTCCATAAACCTACAATGTAGCATTTGATGCAGTATGTACATTTTGTACTCTTTACTTATGTACATGTATTGGTAACATGTATATGGAAACCATTAAAGTGGTCATTTGTTTAGCAATAGGTATTATACTATTTGTTTTCTTTGGATGTCTTTAGATATTTACTAGCGAGCGTAAAGCTTACAATCGACAAGATCTGGCAACTCATCGCAGGCTTGGTGATAAGGATGATAAGTCGTACAAAGGTCACCCGCTGTGCCACTTCTGTGAAGAGAGATATCTGGATAAAGATGAATTATACAAACATCTTAGAAAAGATCATTTCTTCTGTCACTTCTGTGAAAGCCTTGGATCACAGGAATTCTATGAGTAAGTGAACAGTAGCACTGACCCTTACCCTACTTAATTTTCAAAATGGACATGTCCACCTTTCCATTTGCGAAATGGTATTGCCAAATGCCGACAGGGTGTTTACTGACATGGTTCGCACAGGCCTTGAAAAGTACTTGAATTTGATGCCAAGTCCTTAAAAAGTACTTTAATTCTGTGCTGAGAAAAAGTCCTTGAAAAGTACTTGAATTTGAAAAAAAACTAGTGAATTTCTTTTAAAAGTCATTGAATTGGTATGTTCCGCATAAAAAAACTCCAAAATAATTGTAGAATGCCTTAAAATGACGAGAAAACAGTCTTATATTTTTCTGTATGAGTCTATCGAACCTACTCGCATGTGATGTATCAACTACGTACCGGATTCGGGAATTTAGACACGCTTGCTTACGGAGTGATTTCCCTTTACCACAAGTCATGGTCGCGGAAAATTTGTGAAATTTAGCCGAAATAAGTGCATTTTTTCATCGAAATTGCTCACGAATGATAGTTATAAGCATGGAAAAAGGATTTTTTAGGGGAACAAACACAAGTGTACTTGCGTTGTGTTGGATAAACTTATAGACACAGCACATTATGGGCGAAAGTGCGTTGAAGAGTCGTCAACGAGAAGAAAAGCATTTATAAACAAAATCTGACAAATTAACGTTTCAATGAGTCAATACAGTCGTTCCTCATGACAAAAATCCAGATTTGAATAAGAAGTAAATATTGAGATTATCAACATGTATTTTGCTCGATATTAATTTGAATAACAAAGATACATATTACATTCTGTTCCAAATATGATTTAAGGTGACATTTGACTATATATCCCGAAATGAAGTCAGATTTTGCGCATCATTTTAGTCCTTGAAAATTAGGCAAAAGTCCTTGAAAAGTCCTTGAAAAGTCCTTGAAAAGTACTTGAATTTTGTCTCAGAACTTCTGTATGAACCATGACTGACTTTGTTGATGTTTCATTACGAAAAATGTTTTTGCACACAATTTGTTAAATGACTTAGAATAGAAGAATCTTGTACCTTTCACTGGGGATTTCAAATCAAATTAACTGGCTTTATTGCAGACACTTATAAATAATTTGGATGTTCAGGCTATTAAAACTCTACACTGGTCTGAAGGCAGTGATATCTGGTAAAGGCTAAATTATCATTGTCTGCGATGGTTGCAAAGTCAGTGGCATTGGAATAAAACATTACTTTAAATTAGTTCAGGTCATTAATCATGTTAGAGATGTTGGGTTAAACCAAGTGATCACCAACATTTTACATTTAACTTTAAATGTAATTATGTGAATGTTAAGTAATTGATAAATGGTGAAACTTGTAATGTTATTATTTAAATGCTAATGTTTTCTAAGGTGATGTAAAATGTTATTGTATTCTTTAAATTTTCTTCCTTGAATCCGTCAGAAGTGTAGTACTTAAGTTTTCTTCCCGTTTCAGTGACTACACGACACTGCGGGACCATTTTGCCACAGACCACTACCTGTGTGAGGAGGGAGATTGTTTCAATGTACAATTCACTAACGCATTTCGCTCGGACATTGATCTGAAAAGTCATCAAGCTCATGAACACAGTAGAGCGCAGACTAAACTTCAGTCTCGACAGGAGAGAACCATCAACATTGATATCAATCTGGTACCTAGACCAAACAGTAGACCACAAAGAGGTATACATGCCTTTCATACTTACTTGCAGTAAATTCTAACTTTACTTAGTTTCTGAAGTGGGTCTATACATCAGCTTTAGTGGGTGCTATTTAAAATCCAAACATTTAGTAGCAAACTGTGGAAAGGGTGTTCATGCAGATCATGATCTACTTTTGTGGCTGTTAAGGTGGAAATATCAGCCAGTAGCAGGGAGAATGCAAATTTTTGGTATCACAAAACAGTGTCATTTACTCATTTATAACAGTAGGTTCTCTACTCTCAGTAAAATATGATCCTCCTCTATGATCAGGTGATTGAAGTAGCTGACTTGTATTCACTGAAGTCTCACATTGAAAGTAAATAGTAAAACTTCTTGATTTGTGTTGTTGACTTATCTCATGACTTCATATTCTGTTCTCTGCTGTTTAGGACGTGAACCTCGTGGAGATTACGAGGATGGCAGAAGGGGTGGTCCCCGGCATCAGGGTAATAGGGGTGGTAGGAATGACAGATACAATAATACATCAAACAGGTAAAAATCATTGTTGTTGTTCTTCACAATTTCTTATGTTTTACTAAGCAATTGAATATTTTATGATTGGACCCGAAGTTCATGAAGTATTGCTTACTTTCGTAATTAATTGAAGGTTTCGTTCAAGTACGGGTCTATTATCATTTTTGTTAGGCAGTGTTGTGGTAATTTGGTGATTGTTCTTGCGGTTTGTTTTGAAGTCAAATGGAATACGTAGCAATGAAAGTGAAAGGGTAATAAATTGAAGACTTTATTTGACAATCGGTCAAAATTTGTAATGTTAAATATCACAAAATTAAATAGATGTATGATTTCTAGTTTTGAAAAAAAAATGAATCACAAATCTGTTAGTAGAGTTATGTAATGAGTTGATGAACCAAATACATGTATCTCTCTTGAAGTTCACAGAATGAATCAGAAAATAACTGAATGTTTGCTAGCTATGAAACGGGGATCTGTTTTGAAATAAGTATAAATCAGTTTGCGGACAAAAGATGAAAAATCTAGCTTGTCCCAATGTGTATTAAAAATACATGTAGTTACAAACCTTTGAGGACTTACAAATACCTTGATTTATTTGACTAAGGTGACCATAAAAATGATAATCCTTACATGTACTATAATTACAAAAGTGAAATAAGAACATTATGTTACATACATGATTTGGATTTTCAGGGAGAAGCACGATATAGATAGAGCAATTCAGGCATCTCTTAGCACAATAACAGATGAAGATATGAAGAAAAGCAAACCTAAACCCAGTGCTGAATCTTCAGCATCATCTGATGATGACTTTGCCCGCACAGAAAAGCATTTCCCAGCTCTTGGTGCTAAACAACAGACTCAAGTAGAAAGTTCTCAGGTTGCTAGTCCTAGGTCACAAACCCCTGTCTCCACAGTTACAACAACAGCAGTCTCTAACACAACAACTGACAGTAAAACATCATTAGCAGATAGACTTGCTATGTCTAGTAATATGTCTGTCCAACATGGTGGTTTAAATGACTTTCCAACATTGTCACAATCAGGGCCTAGAAGTGCCAGTCCAAATAATGTAAAAGTTCCAAAAGGTCGTGGCAGCAATTTTACCTCGAACATGTCAAAATTTAATGCTCCAAAAACTGAGGAAGACTTTCCTGGTTTACCAACAAGTACTAAATCTACTAAACCAAGTCCAGGGACTTGGATACAACCGGGAAAACAAGCAAGTGAAAACAATAAGAAAAGTACTCAGAAAAAGAAAGCTTCTTCAAATCAGTGGACAACACCTCCTTCATATGATGTGAATGACTTTCCAACTTTAGGTGCCCCTTCAAATAAATCACAGAATGAAAGATGGTTTAAATCTGAAATATCATCTAAACCTAAATTAAATGATAATTCTTATAAAAAGACTAATAATGATATTGATACTGCTGATTATATAGAAGTGACAACTAAAGAAGTTTTATCTCGATTTAGCCCTGTTAATGTGCCAGATTCTCCTAAAACTGATAGATCTAAAAATAAAAAGAAGAAAAAGAAGGACAAGGTGACTGAGATTAAATCAAAAGTAAACGGAAACAGCCAAGCTTTAAAAGGAAATTCTTCTTTGGATGATATTGCAAGTTTGTTGATGAAATCTGAAAAAAAGAAGGAGTCAGACTCCGATACGAAAGTAAAAGATACTAAAGAAGTAAGAAAAACAGATGAATTGATGGTAAATAAAACAAAATCCAAGAAGATTGACAAAATTGAGAGAAAAATGGAGGTAGAAAAAGAAGTACCAAAAATAGAGGAACTGTTACTATCTGAATTTGAAGATGTAATTCAACCAAAGCCTGTAAAATTTACTGTTGCTGATGCAGACTTTCCAACTTTAGGAACTGCAAGTCCACCCAAGAAACCTCCTCCAGGATTTCAACAGGAGTCCAAACCAGTTCAATCCAATGCCCCACCAGGATTTGGAAAACCAGCAGCAGTTAGCAACAAACCACCACCAGGATTTCGCTCACAAAACCCTATTGAAGCGTTTACAAATGATTCACTCCAAGGAAAGACAATTCCAATGCGGGCTGATCTAGGCAATTACCAATATTCTCAACCGAGCGACTTTCAGGAAAGGAATGGTTTGCTAATTGGTACTATTCAGTCCTTCTGTGCAGGAGATTCCACTCAGTTCGTAGACTTCAGACAGCTCTCTGGGGAGTTCCGTCGGTCTGAAGTAACGGCAAGTCAGTATTACAAAAGGTGTGGAGATATTCTTGGAAAAGAAAATTTCTCACAAGTATTTCCTGAGCTTTTGGCACTGCTACCAGACATTGATAAACAGCAAGAGATTCTTGCAGTATACATGCAATCAGAAGGCATGAAAAAGGATGATAAAGTGTTGAAAATCAGCGGTAAAAGCAAGAATGCTAAAGGGGCGTGGACAAAGACCCAGTCAGGCTTCCTGACTTGCCAGACATGTAGACAGGTGCTAGTCAGAAAGGACTACAACACACATGTGTCACTGCATAATCTGGATACAGATTTTCCGTCACTTGGGGACAGCGTTCCTAGTCAGAAGGTGGGCATGAATGGGGCTTGGATCAAGGCCAAGTAAACATAAATTATAACTCTTGTAATCAGGACTTCGCTTAAATCATAAAAAAACTGTGATAGTGTGAATGTGAGTTTTTATTTACAGTTTTAAGGAATGTTAGTCCATGTGATTTTACTTACAGAAAGAAAAGCTTATGCAGGGTATGCAGAAAGTTGATCATAATAAACTCTTATGAAAATGTTTTTTCCAACTTCATTAAGCATTTGTCTCTGTTTTTTATTGATTTATGTTGTTACCATGGTTACAGTTTGGTTTTTCAAATCTGCTTTATTAGATCGTTTTGTGTTGATAATATTATTATATGGTTTGATTGTTCAGGTTAGTCATGTTAGTGAGGAACTAGTCAATTAAAGTTCTTATTAATCAATTTAGATTCTTATTAATCAAGAAAATCTGTTAAGGGTAGTGACCTGAATATCAAAATAGTATGACCATTTTCTTACTTGTGACTTTCGATTTTTGGCCAGAGTGCCTGAAATGGTTTAGCTTTTGTTGACTGTCAAGAGAGTCTGAAATGGGTTTAGTTTTCATTAATAAACAACACATAAATTTGAGAAGTTTACTGAATGCTTGTAGATAAATGAGAAATTGTGTTGGTGGGGGGGGGGGGGTGGTCTTTACATTTTACTTGTGCTTATTTACAGTCGTTAGTGCTCAAATCAAACCTTAGAGGAAGTCTGTTACTTCTCTCTTCATCAATAACAGAGTTATTCATCTGTGAGTACTGTAAATAAACTAACATACAATCATAATAGTGTTACAAAGCCCACATTACAATAGTCAAAATAGAAACTAATCAGTGTAAAATTATGTCCACTTCTGTCATACCCTAAGAGAATTAAACTTTGTTGCTTGTGGAGCTGCAGTGGTACGTTGGCCTTCAACAACCATAGTGGTCAAGCACATTGGGTTCAATGTGCAGCAGTAGCCATAAGTTGGTAGTGAAATTAGGCAAGACACTGATATTTTCACATTGCTCCTCTCTCTTTGTGGGAAATTGATTCTATCGGTTGGAATGAGTCATATTTGAACAAAGTGAAGCACAGAGTGAAGGCTATTAGGAGACGCATCTCCATCTAGTCTTTTCAGGTTTGCCCTTTGTTATTTTCTTTCAAACGACATCTCCTCTGAAACCACTGAGCTAAGATATTTGGCATGTAGCATTGTCTAGTGGACCTTAGCAAGATTGTTCAAAATATGACCCTCTGACTCATTAAAGATTGCCCCTTGTTACGTGTCCTTAGTCTTGCATAGGAATATACTAGGAAAACTTTAAAAAACTTCTTACTCTGGTAAACCAATGAGAGAAGGCCTAGAGCTAAGATATATAGCTCAATGTTGACTCATTACAGGCTAGTGCCTTTGTACCTCTACCAAGATTGTTCAAAATTATGAGCCCTGGATCAATTCAAAATTGGCCCAGCACAATGACGGGGTCACTTAGTTTTAACAATAGGCTCTATATTGGAAAAACTTTAAAAGTTATTCCCCTTTGAAACCAAAACTGGCCTAGAGCTTAGAAACTTTGGCATGCAATAGCAACTTGGCAAGTGAAGCTCAATTCAGGAAGGATTGTTCACGAATTATGACCCTCGATCTACAAATTGACCCATTTTGCCAAGAACATACACTTTAGTTTTTGCATAGGCTTATACATAGTAAAACACTTTAAAAATCTTCTTCTTTGGGGTATAACCACATTTAGGCCTAGAGCTAAGATATCATTGGCAAGCAGCATAAATTTGGCAAGTGTAATGAATGCCTGTAGCTAAGAGAAATTGTTCAAATTATGGCCTTTCCTGGATCAAAATTAACCCTTGATCTGGGACTTAGTTTTTATAATAGGTTTATATGGGAGAGAAACTTTAAAAATCTATCATAATATGTTAAAAGCCACAAGGCCTAGTCAAATCAGAAACTTGGCAGTGTAAAACTGGCAAGTGGACCTCTACCTAAGATTGTTCAAATTGCTTTGAGCTCAGTGGTCAAAAGGTCCTGGGTTCAATGGGGACCAGTGCTAAGTTTGCTAGTGCTTATATAGGGAAAACTATTTTTAACAATCTTTTCTCTTTGAGTTAACCACCAGGCCTAGAGCTTAGATATTTGGCATGTAGCATTGCCTTAGTAGCCCTCTTCAAAGTTCCATTGTATCAAAGGTCCAATGCCCCTGGGGTAGCAACTTAGATGACCTTGCAAGGGGATAATTTGTTTTACAAAGGCGTATAGACCTAGGAAAAATTATTCTGAGTATGACACAATAACAATTATTTAGCTTGATCTTCCAACCAGGCAAGTGGACTTGTACCAAGGTGAGCGATATAGGGCCATCTTGGCCCTCTTGTTTATTTTGCAATGCACATACTACATTATGCTAATGTCTTGTGTTGCTATATTTTGACAAAAATTGTGCCCTATTAGAGACAAATGCAGTAGTTTAGATTCTGTATTGTAGATCAAATGATTTTATTCTTTCATATTGTGTAATTAATTGTGATAAAAAATCACTTTTTATACCCTTCCCCCGACACAAAGTGTAAGGGGGGGTATACTGGATTCAGCTTGTCTGTCCGTCTGTATGTAGACGGAATCTTATGGACACTAAATCTCTAAAACCCCTGGTCAGAACTGAATGATACTTCACAGAAGTGATAAGTACAATGGGTTGTTGTGTATGTTGAGTCACTAGGTCAAAGGTCAAGGTATGAACCTAACAACAAACAAAGTTCCATAGAATTCTGAATGCTAGAAAAAAATGATGAAACTGTAACGATCATCTTTCATAGAATTGCTTAAATATTGTTGATAAAAGATGTTTGATTAGACAAGCAATATTGTTCATTTTTAAGTTAATTTTTTATTAAAAATGAAATGGGGTAAATGCAAGTAAACAGTCAAATTGACAAGGGTGTGGTTAAGCAATTCTAGCTAATCATGAAGTTAAATTTTGAAATACATGCAGTAATGTTTGGTGAAAAAAGTGCCTGATTTGGTTAAGATTAAAAAGCTCAACAGTTTATATTTTCGCCAAGACTGGCTAGTGTCTTGTCCTCCGTAGGGACAGCCTGGTTACTGTGCATGCTACTGATTGAAATACTGTAATGCATTCAATATTTTTACTTCTGGGCATGAAATACTGTGGTGTCTTTTTAGGAAAATTGCAATTTCATTCACAAAAAAAAAAATTCATATCTGCGAAAAAGCAAATGTTGCGTTTATGGCGATTTGAAATGTGTGGTTCACTACTCTCAAAGACAGTGCCTAGACATACATGAAAATACCATGTTTTATATATTTTATAATGTTTAAGATGTAAGGTCTGTTTTTACTAACCTTTAAACTGACATAGATGTATGTGGAAATTGTTGAGCAGCTTGTCAAGTTTTAGATGTCAAGTTTTAGATGATACTGTATATAAAAAGGTAGAAATATAATCAGATCTCCAGTATCTCTTACATTCCGGATTTCGGAAACTAACATGTTTATCTTACATTTTGGACACAGACTTACCTACTGAAAGTTGACGGACTGAACAGCAAGACAGTACAGATCATAATCAGAATGTAGCGTAATCAACTCTTTTACTATAAATGAGCTTTAAAATACTAGCTATTAGAATGGTTGCGGAAAAAAGTTTTGGGCTGAATGGTTGCTTCATGATCCTTATGATTTTTAATGTTTGTTAAACATTGGCAATGTTGAAATTCAATAAAACAAAAGCTTCAAAGTCTGTTTATTATTTGTTGAAAATGTATTGTTTAATAATGTCAGTTGTATTTACAGAAAGAGAGTACTGGGTGGTTGTTTGACCTTCAGTATAATTTGAATGACCCCTGGAAGGTTATGTTTGAAACTTGAGTGATATGTTCATATTATCATGATTATAAAAGTTCAAGGTCACTACAGTGTCAATGAAGATGAGAGTATCTCTCCTTGTAGAAGGATTTTCATCAAACTTTGGTCATGTTCATCTCATCTTTTCATATCTGGTTGGGGACTTTGTGTTGCATGGCAATACTCCATCCACTTGTTTCTTCTATTGGGCATGTACGATTTTATAGGTCACAGTCGGGATAGCGCTTTTTCCGGCTTTGTCTCTTCGTTTTACACAGCTGACAAAATATGATCTTAATTTCCCAGCATCTTTACATTTACATTTTACCATGGAAGTAACTGGTAGACTGTCCCCTCGATACTTTTGTGGTAAAATAGAATGTTAAATGGCGGGAAACTGAAGATCGTATTTTGTCAGCTTGCTTCTTTAATACGAAAAATAACAGAAAAAGCGCTGCCTCACCCGCGAGCTCCTATAGTATACACATAGTAAGCTATTAAGACCATACATTTATATCCATTCATACTCAATTGAAACTTTGATAGATGCTCATTTCATGATCCTTAACAATTGGATTAAAGAATTGCAATCCCTGTAGAACTGGTGTTGTCATGGCAATGAAAATGAAAGACTTGGTAAAAACCTGTGTCCCAAAGCCTGACGTTTACGATTGTGGGTCTTAAGTTTATTCAAATTATGCCAGGCCAAACTAAGGAACTCATTGGTTATACATAAAGGAGAAAATGTAAGAAACTTTTCTGAAATGCCAAAGTATCTCGCAGGAAAGATTGCTATGTTCTGTTATAATGATGATTTCAAAACAAAATGATTTGCAAAATAAAAGACTCGAAAGTTATGGCTGTCGGGTAAGTTAACTCAGTAAACAAATCTTGTATGAACGTTTTCGTCATATTTAATTTTTTTCACTGGAATGTTACCCCTGTTATTGTTTTACCATGATAGCTCAGTAGATGTTGATTTTCAAACACTTGGCCAATTTCCACTTTGCAAATACATATAGCGGTGAGCAATAATTATACAGCTTGTTTTTAGCTTACCTGAGCACGAAGTGCTGAGGTGAGATATTATTATCGCTCATGTCTGTCCACACTTGGCCTTGTGTATGCAATAGAGGTTGCATTTTTCATTGGATCTTCATGAACCTTGGTCATTATGATTGTCTTGATGAAATCTAGGTCGATTTTGTATATGGGTCTTCTGGGGTCAAAAACTAGGTCACATGGTCAAATCATAGAAAAACCTTGTGTATGCAGTAGAGGTTGCATTTTTCATTGGACCTTCATGCAATGTGGTCAGTAGGATTGCCTTGATGGAATCTAGGTCGAGTTTGAACATGGGTCATCTAAGGTCAAAAACTAGGTCACCCGTTCAAATAGAAAAACCTTTGTGTATGCAATAGAAGTTGCATTTTGCATTGGATCTTCATGAAACTTGGCCAGTATGATTGCCTTGATGAAATCTAGGTCCGAACATGGGTCATCTAAGATAAAAAACTAGGTCACGGGTCACATATTTCATACGTCCCAGGTGAGCGATATAGGGTCATTTTGGCCCTGTTGTTATTAAAAAAAATACGTCAGGAAAAGATTGCTGCAATGCCTAATAAAGCATCTAACACTTCGCCCCGTTGTAAATTTCCAAGTTTAAAGTAACAGTATCAATTGAACAGTGTACACACAATTATCTGTTTAGGTAACATATGATTATATGTCCAGGTCAAATATGAGAACTGTCAACCACGTTCAAAAAGCATTTTTGTATCTCTGTCGTAAAATAATACATGTACAACACAAATGTCCCTTATTGATCTGATCTTTAAAGGCAGACTTTTGGCTGAAAAATATGCTCCATACAGTATAGCCTAGCATAGTTAGTAGTCTGATAAAATTTATGTTTTTTCAATAAACTATATTTCATGCACTATTTCCAGTCTTTTTTATATGATGTTGCTTTGTACACTGGGGCAGATAAGTCTATTTCATACCTTAGATAATAAGTAACATGACAAACAGTATATCTGACTAGCCAACCGAGCCAACCTGGCACAGAGGCTCTCTCCTAGCTCCTCTAGCTAACTTACTCTCTCCTCCTAACTAACTCGATAACGGATTTTTATACAAAAGGAATCCAGACTGGTTATGCAAGTTTTACTCCAGCCATTTCCTGAATTTTATCATCAAGTTTTCTGACCAAGGTCAAAACGTTTGAGGACATAAACGCACTAGCGGATCCGGGTGGGGGGGGAGCGCACCTAGCGCGCGCCCCCCTATAATTCCCCAACCTTACATAAATATCTGAGTATAAATTAGATTTTCTGTTTCCGAAATCGGTATCTTAAAAGTATCAAAAACACGTTTAAAATGCAGGAAAATGCACGAAATGGCACCCTCGAAAATTTTTTTTTCGGGGGAGCATCTAGAATGTGCCTCCCTATTTTTTAACCTCTGGCTACGGCCCAGACATTAATCATTGCCTTTTAACTTGCTTATATACAATAATCCCATTTAAACGAATCTTCCAAGCGTGGGTAGCGTTGGGATGTGACCATCTTGGTCGGGTACGGCGGGGTTTTAGTTTAGTTTGTAACCAAATGGGCACTCAGTTCGTTCGGTTGTTATTTTTAACGATAAAACAGAAAATCCCTCCCACCCACCCAGATTTTAATTACTCTATTTCAGCTTCCTGTTTTTGCTGCTCTCTTGCTTTTATTTTATTTCAGGTAATTTATTCCACAGAGGAGGATATATGAACACTGGTGAGGTCATCCCATGGATATAAGGAACAGAGTAACACGTTCTAGACTATCCAGCATTGGTGCTGTCAGATAAAAAGGATTCAATCCAAAGACTACTAAAATAGACAGAAACAGGTTATTGCACAATGTTTATTAGTAAACATTTAAAGGCAGTTACTACTATAAATTTAATAGTTTAACTGCTTACAATTGTAAGACAATGAAATTGACAATTAGGGGGGGGGGGGGCGCAGGGGGGGGGGGTTTTGGGGGGGGGGCCGGGAGACTAAAAGCAGCTTGAGGGTAGTGGCCTGGCTCTTTCGCCACCCTGACATTGTTTAATACATGCAGGGCTCGATGGTAAAGGGTTTATCATGGGGGCACTTCTGGGAACGTTGGAACCCCCTCCACCTCCAAGTATGGAGGAGGCCCAGGGTGTGGTAGTTATTAAACTAAGTTAACGCTCGGGACTTACTTTGGCGATTGAGTATACAGGTCATCCTCTAGCTGCTGGCCACAGTGCGCAGTTGGGCGAACATCTGGGTCGTGACACGGGGGGGGGGGGGGGGGGGGGGGGGGGGTGTGTTTAACACAGGTCACAGTTGCCAGTTTCAGTAAGGTATTCTGGGTCTCCCGAGCTTCAACAAAGTTTTAAAATAAATCTCTGCGCCAGTAACTCCACATAATATTTTATCATGGTTTGATCACCAAGTGTTGGATGCAGAACAGATATTAATGGCATCAAAAGTAGCTATAGTAGTGGATTGGGCATTTGCCTACAGTTTGCAAGTGTGTATTGGTTAAAACAATAAAAGGCTAAAGTGATAATAAATCCCATGCTCTAGGCTTGAGCGCCTGTTAAAGGTACTATAATCTGAACCAGTTGGTGTAGCCCTTGAGGCCCAGTGTCGAGCCAGAGGTACGTATCTTGTGGCAAGGTGTGTTTGTTTGTTAGAAGTATTTGTTTAATTATACATGTTAATTATACACTCGCTCGCTCCACCGCTATTTAGTGTTCGGTTACTTAAAAACAAAGAATAAAACACAGTCATAAATTGCCGTCTTGTAAGGCTTCAGCAGAACCAACAAATGGCAAAAAAAGTTACGCCCCCCCACTAAGACCAAATCCTGGACCGCCCCTGTAAACGTGTATTACAAATAAGACCGTTTGGCTAATTAAGTTTTGACAGCTTTTATACCTTCCCATTTTCAAAGTAGTTTTATAAATTATTAATGAAAATTTTAAGTCAAATTTTTTTATCTATTATCACACTACATATTACTAAATCCAACAAGGTCGCCATATGTGAAAAATCAGTTTGTTCAGCAGCTTATTATCAACTGTGTGGTCATTGTTCAACCTTACCCTGTCATTTGCATTTATACGACCTGCTTCCTTAATCCTTTACAATCCCGCTGCTAGTTCAATTTCGTTCACTTTACTTTTGTGTTTTAGGTAAAAAATAAAGGCAGTGTCTAGAGAACCGGAACCGGTTCCCTAGACAGCGACCTTAGCGAACCGGAATCGGTTCTCTAGCCTATATCCGTCTATACACTAGCGAACCGGAATTGTTTTCCTGCATATATTACAAGTTATTGTGGTAAGAAAATAAATTATTTAATAATTATAAAGTAAAAACTTTCATTTAAACAAGAAAAAACGTGGGATTATCAGTTTATTTGCATTTGTTTTCAATGTGTTGACTGTCGAATTGATCTCCTTCGCCTTCCGCACTTCCGGCTTTAATATGATGCGGACGAAAAAATAAACATGTCGTTATCGGCACACCATGCGGGCATCGATACATATATAGAAACAATGTAATTAGTTTATTTATACTTAAATGGTATTGATTATTATGTCGAACAACTGTATAACAACTATATAGCATACGTTACTGTTTTTTGAAAATTATGGTTAAAGTTAATGAGTGTCATAATTTTAGTCACTTATGGTATTAGTTTTGTGATCGTTCATCTATGTTGCAATTTCTTATGTATATTTAGGTTTAATTATTTCTTTCTAACATAATTATATTACATGGTTATTAAATCAAAAACATTTACAGAAACATTGTGCTTTCTATTTCAATGCTATTCATTCTGTCATAACTGAACGCTCTCCTTCGTCATTCTGTTATCTCTGATACTAATACTGCATTAAGTATTTCATGTCATAGGAAGGATCTCTTAATATTCTTCTTCCGAATAACATATTTAATGATAACAATAATAATCAACATATGCATTGTTTAAATAGCTGTATCAATTAACGTGCCGATAACAACATGCCAAATAATTCGTCCGAGAATTAATTCCGGTTCGCTAAAGTCGCTGTCTAGGGAACCGGTTCCGGTTCTCTAGACACTTCCAAAAATAAAATAAGAAGCAAAGATGTGTGTGGAAAGTTTAATAGTGTAAGGGAAGTAACCGTTGTGTAGGATCCTCCGTACCCGATGTTTAATTTAAATATTTACAAATTTTCAGACCTTGAGCGATAAAACAAATTTACGACCCGGAAGAATATACATACCAGAAAAGATTTTGCCGATGTCAAGTCTTTCCTTAACCGATATCCAGCTTACTTAAAACTCACTCAGATCTGTTACGTCGTGTTCCGAGTTAGTCAATTCAAAGAGAAGTGTGAAAGAGAAAGATCAAGAATTCCCTTCGACAGAAATAATATAAGAAAGAAGACAAGAAGAACTGAGAAATAGCACGCTAACCTTTTCTTCACGAGCGCCGCTTGCCCAGAGACCAACAGACCCGATACAAGAGATAACCTAGTTTTGAATACAGGCATCCCAAGCATCGAACCTGTGGTCCCCAGGCTACCCCGTCCACCCCATAGCACCTGAAAGGCGTCTGCGGGGTTGCTGCGGACGGGACCCAGGAACCGGGAACTTACTCAGAACACGAACATTCCGAGAGGTAACGAAGTAAGCTGAAATCAGTTAAGTAAGATTTGTTCCATTGACAAAATCCATTTCCAGTCTGCCATAGCTTCCGTTAATCCGGACGTGAGTCGAAGCCCACCGCTCACAGATCACATTCACTACAGCTTTCCAAAAATGGGGGCGTTCCGAGGATACTCCTCAACACACGGCCTTTTATACCTAGCGTGGTACGTCATTTTTCCATTAATAGATACACTGTGTGAAAGGTGTATACCTTATTTTTGTCAATATAACAGAGGGTGTACATGGTTGTACGTTATAAAGGATGGAAGTATTCAAAACACCAATTAGGGTGTAAGTATCTAATTATGCTGTATACAATATTTACGAATAATGTGAAATTTTGCCCTATTTTTAATTGTTTTTGAAGTCTGTTATATGTACTAGTATTACATTTTTGATAAAAAGTAGATATTTTGTTGTTGTTGTTTCCAGTAAAAAGCACGGTGCAGTTGTTTTTCAGCACATCTTTTGTTAGGTGGCGTTTTTTAACGGATGTGTTATCTTTGATCTAGTGATACAGACATCAGTCTTATGAGCGTGAGGTCGAACAAGATACGTTCTGGCATGGCCGGTTTGTGAGCTGTAGTCTACTTGTATAGTTGAAGAACTTGTTGCTGCCCGATGCCTGCCACAACAAAAGATAGGATTCGGAAAATAGATATGTTTAGAAGATGCCTAGAAGTCATAATGGCTGTTCTGACACTATATAGTAAACAAGCGACTGTGAAAATCAAAATTGGTCATACCCCTTTAATTTTTCACAATGTTGTGCAATATCAAATCTATATGATAGCTTTGTGAAAAAGCTAGGACAGAGTATAAAATTACAGTAGGTTGAAAAAGCAGGTTCATTGTCAGTTTTTGACTGGGAGAGTAAAACACTATATTTACTAATTTTTATTAAGAGTTTGTCCTCCATTACTGCAAATCTACTATCACAACGTCAACGCATATATAAAATTACAAGGAAACAATGTTAAATCTGAAACAAATAAACATTCCGAACCGACTAACTTACTTTCCGTACTCGTTCCTGAATGCACAATTTGGCGCATAATTGTTGCGCGGTACCAGTCGTGTCCTTTCTAAAAATTAGAACCTTTCATGTAGAGTTCGTTTTAAAATAATTTTGAAAGAATGTGTGGACATTTGCGTGGAGCATAATTGTTGTCTTATTGATAGACACCATTCGATATATCAGGCTCTTTTAATTTATTAAGAAATTCAAGCATAAACATGGGGAATCCCGGCAAATTGGCCGAAATATTTCATAACTTGAATATATCCAGCTTGTTAGTCTGGTAGATCCAGGATGCTTTTTCAAATTGGTTTATTCGTTTTACTACTTATTTAACATTGTTTTCATATTTGCACGAGTTTACATTGTGAAGGTAGATATGCATGAGCGGTTCATGGGGACGGGGATCCAATTTTCATGTGACTGTGATACGTCGCAAACCAATTTTGCTTATTTCTTAAAACAGAATAGTAATATTTCACGGTTACATTGGACATACCGCCCCCTCCCCCAGATTAACCCATTGATTCTATTTTTACTGTAAAGAAAGAGCTGTATAAGTGTACATTTATCCGTTTTAAATCAATTGTGTCATTAATATGTCTTACATCTAGTTTATTGTGACAGGTCATTTTGAGAAAACAACACAAAGTTGTAATATATGTGAAGGTTAATTTGTAACACATGTCATAATATTCAAGTTCACATTCATATCAAAACTAACCAATTTTCATTATCTTTAGGGATTCTTGTAAACCTCCTAATATGACCGTTCTATCTTGTCTATAACAGATGCAATATGGCACGAATTCCAACTGAACCCAAGTCATAAGGGCTCTATTTCTCATCTCAGACTGTTGCTCTATATGTAACATATGTTGTAGTTCTGCGTCCTTGTGAAGAATGGTAACAACAGTACCCGTTTCTTTATCCCTACCTACTGCCAATATATTTCCTTCGGTATCTATACAAGTTCCACGAGGCAAACCAAGACCATTGAAGGCGAAGATCAGTTCTGATTTACGGTTTACGCAATAAACCACCCCCGCGTCGGAATCCGTAACAAGAATATTGTCTTCCGAAGTCACCGCCAAATGCCATGGATTGCAAGACCTATTATTGACTGTTGGCAATTCAATGGTTCCCTGCTTTTTACCTTTGAAATCCAGCAAGCATATCTCCCCGACCTGAAGTCCAACTGCAATATGATCCCCAAATATACAAATCCCAAGGCACCTGCCCTTTATTTCAAATAATTCTCCGGGTTCCATTATCATGTCTTCAACAGTTAGATGTTGAATTTTTGTATTTCCCATGGTCACATATACATCGATTCCTTTTGCACAGACAGCCCATGGTTTAGCATCAAGTTCATGAGATGAAATAAACTTAAACTTCTTGTCGACAAATTTTATCTTCTGATTACTCCTATCGATAACAACTGCGTCACCAGTTTCGAGGAATGTCGCCGACGACATTATACATTTTTCTTTGTCACTTTCTAGCCGAACTTTATACTTTCCATATCTGTCTAAAGATAGTTGGTCGAAAGGTCTAGCTGGAGTAGGCGTGTCTAAATCAGAATGTGTATCTCTTTCTTTTTCTTCGTCATTATTTGCTTCTTTAATATTTTGATGTAAAGTTATCGCTGAATCAACGGATTTTGAACCCCAAGCAAGTTTAGGTCCGAACTGTTCATTTTCAAAATCATCGTCCGTCTGTATGCCGATATCAGTTGAGTAGTCTGTCTCACCAGCATCGTTCTCACTTTCTGCTATATTAACACTTCTGTAAATATCTTCTTTTTCTTGGTCCAAATCAGTGCTTTCAGCCAATTTAGTACTTTCAATTTTATCTAAATGTAAAGGCGGAACGGTAATATCATTGTCTTCCTTTACAGGACTTTTACATTCCCTGTCACCTATAATAACATCAGTTTGTACGGATATATCCCTTTTCACTTTCTTCACTACTGTGTTCTCTGCTGCGTTCGTTTTGTTCGTTTCGGTATTTCCCTTGTCCTCAATTAACGTGTAGCCATCCCGAGGTGTCTGAGTCGCTATAGACTTACCCTCCGATATCCTCACAGTATTGTCCGTGTTTATGCTGACCAATATCCTCGATTGTGTTTTTTGTTCCTCGATGTCACCACTATACCGTTTGCTTATGTCAAATTGTTTATTTGATCCATGATGTTTGTTGATGGATGGATTGTGTACTTTTAATTGCTGTGATTGCGACGACGCTGCACCCATGTTTTTAGTCCAAACTTTTGTTAAACTGTTCTTTCATTATAACCCAAATATCAAGTTGTTCATTGAACTTCGGAAAGTAACTGTATAGGTTTTGTTTTGTCTAAGTTAGCCCAGTCGTAACGAATTGCATTAGGCTTTCAGTGAAACAGTTGGCTGTGTTTTGTAAATAGACATTGATCTTTTTGTTTGGTAACATGTAATTTATCTGTTTCAATGAAGATTAAAAATAAAAATCACTCTGATCTGAATAATAATTTACACCTATGCAGGTACGGGACATGCATTAAAATATTGAATATAAAGACGTAATGTTATTATACATTAGTCTTGTGCTAGTTGAAATCTTTAACCAAAGTTAAATGAGTAAATTTGAATTTCGTTTTCTAGCAGAACGAATTAGTGGTTAGAATGCATGTATTTTATATCATTTTTCTTCGTTCATTTTCATTCAAGACAAATATTGCCTAAACTCGTAATATGTTTATACACCTTTATACCTTGTTCTATTTGCATTCATGTACTTCGTAAAAGATTAACACCCCCGGGTAATATTTTTCATGCACTCATACATGTCGCATTAAAATTGCATTCCATAACATAATATAAAAGATTAATTCTAATATGGAGTCAAACTTGCTTATCTTGGAGTCAACCATGCCCGGCAGACTTTTGAGACACTCCCATGTTACTATTAAAGAAAGGTAAATATTTGCCTACTGAAGTTGTTAGGGACAACTGTATTACTTCCCTTTGCCTCCTGTACAAAGTCAAGTCGGCACATGGAGTATGGAAAATGTGGAAAGTGATCCCCTATTAATTTTATCACCACAGTACAGTAATCGTTGTTATCCGAAAGTGTTCTAAAATTTCAAAATTTTCACCCATTAGCCTTAAAATATAACAGATCTATAGATAATTATTATGACTTTTCCTGGGTTATCAACTCGTATTTTATCCGTTTTGAATCAATCACACATGTTATCGATGTCTATCTACGCAGAAGGATGATGTGCACGACAGTACCAGATGTTCTCTACTGCCGACAGAATTCCACCAGAAACTCTGCCGATGACCGAAAAATCACAACAAGGAAACTCTTACATCTGATTCTTCATACCGACTCAGCAAAACTATGGGCGGAAATTGTTTCTTGCCGAGAAGGCGGCTGCACTACTTGTTTGTAGCCGTCCTTCACTTGCCATATTTTTCATCCACTGTACGTTGAATCGGGAAATATGTACATGTTTTGGCCAGATTTTTAGTTGATCATTATTACCATTTACATTCATTGTTTTTTTCAAATACATGCATACGCTATGATTTACATTTACAACGGACGTATTGCGAGATCTTGACGTCATACACGTTTCATGTTGTAAGCAAAAAGTCGTTACGGCGTTTGAAAGGTGCAAAAAATATAACATAGCATTTACTAATCTTTCCCCCTAAGCGATGTACAAATACGTACCCATCCCAAAAAAGGATACGGTCGTGCTTTAAATAAGTGACCTCATGACCTTAATCAAAACGCGTGGGCGGTCTTTCTCCAAACAATGCCGACTTTGAATTCCTGTGAACCCGCAAAAGGCCAGTTCATCTTCAAATCGACAAGTGTTGTCCGAAACTTTCGTAGTATGTTGTACTTAAAGATATTTTGACAATTAATTGTGGCAGGTAAAACATTATATTCTGCTACACCAACGTATAAATGATTTTCATTCATTTTGTATGAACACGAGGGCCAAGATGGCCCTAAATCGCTCA
This sequence comes from Saxidomus purpurata, assembly GCA_022818135.1. Classification (NCBI taxonomy): domain Eukaryota; kingdom Metazoa; phylum Mollusca; class Bivalvia; order Venerida; family Veneridae; genus Saxidomus; species Saxidomus purpurata. The sequence continues at coordinate 32,241,793 of JAFMSR010000002.1, forward strand.
CCTTACTACAGTAAGCTATAATCATGACAAGGTCAACAATCGCATTACAGGAAGGGTAAAGGGGGTCATGTTTTAAAACTATTCGTAGAGATCACTACACAATGCTTCATGCAAAATGTGTAAGCTCTGCGCCGAATAATTGTAGACTTTTTTTTAAGTTTTCCTTATATATACATTTTGTAAGCCTATATGAAATTAAGTGATCTCCGTGCGGGGTCGATTTTAACCCGGAAGTCATGATTTAAATATTGTCGGTAGAGAAAAAGTCTTTTTTTTAAGATTTCCCATAGAAATCTTTGTAAAGTTAAGTGACACCTGGGGCAGGGTCAATTTTGACCCGGGGGTCATCGATTGGAAGATATTGGTAGAGGTCCACAAGTCTATGCTACATGTAAAATATCTAAACTTGTTTCAGAGAAGAAAATTTTTAAAAACATTTTCCTATTTGTTGCCATAACAACCTGAGTTCTGCATAGAATGGAATTTTTTGAACAACTTTGATAGAACTTCATACTAGAAACACCCCTGCCAAATTTCATCAGCATTGGCCCAGTGGTTTCAGAAGATGTCATAAACATTATATCTTGTATATTAGCTAAAGTTTTGAAAGTTAAGAGCATGCTCGGATAACAACTTAACTTTTTGTACCATTACTGTATGACCCTAGATGTACTGTGGTGATGAAATTATGCCGTCCAAGGGGACTGGACCTGGCAATAGGGGTTTATTTTCCATACTCCGGTGTCTGAGTGTAGTAGTTAAGTGTAAGTTCCGTCCGTCCAATAGTCCATCCTCAATTTCGTGTCCGTGTTGTAACTTCTACATATAAGGACCAATGTTTAAATAATTGGGCACAGCTACTGTCCATAACAAATTGGTGTGTCATGCACTTACCCAGGAGGCTACCTCCACGGGCAAACTTCTTATATAGGGCTATTTAGCAATATTTCGTTTCCGGGCGTTCCGATTTACTTTACACTGTTGTTGTTTATAACACAAGCATGTGTTAGTCTCCACACCCAGGTGGCTGCATCCGAGGTCATAGTCAAGGTCCTACTTATGGTTAAAAAATCTTACGTAGGAGTAAACAACCCTTTTTCGAATTTTGGCCACAACTTCTGCAAGTATAAACCAATTGGTAAACGATTTCACGCAGTTGTTGCCAAATTACCTATTGAAAATACTGCATTGTATACACTACTGAGAATATATCTCTTTTGTTATCTTAAAAGTGAAAACAAGAGGGTCATGCTGGCCTTTTAAGTTTAAACAAGAGGACCATGATGGCCCTATATCGCTCACCTGAGTTCTTTACGCGACGCTTTAATATTTAAGAGGAAAAGAATATGTACTGTTTCAGTTGTTTTATTGTAGAGTTATGTCGCGTCCGTGAATGTTTTCTGCAAATGGAATGCAATGAAACTTAGGTAACAAGATGAAATGCCAATGTCATCAGCATGTTCCGGTTGGATGACTTTTCCTTGACGTATATCCTTTTGATTATTCTAGTATATATAGCATATGCTTCAAGGACCTTCGTATCCGTGTACATTCTCAGCTACCAATGCCTGGAATTCAATGAAACTTTATGTGAAACTTCAGTTACAAGAACAGATGCGCATATCATCATCATGTTCCAGCTGACTTATGGCCATTTGATTATTACTACATATAGTTTATATCGCCATTTAAATACCTTCGTGTCCACGGCAATTCTAAGCAACCACAAGCTACATATTCAATGATTTTATGAGAAAATTCCGTATTGAGAGGATATGCGCATTTTATCAGCATGTTCGGTTGGATGGTTTTCATGTGAATTCTTTTCACAAAGTTATTGCCATTTGGTTATTGCTTATCGTGTTATATAAAACATCCGATTATCGGTGCTGTACACCAGGCATGTCAAAGAACCAGGGAGTATCCCTGGAACGGGACGTGTTGTGCATCTTGCACATTCTCCTGTAACTAACATCTTATGGGGGCGTTGGTCGTATGGATTATCCAATATTGACGATAAAACTCTTAAATACTTATACTGTGTCTAAAAAATAATGCAAGGCTATTTATAGGAAGTACAGTTATCAGATACTATAGCTCTATCACACCTTAAGGTGTGTGCTTATAAAGTGCAGCCGTTCTTGGGAACACAGAAATGTGTTTGTTGTAGAGAGGTGTTGTTCTGGAGAGGTCGATTCCTTATATAACTGATACAATGGGAAAGTAAAATGTGTGTCCTGTTAGGAAGGTTGTTTTTGTATGGAGTTGTTGTTTGGGGATTCCTTGTGCTAAGGCAGAAGTGAGAAAGGCTCGAAGAAATAATTTATGAAAAACTTTCATGTATTTAATACAACATTTGGACCTTGACATAATAATGTCATGTACATTGTTCTTTGTAACTATGTACATGTAAAAAATACCTGTATGAAACTGTGGTAACACTATGCAGTAATCCTAATAACATTATCTGTTGTAACAATAATAGCACGGCAATACACATACACGTTCTTTCAATGACATATAGTCAAGCATTTCACTGATTTCCAGTTACCAAATTGTTTAGATCAAACATTTATTATTGTTCATACTACTAGGCTGTGGTGGACAAATACTTGCAACAGTAGCATGGTTGAGACTATAACCACCTTCATCTGTGTTGCACTTGACTTTTCCGCCGGCGTTTCATTGTACGGGCTGTCCGACAAACATACTCTGGGTTCAAATGTCCCGTCTTCTCGGACCACTAGTTCGAACTCCTCGTCAAAATAGAACCTCCCATTGTAGTGCAGCAGATAACCGTCTGCCAGAAGCTCATATTCCGACACGTTTTGTCTCAAAGAGATCTGCTTGCAATAATTCATTTGATTGACTCTCCCCTCGGACTCAAGAAGTTCTTTATCGACTATGGCCCACATCGAATTTTCCCAGGATACATCAACCCCGTACGTTTGCTGCTTCTTTAATCCGATGACATACCATCTAGGGCCGGTAATCATTCTTCTATTGTGATACGTTTTAACGATGGTGTATTCAAGAAATTCTGCCGAAAGTGTAGTAGAACTCGCCGTTATATTCAGTGTCCAGAACTTTTTCATTTGTCGTCGAATTTCGCTAAGGACGGCTTTATGTCTCTTTACAGGACGCGTTCTTAAAACTACAATCAAACACTTCACCCAACTTGCGTTTGCGCCACTTCCGGTTTCATAATATAAGCTATTGATCGTCCACCACTGCGGCCATGGTGACAGGAGCCAAGTAGTGATTTCTCCCTCATCTTGAATTTCAGCCATCAAGGTAGATGTTTTAAGTTTTGCAGAAACCAGTTCAAGACGTAGAGCTACGTGGTAATACGGAATTTGCCAGAATGATGCTGGGTGGACACATTGATACTTCCGGTTGTAGATAAGTCCAGACGGACAATATAGTGGTACACAGGCCTCACCCTACAAAAAGAAAATCAGTCCTATGATAAAATAAGACAAACAGGCCCTATACTGCCCGCCCTTTTTACCACAACTTATGGACATCTCATGACCCATTACAATGGCATACTAGTTGATATAGTTTCCTGCCAAAAAATGAAAATTGAAACGTGCAAAGTGTTTTGCCATTGTTTGAAAAGTTGTTGTTGGTTATCATCGAACATTTCTTAATTTCTATACAGATCATGCAAAATATCATCTTCTGTATGCGCCACCACGAGGTTCTGGGTTTCGAATCCCACCACGAGGTGTGTACTTGCCCACCCAGCTGCAAAAGGGTAGTAGCGAAGGCTCGCTAAGCTACGGAGCTTTCTTCGCAATCGAACCCAAATAAATTCGTATAAAGTATAAACTAACATATTTTTATGAAAAATAGATGGAATGGAAATGTGACCTGAAGATTGTGGGAAGCTTACAAGAGCATTGAAAATGTTCGCTATAAAGCTATGTAAAGGCTTTTTTAAACCTAAGGGTATAATGTGATAATCATCGCAACAACATGTTAAAATATCAGGACTTTGTGACGAGAAGAATTTGAAAGTTATTCTACATATGTCTCAGGGCAGGGCCAATTTTTCCCACCAGGGTATTAATTGAACAACTTGATAAAAGATACCCACAAAATGCTAACATATTTAATATTTTAGCTTCTAATCACCAGGGTATTTATTGGACAACTTGACAAAAGACCGCTAGACAATGCTTACACATTTAATATTGACACAAGAAGAGTGCAAATGTTTTTCCCTTTATATGTGTTCAAAAAGAAAGTCATCGCACCACAGAGAAGCAAGATTTAACCCTAGTGGTGAAAAAACTGTTGGAGGACTTTCAAGACAATGTTACACTCCAAATGCCGTATACCTGACCACTGCCAGTTTGAGATAAGAAGCTTTCAAAATGCTTTAGAATAAAACTCTATGTATAATAGACGGCCCCCAATATCTCTATATACAGATCCAAGGGAAATGATTTGTACAAACGTGGTAGGGAATTACTAGACGATGCTGCAGATGAAAAATCTACGTTCTTAGATTTACGGTTTTAGTCTGAAATAATACTAAACCTGGTTTGGAATATCCGGTATCCTGCAAGCATCCGGTGAACGGCTCTCTACGCTGGTCTCTAACCGCGTCTCTGCCTTAAATATATCACCTTCTAGAAGACATGAAAATGATCCAAGTGCACTATATTCATCTCCATCGGTTTTAAAGCAAGTTTCGGTGTCAACAACAGGTCCACCGTTACACAAGAAACAAAACACATTTGAGTACGCTTGGAAATATTCAAAAGGTGCACCAAAGCCACTGTGACAAGCGTTGATAATTTGTGCACTGTTCATTTCAGACCATTCTGGAATGTCCATTTCTGTACCGTTACACGTGTCTATAACGCCCTGAAAACATTTTTCTGTTTTCAAATCTTTCTGAAAACGAAATCGTAAATGGCAATACTGAGAAACTGAATACTTGTTTAACCAATCAAAGTTATCTGCAACAGTAATTTTTCTGGTGTCGCTAGGTATTACACCTGTTTGTTTGCAATCCATAAACGCCATCCACGGAACCCCGTCATGTACTCCATGACAGTCTGCGCATGCGTGATTCTTGTAAATGTTGCCAGTCGAACTAGAATAAACAGGATACAGACTTCCCCACGGAGCCACACGGATGTTTCCACAATCTTCTCTGCTGTCGAAACCAGGGACGACTTTTCCCGCCGGACACCTTGTTGTCATGTAGTAAGCGTTATGCTTGTATTTTTCAGTGGCAAGTATTCGTTTTGTTGTTGGGACAACACACTCTTGATAGTTGCTACGAACATTGTCTAGATGCATGTCGTCTGCGGTTGGAAAGCAACAGTCACCCCGAATACCACAACCGTCATCACACGCACAGTCTAGATATGATGACAATAACAAATATTAGACAGACAATACAAACAGTGCGAAGCAAGGTATTGAGGTGATTCAAGAAATTATTTTTAATCAAAATTCTAAAATAGCAGCATACACTTTCAAAGACAGATATACGGATATACGCCCACACGGACGAAAACACAGACATACATATAGACTAATTAGAATAAACATCGAAAAAGAATAGCGAAAATATCAATACATGTACAATGAAAACAGAATTATGATTATTTTGAGAGAAAAAAAAACAACATACGTAGACAACATGACGACCTGTGCAGTTGTCTTTGCAGGGCCTCGTCTGTCTCCGAGCTGTTAGATCCACATATATCTGTAGTTCGGCACAATCGGCTTGCTTCCTTCAACATTAGGATCGAACTTGCTTTGTCAGTGGGTGATAGCTCGTCCTTCGTTCGCAGAAACTGTGGCGGTAGTGCGGAGCAGAGACATACCAAGCAAAGAATACAGATGTACTGCGCGTAAATCATTATTCCTCCCGTATTTCTCAGTAATGAAAACTACTTCTGTTTGTTGTGACAGCTCAGTTTTGACTAGAATGATATGCAAGTTTAGTATAAAGCATTAACTGCGCTCTCGAGAAGGAAAAGGCGTGGCATACGTCCGCAAATACGATACAAGGCACCGAGGGTCATTCAATAAATGACTGTTAATCTAAATTCTAATACAGAAGTAAATATCTCCATCGTTTTTTTTATTTATTATATTCTCTTATGTATATAAAATGGTTTGGGTCTGTTTTAGTGGATATACACATCATTTGGTGTTGGTGTAAATTGTACAATGTAGTCAAAACCATAGCGAATGCTTTGTCTGCAATATTTATGATGCTTGCTCTCTCTTTACTTTAATGCTAATATATTTGATGCCAATAGATGACAACTCACTCGGAATCCTCTCGGTCTTTTACGTAGAAACGGAAAGGCAGATCATGGTTTGATACGTATCGGTATGAGCTGTAGGGGATCTCCACGTGATTTATTAGTGTACCTATAAAATGTCGATTCTTTCGAGACCTTACAGTTCTGTTAAAGTCCCATTATCACTTTACATACTTGTTTATAGAATACTGAAATTACCGATGGACTAATGATGGAACTTCAATGTAGTTGCCCTTAAGCAATGTTGGCGTATATGTTGCTTTCTTACTTTTGTCGCTTCTTACGGAAAAGCCCTGTTGGAGACTTGTTTTCTTTTTGGCAATATCAATGGGAAAAAAAAATACTGCTCTACATTTATGTCATGTATTTTCGATTTTAAAAACAACGGTAGAAATGTTTTTCGGTCAAATAACGGTCAAAGTTTCGCCGGTTAGACGTTTTCCTTGGAAATATAAGAGTCTCAGTATTTTACATCTAATTCAAAAGTGATCATGGGACTTTAAACTCAATACTGAATGTTGCGATCACTTTTATTCCCGTGTTCGCGTTCTTCCTAAAATGTTTCTGTTTTTGGAAATAGTTTGAGAATATTCTGTGTTTTATGATGAGTAATCCTCAAGCTAAACGATGGATTGGTTGAGATCAGTTTAATTATTGAAAAGAGTCGAATAAAACCAAAATAATGAGTATTCATGATTCTAAAGTATAACAAGATATAGTTTTTAGACATTTCTGGACATCCCTTATGGGTATTACATTATATCTCATTATTCTACCATGTTATTTGTGAACTTTGTACAAAGGAAGATAACAGTGGTCAGTGTACGTAAATTTGCCGTATAAAGAATAATCAATTTCCTAACAATTATTCTAGATGATGATTGGTAAGACCACATCTTTGGAAACTAATATTTCCGAGGCTTTGATGCTCACTTGTAATGAGATGTTTTAATCATAAATAGCTGTGTAGTGTGATTATATTTTCTCAGTCATGGCGAGGCCCCTTAATTTATTGAAAAGGTAAGAATACAGGATTGTTTAAAACTACACAACGACAAAATACTTTAGTGTTGCTAAGGTAAAATATAAGTTATTTGTCTCTTGGCTTTCCCTCCTTTTACACCAGTCACCAGGAATACGAAAAGAACAAATAAGCAGTAATTGATATCTATTTGTACACTTGGTTACGATAAAACCTGTATAAGCCAACAAACAAACATAACAAACGATTTGGGTATTTTAAAGCATAGTACATAACAGAATGTCCTTGACAAAACATTTTTTTTGGAGAAAATCGTGATCATACATACATTTTGTAACTACACGTATTAATATACATGTACATTTGAAATTAAACTCAAATTGAAACTGCAGTAAGCGGCATTATGAGATATTTACTCTCGATAAAACACCCCATAGGAAAATAGATTGCTAGAATTTTTATCGTATGTTCGCTATTTTGACGATTTCGTTATAACGAGACGTTTTTAAAGAAGGTCTGTATTTTTACAACGTGAGTTTACTTCACATTTTCGGGAGAAATATGTGAGATGTGATACCGTGGGGAACAACAGGGAGCGTGGAGACAGCATGGAGCGTGGGGAACAACAGGGAGCGTGGGGACAGCATGGAGCGTAGGGAACAACAGGGAGCGTGGGGACAGCATGGAGCGTGGGGACAGCATGGAGCGTGGGGACAGCAGGGAGCGTGGAGACAGCATGGAGCGTGGGGACAGCAGGGGATGTGTGCCTATGGGAACATGGGGCTAAGTTTGTGAAGCGGTGTATGCAGTCGATGCGCTTTAGGTTAAATACTTATGAACTGGGGCTTGCTGTTATTCTAGATGAGTTGGGGATGTTACAAGGGGTCTGAAAGACGGTGGAACGATTTCACGGGGTTTCAGGCTTTCAGGGGCATAAGTACGTAGGTTCTAAATGTGCTTTAGTGGTGAAGGCGCGTGTGTTGCCAGGTACTGCGTTGATACTAGTTTAACGTCAGTGGATAAGGGGATACGACTACCTATGGAAGTGGTGTTACCATGGTCCGCATTGAACACGGGGCTTAGTTCGGGGGGCTGCGAGGAAACTAAGAAACACGGGTTGACAATACCAGGAGATACGGAACTGGATTGTCTACACGTACATATGTATCAATGATGCTCTGAATACATGATCAATTGTCTAAAACACGCATGTCAGACACACAGGCGAAAGCATGATAAGGTGATGTGAAGGGACGATAAGACGATAAGACGATAGGACCATGCGAATAGACGACAACTCGATGCGAAGACGCGATAATCTGTCGTGTCCTCGCATCGTTCCATCATGTCTTCTCATCGTGTTGCACTAACGGAACACCGTATTTTAGGGACAATCGCATATAAAAATGCCCTATCAGTCAGATTATGAAATGTTTGTTAAAAGCAAATAATCGTATTTTTAATTTTAAGCGACAACAAGTGGTGATACATTTAGTGGATTTTGACATTAACTTCTGATTAGTCTAGGTTTTAGAAACCAAACTCAAATCCAAATCCAACCGATTAAAGACCATCTTGATCATTTTTGTGTTCACAGTAGAAATATTCAATAATAGACATTCTTCACCACCAATGTGTACTTTAAACTTAAACAATTACAGGCGCGGTCCCATGTTTGGCGCCAAAAGAGTCACAGGGTAAAAAAAGAAATATGCAGCCTGACAGAGATTTCGGAACACGGCAGATCCTTTACTGACTGAGCTATCCGGTCGCCTACACATCGTCTTCCATATTCATAATTAAGCCCATAACCGACCACGTAGAAATACGTCCTAGATTTACAGTGAGTACATCTAAATTAAGCAATTACAGATGTCAGCGCTTGACTAACATTGCAAATGTTTGCACGATGATGGGCGCCAAATGTCACAGAGCGAGAAAAATGTACAGCATGACCGGGACTTGGACTCGGGTTTTTCATTAACAGGGCAAACGCTCAACCGACTGAGCTATCCGGCTCTACACATAACAGCATGACCGGGACTTGAACTCGGGTTTCTCGTTAACAGGACAAACCCTCAACCGACTGAACTATCCGGCTCTACACATATCAGCATGACCGGAACTTGAACTCGGGTTTTTTGTTAACAGGGCAAACGCTCAACCGACTGAGCTCGCCGGCTCTACACATAACATCTTCTCCCATATTTATTATTCAAAATCAAGTCCGTAACATATGAACCATTCCATGTACTCGTGTATATTTGATACTGTCCGATTTTAGGTCCACGATTAACAGAATGAATTTATCCTTACGCATAAATTATATTTTCGGCCTATCTCTTATCATAATTTTAACACGTGATGTTTTTTAACCACTAGCTGGCTTCCTGGCCATTATTATTATAACATTTGGCACGGGTAGCTCCGTCGCCACTTTTGATCCACCTACTCCGCCACCAACTAATTCTTTATTTTCTTTTTCCAAAGTCAGGGTTACTATGTACATCTATGCATATGATCTATTACAGGGGGTAGACGTTTAGTGGTTGCTGATTCACTTTAAGCAAGATTTTCGGTGTATGATCGTAAAAATGGCGGAGTGACGTTGTTTTTTTATCTCCGTGTTAGCATTTTGACCTGGTTAGTAGTATTAAATGATTATTTCTGGCAAATGATTACGCCGCTTCGGCTCTACTATTTATATGCTTCACTCGTTTTTTTTTATTTCAAGTTCGTAGGTGGAGGAATAAAAAGATATTGAAACAAAACCTTTGACAGGTCGTTTGTTTACACATGTCACAAGGCGAATTGTCTTCCTTGCAGTGTGGTTTTCTACCACTACATGTGGTATTTGAAAACTCGCATGATCTGAAATGTAAGCGAAACACGATTCCTTCATTTCTTGACGCTTTGCGTTATATTGCGATTCTGCATATGTTATAACACAAGAAAACGTGCGCTTACCCCATAAAACAAAACGTCAGGAAATAACGTCATTTAGAACAGATGTCCTAATGAGGTCATTTACACCAGACGTCAAAATGACGTCCAGTAGATGTATTACTTTCGGTTCAATTTCAATTTAATTTTAGTTTATGGATAAAAGATTCGGCGGCCGATTTTGCCGTTCTTAAGACTATCGGCGCATGCACTGACAATATAAAAACGATGCAACATATTAGGTAAAGTATGTTTTAGTTTCTAAGAATCTACTAAAAATTGTTATATTTAGTCTTGTAGCAAAATGGAAGTAAAAACCATTGGAGCTCTTGGTCAGGATTATAGTGCTTTTTCTGGCTTTGTTTATCATCCAACATTTATAATATAAGAAGCCAGATGACAAAATGTGGTCTTAACCACTATGTTTTACTACGGCAGTACCTGGTAGACTGAAAAAGAAAAGTGACATCCGCCAACATATCCACAACAACGGCTAGAGTTGCATCCCTGTGCGAGGACGGATTTCCACCTTCACGGTAGTCCGAGAAAGAAAATCTGATAATCTTGCCTGTCTTGAAATTTACGTCATACATTGTTGCTGTTCTGCGTCTGTATATATAATATGAAACTGGAAATGCGGTGTTAGTAAAGAGTGTGGCACGTAAAAGACCATCAGATTTCCTTACTGAAACGACTTCCTTTTTGAGAACGGGCCTCACAAAGGGCCATAACCATAAGCTGAACTAGCGCTTTGGATTTCATAATTGCAAAAAAATACACTAAAATAAGTTCATACGTACTTGTTAATTTGTTTTTGCGTGAACTGTCCTGGTATGTCATTATAGAAATACGTCTTGAGGACAACTGTATGAAAGCAAAGATGTTTGGTGTAAAAGTTTCCCCGGAATTTTTCAAAACAAGCAAATTCAAGATATTCAAATTACCATGGATTTCTTTTCAAAGTACTTGATTATTTAAATTTCGGTGAATCAAAGTAGATTACAACATTATATCACGATATAAAAGGCGGCATCCACAATGAAGCCAACGTTATTTCTCCGCCTTTTGTTAACAATGAATGAGGTGTTCGACAAGGTTGTTCTCTTTCACCTTACCTTTGTATAACAGCTATTGAAATTTCCTCGCTAGCTGTCATAAACGAAAAATATAAAAAGTTTAGTATCAATAGATAAAGAAGCTGCAGCGTTCGTGACTGATGGATCAAATAAGTCATGTTCTTCTCTCATCAACTTACTTGAAACATTTATTCTCATCTCAGATCTAAACTTAAGGTTGGGGGGAAAACACATAAATTAACATTTGACTCACTGTAACCGCTAGGGCAAAATTAAAGACATTTCACCGTTTAATTTAAAATTAATTCCGTTTTTGTTGCCCTACCCCACTTTAAAATACTGACCATATTAAAAAGTACCATAAAAGTTAAAATAGGTAGTTTGCAAGTATTTATTTACATTTTGAAAAATTTTCCAGGTTCAAAAAGTACTACAAGCAAGTAGAATTACAAAACATGAATTATAATTCTACAAGCTTAACAGTGTAACAAAAAATAGCAATAAGCCAAAAACGAGGGTATAAATTTACCTAATTTTGCCACGAGACATATCACACATGTACATATACACGGCTTTAGCAAAAGATTCGGAGTAGGGCCATCACTATTGATTATAAAACTTTTATAAGAGTATTTGAATTGAAATATAAGAAAAAATAAAAAGTTTTACCGTCTACTTTTTGAGATATTCAACTTCTAAAAATGAGCACGGTCAATTTTTGTATTTTCAAGTAACGTACAGCTTGATAAAATCAAGGAAAATTAAGATACAGTTTTCAATTCTTGTAAAATGGCTTAATTTTTCATGTTATTCAGTTTGATAACTAAAAAAGAAAAAATAACGAAAAAAAGTTTTGGCTCCTTCGGGGATTGAACTCAGGACCTCTTGATCTCAAAGCAGACGCTCTAACCACTGCACCACAGTACAAAATAGGTACTGCTATAAAATCCAAAGTATTCCAAATGATCCTTAAACAGGAAGTACTCATTACACATCCACTACCTTAACTGTAAAGAAATGTACTGTGTTCAGGGTATACTGATAGGTATTTTGTAAAATGAAGTCGTTTAACTGGACGTCACACCAAGCTTTTAATTTTGGTATTACACTAATGTTAAAAACGAGCGACTTCCTGTGAACTACAGTAACAAATTTGATGAGCTATACGCATGTCTTAATAAATGGAGCAAACAAAAACATGGGGTTTAACTAGGAAAAATAACGGTCTTAGAAACATACGCATTACCAAAATCACTGACAGTGATATAAAATCGAACAGAACACCTTCTTAGGAAATTATCAAAAAGATTGTACTTGTTATTTTTTGGGACTGTAAACCAGAGAAAATATCACGAAATGTAATAGTAAAAGATTATAAGGAAGGTGGCCATTGGACATCAATCCATTCCAGAACCTACAAAAATTGTGATAGACAGCCTCGGTCGAAACATGCTTTTTGAATGTAATTTCCCCCACAATATATAAGTAAAATCACTTTTATAAAAGAAATTATTTCAAGTTTGGCTAAATCAGTTTTAGCAAAAAAAAAGCCAATGAATATATCAAAAGAAATATGGAACAATTCTATGATTAAGACAATCGGAAAAACTTTGTTTCTGCATACCAGTTTTATTCCCGTTGAACATAGAGAAAATCTGTAAAAACAGATCTCGTTTCGGAGGCCCACGAAGTATTATCTTCTTTAAGTACCCTCTTTTAATATATTCTTTCTCTTTTTTCATTTATGACATTTTCCCTTTTGCTTTTTTTTTCTTGTAAATTAAACCTTCCAAAATATACTATTAGTTTCTTCCATGCGGAACCAAATATCTCATGGTAGAAACTATTTCTTGCATAGCATTTTATAATAGATATTTAAATGCAGACTTATCGAAATGATGCCTTTAAAGTGACATTATGCGCATCTTACTGCACATAGTGTATTTTGGTGACAGTTTTATAAAAGCAATTTTCGGTTGCTGTGCATATAAAGGACCACAATGGAAATAAGAGTTTGTTTTAGCTCTTTTTTGTGTTATCCTTAACATATAATGTTGATTGACATGGCTATATTAATTCATACAAGTTAGTTTATTGTTTTGTATCATGGCTACTGCATATTTGTATAGGAAAACACTGTACTGTATTTGTGATAATTTGCATTGTGTATGGGGGCGGAGCTTAGACCGTGCTCTATCTACAATAGAGCACATGATCTATCTGCAATAGAGAACACTTTTCAGATTTTTTTTTTCAAAAACAAAAACAAGCAACAATTGCCAAAGACGAAAGATGTAGCTCTGTAAAATTGACTTAAACTTAAATGTTTAAGAGGAATGGAAGGGTGGACATACATATACAAGAACTCGAAACACGAGTCTCCTGAGCAGTTTATATCATGCAGTTTTCATTTGTGAAAGCATGATGTCGTCGGCATCTAAAGGAACTTGTGAAAGAATGATATCGTCTAATTCTTCTAATTGACTGAATTCAAGTACATTAGCCATCTGTAACAAAAAATTATCCTGCAATTCTAAAATATCCATAATGCAGTGTTCATCTATCCTTCTTAGCGTTCTTTTTTTAACATAACTGACAAAGATCAGAGTGACCAAACAATATTAACGTGATCCCACCTACTTTGTTACGTCACACGATGTTTCGGGGCCTGTGAGCTGTCAATCAAAATGTACATGATGGTGTACGTGCCATTATCAACGTGCCATAATACAAATCAGATAGAGTGACTGTTTGCTCAAATAATTACGTCATTTCTCGGGGGCTACGCCCCTCGAAATAACATAATTATTCTCGCAAACAGTACTCTATCTAATACTTATTGTATGTTTTAATTATAAGTTGCCATGTAAATTGTACATTTTATGTTGAAATCTATCTATCTATCTAATATCTATCTATCTATCTATCTATCTATCCATCCATCCATCCATCCATCCATCCATCCATCCATCCATCCATCCATCCATCCATCCATCCACATCAACATCTATCTATCTATCTATCTATAAATAAATAAAAAATTGCACTAATAAAATAATAATTCCTTTCTTGGCAGTGATCTCCCTTGTGTTATTAGTGTTTATGCCGGTAGAGATTTCGGCAGTTGAAGGGAAGCAACTCCTGCATGCAGTTGTTTATTTCTTAAATTGACTCTCCCAGTCAAAATAGGAAAAGTAATATTTGGAAAGTTATTATTTCGTACTGGTAGCAGGAAGAGTTTGGTGTATTGGGTTAAAAGCTATTATTTCCTCTAGCCTTTGTACACACACCTATTTCAGCTGGATTTTTACTTGAAAAAAAATGTGCATAATTCCACTTTAATATAAAAAGAAACGCTATTGAGATGCTGTGTTTGGGAAAGTGACGTCACAGAAGAAATCAATAAAAAAAATTTTGTCGCTTATGCACTAGACACCGTTGCCGGAAAGTGTTTATTTTTGCAATATCATTGGGAAAAAAATACTGCGCTATATGTATTGCAAGTACATTCGATTAAGTTTCGTTAGGAATGTTTTTAGTACAACATAGGTCATTTTCGGCGGTAAAACATCTGTGTTAGTAATATATTATTAAGAGCTACAAGTTAGTTTGTATTAAAACTGCTCCTGGGACTTTAAAAAACAAATCTGTATGGTTAACATTAATAGTCTCCTTGTTAGAGTTCAAGGGCTAGGCGGTCAGCTTGATCCTCTTATGTCTACATGAATGTCTAATTAATTTTACAATTAAAACTCTTAAAATTTAATTTCCTTACTAACAGTATTAAGTTTGTGAGCAAATTCTAAATTCTTTTCCCTGATATTCGGACACTCTTGAAGCTACTTGTCTAACACAATAGCATTTGTAGTTTCCGTAATATCATCATTGAACATTTTTCTTCCTGTTTTGGTTTTGTTTAATTGTTTAAAATACATAAAAGAAAGACATGATTGTCTAAATGTTATCAAAAGTAATGTTTCACTGTCACCAGGCAACATACACTCAGTTCCAAAAGAAAGTGTGCACTTCTTAATTTTAAATATTTCAATATTTAGCAGACGTATCGGCTTCAATTTTCGCACACTATATCTCATGTGTATTTGTCATCGATCGATTGCAAAATCTAAAATGTTCGCCATATTGTACGTAAACAGATCTCAATTTTGGTACCAAATATATAGGCTTTCAGAAAAGTAGTCGATGAAAAATCACAGAAAACAAAGTGCACACTTTCTTTTTGAACTGAGTATATATACCTGTCCAGTGCTGGAAAATCTCATCTTACACCCCCTGGTGTAAGACGACTTAATGACGTCAGAACGAACTACTTTATGAATGAATGTGCAAATTCATACATTACTACAAGAACATAGCGCGTAAATATGTCATTAGTTTGATTTTATTTCTGTGTCTGTTAGTAGAAAATGGTATGCAAGAAAAATAATCTTTCACTGGCTTGCACATAAGAGCCTCGTTACCGCCAAAAACAGTTTCCCTCGAGCTAGATATTCACATCTGCACGTGCAACCAATTCTTATAGTCTACAGCGACCTTTCAAGGTAATAGTAAAAAACGTCACTATAAACAGGGAGTCACTATGCATAGACAAAATCCTGATAATTTGTATTTAGGGTGATCGATAAGTTAAGAAATTAAACTTGCACATGTATTTGCAAATAATTTAGGGAGCGTTGGGAACAGAAGGGGGCGTGGAGGACAATAGGGAGCTTGCGTTCGGGACAACAGGTAGCGTGAGGGACAGCAGGGAGCGTGCATGGAAGACAACAGGTAGCTTTGGTGACAGCAGGGAGCGTAGGGAACAACAGGGAGCGTGGGGTACAACAGATGGCGTGGAGTCAGCATGGAACGTTGGGGACAACAGGGAGCGTGGGGGATAGCAGGGCGCGTGGGGGACAATAGGAGCGTGGGGGACAGCAGGAAGCGTAGGGGACAGACGGGAGCGTGTGGGACAGCGGGGGGCGTCAGGAGAAGACTGAAGGAAACATGGGGGACAACTGGGAGCGTGCGTGGAGGACAACAGGTAGCGTAGTAGACAACAGGGAGCGCGGGGGACAACATGGAGCAAGGTCAACTGCAGGGGACGTGGAGAGGGGACTGCAGGGAGCGTGTCGGACAACAGGGAGCGTACATGGGGGACAACCGGGAGCGAAGGAGACAACAGGGAGCGCGGGTGACAACAAGAAGCGAGGAGAACGAGGAAACGTGGGGGGCAGCAGGAGGCGTATGGGATTGCAGGGGGTGTGGTTGACTGCAGGGAGCGTGGTGGACAACAGGGAGCGTGCTGTGAGATAAAGAGACTGTCACCCGTACTAAAAATTTTAGATCGAATAAAAGTATATATACATTATTTGCTACATACGCTAGTCTCACCAAGGTTACTAACATATAGGACTTTAATAGCCGTTAGAGTAATCGGCAGCAACAGAGGTGGTATGGTATACAAACTCAAGTTGTTTTTGCTATATGCCTTTATTTAACTAGTTTCGGTCAGTATATATAATTTGACTTCATGTTATGGATACATTACAGAATACATGGTCGCAAAAATCCAAATGCGGGAATTTCTGTAAAGTTATTGGCTTCCGGCGTTTTACACTTGTGATCGATATTTATTGAACCTACCATTTTGAAATCTGAACCAATGGAAAATAAACAATCAAAAGCTATGATATGTAAACGTAGCCATGCACTTTATACACAAAACAGCAAGACTGTTGTAGCTTTTTCATGATGAACAAATGTCAACAACAAGATATATTGGTCATGTATTTATAAAACTTGAAATGCGCATTTACTGAATATGTGAAAGTAGTACCAAAATGAAATGCAAAACAAATATTAGATCTTGGAAAATGTTTGCCTTTCATTTTTTGATGTTATTTAAAAGACAATCACAGGAACAGTACAAAACTTTAACAGAAAACCAAAAAAACAGCAAGAAATTACTTTTTTGTCTACCTAGCAAGACAATGTCAGATTGTATATACATGTACCATTAAGATATAAATATAGTCATTCGTATACCAAGTGTTTCAGCTTTAACTATGTACATGTTTTCGGACAAGTCAACCACATGCTCAGTGACTATGGAAGGCCATACAAACAGAAAATCCAAAAAACCAGACCACCCAGAATACTAACCTTTTATGATTTGGAAGTAAAACATTTGTACATATAATTTATAGCGAAATCAAAGCTGTTTCAACGCGTCACATACATGTAAAATAGTAGAATCTATACGGGAAAAGTCATAAGAAAACCAGGTTTAAGGATGGTATTTTCAAAATAAACATATCTGTGGTTTAAGAAACTTCTATGAGTAGCAGATATTTACTGAAGTTTTGAGGATATAATCTAGAAGACTGGCAAAGATATGGCCATTTAAATTCACCTAAATAAATAGAAAACAGATATGACGCCATGAACGCAATAAGAGATATTTTGTCGTCACTGTTACTTTTGCTCTTTTGTTGAACGTTACCGATTTAATTTTGGTAGAAGAAAAAGAAATGATATTTTATTTGCAATTTTAAAACCTACGTTAGGTTGACTCTGGAGAAAGTTTGCATCGAGCATAGCTTTCTAACGTAGTATGAGCCATATAAAACACTGCCGCTCATATTACAAAAAATCTGTAGCATTTGAAATATGATTGCCATGGTAATATATGTAAAACATTCAATACTTATCAGTAGTTTTTTAATTTCTTTGATAACAGTGTTCGAAAATAGTTTTTGAAAAAACAAGTCAATGAAAAATATCATAATTTTCTATGAATTTCAAATGAAAATAACCCAAAATCTGAAAAAATGCCCACAAGTCCTCAAGTCCGGGTTTCTCACGACGCCTGATTTTCCTGTCTATCAAAGTGAAAATGAAACAAGATGTAGTTTAATTTTCCATGTGTGATACAAATGATAAAAAGAGAGGACAGTTATGCATGGTATAATGAAATTTTCGGCTTGACATGAATATTGGGTCAGGTACGGTAAGTTCTCTTTTTTATTTCTCTTCATGCCTTTGGTGACGTCCTTATCCATCCATTGGTAATTTAACAGAACTGCTATAAGCGATGAAGTAAAGCTTAAATTTAGCTTTCATTTCATTGACTAAATAAACATAAAACATAACTACATATTTAGTTTATACTAATCTATTTTAGTTCGATTATAAAAAAAAAGCTTGTAGCTTATCGAGTCGCTCTCGAGTCCGCTTCCTGGAAAAACCAGTACTGGTGTCATTTTAGGAGGAACGATCGTGACCCCACTGGGACTCGAACCGGCAACCTCCTGGATGAGCGGTAAACACCTTAACCATCTACGTAGAATAATGACATTAATAATTATCAAAATGTTTGAAGACTTATCATGTCGCAATGTTTAGTAAAATACATTATTACTGTTATTTCAGATAAGACATACAGTTGCAAGTGTTCCAATCGATTACTGGTATTTTGTCAATTTTCAATATGAATTTTAAATGGAGTCAGTCTATAACAAACTTCGCAGACTGACTACCGCCGAAAGCAGAACATTATAAAGAAAGACTGACTTGTTGCACAGAATACGAAACATTAATGTTCAGATGCCGTGTACTTGTTGGTTTTGGGTTTCAACAACTGTATTAACCATCATGAAATAATGTTTTCTCGATTTTTGACACAGATCAGAACATGTATACCTAACACTGGATCATATTATGAACTTTATTAGCAACTGACCGATGAAGTTATATCCAGACGGGACTGTTTCAAATTCATTGTACACTGATCATGTCTTTTTGGGGGAGGGGCGACTCAAATAATTTTTTAACTTTCTTCAATAACTTTAAACAGCACGTTGTAAGGTTTGTTGGGATAGACGTTAGACGTTTAGTTTATAAAAGAGTTTATTTATGTGGAAAACTAAGAAGGTAAAAGGTTGTGAACATTGTTATGTTCTATTGAACTGTGTCTATTTCCTACATTGTTATTACACTTGTGACCAGACCCTTGTGTAAAATATGCTTGATATTTTAGTTCCTGTTTCACTACAAATGGGCAGTATTGGCCTCCAAAGATGTCACTGAACCTTCCCTTTCGGTAGCTCTTACACTTCAACAATTATTACACTATACTAATTTTACAAAGTCTGGAAAAAACGCAAGGTCTTAAGACAATTTTCATAGGAAGTCAGAAATGTCCTAAGTGCTACAGTAGTGCTTGCACATTCATATAAGATTTTGCAACTTAGCAAACTCACTATTTAAAGATGTGTTGAAATGTTAGTTTAGGTACTTGAAAAGCAAAGTTTTTTCCCCGTTAATTTTGTAAAATGTCACGTTGTTCAGAAGAAACATAGAACTTGGTACTCATATGTGAAAATATTATGTTGCTTAAATAGGATAAAAAGCTTAATATTATAATCTAAAACATGTTTACTATGTACAGTTTGTATTTCTATAGCAACAAAAACATCAAGACAGAATAATCGATACCGTCGATAGTGTATTTTCAAATGAGACACTTTAATCACTAAGCAGACGATTTGCTCAATAAAGCTGGCAATGATGGAAAATACAATTTCTTTACAGTGTGAATGCTAAAATGATCATTAACCTAATTATCAGTGAGCGTAGTATAACATGGTCAGATGCAAAAAGTGTTCCGATTGACCACAGCACACATTACAAAAAGTTTTAGTACTTCAGATTCAAATTATTCAAAGATAACACACTTTGATACGGAATCTTTCCGACAAACGATGATGATGATGAACGCCGTGTACGATGTTACAGTTGAATATACTTGAAAAGGCGAATGCTACAGCTTACTTGTGGGGCAGGGAATTGAACAAATTCGTGAAATAACTTCTGGAAGGAAGGTGTCGTTTAAGCTAGGAACTGTTTTAAATCAACTGAAACCGTGAATGCGAACACTAAAATATGCGTAGCTTGGGAAACAAAAACAGTATTAAAATTTACTCTCATCGTCATCTTGTGTGCTTAGTCTCTTCTTGCCTGTGCTTGCCTTTGGCACCGAGTTCGATACACTATGAGCATTTACTGTCGGCGGTGGTGTCGGCGCCGCCGGTGACAGACACTTCACCAAGGAGACTATTTCAGTCTGCATATTTCCTAGTGCATGTATTATATTAAACATTGCTTTCTGATTTTCAGTCATAACCCGCCGTAAAAAGTCGACATCGTCAATAATTCTGTTGTTTTCTTTGCTGCTGGCCTGCAGGTGTTGCAATCTTACATCCAACAACTTTTGTTGTCTTTGAATAGCATCCAGCTGTGGTATTGCTAATGTGGTTGCAATCTGGGTTGCGCCGTGAGAAATCTTTCTACCCTGACCTCGAGGACCTCCTTTGCGCTTTCGCATTGACGAGCCTCTGTTATCTGCGGAGATAAGCGAATTTATGTAAATCGATTTTATCGCAAAGGATTAAGAACTAGAACTATCACTGAAGGTGATGAATACCCCCGAACACCCCCAGTTAATTTATGTAATATTTGATGCTTTAATTATTAGACCTGCACAACTTAAGGCTTCTCTGAAGTATAATTAAATTCTAACCAGGGATTTTGGAGATTAAAAGAGCACAAGATTTTAGAATCTCAAACCCCTTGACCTTTGACCTAGTGACCCGAAACATCAACTATGCACAACTAGGCATGGTGCTTATGACTTCTGTGAAGTATCATTAAATTCCGACCAATGGTTTTTGAGATTCAGCGTCCACAAGATTTTACTATCTCAAGCTCCTATGACCTTGACCTTTGGCCTAGTGACTTGAAACATCAAACATGCACAACTAGGCATTGTACTTATCACTTTTATGAAGTATCAATAAATTCTAACCAGGGGTTTTGGAGATTTAGTGTCCACAAGATTTTACTATCCCGAGTCCCTGTGACCTTGACCTTTGACCTAGAGCCCCGAAATATAGACCATGCACCACTAGGCATTGTACTTATCACTTGTGTGATGTATCATAAAATTCTGACCAGGGATTTTGGAGATTTAGCATCCACAAGATTTTACTATCACGAGACCCTGTGACCTTGACCTTTAACCTAGAGCCTTGAAACATAGACCATGCACAACTAGGCATTGTACTTATCACTTCTGTGAAGTATCATTAAACTCTGACCAGAGGTTTTGGAGATTTAGCGTCAACAAGATTTTACTATCCAGAGCCTCTGTGACCTTGACCTTTGACCTAGAGCCCCGAAACATGGACCATGCACAACTAGGCATTGTACTTACCACTTGTGTGAAGTATCATTAAATTCTGACTAGGGGTATTGGAGATTTAGTGTCCACAAGATTCTTTCTACAGACGGACAGACGGACGGACAGACAAGCTGAATCCAGTATACCCCCCTTACACTTTGTGTTCGGGGGGGGGGTATAAAAAGTCAGCGTTGTTAAATAGAACTGCTATTTTGTATGTGATATTTTTATCTTGCATACATTTTACACGTATGAGGCAGCTTTCAAAAAGTAAACAACCTACACAAGCTTTTGTATATTCAGTTTTTTTCGCTTTCTAATTCAATCTTATATCAAACTTTGACACGATGTTTTATTTTCACTGCCGTTCTAGTTAAAACTTTTATTAATAGTTTACTTGTAAGATCATTTCCCAAATAAGCCATTATTAAGTCAACTTTACTCACTTCTGAAATTGTTGCTAGTTTCCTGATCTTCAGGTATAGACTGCTGTGTTTCGTATGATCTGTCAAACTGTATACGACGGGGAGTGTCGGGAACAGGTGGGGGAACATCATCCTCATCAATGAGTTCAATTTCCTCCGTACGTATATTCTGTATGTTTGCGGCGCTGTCCTTTACTGAAATGTCCAATACAAGCAATCTTGTTTATCATAAATTCGAATTGTCTTCATCTAAGGGTAATATTTCTTTATCTTTAATATATGTGGGAAGGAAACTAATTTTTACGTAATAAACTAATGATTGATTTGTATTTTACTAAAATATTTTCAACTAAAGCAAGTACGTGTAGACTGTGAATCAGCTTAACCGGTAAAAATGTAACAAAATTCTGCCACTAGAAAACCTTTCTCACATCTTTCAGTTTCGTCCTTCGCTCTCTCCAGTTTAAACAAATATCTCTTCACAAGACGCTGCATGATGTCCGAATATGAGGTATCATCCGGTTTCAGTTCTAATGTTTTACAAACTGTCTCTCTGCGTCTCTGAAAAAATAAAGTGATAAAGTGATAAAAATGTTTCTTTTTCTCCAAGATGAACTGATTCAGGAAAATGGATATTATGATATATAATAAATCGCACGGTTCAATATGATCGCAGAGGTACATGAATCGACATGATACACATGTAATTGATACACCGTATTCTTTAAATAAACGAGGAGACAAACATTATACAAGTTACAAAACTAATTCTAGAGTTATAAACAAATTAAATGCAAGGGGTCGTGACCGCAGTATTCAGTTTCATTATAATTCTAAGATGTGATCTACATCTGACTTATGGTTCACTCCGCCCCGTTCTAAGGAATTGGCATTTTATGGAAACATTTTAAGCTGGAGTACTGTAAGATTATTTGTATCAATTGAGTGATATAGTTTTAAAGTAATTATTCGTTTTATTGTTATTAATGAGAGGGGTTGGATTTTTCTCTGAAATTTGAGGACAGTCATTTTATCAAGAAAAATAATGATTAATGCTTCCTTTGATAAATTTTCAAGTTTCAAGTTATTCAGCATAATCAGCAAAACATTTGCCTTTGGCCATTTACAAAATACCACATCAACGTATGGCAAAGACAATACAAAAAAGTCAAAGCATAAATATATACAAACATAACAGATCAGAAGACTACATAATTATTGGTTATCCAGAATAGTGTTACGCATATATAAAGCATCTCTAATATATTTTACAAGATTAAACATACATTTCCTATTTTTAGTTGACATTATCCTATTGAATTTATGAATAGACGGCCATGAACAACGGCCTAAGTACTTAGATCTTAAGTCTTATGGTCAATTATGGAATGCATTATATGAGGCCATCCATGATTTACAGTTCGACACAAATCATGATATACAAAATTAATAGGTAAATCTACATTTTTCATTATTTTCAACCAGAATTTTACAGACCGTTGTTTACCTAAAACAGACAATGGCAAACGCCTACGTTCATCGTATACAGCATAATTTGGTGTTTGGTGTCACAGCTAAGATATATTTATAAAAACGAATATGAAGTTTGTCAACGTCCTTATAATTGTACACACCCCACATGTCAGAATTGGTACAATCATTGTATCAAAAAGAGACAGATTTGTATTAATATCAAGATTTACTCTACCTAACATTTGTAAAAGATTATTGTAAGTTCTAAGAGCTTGATCATGAAGTGCTTTAACAGCATCCAAGAGTTTACCATTGCGAGTAAATTTAATGCCGAGATATACAAAATTGTCAACAATCTCAAATTTTCATTATCAATATAAAAATCTGGATATCTATTTTTCTTTCCTTTTTCAAATACACGAATTTTAGTTTTGCTTATATTTATGGTTAATCCCCATTTCAGAGAATAATGATATAAGGCATCAATTTGAGCCTGTAGACTTTTAGGATCAGTAATAAAAAGAACAATATCATCAGCAAATAATAGTAGATACATTGACAAAAGATTATAATCTTTTTCAGTTAATGCATTAAAATTTAAATTATCAGCAATATCATTAATAAAAAGAATAAATAGTAGAGGTGACAAAGATTCACCTTGTTTGAAGCCTATAATAACATCAAAACATTCTGACAATTTCATATTACTAGATATTTTTAGACAAGTCTGTACATTTGAATAAATACATTTTATCATATTGGTTATTTTACAGCTTAATCCTGACTGGACTAATTTTGTCCATAAGAAGTCTCTATTAATTGTATCGAAAACCCGTTGGTAATCGACAAACACAAACCATAGTTTCGAATTTTTTGATAGGACCTGAGATCATTGAGATTTTAGAGATAAGTATTAAACAGTTAATGCAACTTGGAACTACAGTACCGTGTCACTAGATTTTCGGATACTTTTTGCACCTTTTTTGTCGCAGCATATAGATTATTCAGTCACCGTATTCACCACGGTTAGTTTGGCTAACCATCCATTTGGCTGCTTGAATGAATTATGTCAGTCTCCTTCACAATATCGAGACCCCAGGCAATATACTAATATACATGAATGATAGATTTGTCATCATAATTTCCATATGATATTTACGATTTTGTCTGTTGTCCTCAAACTAAAAGTTAAAAACAAATTTGTGACACTATATGTCCATTATTTGCTGATATTTGACAATATGATGAGTTCACCAGAAATTTAGATAATTTGGAAAAGTTTTCTCCAAGTATTTTGCATGACTTGTACAAAAAGAGATACAGCACTAATACTAAACGCACCAGAATGCATTATTTTGCTGAAATTCAAGGAAGTCTCCTACAATCGTATTTTGAGTGATTAGCTTAACACACTCACATATATTTGTAGTTTGATATAAATACATATATCATTTTCATATAATGGCCCAATTTGGTAGGTAGAGTTTAGTCTTCCATTAGTAAGTCGTGCAAACAGCTGATGAGAAGGACAGAAAGAGGCGGAGTGAACTAAAAGTTGGTTAAATCAAAGATAAAATGACTCACTGACACCAGTCAGTATGGTTTTCCAAAATATAACAAATGCTCTGAGGTGTAATAACAACATACCTGATCAAAACTTTACACAAAAAGTAAAGCGAACGAAGATTTTTCATATATATTTAACAACAACCGAACTATATGATCCTTTTTATGAATGATAGCTGTCAACTTTCTTGTTTGATAAAATGCATGAATTTTGATTTAGCAGAATATAACAAGCAAAACAGACATATACAGAAACATCATCGGGGAATACCATTCGAAAATTGCACTCGAAATCATTCTTGCCAAACTTGTCAAACTTGGTCAAGTCAAACCGTTCTAAGACGTAGCAGGGAAGACATGTATTGCAACAGAAGTACAGTGCATTTATGTGTTCCTACCATTTCATTTCACGAGACACAGGGCATGATATGAAATATTTGTAACGTTGGACTATTTTCAGAATTATCTTGAAGTTTCGTTTATAATAACTAAAATATTTATTACTAATAATAGTGCTCAATCTAATATGCCTATTTTGCAGCATCGCACATTCTTAACGTGAAATAATTAATAAAACAGCACTTCAACAAAACATTCATCTTCACAAAAAGACTACATATAAAATACGAAAATCTACATTAAAACATTCAAGGTGCAGTGCAACTAACGATGATTTGTGTTTCACGACGTTCGAGGTGTTTCTAAAAGCACAATGAAAAGCTAAACTGACAACATTTAAATGACATTTAAATATTTCAGGT
This sequence comes from Saxidomus purpurata, assembly GCA_022818135.1. Lineage (NCBI taxonomy): Eukaryota > Metazoa > Mollusca > Bivalvia > Venerida > Veneridae > Saxidomus > Saxidomus purpurata. Next base: position 32,267,558 of record JAFMSR010000002.1, read on the forward strand.
ACATTTTTACTCGGTTCTAAACGTTCACATCAAAGTTTATATTATTTGTTATATCTTGTTTTAGTCATATTATTTTGAAATCCATTATTATTATTATGAAATTATTATTACTATTATTATTATTATTATTTCAACTACTGGACATAAATACGTAATTAACTGTGTGAATACGAATACACCGCTGGTTACATGATTGCTCTACGTGCTGTGTACCTGTAAACTGGCACTACTCGACTTGGAATTCGTTTCCGTTTCATGATTGGTCTGTAAATTGAAATGTCTGCAACTAAATTATACACTACATAAATACACAAGAAACAAACAAACAATAAATTCATTACAAGCCACACCAAACACATTACTGTATTATCTCTCTACAAGGTTGATTCAATCTCGAGTAAGTCCCCAAAACTAGTTATTTACTAAATTCTAAGAACTTGTTTCTATGCATAACTGTTAAAATGCTTACACCCAATTTAACCAGTATTTCAAAGACTACAAAGGAGAAAAGCGGTTATTTTATGATATCGGAAAAGTTATGAAATACAAACCGATATTGCACTGGCCTTAAGAGTTCCTTAATTATGAACATACTATGTAAATGCTAGCAATACAAATGGATGGGAACACAAAACAAATTAACAAACATATTAGTGAACTGTATAAATCATGATCATTTTGCACTGCTGTACATAACAATCATAGATTAGACTGGTCACCAAGGTCAATATAACTGGTACAAGCTAAGTACGGCTGAAGCATTTCGCTTGAAACCTGCAACATTCAGGACACAACTACACTGCATCTAGTTTAGTAAGTTGGTGTTAGTGGAATAACTATGCAAACACTCATTGCACAAAACACATCGATTTCATTTACATGTAGCATATATTTATACCCTAAACATAACGTCTGAGTAAAAAGTACTGGAATTCGGTATTTCTGTATGGAGGAGATTCAACGAATACGCGTGATTAACTTGTGATAAATTGAAACAAAGAACATTTTCATAGTCAAACAGGTATTTCTGTCTTTGAAGACATTTATGCTCAAGATTCTATACTTAGTGTAGTCTTCTACAAAAGCTGTTAAAAATAAAGTATAATGTATGTATTTAGAATTGCAAATGCAAACAGCATCTTCAAAAGCATTCATTTCATTTGCAAAACTATAGCATGTGATAAAATGTTTGCAAACAGTAACGAAAGAAAGATTTTCGGTTTTAACAGCATCGTCTTGGTAACGGATTATAATCGGCAAATAGCAGCAAAACGCAAACCCAAACGGTAGCCCCAATTTCAATCTGTATTAGAGTTGTTTGTTCAGTGCCTTGTAGCATATTTCCTGCTTTATGTGTGTGATGGTTAGTATCTGTTGTGCTCGGCTAGAACGGTGACTTTACAGAGCCTGCTATAACAGCTGTATCCGCCCGCATTTGTGATAGTTTGATGATTAATTCTGTGTTTGAATATTCCGTAGGTCTAGTTGTTGGTGGCTGTCGTGTCCGAGGACCTCCTTTCACCAGATATTTCCATCTTATTCAGGAACATCACTAATTTTGTCTCGTTCTACGTATGCATAGGTTGTCGTCCCTAAATGACTGATGACCCTATTAACACTCTAAGGCTGTATTATATGCAAAATAATTACACTTCTAAAACATGCATGTCTCCCTTAGTTTAGTGGTTGAGGCATCCATCTTGGGAGCTGGAAGTAAAAGGTTCTGACCCCAGAAGGGGCCCGTTCTGATATGGCCGGTTGGTGAGCCGCTAGCTCATAGTTGTTACTGTATTCCTACCTTGTTGGTGCCTGGTGACAGGATTTATAAGGTAAAATGTTTTCAGAAAAGAAGGTGTCTCGTAAGTCAGTAATGACGGGTCCTTTAAGTAGGATAGCACTATGATAAACGAACACTTTACCTATACCAATGGCTTTATCATGGAGCTAGTATGCACTACTTTAGAGTGCTTAGATCTAGGTTTGGAAGCTTTAGGCACAAACTTATACGGAATGAAAGATTTTTCCTCACCATTTTACCAAACGAACAAGAACATTTGTAACCTATTTGTATATAAGTATACTAGCGTTTTATTTTCCAACTAGTAACTTATTTACCTGTCCTGTCTCTTTATGTTACGGTTTGAGACCTAGTCATCCGTTTATATCTACTAATATCTTTATTGTTGTCAATATCTCCGGGAAATGATGCAATACATAACTTACTTTTCCACTATCTGAAGGCTATTTCTCTGTGATGACAGTGTCTTACATGGGTACAAATATCACCCCTCGTAGCAATAGCGCCGACGAAAGAAGCTATTCGAACATTTCAGGGCCTCCAATGCATCTGTCATATTAGAATTGTTATATATCTGATTCGTACAATGCTCTAGAAGAAAGTTCATGTTTACATATTTGCCAAATCTTGAACTTACACTGACCTGAACATTTAGCCAGTTAGCAGTGCACTTGTGGTGGTACTATAGACGAAATAGACATACGTACTAAATGAAGAACATTGCAAGTACATCTCTTATGACACCACAGATGGCATTGACATTTGTACAGCACTGCAAGGAAGTTCCACCACACCTTTGATGACATAACTAGAGACAATGACATTTGTACAGCAAGATAAGGAAGTTCCACCACACCTTTGATGATATATAACTGGATATATAGATATTTGGACAGCACGAGAAGAAAGTTTCAACCGCACTTTTGATGATTTTACTTGGGGCATTGATGTCTATACAACACGAAAAGGAAGTTTCCACCACATCTTTGATGATATAACTGGAGACATTGATATCTGTAAAGCACGCCAAGACACCACCGCCCTTTGATGTAAACTGAGACATAATTTAATTCAGCACAAGAAGGATGTTTCAACAGCACCTCTGATGACATCACTAGACACAACACAAGAAAGATGTTTCAACAGCACCTCTGATGACATCACTAGACACGTTGATATCTGTACAGCACAAGAAGGATGTTTCAACAGCACCTCTGATGACATCACTAGACACGTTGATATCTGTACAGCACGAGAAGGATGTTTCCATGGCGCCTCTGATAAAATCACTGGCTACGTTGATATCTGTACAGTACGAGAAGCATGTTTCCACGGCGCCTCTGGTAAAATCACTGGCTACGTTGATATCTGTACAGCACGAGAAGGATGTTTCCACGGCGCCACGATTATTACCCTGTAGCGCCCATGAAACACCTTTCTGGTACTGTAAGTGTTATTTTAAATTTATTTACCAACAGCTGTCTAGTACTTACGCCAGTATTTCCAGTCGGTGTCAAAATTGCCGCGATCAATCATCCGATTGTAGTATATTGGTCTGGTAAAGCATTTTATAAACGTTACACCATAAGCATGAAATGAGTTCCTGTAGATTCTCCTAGCTTTCCAAAAAGTTAACATTTAACAGTCTATCATAATATTGCTTTGTTAATTGTGTTACTCAAACGTAAGCGGGCGATAAGCAATACCTACCATTAAAACATTCAGACGAACATGTTCGTTCCATGTGCTCTGAAAGGGAAATAATCGCAGAACTGTTCCGTCTCCTTGAGCAGTAACAAAAAATAACCCAAGACAATTACGTCCCCTGACAACCAATGTTCAGCCGTACTTACATTCACAGATATTACTTTTCGGGATAGGGTGAAAGGTCATTTCAACTTACTGTTACGTCGAAAGATTTCTGTCATTTCAATTTAGGCTAGTTTTCCTGAGTAAATATCTTACTTGTAAGAATGAATTCAAAAGCTAGGTGAAAGGTATTATATACATACGAATGACAAACACAAGACACCGATACACACCGAAACTACTTCACCAGCATTTCTCTGCACAATATAACATTCAGATATAAATGGAGTATCTCACCTTTATAAATGTCTTTCTAATTTTCCTTTCATATTCCCTTTTGCCATTTTTATTGCCTATACACAGATCTCTGACACATTTCCAAAGGTAGCAGAACGATTTCGGAGAAGGTATCATGTTGAAAGGTACAGGTAATGTACTACCGTCATCCATATAATTCATCCATAATTTTGTCCTAGCAAACTTCCATTCCACATCACAGTCACCCTGTAGGAAACAGAAAATCAGAAAGTATGAAATAGACCAGCCCTTGAATAAAATGAAAGTTAGACTAATTTGTATCGAAACTGATGTGAGAACTTATTAAAGAAATGAATTAGTACGAAAGTACGAAATGAATCAAAGGCATGAAACGGTGGTATGCATAACTCAAGAAAATATTCTTGGACAGAGGAAAGTAAATGAACCAGATTAATAAGATACACAGGTACTGTATCAAGATTTCCTAAACTTTGCCTTTAGTGAAACATTAAAATAAAGATCAGTAGTGTGAAAGTTAAATGTTTAACGCTCCACCACTAAACAGTTGGAATTTGTATAAAGACTTAAAAAACAAGTAGAACATAGTAGTAAACATAGTAGCTAGAATATATTATATTCGTTCTTGAATATCATGACAGAGGTAAAGTACAATTTCTTTCGTTTGCAGAGTTAAAAACTAAGTAAGTGTGAAAAATGGGCTACAATGAACTGTAAAACCAGTCTAAATTAAAATCCTAAATAGAATGTGAATATACAAAAGCATATCGGCAAAATACAACTTTTACCTTAAATAAAAGAACCACCTTAAGGTCTTTTTAATTAAATAAATATTAAATAAATATTAATACAAATGAAGAATATATAAAATAGCACAATGTATGAGTGTATAAAAATGTATTATTTGAGTTATTTAAAACTGACAAAGATTTAGAATTATGAGATGTACATTTTGAGATTTATAATTCAGACCTGAAGTAGCTGTTAAAGTCTGCATGATGTAAAACAAATGTACATCTTTTAATGAAAAATTGTACGGAAAAATAAGTGCACCGATATTGATGTAAGAACTAGGCAGTGGTGAGGAGGATAACGGATGCGTTTGGTTAAGAATTGATACACGTGATTGATATTGAGAGAGTCAGATTAATAACAAGCTTAAACAGGGGTCATTTAGGCGGAGAATTTGACGACAGCTCAGAACTGTTATAACAGTGTACATGTATATAAATGTACAGTCATAAATGTTGAATTTTTGAAGATATTTGGTTATTCATTTTATGTTCAAGGTACGGACATATTAAATTATAACGCCCGTCTTTCCAAAAGGTCTTGCGAAAAGTCATCTGTGTTGTCAGTATTGTTAAGTTGAAGAGACTATTTTGAATCCTTATTTCTCTTTTCTATTATATATTAAACTAAATGTTAGCTTAAATGATGTAATTGACATTCAGTGCTGTCAACTATTGTCTAATCCTATTCCCACTATATGTCTGTTTCTCAATATGTTAATCCTTCACTGCGAAATTTTAATTCAGTTCACATACTCTTTACTCTTATCTATCTCAATCAAATAAGACTTAAAAAACTTTATCGCTACTGTAAAAGGAGAGACAATCAAATTTAGAGAATTTATAGAAGCCGGTACATTTTGTCTACCGTTCTGTTGTTGAAAAATATATTCTTTACCAATATTATAAACACTATTCAGGCAAAAGAAATGTCATAGGCAACCAAAAACAGGCGAGCAAGATAAAGGACAATCATAAACAAATACCACAGACAATAATTAACATCGACATCGGTTGATACAAACATTTAAAAGTGTTTGTAAAGGAACCAAATGGAAGAGTCTGTTAACAAGACAGATATTCTTACTTGTACATCTTCAATTGAATTCTTACTTGTATTGCTTCAAAGGAATTCTTACTTGTACATTTTTTTGTAATTCTTCAAAGGATTGCTTACTTGTATTACTCCAAAGGAATTGAATTCTTACTTGTACTGCTTCAATTGAATTCTTACTTGTATTGCTTCAAAGGAATGACTCATCATGGCAATCAGCATATTGATGAGGACGATGATGATCACAACATGGTAGATTCCGAACAAGAAGAGTCCAACACCTTCTACAATATCCGTACTGTTCTCAGTATTTGCGGCCCCTGGACCCTGTCCTGCACTAAATACTAGAAGGTCAAAAACAGAATAAATTTGTATTCTATGAAATAAAATAGCATACTGAGTATCGTATTTGTAAAATTTACATTTTCCGTTTATATAAATTACCTAGTTGCTCGGACAATGCTATGTTTATGCAATCTTATATTTGATTTATTATTCCAGAATCTGTACTAAGAAACGTATAAGTGGAATTTTTAATATTTATTTTAATATTGTTTGAATGCACCAGAAACACATGCAAAGAAACAACAAAAGATATACAGTGCCAGGGCTTCGAATGATTTTTGAATTTACGATGAAATTTATGGTGTTTTGAAAATTCGAACAAACTTGTTCTAAGATAGATCTGAGAATAATGACGCTGTTCTGAAAACACTTGACTGTGTAAATACACTGATATATATTTCAGCGTCGATATGATTCAATATATTGTTCATTGGAAGGATAAACAACATTCAGAAGGTTAGAGCACTATAGAAGTTGATAAAGTAAATAATATAAATATTTTGTAAAATGTTTTGTTAAAATTAAATGTTTAGACATTGTCAACAGTTCTTCTCTTCATTTTCAGATCACGCGACAACCCTTTACGACAACAAAACTACAACATGCAACACTGATTTATACCTGCCCTGGAACCGTTTTTGATTGGTCCATCTGTACAGAGGATTTTGTTACGGTCACTGTCCAGAAGCAAGCATTGACGGACTGAGTGTGCAGAGGAAACAAGTGCAAACAGATTATATACAGCATGCGTCTTATATGAGAATATGGCTTATGAAAAGGAATAAGGAATGATATGGTTGACTGGTTCCAAATGCAGTAGTATTATTTTTGAGAAGTCATTTTATGAAGCCAGAGTGTTTCAAATTTTATCTATTCAGCTCACAAGACTTAAAGTCATACAATAGATTGTACAAACCAATACTGGAACAGTGAGTAAAAGCTGTTGTAAATACATTACAAAAATATAATGTAAGTAATTATTTAATACAATTATGGCCATTGTATTATTTTCGTATATCAAAAACTTGAAACACACTGTTGTTTTGGTTTACTGAACAGTTTTAGTTCTATTTGTAGGTAGAAAGATCATCCGAAGAGGCTACATGCTTGCATTCACCTTATCACGGCCCGTAAACGCGCAACACCTTTACAGCAGGTCAATTGGGGAAACCGTTGTGCCAATTTCCAATGGAGGTGTAATATCAAGAGAAATCTGTCTCGAGAAAGGTATGTGTTTGCTTTTTGTGTCGCTCTTTATGAGAAAAGGCGATACATTGGGATCGCTTTGTCCGTCGGTCCGTCCGTTCATCAAATGAACGTAACGTTGGCTATAACTTTGTCATTTCTTAAGATTTCTACATCAAACTTTCAAAATGTATTTCTTATGAAAAAGGTTGTGGTGCCGCCAAATTGTATAGGTCAAGGTCATATTTGATAAATAATGCCCCTTTTTGTACTTAGATTTTGTCACGAAAACTTTACTTTGGCTATAACTTTGCCATTTCTTCACATTTCTTCATCAAACTTTCAATATGTATTGCTTATGTCAAAAAGGTTGTGGTGCCGGCAACTTTTGTAGGTCAAGGTCATATTGGACAAAGTTATGCCACTCTTTGTACTTAAATTTTGTCACAAAATTATTGGTTATTCTGATAAAGCGTAAGAGGGCGACACAAGTGTTGTACTGAACACCCATCTAGTTTTTTCAAGAAAATATAATTTTACAAAAAAGGAAGAAAAAAGATATTTCAACGTTGCTTTTCGAAACGTCGACGCGATAACCCTTTTTACGGAAAGTCACATTCTAGACTCTTGGACTTGTCTTCTTCTGACATTTTGGAATAAGTCTATATAATTATTTAGTTGCTAGGCGTTCACAATAAGAATATTTGGAAAATATATCTGATTTTAAGAATGTTACAGCTGGAAATTTATGAGTGAATGTTGTACTAAGCCGGTAACAGTTGTACTACAAGGGGAAATGCCCAAGGTCTACTGTTTTGTCAATTCACATAGCCTAGTTAAATGTAATAACCATGTTGTCAAAAAATATGGTTTCCGTATTTTACCCCGTCTTTTATCCAAGAAATATTTATAAAAATGACATGTCGTAATTTTGTATTAGTTTTACTAAATAAGCAAAACCGTTACAAGCTTAGCACAACCGTCCGAATTGGAACCGCCTAGCAACTATATAATTATATCTATTTGCTCGAGAGTGTAAAGAATGGTAATATCTGGATGATACGTCTAAAATGATTTTGCACCGGAAGTTTGCAAGATATTTACGTCACTTCACTAACGTTGAAGGTGGTGCGCTTTAATGGGCCGTGTTGATAAAGAGAAACTGTGAGATCAAAACGAACAAGACAAGAGAAATGACACACGTCTAATGTCTGATATATTATTGAGATTAGAGCATTTTCATTGATTATATTTGTGTAATTCCACAATATTCTGGTTATTTTGTTAAACGTTATTAATTCGAAGCCAACGAACACTTACTTATTCTATTTAAAGTAGTTGAGGCCTGCCCTTTGTTGAACAGATACTCTAATAATTGTCAAGGAAAGAATTATCTCGATAGTTAATGATTAATTTAACAGGGAAAATTTTAAATATTGATTAAAACCTAATCATTTGCAAAGTTGCCATTAGCTAGACGTTGTCATTTAAATATTTAGAATATAACCGAATCTGACCATATGCTTGTTTGTTGCTCTTGGTCAAGTTAATGTCTCTATGAAAGGTTTTAATGAAAAGTATCTTCGAACAATTTGTTGTATTACTTTTGCTTTACTCTTTACTACAATAGAATGATTATAAAGATAGTAAAAAGATAACTAAATACTTATGTTATCAAATAGATCTGGTACTACATGTGCTTTAAAACAATTCCTACCTCCGCCAGGCCCAGGATGCTTAACGTTGATGTCAGTAATGCTAACTTGTCCAAATATTGACCAAAATAAACTATAAAATGTTTGCTTCAACCTGCAAATAATAAGACACAGATCTCTCATTATCATAATTTTTAATTAATTAATTAGTTAATTAATTCATGAATTTATCTCTTCATTTTTATGTATTTACACATTTAGTTTTTTATTTGTATTTATGTATTTTCTATAAATCTTTCTAATCAATTAATTAATTAATGCCAACATTTACAGAAAACTTCTCCAAACAGTTAATGACTGTATTTTTACTCTTTACACCGAGACTGTTTAGTCTCAATTTCAGTTCTTTACTACATCATCGTTAGTTTAGTAGCATGACGTTTTGCGAGGCTTTTCGCAAATGCATCGGGGCAGATATCCTAGGGTCGGCCGCGACTATAACAAATCTAGAAGAAGTCTTGCGACAATATCAAATATTTGCTAAAAGTTTCAGAGGACAATGTTTTATTGAAAATTAACTAATTACAGATAAAATTTAATTTTATTGTCATTTGTTGGGTTATTTTGCCACTTACCCTTGGAATGCTTCCGCTGCGTATACAAACACTGTATGTCCGTTCATGGTCATTTTAATCCTCTGGGTTCCATAGTACCAGTACAGATTGTGTAGACCTACCATGAACGAAAACAGCACCTAAACAAATACAAAATTGTAAAGACTTAAATATAGGATTAAGTGTGCAACAACACACTCGCATATCTTCAAATATGATACAAGGACATGCATCAAGGATTCCACTCTCTCTGTATATTTCAAAGCTTACTTAGACTATTGGAACGGGTGTATGTGCAGCTGTAGTTATATATGTAGTCATACGTTCAGTAAGTACTTTGTACATGGAGACTTTGTACAATTTTAATTTTGATTAGGAATCAGGATCCAAGTTTCAGTAAGAAAACTTTAGTTCATTTCGAAAAGAACATTGCCGAAGGGTTTTACGTATGTATCTGATATCTAAACTTTTAAACAAATATGATTGTAACACCAGTGTCAGGGAAATTCTTCAAATACCTTAATGAGTTATTCTTGATCTAAATAACAGTAAACTATAGCTGAAATACTTTCACCTTAAAAAAGCAGCAGTGAGTTTCCTATGTAAATACAGACGGTAACTTAAAGTAACCTACAAGTGTGAAACACAGGTCCACGAATCTATTGAAATTAACAAACAGTAACAGTGTGAAACACAGGTCCACGAATCTATTGAATTTAAGTAACATTTAAAGTGAAAAATGCACTGCGAATCTAGTGATACCAACAGAAATAAAAAAAATAATTTTCAACTGTGAGAAACGCCACTAATCTAGTGATATCAACACACATTAGCTGGATAAGTTATCAATAATTATTGCGAAAAAGTACCACCAATCTAGTGATATCTGCATTCAATAACTGAAGAAACTTACAAGTGTGAAAAGCACCATGAATCTAGTGATATCACCAATCATCCTGCCGAGCGATATCTGCAGAGGTCCGAGGACCTCGAACGCCGGCATGAGGTAGGTAGTGCGGGCAAAGCTTATCACATTAGCAATGGCAAACAATACATCGGACACTATCTCTGGGTCGTCCATTTTCCATTTAAACCGTGCTGCAAGATAATAAGTAATAGAATGCGAAAAAACACTAGAAACGTTACGAGCATGCGCATTGTATTTATCCGAGAGAAAAAAAAAACAGAAAAATAAATCCAACCGTCTTACATCAAACATTGTTTTTCTTATCCTTGAACATTTTAAACAGCCAAATTGCGTTAATAAATGAGAAAGTTTCTATTCATTTTTCGAATTTTCCTTTGTTGTTATTTGATATTTCATTGGTAATTAAAAGCAATAAAAATAGCAGCATTCAGCGGTTTTATTTAAAGTTTAGATAGAAGCAAATCTATTCAATATAACAACTTTTCTTTTCTTCGTATGTTTACTGCGATGCTTACATACCTTTCTGTTGTATTTATTAAATTTACTAAAATACTCGAATCTGTCCATTTCTCTTACGAGACAATCGCTCCATACGTAACTTATAAATGACGAATTTCTTACGAAATTTCAGTTGTTTTTAGTGTGAAGACCACATGTTAATTATCCTCCACTTGGTGTAGTTTTACTTATATTGTTATTGAGCATTTGCTCGTAAGATATAGACATACGTCCTTGATAATTTGTCAGTTTACTTAAACTTTATATTATCTTTTGCCCTGATCATTAAGTACCCTTATACAATCTACTTACAAGCCTCCATGAAATAGTTTCTGGGCTGATGTCTGGAATCTTTTATTTCATCTAGGAGTAGGTTGAACTGTGTGTAGTTGCCCTGCAGTAACAGGACACGTGCTTTCTTGGTGCCATGGAAATAACTGAAAATTATTTTCTCGCTTTGTACATATTCATACAAATAAAATGAAGCAGAGTAGAAATAAATGCTGACTTTTGCTTATGAATTTAAATTATTTGTTGCATCAAGATTCATTTCTGCTAACATATTCAGTTCAGTTCATATATTCATTGTTTCAATTAAGTTTGTGAGTCATTTAAAAAGAATATCTGATAAAATACATTCGTATAAAAAATGTCACATGAAATGACACGCGTAAGCCTACTTCTTACTTATCAGCCATTCTGGAGAATAGTTACATGAAATTAATTATATAACTGCTCTATAGAAACTTCTTGCAGAACGAACAAGCTCCTTGGGACATACTACTTATTTTTGTCAGCGTTTGTGGAGACGTATAACATAGAAATGAAATACTTACTTGTCAGCGTCAGATACGACGTATTCAGTAAAGAACCGCAGTACGTACGACGCCAAGTACATGGATAAGACACTATAATCCATAAAGTTATAGTAGTTTGTGAAGTACGACAGACCCCCTGAGCTGTATATCTGTTTACATTCTATCCACAATAAACCTGCAATATATAACGGCTCATCGTTGAAAAGTTCGGTAGTATATCGAATTGTTATGTATCAACATAAGGGACAGAGATGAGTTATCGAATTGTTCTATATCAACATAAGGGACAGAGATGAGTTTTCAATTTGTTCTATATCAACATATTAAGGGACTGAGATGAGTTATCGAATTTTTCTATATCAACATAAAGGACCGAAATGAGTTATCGAATTGTGCTATATCAACATAAGGGACATAAATGAGTTATCGAATTTTTCTATATCAACATGAGGGATAGAGATGAGTTTTCGAATTGTTTTATACTAACAAAAGGGACAGAGATGTGCTATCGAATTGTTCTATATCAGGTGAGGTATCGAATTGTTCTATATTTCAATAAAGGAGAGAGATGAGGTATCGATCCGCGAGTTGTTCTTATGAGTTGTTATTTTCAAACAACGGACGGTGTTGAAGTATTTAAAGTATAGGAAGAAATGATGTATCGCTTTGTGCTATTTCAAAAATAAGAAACAGAGATAAGATATGGACTTGTCATCAAATATCAATATGCAATGGCTAAAACATTAATATTTAACGGGAAATAATCCCTGTGGAGTACTAAAAGGGAAGGTAATTATATGCATAAGTCGCTGATGACGTCATCAGGTAGATTCATGGCGTCATGTTGTTGTTTTTCAGCTTTGAAGATCAAGCCTACACAGGTATGAATGCTAAGATATCAAGTTAAGACGCGATCATCGACTAAAGCAGTTCTATTTGGTGGTTTTAAAGGGTTACAAAAATCAAAATATAACTGAAATAGAAGACCTCATTAACACAATCATCGGATAAAAAAGATGAGCTATGAAAAATCTAAGATTTAGTAAATATGCAAATATATGCAAATTAGACATACTATTAGACACGCCCTTCTTTCAAAACTTAATTTTGAACCCCATTTTCTTTTTAGTTCATGATTGATTTTCACCTGAAATTGGTAAAATTAATTAAGTGTCATGTAGATTATCATGATTTATTAATATATATTTGAAGCTGCTGTTTTCAACTTAGCAGTAATACCTGCATGAATATTGAATTATAGCACAATGACATCATAAATTCAAAATTGCCGCCTCAATGAACCTCCGGCTTTTAAATATTCAATCTTCAATATTTTCACATTTGATAGTCCGATTTTATAAATTGTTGTATATTTGAAAATCAACAAGAAAAATCGTAAAACTGTACTAATTATTACGTAAACTGTGCCAATTGTTCAAATGAGGTGAGAAGCTTCATCCGCCATATTTATTTACTGTAGCAGCGGTCGTTGCGGTTGCTCAACGGGATAAAATATGTATATACACCAAGTATGTTTACGGCTCGGAAAGCGATCATTTTCGTTGCAGAAAAAAACTGAGAGCAAGCGTGAAGTTAGACTATGTCATATATTGAATAAGCACGTGTAAGTTGTATTTAGTCAGTCTTTGGTGGTCCAATATAACTTACTTAAATGCAAACGCACCTATATAACTTACTTAAATGCAAATGTAAAGCTTTTTTTATAGTTTCGTGTCAATGAAATGTTCAAATTGGGTTTCCAAAATGATATATTTTGAAAATTAGCTTTTCAATATCTCTTCATCCAGCCCGTTGACAAGAGCTAGTTCAAACACAATTACGGTTAATTTCCAACTATAAATCGGATGTCGTATTTTACTGAGAAATATCGCACAAATGTCTATATGATGGAAAAAATGTGAATTGCAATGCAATTTCGCTATATTCATTTGCCATTGAGAAGATTTCTGTTCTAAATCGATATAGAAAATTGCTTTCTGAGAAATTTTGACCCGAGATTGTCAAATCAACCGAAGCACTTCCTTGAATTTAACAAACGGATATTGCATAATGTTTGGAGCCAATATGTTTGTAGCGGGCGTAAATGAATAATTAATGATGACACAGACCAGAGGTGACGAGTGTGAGCGATAGCGTTTACAGGAATCTTGCTATAGTACATTCCATAAGAATAATGCACAAATAATGCTCGTTAAAAGAAAATCATTATATGTACTATCACATTGTATTGTCCTACATGAAACGTGTTGCACTATTTGACTATAAGATGCCAGCGATGTACCCCAATTAATACTTATAAAATAAGAAATCAATCTTACAGTATTATTGAGATAACATAGAACTGAAGCTAAATTATAATACTCTCACACACTATCAATTTCCTTCTATTAACCGAAGTAAAACTTCGCAAACATTCAGTGATAAAAGAGATAATAATTGCACGTTAGAGTACCATATTGCTATTAACCAATGGCGTCAGTTTAATAAATATTAGCCTGCAATAAACTTTGTCATACCAATACATTCAGAGACGGTCCAAAATGTCACGAAATAAATTAATCTTTATTTTAGACATATTGTCTGAATTGTATTAAAGTTGTAGCAATTCATTTAATATCAATATTGGCGTAGATGTATCAAAGCTTGGCACCGAAGCATTCCATTATGAATTAAATGAATCTCGAAATTTCTCAGTCATAAATCACCAATTCGCCAAATGACAGTTTTTCTTTTTCGGCGTAAAGTTGTGGTTAAACATCAAGTTACTCGTCTTAAAGAATAACACAGCAATAAAGTGTTAATTTATTTGGAGAACTATACACATGACGAAAGAAAAATACAACGTCTAAATATGTCTAATGCATCATGTAACAAAGTTAATTCAATACATATAAACAAGTTTCATAAATGCCTTTCCTGCAGACTAACGAAAATTGCGTTTTCATTGAACAATTAGTTACTTCGAAGACAGAGAGCAAATTATGCTAAGAGTAATTGATACTTGTAACGTTTCTAATACACTAAGTCTACAATGACAGCACACAGACTATTATGTTACATAATATGACGGTAACAATGAGAGCACACAGACTATTATGTTACATAATATGACGGTAACAATGACAGCACACAGACTATTATGTTACATAATATGACGGTAACAATGACAGCACACAGACTATTATGTTACATAATATGACGGTAACAATGACAGCACACAGACTATTATGTTACATAATATGACGGTAACAATGACAGCACACAGACTATTATGTTACATAATATGACGGTAACAATGACTGCACACAGACTATTATGTTACATAATATGACGGTAACAATGACTGCACACAGACTATTATGTTACATAATATGACGGTAACAATGACAGCACACAGACTATTATGTTACATAATATGACGGTATTAATGACTGCACACAGACTAGTATGTTACACCATATGACGGTAACAATGACAGCACACAGTCTAGTATGTTACACCATATGACGGTAACAATGACAGCACACAGACTAGTATGTTACACCATATGACGGTAACAATGACAGCACACAGACTAGTATGTTACACCATATGACGGTAACAATGACTGCACAGAGACTAGTATGTTACACCATATGACGGTAACAATGACAGCACACAGACTATTATGTTACATAATATGACGGTAACAATGACAGCACACAGACTATTATGTTACATAATATGACGGTAACAATGAGAGCACACAGACTATTATGTTACATAATATGACGGTAACAATGACAGCACACAGACTATTATGTTACATAATATGACGGTAACAATGACAGCACACAGACTATTATGTTACATAATATGACGGTAACAATGACTGCACACAGACTAGTATGTTACACCATATGACGGTAACAATGACTGCACACAGACTAGTATGTTACACCATATGACGGTAACAATGACTGCACACAGACTAGTATGTTACACCATATGACGGTAACAATGACTGCACACAGACTAGTATGTTACACCATATGACGATAGTGGTGTTGGTGATGAGCAAGTCCATACAGTTCAACAATAGTAAGCGTAATGTCTGGTAAAAATATTCTAGAAGAATTATGTGAAGGCGTTCATACAAATTAATACATACATGATTTGAGTCAAGCATGCGGTCGCATCGTAATTTGTTCTTACGTTGAAAAGATAGTCAACCAAATGGCGATATTAATAGAGTGGGAAAGTTCATTGGAATATTTTCTGGAATCAAGACTATACAATAGGAACATCGGACAGTCATTTGCATGTGATCTTTAACATCATGTCAACCCATCAACGTTGGCTTAATAACATTATACATATCTTGTAGCGGGTCTTATCGATGAAACAGGATTTATCATAGAGAACGAATTGAACTGTTCTCATTCAATGAAACATACATAAAAATGTAATCACAGTGTCGATTTACGAGTCTTCCTCTCATGTATATACTTAAAATGATGCATTATCAGCTTTTGAAGCATAGAACTAAATCAAATATCAACACCCTGTGTGCATTACATCTACAAGCGATTTTACTACTGTAATAATTTGAAGCGTCTACATGAACATTGGACTTGTTTATATACGTGTTGTAACCAATAGCAAAAGTGTAAACTATCTTATATAGCAGCAATATCATTTTGCCGGCCAGATGCATGTGCTGACCGTTTTACTTACTTCAATTCATCTTAAGAGCAAATTGTTTAGATTTAGTATATTGACATCAAATAAATTTAACTTTTTCTGTCAGTAACTACTAAAGTTCTTCAAAAACGTCAACATTTACTATATATTTCACATTCTAACATTAAGAAATATTTGTACAATTATAGTGTAACATAAAATCATTTTGATACAAAGATTTGACAAGCAAATGAAAATAAGTGAAGATTCATCTGATATGTTGAGAATTACTTTGTGTTATTACGGTTCTGCGGGTGATTATATTTTTGCTGATTCGTAATTCATTTGCTACGAACTTCGCGGTCATTTCAGATCGTCAGATCTCATCTGCGACATTTCAAATTGTATACCTTGTTTTGGAGCGTTTATTCAGTATTCTATTAAAAGAAGAGATATTTGTCAATTATATATATAGGGCTCATTAACAGAGTCTGGAACAACGCAACCTTAAGTTAGAGTCTCAATTCTAATTATCTTTAATCTGAAAGACAATACTGAAGGACATCGTAACCCGCTTGTACTTTGGTAAATGAAATGAATTACGAAACGGTTGCAAATGTCGAATTTAATTTTGTTAAATATAAATTAAAATTAACAAAACCTACTACTTGTTTGGTTTTGTTTGATGTAAATAGAGTTTTGTCTCCAGTGGATTCTGCTCAAATACCTTTCTATAGGAATAAATCATTCTGACTTGCTTAAGAAGACATTACAAAATTGTGATATATGCTAGTAACCGACGAGAAAGTTCAATACAAATGTTCCGAGCAGAGACGCGATACTTGCGTATTTTAGTGGTAGATATCCCGTACATCAGCTTTGAAAAGTGGGTTCAGATTTTAAAACACTTCATCACTGCTGCTTAGTTGGTCAATTTAAATTATGTTTTGATGCTGTAATTACAGATAAACTGTTACGGACATGTGTATGTAATTGCATAAAACTGACCTTAACTATGAATATATTTTACTTGCACTGGCGAAGTTCTTGTTACACATTTTTAAATATTTGCAGAAAGGTATTCAGATGGTAGTAGGACGAACAACATACTGTCTTACTGTTCTGTACATAACGAAGGGGCACTGTAACTATCAAAATGATAGTTAACACAGTGATTTTCTACCTCGGTTTACACATACTGTTATGACCTTTGAGATGCATCCGTAATTGGTATGCATGTTAACAATCAGCATTTCCTGATTTATCAAATACTGCTGGCCGTTGACAAAATTTTAGCATTGATTTAATATTTACAAAAACGGGTCTGTCAAAAAAGCAATAAAATTGGAATTTAGACCAAAATTCAAATGTCTTTTTACTGCAACGGTGAAACAAACTCAATCAAATATCAACACCCTGTGTGCATTACATCTACAAGCGGTTTTACTACTGTAATAATTTAAGGTAAAGTTTATTCTGTTTAAATACAAAATAGATACAAATAATTAATGACACAGCATTTACTTTTTTGTTCTAGGGAAAAATTGCTTGCTTCGGACTTTTAATGTAACAATAAACTTTTATTTTACTAGCAGCGATTGATTCTACGTTTACCAATGCAGATCATAAACAACTTGCATACCCTTACAGTCTGCTCATTGTCTGCACTTTTCGCTATTCAGTCAATACATTTTCGTTGAACAATCCTGTTAAGAAGTAATGATAGTGTCCAAATTCGAAGATGGACATGTTCATTTTAGAAATGCGGCAGAATAAAGGTTAACTTGGCATAGAACCAAAGTTTAAGTAAAACAGCTGCACGTTCCATCAACATGTTTTATATGTACGTATCTAAGAATAACACATCTACACAACAATATGTTCATACATACCTAATATCCAAAATACAATACAAATTTGTACATGTGTCAATAAGGTGCTTGCAGGTCTAAGAGTTTCTTTCAATAAACTTTCGATCTTCTCCTCTCTGAAATTAGAACAGCAATGCATCGTCTGACAAAAGATGTGATTCTTTTGTTTGAAACCCGTATAGCAATTTTCAAAAGGGAATTTCCCTCATATAACGTTTTTGTGATAATTTAAGTAAACATTGAAATTCGATACATTTAATATCATATCTCAAAATAGTATTCACGCAAACTTATTGGTTTGTTTTAGGCTGAATATTTGTGATTTTTACTTGTAAATGGCGTACCAAAATATGATTTTCAGAGACGTGCGTCACTTATGACGTCATCAGAATACAAAAATGACTGTTGCTGTGGTTCAATGTGACACTTAAAGGTACTTAACTAAACCCAAATCAAATCAAATTTTCTTTTAAATCTGGAATTGTAACAGGGAAATATAGTTTTAAACTAGCTTCTAAAACTTTACAATAGCCGTTGAGTATTTCCCTGTTTGAACAACTGCTGCAGAAAAACGAGTGAATGTTTTTGTATTTCCTGATATTGACCTGGGTGGTATTTTTGTCCAACATTCGGTTTGTTGCATGTAATAAACAGTTAGAGATAAACGTTGCAAATCATTGGAACTGAAGTTCTTTCAACTTTAATTCAAAATAGGCATGCTTATTCATTTACAACCTATTTACAGACTCTTTCTGGGTGACGTCTGGAAAATGAAAAAAGATATTTGAAAACTGGAAAACCTACTTTCGTTTTTGAAAAGGCAAAACATAACTTATCAATTATTTTGTTTAACTCAAATTTTCAACAGAATATGGTCACATTCAATGCAGTATGTCATATTTTTCTTTCTGGGGAGACATCCCGTTACAATTCTAGATTCAAAAGAAAATTCGATTTGATCTTAGTAATGGACCTTGAATACAGGTAAACAATTCTATGCATGTTAAATTTATTAAACGACCAATCATTGAATCCACGAAGGTTGACATGATCACAAGCTGGTCATCATAACCGAATATGTTAAAGAAAGGTCTGTCATGTGACTGTCCTAGAATCTACATATTGGAAAATAAGTTAAATTATTATTAGTCGCCGGTGGAAACCGGCGACTATATTTGATACGCTTTAGGATTCTTCAGCTGGTAGGAGAAGTTATTAAAATGTATGAACTTGTAACAATTTTGTTCTGATATCTTACATTGTTGATTGTTTGAAACAAAAAAAACTATTTTAAAAATCGCGAGGGAAGTTGAAGTTCGCGCTAAAATTGGCCCTTTTAATTAAAGGGGAATAACTGTTTAAAATGTGAAAAATAATGACCCTCCCCAGACCGGTGTTTACAATATCTTATACCAAGAGAAAAGATCCGCCTAGACCAGACCAAATTGACTTTTTAAAGGTTGGCGGGGCGGTGTAACAGCGTCGCAGGAAAATAACAACAACGATAACATGAACACTCTTCCAGAAACGAAGTAGGTATACATAAGTTAATATTTCCATAGCCAAAATAAATATCGATTTCAGCTTGGTTTGATAGATTTAGCAGTAATTTCGGATTATTGTTTGTTCGGATACTTCACTCACGTGTCAATACACTGGAAAAAATTAAATGGTACCTTTGAGTTTAATGTGCTTCTTATTTAATATTGACACGAAAGACCCATTTTTGTAATTCACAGGTCAAGTTTTATAAATTAAATAGTAAACAGATGGACTGCACCCCACCACTAGGGTCTGGTTAATTTAACAGTTTATTGACCACTGTGGTTACATTTCCAACATTTCCTGTAATTCAACAGGCATAATTTTAAGAAATGGTTGCATTTGACATCACTACTTACAGTCTGTAAATAAATTAGTTACCGGCGACCTTTGATGCTTTGCATCAATGCTTTTCTTGTTTTTATATTGTTGATATTGAATCAATAGAGAATGTAGATCTTAATTTTTTTCTATAAAATGGGAGCATATGATTGGGTCGAAAAGTAGGGGCAAACTGTAGTTCCTGTTAATTTTGAAAGTAGCTCTACAAGTAATATATTTATGTCTGTATATAATCTATGTCACTGTTTCGATCGAACATAAGTTCAAGTTAGGTAACTGCCAATGATATTGCGAATAAAAACATAAACTTTCAAATTTTTCAAACATCGAACATTACTGTTGGATATAGGTATTAAGTTACAGTTAAATGGAAGATAAATGATTCCTTTTCTAGCTATGTAAGACGAGGTGAAATCAAGTTAATAAAAATTGAAAAGTTTCTCCAAACATAAAGTATGTAGTAGCTATTCCTAATAAACGCTAAAAGAAACATCTTAGACGTAAGAAGCAAGTTATGCAGTATGATAAGTAGAACAGTCGTCCCGAAGGACGACTAAATGCACCTGATACTAACATATTAACCTTTTGATACGTTACTGCTAACACAATAAAGCCAAACAATTGAATAGACCCCGTAATACAATACTCAACCAAACTGAATTCATAAGTTACTGATGTACGACATAATTTGAATACTTACCCTGTGAGATGCGAGTAATGTGCGTCCTTCATGTCCCTAGTTGTCCTAATTGAGACATTACTCTCTGACAGCCGGAATGTGGCTACAGCCAATAATATAAGGAAACAAATGTGGGAGGTTGTATGAGTGAAAAACTTCGTGACAGGGCAGCGCATTATAGAACCAAGCTAAAAAAGAAAAGAAAAACAACATTTGTAAGTCCTATGATAAGGTTGCGAAATGCTTAAATACTTTTTAAGCTAGCATTGCCATAAGACAAATCTAATGTTCATTATAATATTTGAGTGACAGTGTGAAACCCCAGTGGCTTCATGAATATTTTACCACATATCGGATCACATACTGCACTACCTTTTGTACCATATGTTGCACCACATTTTTCACCACATATTGTACTCACAATATTCAACGGTTTGAAAAAATCAACTCAATTACATTAGCTTGTCTTTACAGTAGCATTCAAGTTTTATTTATGAATGCTAGAAAAAGTGTCGCTTGATAAAATATTTAAACTGCGATTGAGACATGCATAATTGTTTGGCCCTGTTGCTCAATGAACAATAAAACATGTAAAAAACACTGGACATAAAAATTCTCTATCCAGACAAAGCGCAAAATATGTTCATTTAATATTAAAGTTAATGAGATAAAACGATGTGACATATACCTTGGAGTTTGGAAATATGACATAGACTGCACACAGGAAAGGAATTGCAGGTAGGAATAAAATAGCATAAACACTTTCTCTCAGCCAGTTGTATGACTGCAGGAAGCCCATCTCCGACCCGTACCAAATACTCGTCATATGTTGCTGACAATTCGGGTGAGCAACAAACTGAAAATAAGCCATTAATAAATAAAGTTTGAAACGTTTTGTCACGGTATTATCAGTATTCGCTACAAACTTGCCGTTATTGCTTGATAACAGCATTGCTTCTACATTTAAATTATCTAAAGGTAGTGAATATACCAGCATCCAAACAACTACAGGGACGTACCTCTGAGTATCATTAGCGCTGTTGATTAAGCCAAAACCCTTACTGTTGAATATGATTTTGTAGTTAAAAATTCTTTATAAATTATTCTAGATGGATGTTCGAAAGAACACCTGTGTCGCCCTCTTACGCTCTGCCAGAATATTCAATACT
Source organism: Saxidomus purpurata (assembly GCA_022818135.1). Classification (NCBI taxonomy): domain Eukaryota; kingdom Metazoa; phylum Mollusca; class Bivalvia; order Venerida; family Veneridae; genus Saxidomus; species Saxidomus purpurata. Next base: position 32,289,615 of record JAFMSR010000002.1, read on the forward strand.
TTTGTGACAAAATCTAAGTATAAAAAGGGGGCATAACTCTGTCAAATATGACATTGACCTACAAAACTTGGCGGCATCATGACACTTTTGTAATAAGCAATGCAATTGTAAATTTTGAAGAAGAAATGTTAAGACATGGTAAAGCTTTAGCCAAAATCTAAGTACAAAAAGGGTCATAACTATGTCAAATATGACTTTGACCTTCACAATTAGGCGGCATCACGATCCTTTTGTTATAAGCAATACAATTGTAAAGTTTGATGAAGAAATTTTAAGAAATGGCAAAGTTATAGCTTACGTTAAGTTTATGTGACGGACGGACGGACCTACCGACGGACAAAGCGATCCGATCCCTATGTATTGCTTTTTCACCTTAAGGGCGACACAAACACTTAATTTAGTAGTAATGAACAAATATTTGCATTTTATAGCGTGGCATTTGTAGATTTTCTGTCGATATAATTTTTTATGGGTCAAATACACATTTTTTCTTGTACGACAGGAGATGCCGTATGATATTAGCATGCATAGGCTACGATTAATTTTTAACGACTGTGAATATTCATATGAAAAATTAAAAAGGTGACCAGTTCCTCACACAAATTTGGCAAAGGGTCAATATAAATCCCACACACTTAATGATCGACAAGTATAAAATGTGTTATCAAATATATCTAGCCATAGCATCTCTTCCTAATTGAGAAACATCGGCTTCTTATAACCAATCATATCTGAAAGTTAGGCAGAACAGCCATGTAAACGAGAAACTGTTGATATTTCTTTATAAGCTGTCAGACGTGACTGACGAGTATATTATATGATGCCGACATTACAGGAAAACATGGAGAAATCACTGACGGGTGATGGGATGATGAGCTAGGCCAATGTCCTCAAGAGCTCGTAACAATTAAGCGTAGCTAGAACATAGAAAATGAAGACTTGTAATGCAATGATTTAATCCAAAAGGCGACATATCATATGCAGAAATATGGCACCATACGCCTACGCTCTCATTGACTTATAGATACGAATTCATAAGATTTCACGGCACTTTTTTATGCCTGCATGCATCAGTTTTATAACTGTTCGTACGTTGGTCGTATGTACTAATTAAATTGAATTGAATAGCTGAATACTACATATGATGTCATAAAGATTGAACAACCAATTTAAGAAATTAAGATGGGTTTGCATTTAACCTACTAGTATCTCTTTCAAAAACGGCAGCTCTATCAATTAATGTGTTGTTAGCCTATAGAAAGAAATAATTAATGTTTAATTTACTACGACATTCACTATTTAAACACAGACCACAGAAAGTTTCGCTAAATTGTAGCGTCTGAAAATGTATCAGTCTGGTGTTTTATCCAATTATACAATACAAGATAACCGCCTTAAAGCATCAATTAGATTTGATTACATCCAATAACCCGTAAATCATCTTGTAGATTGGGACTGAGGAGTTAAGTGTTTCCCGCACTTTGTTAGGTCTTTGATTGCATGCAACTTGACGTGATATATTGATTGCATGCAAGATATGAAAGGGATAAGTCATGCAGCTATTACTTTCTTTATTAATTGGTCTTGCACTGCGAGCAGTTTCATTTCTCATTTTAATTGATAGTTTTTCCAAGTTTCGGCCGATGCGTCGGGAACTGCCTCTGCAGAAAGCAGAATTTTCCAATAAGCGAAAAGTTTGCGCAGTGTGCTTTTTTCAAAAAAGAAAAAAAACTGTAGCGGGAATGTGCACACTAAGCAAACTCAGAACGCAATTAGCGGAACAAAACATGTAAGATATTTTAAAAAGCAGCAGTAAAGGTCTACAACGTATTAATAATGTAGCAAATTATTCTAAAATATACTCAAAATAACAGTTTCTGTTATAACTTAAAACAACAAAAATCATGTCAGTTTATGAACAGAAACATGTTAATTCCATAATGTCAACTCTGCAACTTTCAAAATGCAGACTTTACTTGGAGCTGAGTAGGCCCAGTAAACGGTTTCACCGATTTGAGGTAACCAAGAATCATGTTTGGTTTTCCTGTTATACACATGGTACAGTACTGTATTTACATTTCATTGCTGTCATTGCTTTGTTTATTTATGTTTCAATGTCTTGTCCTTTTCGATCCACGTCATCAGATCACATCGCTTGAAGTAGTGCAAAGCGTAGATCGAATTATTTTTATTGGTCTCTCAAACAATTTATAAAGTTGACCATGTGATTATATTTCATTCAACGTACGTTTTTATTTTCGTGCTCAAACTAGGTCAAGCATAAATAAAGTTATATAATTACAAAGTCAGATCTTGACAGACAAACACAACGACACTGAGAGTCAGTCATCAGCTGATACATGGACATACTAGCACATTAAGAGATTCATGTTGTACACATATAACATTACATGTATATGGTACGTGTTTCTAATTGGTCATAAATAAGGAAATATATGTTTCATTACTATTTAAAGCATTCCTAATTACCAGCAAAAGATTCTAACAGCTTTGTTACGCAATACCTTACAAAACAAACATTTGAAAATTACGATGCATATTGTTTGAATACAATCAGCAGAAAAAAAGCACGTTATTACTATAAGATGTTATTTTTTTACGAAACAATATACCATGTTTAAAAGCCATCCTAAAACATGCTGTCCGCATGTAAAATTCAGAGCGTACTAAAATAATATTTTTGGAAAACAATGTTTTGGGGATCCGCTAATTCTACGACAGTACCTGGCGGCTTACATGCATACAGTTGTGATACACTTACATCGCTGATGCCTCTTACCTTTTTTTCTTGATATCGGATTGCCATTTTCAGTCTCGCTAGTGGATCCCGTTTGCCATTGTCCGAGCAGCAATCACTTCCCTCACTCAGTACTGCCTCTACCTCTTGTGTCCCGCGACACAAGTCCATCAACTCGCATGCGAAGTTCATACATTTTTCAACCAAACTGAGGTATTCGCTCTGAAAAAGAAATGAAATACTTCCCTTCAAATTAAGATCAGTTGTTTTTAAAGTGTTTGCCCTTTAAATGAAATTGAACTATTGAGTTAAATGTATATTTCGAAAAGAGTGAAGTATTCGCTATATGGAAAAGAAATTACACATCTTCCAGCAAAGTGAGATGTTTGAATAGTAGAATGAATTGAATTATTTGCTCTTCAATTGTAAGTTAAAATTCGAACATCAATCGGAACCACTAAATTTGTATAATGCTCTGCGATTGGACGCTACACATTTCAAAACTGTGAATAGATACAGAATGGCCTTGATTATAATATGGCAATGTACTTTAACTATGTACAATTAATCAACAAGATCTTCTTTTATCCAATTTATTCTCAAGCCGTGCCGAATCTACACTTTCAATTAACAATATTAGGTACATTGCATATGGGACTATTGTTTGAATCACACCGCTAATTGAAAACTAGTATTTAGTATACATACTGTAGTGAATAAAAGTAAGAAGAAAAAAGCAATCAAACATTTAAACTTAAAATCGATGACCAACATTGTACCTGATTTGTGTTTAAAATAACAATTACACAGTTCGGCAACGAATTTAATCCATGAACCACTCAAGATATAATATCCGGAAATCATTTATTTGCCAAGAAACTATGATGGTTCGTCTCGTTAAAAACAATGTAAAGTAATCATACACTTACTACTGCCTTTTTCATGAGTAAACAAATTAAATTTGCTAAATATATCTTATACTCTGTATAGGCAGTAATTGGTGACGTAGAAAACTCATTAATTCAATCATTCAAACTATTACAAGAGTATGTACACGGTACGCATTCTCTCAATAGTACAAATATCACAGCCTTTCCTCTTTGCCTGTGCAACTTTAGGAATTTCACTTGAAGAACATAACATCGCTCATGCCTGTGTTCTATAGTTACAATTTAATCTCGTATTTCAGCAACTTTTCATTATATGTTCATGCTCTACTATAGATATGCATATATGATAAAGTTTCGCAGTTAAGAACGCTTTCAATATTAAGATTAACATTTCAGAACATATTTGTCATTTTCATACTAAAAAGGTCTCGAGGATAAAACCGACTAAGTAATGACACCACCTTTTAATTGCTGGTTTTGTGGTCTTAATGCAGGAAAGTTGGCTGTGAATAAAGCTACAGTGTAAATGGACTGTGAGTGACGACTGGTTTGAAAGAGATAGGATAGAACTGATTGCCTGAACTTTTGACAGGATAAGGGTATTAACTCTCTCTCAGTAATGAAGTTTTGACAAAATACTCATCAAGAGTGATGACGCACTGACTGACCCACCGTTTGAACGACCAAGAAACCAAGACGATATTTTTACCTTCTGAAAAATGTTTTTATCACAGAGATTGTTGTTTATGGAAATACATAAACAAACTTGAGGCAAGGACATAACTTAGTTTGAAATTTTCAACTTACTATTTTGAATTTTCAACTAAGTATATTGATTTTTTATGTGAGAATCTTGCATTTCCAACTTACTGTCTTGAATTTGCAACTTAGTATCTTGAATTTTCAACTTTGTAAGTTAAATTGTCAACTTAGTATCTTGAATGTTCAACTTAGTAAGTTGAATTTTCAACTTAGTAAGCTGAATTTTAATTGAGTATCTTGAATTTTCAACTTACTATATTGAATTTTCAACATAGTTTCATACATTTTCAACTTTCTTTCTTCAATTTTCAACATAATATCTTGAATTTTCCACTTAGTTAGTTGAATTTTTGAGCTTAGAATCTTGAATTTTCAATTTAGCATCTTGAATCTGCAACAAAGTTTCTTTAATTTTCATATTAGTATCTTGAAATTTCAACTTGGTTATGTTAAAAAAAATCAATGGACCAGGTTTAAAATTAACTAGTACATGTACATTTTAGTAATGGGCATATACCCTTCTTTAAGTTCGCCTACGCTACTGTCGAAAATTACATTTGACGTCATAGGCGTACTGTAGACACGATATTTGATCCTGTACAGACATAAAAAAAATACATTTAATAATAACATTAATTTTCGTTTGGCAAGAAAGATTAACATAAGGTGTATTATATTTCTAAAAAGAATGAGTAATCACTTCAATTTTCGTATTTAAAGCATCTTGACATGCAAAGATGTAAGCTAATAAGCTAATTATGTGTTCATTATCTCGCATTATATTTGCCGAAGTTTTTCATCCGCAAGCAAATACACGCAATTTTATTATTTTGGTATATTTATTATGTATTCTATTTCAGTAAGCGATGTCTAAAAGCGACTTAACATGCGTGTTAAAAAAAGTAAATTTGACTACGACTTTTAAAAATGATAGACTCTCTTGCGGCCCACCCTAAAGAATAATAGGCTGGTAGCGTTGTCTTGCTCTTAACTTATCAGCTGCACCTATAGATTCCTCTCCCTTTCTAGAAAAAACATTTTCCATCCACGCTACCTACATTGTACCTATAATTCTATTAGTCCTGTCTCTTCTTCACCCTTAGAATTATACATTTCTGATCAAACGAAGTCTAGAAACCACGTGGTAAACTGACGTAGACTGAACGAATACAGGGCTACTACGGTTGAAATTTTCTAACGCGCAGTCAATAATAATTATTATAATAATAACTAAACAATTGATTTTCTGTAAAAATCACGATCACTCGGACCGGTATAAAAATATCTTTTTATTGAATGGTCTTATTACTTGGAAATTAATCATCTGGTCCAAAGTGTTTTATCTTGATATCGAGGACGATAGTAATATTATGTGGTCCTATTAGCGGCAATTTACTGGACAATCAAGACATTCAAGAGGAATGCATAGTTTAATAAGTGTTGATTAAATAATACTGAAAGCAATCTTTGATAAAACATCTATAAAGGAAATATGAAAATTCATTTAACCACAAGTTTCCAATGCGGAACAGATGTTTATAACCACAAGTAATATTTCTGGCTTTGCTCGTTTAATCCCACACCTACTAAGATTAATACCTGATAAGTTTGCCCTCATAAATTGCCTCGCAGGAATTGTTTGCACTTTGTATACTTACAAAGCAAGATACCTTGCTCTAACAATTTCTGAAAATTTGATATGAAATTGATAGCGGAACTAATTACAAGACAAATTGCACGTGCTCTAAGAGCGTCGGGGTGGCTTATGTGTATTTCGTGTACGTCTTTTACAAACATGCAAAGAAAACGTGTTTCTTAGATTCTCATTCATTGTTCACATTCCAACAGTATAACTTTTCATGCTGGCATACCTCTGTTTTATCAGAAATATAGCAGGTTTATTAATTCATATCCAATTTTCAATCATATACCGGCAGGTATGCAGCGCTTCAAGTATTACTGTAACAGACCTGTTATAAGTTCCGATTGGCACACGATAAGAGTGTTTTATTGTTTAATGCAAATATAATTCCGAAATGTAAACAAATAACCCGCTAAATACGTTATGTTTTCTAGGAGACTCGCAAGAGTTAATAAATCTAGTTAAGAAGAGGCATTTCCCGCTATTAAATAAAACGTAATGAGCTCGTATTAAGAGTTTTTTTGGGTGAATACAGGTTGTAATGGGACTGAATGTAAAACATGGCTCGCATGAGCCTGATGTCACGTTGGAGGTTCTTTAGGGCCAGTGCAGCTAGTATGCTTTAAACTCCCAAATGAACCCGGGAAACCAACCTTTACAAGGCGATAACCATTACTCAATATCTTAATTTGTAACAATTCACGTATTCCAATGCACTTAAACTTGCTGTACGGACGAAAGCGCAGTCTTTGTAGCTGCAGTGTAAGAATGAATGCACAATAAATAAGAAAAAGAAACTAAAATAAAAACGAATACCCGGTCATACAATTTCTTTGGAATACTTGCTTACTTTTAATTTGGCATACGTTACAGTGTGATAGATTTTGCCATATGATAGTGCAGGTGTTCTTGCAAAAATGACTGAAATATGGCAATATATCTGATACAGGGATATTTACTGCAGTTGTGGGCGGGCTTCATTGGCATACACAATGTGCCATGTAATCAGAATGACTTTACAATACATAGGCAAAACATTGTAAATTATATGTATTCCACCTTCTTGCTTGCAATTATCTGTAGTTTGTTCACGGTCTACCGTTCTTGTATAGGCGTACATATCTGTCTCTTATATTATGTAATTGACAGACCATGTCTTATTTTTAAGCATGTACCATATGTACCATGTTTGACCCGGCATGTACTGACGTCATTTCTGAGCGCATCAGCACAGAAAATGTACACCTAGTTACGTGACTAACGACGATTGTTGTCTCAAATCTGTTCAATAAGTAATTTAAAGATATCTGATACTTGTTATATTTTATGGTAAAGGTAAGTTAATACTCATAATTGCAAAATCTAAGAACTGATAATTACAGTTATTATCGAGCAAGAGACTGTTTCTCTTATTATTGTTTCACACGATATCTGTATGCAAGCATTTCCTTGCTTCAGTTTTCAGCTTATTACAGAACTTGCATTATACAATGTATATAATAATTCTTATGCAACAAGTTTGCCAAGTGATTTTTTTCTCAACATTTTGTGAAGACAAATAAATAGAAATGGAAAGACAAGATGTGAAATAAACAGAAAATTGTGAATTTAACAGAAAGTAATTGTGATGTAATCTGACAATTATGTGAAAAAATAGAACGATTGGTGATGTAAATATGATCTCTCTTGCCAAATAAGTCTAATATAGACCAAATATGTAACTTTGACTTAGCAGTTGGCATCTTTGAGTTAAACTTTGTTTCTTTTAGAGATATACAGTTACTTGTTGCCAGGACTATCATAACTGTGGCACTAAGGTGTTAACAGAAACTGCTGTCAAACTCATTATATTTGCTAGTCATAGTTGTCAATATCTAAGTATCTTTTCCATCACTTAGAACAAACAAACTTGCGATAAAATCAGAGTAATCAAGAGGACAGGACAAACCTACTCTCAGAGAGCATTAAAGGGATATAACTCGTTAGATTAATTAACTCACCTTGAACTCTTTCTCTATTTCTGCAAGCTTCATCATTTCCTGCCTCAGCTCGAACGTTGTCATGATTGGATCCGGGCTCGATAGTGCCATATATGCAGGACTTGCCAGCGCACGGTAAGCATTCAGCCTTGACCTTGACCTTTTAAGAGAGTCATAGTTCTGCTTCGTTACACAATCATTACATGTACATGAAATAGCGTGTGGTTTTTCAATGCTGTGATTTCGTGAAAGAAACATTTGTATGATCTCGTGGTTATTGTAATGAGCAGCTAATATAAGAGGGGTGATATCCGGCGAAAACTGACTCTTTTCTTCAGTCCTGAAAAATGCCTCACCAACACCCAGTTTCTTCAGTCTGTCCTCGCCAGCCATGAAGTTTGGATGTTCTGAGATAATCTTCACAATTTTCGTGGCGCCCTTGCTTATTGCGTGCAGAAGAGATTCCTCTATACAGTTAAAGCTCAGGTTATCAAGAAGTATCTCGATCACGTCTAACTTTTCACTGTCTATGGAGATATGTAGCGCACTTCTACCCATGTAGTCGAGGCAGTTCACGTTGAGGTTCGATTCTGACGCTTCCTCCACTGACATGCGGAGCACCCCAAGGTCTCCCAGGTAGGCTGCATTGAGGTACACTCGTTCCTCATCCGTCAGCTAAAACAGTTTCAATAATATTTGACATTGTGAGAAAGCCTAAAAAACCTTCGCTATTATTGGTGCGGTTAAAGATTTATTCAAATAAAGTCTGCATTGCTACACATGCTTCCCTAGCGACAAACAGTAAATGCTCTTCATCCGTCCTGCAAAATTTGATGGGTTTGGTACTCTCATGCTCAGAATGTCTTGATGCAAAAGATAGAAAATATAAACGAGTCGATAGTATAACTGTATTTACTGTACATATTTGCAGTTGTTTTTGTGCAGTTTAACTTCGAACGGTATACATACATTCTTTTTTCATTCCATTAAGCCATAGCAAAGGTAAAAACACATAATGTATTGTTCCTATAATCAGTGTTTCAGAAATGGCATTATTTCTGTAATAAATGTTTCAGTACTAGCCTAGTTTTTATGAAGTCGTGCCTCATCTAGCACGTGCAGAATGCTCATACATCGATTGTGTTATTTTCTGATCAAAGTTCTAAGCATTAAAACAGTAAATATCGCAGAAACATAATTGCAGGAAACAAAAACATTCTAGTCATTTCGTAATGTGCACATTGAAAGATGTAGTGATCGACAAAGCACAAGTGTGCTTTGAAACTGGAGTATTCGTGCCACAACAAAAACCAGGCATCAAAACAATATACGATATTAAAAATATCAGAAGTAATCAAACTCTTTTTCTTTCTAAAAGTAAGGCATCATTACAAACAGCCTATCAACCGACAAAAATCGACTTTAAAAAAAGAAATGTGAAATTTAAGTTGAAAGCTGTTATTGCATATGAAAACATATGCACAACAGCACAAATAAACCCAAAATCCGCTGTACAGTTTTTCACAGCTTGTAGTAACTGCTACGAAAATGTTAGTAAACTAATTCAATAATTTCAAAAATTAAAAGACATAGTTGCTGTAAAGCATTACATTGACACATTTGCAGTAGCGATCATTTCAACCAATATACTTAAATTAAGCTCATATTACTTGAAATTTTTCCAGTTTGTAACTATCAAACTGATGTCTTCAAAATAAATACCTAAGGTAATTTTAGGTTTTAGTAAATATAGGGAGTGGAAAGGAGCGGATGCAGATTATAAGAAAATATCGCTGAAAACTGGTCTTGTAAACAATAGCTATGCCAACTGTCAGAATTCTCGTATACTTAATTAATTTCAACCATTTTATATAAAATATGTTAACACAATATTTCTGATGAGCTTCACAAGTTTTACCATTTTTATCATTCATGCCTTTCATACTGACTCATGTGATGTAACGATTCTAATGAAACGGATCGTACTTTGGTGGTGCTTTGAAATTACCCTTTCATAGTGACCAAGGACGATATCTAGCATTGATTTATACTCTTAAAACTGAATATTACTAATATGTGAATCTTATAACAGGTTTATTTCCATTGGATATACGATTGAATGCGAAGAAAAATGGTTTTAACTGTACAAAAGATACGAAATAGTCATTAAAAACGATATACACATTCCTCATTAAAACGTAATGTTTAATGTAATGTTCCTTTTCATATCTTTTAGAAAAAAACGAAAACGTAAAACAACTTCTCCCTTATCGGTTTTGCAAAATTATAATACGCCTATTTTTACCACGTGCTTTAAAGTCAGTCTCCGTGGTTAGTGGGTAAGCTGATCACCGCCTAATTTTACGAGTGGAGTTCAAATCCCGGTCAAACCCAATTTTTAAAATAATTTTTCTTCCGGTTTTTTTCAGCTTTAAAACCACCATGATTTTAAATGTTTTCTGCAAATATTCATAAATTTTTTCATTCAAATCAAACTAATAATGATTGCTTATCAAAAGCTAATTTTAGCTATTTAACGCCACACATGTACAAAACTATTTTCGGCGCCCTTTGATGCTTTGCATCAATGGTATTCTTGTTTTTATTTCTGATATGTTTCCAAAAGCATTCGTTTTTATTTTAACATTCTACTGGGACATAATGTAGTATGGTCAATTGAAACTTCACTATAACTATATCGGTAAACTTACCTGAACATCTTCAAAGTTTGTAAAAAGTGAACCTTGAGACGGCATGGCTGATGATCGTTTATGATCCGCTGTTGTACCGTACTCCCCGCCCCTGAAATATAAAACAACCATCATGTTTTTATAGCCTATTGATACCATTTCCCCCTTTTGTAACTGTTTTCTTTTGTTTATGTGTTCGTTTGTTATATAAGTTTACCATCTTTCCACCATGTCATGAGATAAATGCATGTGATTATTGTTTGTACACTCTTGTGCCACCTGTTAAGTGGTTAGAGTTAATAAAGGTTTTGTTTTGTTCTGTTCTGTTCTGTTCTGTATTACACAAGGGATTTTGTCATATATCAGTTACTTCTTAAGCTCTTCATGAAAAGAATAGCATTAGTTTAATGTATTTTATTTGAGTGTTGAAAAAATTACCGGTCGTAGATTATAATTATGAGGAAGATAAATCACATTGCAGTGTTTTGTTGTTTGAGTCAAAATGTAATTTCCTTTTCCTTCATCTAGCTCTGGAAAAAAATGTCCATGATATAAGAAAATATCATCGTAAGCAAAGATGAAAATTAACACAAACAGTGGCTAGTTTTTTTCAATCAGCATAGCGATCAGTCTTCATTCATGAAGAAACTTCTGTACAGCGCTTTTACCTCTCATTGGCTTGGCAATTCTCTCTTACAATAACTTCAGCTTCCGAATGCCGACGATCAAAATGTCTATCAGCGATACAATTCATCAAATATTTTGTAATTTTCAAACTTCTAAGCTTCTCTATGCGATGTCTCTAACAAGAGAATCTGGTTACGTTACGCGTTCGACATAATTAAAGAATGCAATAAAGAAGATGTACTCTTTAGAAATGCATTTGTCTTATTCGCCCGTTTGACTAATTATACCAGTTGGCTCTTATTTGTTTTACATCTAACACCTTCGAGAAAATTGCATCATTATATTTCTATAAATCTTCACCTGTTTTACGCTTCTCGTGGTTCTTGCCATTTGTTTAAGCTATTTATGATTTGTATTTAAATTGCAGTATATGTTTTATACGATTGTTTCCAACAGAGTTTTAGTTTAAACAGCAGAGCAAGAATTGTTGTTCATATGAACAAGATGAAAATTCATGTGACATCGTACATTTGAATCATCAGTTATGTAGATTACGATGCCTTCTAAAAGTATCCAATTTTGAGAGCATAGTTGACAAACTTTGTAGTTTTCTAAATGAATTAATGAATCAGTGGGTTTATTTAACTTCTATCTGCTTGTATACAAATTGAAGCCTTGTATTTGGAATAACATGAAGTTGTTTCTAAAAGTAAAATTTGTTATGGAGTGATTTATTAAAAGAAGTGGTTTTCGCTTATGTGGCAGAGTGGCAGAAATGATGTCCATGGAATACCATCTGTTCATCTGTTTAACATGTTTCCCTGTCTTTAAGCCTACCTTAGAGTAATTATGCTATTCATTCAATATAAAAGCGATCGTCCAGGATATACCAAATTGAATGTAACGTAATGATTATATCACTGGCAAAAAAGTAAAGACATTACTGGCAGAATCGCATTCTTATTATATTGTGTTAGATTTTTACTCTCCATTTATTATATAAGCTTCATTTATTGCTAATTGTGTGTGCATATTGTTAATCAATCATTCATTCTAAATAGACTCCTTTTTGTAATGATTAATGCCCAGTACAATTAAAGAGATAAACGCACAATACTTTGAAACAAAGGGCAGAGTAAGGCATTTAAAAGTATCCAGGGATCATATGCCAGCAGCTACTTCCGTCAAATTTTAGGAGTTTCCTAACAATCTCCGTAAGACGAGAATTTAGAAAGGAGAGCGCGTTGTTTAAACCATAAAAAAACTTATTAGAGAGAATTATAATTTAAATAAAACTTGTGTTACATTGTACCCATGTCATCTGACTGGCGCACGAAAAAAGAAATGGTACTTTTGCATTTAAGAAATCACTGAAGATGCTCCTGGAAAATGACCCCAGATGGCGGAAGCGCTTTATTCTGAAATTCCAAGAAATGTTGCTTTTAAAATGTCATGTTTGATTTATGAAGACAATAAATTTGCATCATTCTGACCTACATTTAACTGTGTAGACAACACCTTATGGTTTTCATTGCTGTCTTCATATCTATCTAATCGTGTTTTTTTCTCATAGACATGGCAATTATATGAACTTATATATCATACTAAAAGCACTAGAATATATCAGGAAAAATAGTATCGAAACATTCTTTGTACTGGTTTTCAGCTCTACACTACTGATAGCAAATGACCTTGCTTTTGCGACCGTCGTAGATCGTGATATGGCTACAAATCCATGCAGTCTGATCATGATCTGCACTGTTCGCTATTCACTCGATAAATTTTCAGTGAGCACCCCTTTGAACAAACAATAGTCACGCCCAAAATGAAAAAATAATAGGTCTATTTCAGAACTTTAGCGTAGTCAGGGCTAAAGAAGGAAATACGACGTTTACAAATGTATCAAAATGTTAGGAGGAAAATCTACAATTACGTCGAGTAGAACTACAGTCAAATTGGCTTCTAGAATTGACAGAGCCTACTTTACAATTGCTTGTTACTACGTTCTTTGCGGCGTGAATGAAACCAATTATTTTAGACACGTACTCACAATGAGACTTGTTGATTTGACTTCCTTTACCAATCTTGTAAAACTACGTTAACATGTGACATGATGAAATAAATGAAATAAAGGCGTTTAGATCGTTTACACGGAGCAAAGACTTTGATAATAGTTCCATTCTCATAATCATTGTTATCACATTTCTAAGTTAATTCGTTCCCTTTTAAGCAGTACTTAATTTTTTTTATATCGATAGTAGATCTAACTTCTTCCAATTTATTTCAACTACTACGTTCGACGACTGGATCTTTATTGTGGCTGGTTTCTACCATGTCGTGCTGCCGTTCTTGAGTAGCCAAGTGTTTTCCTTCATTACCTATTTGATTATGTACCTTAGATATTGGCAACTAAGTCCGCATTCCCGAAACGGATGGCTAAATTTTGACGAGCAGTAGTTGAACTAAATACATGTACACAGCATATGGATATTATTTATAATGAAATTATTTATCGAAATGATAACATGGTGATAACCCTGTGTCAAAAAAGTCATTTAAATCTATATACTCAGTCGTCTCTTTTCAAATGAGTAGACTCACTGACTTGCAATAACTGAAATTTCTTAATGAGGGCATTGGTTTCAGTTATGTCTCTTTAAGTTGGCAGATATTTACGGAGGATAGAGCACTTAGCACTAGTTCTTCCTAGGATCGATAGTTAGGTAAAGTGCCCGCGCCTATTAATAACTGAAATATTTTTCAAATGGATGTTAAGCTAAAGAAAAAAGTAACAATGCCTTGTTTTAATTTCTTTGTCATTGACATTTCATCGGTGCAACTGTCAGTGTTCGCTGATATATTGATTTTGAAATTTCCTGTTCAATTTGGGATTTATACCATACATGAACAAATCTAGTATTCTAATTTAGTCTTACAGTAAGAAGGTATTTGACAAAAACTGTATAGCTCATTACAGTTTCTTTTTTGCCTGCCTGAGTTTTGATGTAGAGATTTAATGACATTGTTAAATTTTTCTGCATTTGAATTCTGATACTGCTATACTGACTCTAAAGCAGGGAGTACATATTGCAATCTTATATCACAGACACGAGAGCTTCTGTAACCAATGTAGCTGGCACTCAGGCTTTCAATCAGCTTACATTTTCCCATGTTCTTTTACATGTTTGAAGCATGCTGATGGCCGAAACAAGGTTACCTGAACTGGATTTAGCTTAATACTGCTGCATAATTTTAATTCTTATGTGTGTCGATTTACATACTAGTATTAAAAACAAATGTTTACAGTTTACAAAGACTGACTTTTTTAAGTTGCTGTCTAACATAAGATTTACTTACAATAGCTTTGAACTCAAAAATACTTATAGCTGCAACACGAAGGTGCTAAATATAACACTTATATGTCGGTGGTCCTAACGGCAGCTCAAACTTAGAAGTTGAAATACTGAATCGGTGGTGTAAAAACATTCATGATTAAACGACCAGACAGTTATAAATTGAAAAGACATTTTAGACCGACAAAAAACATCACTCAAACGAAATGGACACGGAAACAGAGACTGTCGTGGATATAAACGATTGTATATGTACACGCAGAGAACAGTAGCGTCAGTGATTACTGCCCTGGTACGGTCCTAGTACTCTATGAACAACCATTTGTCATGACGCTCCTTATATTCCCCTTCGAACACATTTAAAGGGGCACTCCCTACATCTACATGTAGCAGATTGCATTGTCGGAGTATGAATAATGTGTTCAATGTTGGTTAGTGTATACCAATTCGATTTTAGCTCGATTGTGAGGAAAGCTTGTAGCTTATCGAGTCAATCTAAAGCCCGCTTCCTGGAAAAACCAGTACTGGTGTCATATGAGGAGGTACGTTGAACGGTAAATGATAAATAAATACAATTTTGAGAATATCATATAGATCGAAAAATGCTTCATTTTAGCACACAAATAATCAACATAGAATCCTTTTGTAATAAATCGCTATCCACCAAATGATTGTATAACAACACTTTTACATAGAGTATTGAATGGTAAACAGTACTGCAACATATTTGAAAACGCTGATTTTTCCGATAATGACTGGATTGTATAGCTTAAAACATACTTGTAAATATTCTGTTATTTATACTTTTGAAGTAATTTAGTTCGACACCACTTATAGGGAGTGCCTCTAAAAGATTTAAGGTAAATCAAAATGTGAACAACAATAGCAATGCTTTTTTTAAATCTCACATATGTTTTAAAGATATACATTCGTAAAATATTCGGCCCACGTCTGTAAGAATATCGAACTTTGTGTCATAAATACATACAACGTACGCACAATGGGAGTATTACACTAAAGAAAATGTATTTATCATTGCTACTGAGTCGCCAAAACAATGAATATACATTGATGTAGAAAAACAGGAAACAACAAGCGGAAAAAGAAACAAATAGCAAATTCCCTTGAGATGGAACACATAAATCCGTACATTCGTTTGATTGTTTGAGGAACTAGAATAATTGTAGTTCCTGGACGTACAATGACCTTAAACTGTAAGACAACAGATTTCGCAGAAACAGCTTACAACAAGTGTAATGACGAGCTGTACTTACGGCAGTCGATAGAGAACCTGCTTTCTTTTTCTTGATGCTCTTAGAACACCCCTTGCTTTCCAACCTCTTCCTCCATTCATTTCAACTTCCGGTGTCATGTTTTATTTGTGTATGACCTCAAAGTATCACAGAATAAATTCACACTTTAACAGATTAAATTGAAACATATGCATCATTTTAGTTTCTTTCAAAGCGCAAACTTTTGTCAACTTCTTTCCATGTCCGAAGTCAAGAGTCATTTATAACAATGATTTTTTTTAGAGCAAACCGTGGTTATAACCTCGGAAGAAATTAACGCAAGGACTTTTTATTGGATGCTGTGTAAGCACGAACCGGAAATTGATTGGCCGCTGTCTGGAAATAGTAGAAGCGTAAATTTCCTCCTTATGATTTAGATCTATTTAAAATGATTTCATTACATCTATGAACATGGGGATGGTCGAAAAGTAAATTTATTTAACGACTCATAGGAAACCTAATATTTTGTTATACACAATAAGTTTTCTCTTCATTGGTCTAAAAAATTAGTTGGCGAGATCCCAACAAATTGTGCTAAAATAAGTTCATCTTCAGTCACTTCAAATTAAACAGCGTGACCAACCCTAGTATCTTTATAATCTTGATAATTTTCCCTTTATTTCACACCATTAATTTTAAAAAACAGCCGCAATAACACTACATAGACAAACTGTATCCAGCATTTATTTTATGTAGACAGAAATAAGTATCCGAACACCGTGCTTGAAGCCCGCACATTTCTGTTACATTTCATACAAATAGTATGGCATAAGAACGTGATTGTATCGATTTAGAAATTTAATCAACGCTACAACTAACAAGATTGAGAAGAAAAATGACAATGTGGTACATGTAAAATGTATTAATCTTTTGAACAATCACATTTTAACAACTTCTGTTACTATTTCTTTATACGAAATTCCATAAAGGTTATTATATCATTAACAACAACATCAACCATAATAAAAGCGCTGTGAGCGCTGAAGGCCTGGGGGCTATAGGTTAACTCCCCGAAAAACAACTTTTCACCACGTGTTCTGCGTTGAATCTTACCTAAAGCGCGGGTCGAAATGTGCAGAGAACGAAATTCAATAATGACACAGAATGAATGATTCACAAATATATGGGTGACAGGGAAGTTGTTTTATTATGAAATGTACGTTAAATGAAAAATAATCACATAGTCAACATTAAAAATGTTTAAGCCAGTACAAATAATTCGATCTGCGCTTTGTACAACTTCAAGCGATATGATCTGATGATGTGGATCGAAAATTATGTGTACCAATGACAAGACCTTGAAACAGAAAAAACAAAGCAATACCAGCAAGAAATATAAATACAGTACTGTACAAGTGATAACAGAGAAAACCAAAAAGATTCTGGGTTACCTTGTAGTTGTAATCAGTGAAACCTTTCACTGGGCCTCGACATGCAGCGTCATCGATAAATGGCGGGTGAATTTGACATGTTAGTTCCTTCTCGGGAAGTACGTAAATTATATCTTTTTTAGAGACATTTATTTTTAGGTAAATATATATGTTATCGTTCGTAAAAACAAAGTTGTCAATGAAATAACATCGGAAATTTGAAAATCAAACTACAAACTCTTATATCGAGCTTCGTACGTTTTCGTAAATTTCCGTAAATATCCGTACTTTTCCGGATATGCATATGATTATCTTCCGTAATCAGCTAACAGCGCATTAATTTCTAAAACAAAAAAAAAGTGTAAGCAGCCCGTAAGCTATATACCTTCCTGCAGTCGTTTGAAGTTTTATGTACTATTTTTATTTGTAACATGTTCTTATCATATGCGGCATTCAAACAGAAGATTGATCTGGTCTGTCTTGCACTACTTTCGCATAGCGCATGTTTACAGTTGTTATTCGCACATAGCACGGCTAAAATTCTTGCAGGGTTTGAAATGTGGTATACTAACTTAGGCCTTGGGGACTTTCAGTCCCCAGGCCAATAAAAACTACAATAAAAAGTGTATATCTTCACAAAAATCATCCAAACACTAAGCAAAGTAAATTATGTCGCGTGATTATATGAAAAGAAACCTTAGAAATGTATCATGTATGATATCGTGAATATTTTTCAAATACATTCATTTATCAAGATAGATATTGCGACCTCACATATATGCTCATGAACTTCAAATAGGATTCACTATAAGTAATACTAATGCCTTTTCATTACAATCATATTTCAATACATGTTTTTTGTTGTTTCTTTTTTGTCAAGGTAACGTCTAGTGTAAATTAAGAATACTTTAGTACAGGTATAGACCAGTCATGACTTTTACGGATATCGTTTGTTAACTACGGTGCCATTTGGATATCAAAGAATCTAGCGTTTCAAATATCTGATCAAAGTTTGAGACAAACCTATTTGTTTGTGCATAATACATGTATAGAAACAAAATAAGTTTATGTTTTTGTTCAATAGATGCAAACAAAGCACTTTCTAGCGTACGAAAAGTCCGACAAAAGCGTAAAAATGCTATTAACCCTAATATTTTCCAACAAAAGCAACTATAAGAACATTATTCAAGATTAACAAAAGACATCTCTAATAGGCATCAAAGAATTTCAATGTAAAATTTATTTGAAGTTCGAATTGAACTGTAATATCAGCCTTAAGATATTTACATACATACAAAGAGTTTAATCTTAGATTAGTTGAATTAATAGCATTTTTTTTCTAATCTAAACTTTGAATGAAATTCCTAGAACAGCAGGAATTTTAATATCGTGATTTCACTAGGCGTTGTGAGTCTAATTAGTACAGGGATTAGTCTATTAGTATAGATGTTTCACGTTCTATTGCTAATTACTTTAATCTCTTGTCTATCTATCTATTAATTAAATCAATCCGTGCTGCAATAAGTCACGGGGACATAGTTTCACGGTGCATCAAAATTAGCACATGCGTCGAAGCAAATTCACAGAATAAGTAAGAATTCGTATAATGCATCATCTTTAATAAGTTCAGAATTTTCCAGATTGTTGACAGGGCAAGAAACTAGTCTTGTTTTCTGAGTTGTTTTGTACTGGTTGTTTACGAGTTTTGAGAATAAATGATAGACGATGTGGTTTATCGTATATCAGATTGGATAAAGTATATACGCAGGAGCAATGGCCTAATACTGAAATACAAAGGTCATCGTCTACATGACAAGTATTTGCATACGGAACGTAATTCCAGAGCAGAATATATCTCCAAATGTGGAGTGGGTGTAAGGCATGTGGCATTTATACATTCTGCACATATTTTTTTCTACATGTAGGTTATTCTTACTTTGATTTGTTATGGAAATTATCTTTTCACCTACATTGTACAGCTACCTGAATTTTTTGCGGTGTTTTGTTAACATCTAACGTCAAATAAGGTAGTGATGGCATCAGTATAATTTAAACAGCGCAATTTGTCATTTTGATACAGCATGTATTTAAATGATTTGGAAAACTACAACGCAAGACTTTTTACATAACTAAGACTAGTAAACAATATACTAAAAACGTTCAACTTGGCTTTTCTTAAGTTGTGAAATAAACATTAAGAATTTAGTCTGAAGTACAGAAAAACAGTAAAAATATAAAGCACTTGCTGGATTTCGGTCATTCGAAAATCATTGGAGTTGTCCAAGAGTTAAATGAGGACTTTTATGTCAGGAGTCTTCCTAGAACTCTAGAACTCATGGTAGTCTTCACTATGTACTAGTACACTTTCTTCATTCTTTAAGAAGTCCTGTCAGTTTTTCTTTCACATTTATAGGGTGTAAAATAATCGATAAAGTCCAAATGTTAGTGTCTTCTTCAGAAAAACATGTTTTACATGTTATAATCACTTTGATCATGGATACATGGAACTCCTATACACTTCAAATAACATTAATGTGTGTGGGGCACGTTTTCTTTGAGTTATATGCTGGATTAAAAATCGGTTCACTCCAGTATAATTAAGAGTACACTAAGCAAATAACAGGATTATAGTAGGGCGATTAACTGAGAAGCTATGATAATTATGAACATTAAATTTTCAAAATTCGACGCGTCCGGTGCTGATAACAAAATCAGCTCGTTTGAGGTCAGGTGTTAGTACGTGGGTATGCTCGTGCGTGTTTGTGTGTGGTACTCCTGAATACCTTGTGCTTTAGTGCCTATCCGACTATGCTTTTATGTATGCAACACAAGATTAATACTGTTACTTTCTGCTTACAATCTCTTCAATTCTGTAAATGTTTTGAGTTTATATAGTTTGCATTTATTAGTTCTTCAAACGTGTTTGACAACTTTCAGACTAGTACTTGTGCAGAACAACCGACTATAGAAAAAGCAGCAGAACTTCGGAAAAAAAATGAGCAGGTTCATATCACATTCATATTCAGCTAAAAATCCATAGTTATGTTAATTATAGCTACATATACATATATTGCACCAGAAATGAGAAATATTTCAGCCCAGTCATCAGCATTGTTATGATACTTGGACTATGCTTTTTATTTAATATTTCAGTTTCACAGCGGTTGTTTTGGCTCAATAAATCTTTGCTCCATTTGTACATGATATCTTCTTATACAAAGTGGAATTTTTAAATATTTTTTTCCTGTGATGATGTGCATTGTCTTTGACTTTTTTAGTTGTATCATAAATCTAGCAAGTAAACTGCTGTATAAAATCTATTTTTAACTCTAACACTTAATATCGGGAGACCGGAACAAATGAAAACAGAACTGGGGCAATGATCCACAGTATATTTAAAGGTTAACATTATACAGCATGTTTTTGGTGATGCGATAGTGAAAGGAGGTGTATTCGCACGCTTGTATTACTTTGAATAACTAAAAACGTACCATGGTAATGATACAGACGTTTCAATTATTTTAAAGCCGCTCGCTCCCGGTTACTGTTGAAAAAAATATTTTTCATAAAATTTAAAATTATTATTCATAGATATAAAGCTAAAGGCTACAACAAAAAATAAGCAAAAATCTAGGTAGGAATTTTCAGAAATCAATTGAAACGGTCGGTTACACGGCACCGCTACACTATATAAAAGGTAAGTACCTGTTACTGGATACCCTGTTTGTCGTACAATAGCTTTGTAGCTAATGTTGACTGTTGATCATATGTGACGTTAAATAAGGCTTCTTTATCTTTATCTTTATATGTTTATATTGAAAATTCAAAAGCGTTTGCAACGCTTTTGAATTTGGCAGCGTATATTTTGAAATTTAGATATGTACGTGACATGAACTTATAGTGGAGCCTTTTTATATGGCCATATATTCTAAACTACGTTATTTACATACAGTTTGAAGAACTTTATTTTTTACGAGAATCTGAGAGCGTGCAGTTTTAAATATGACATTTAGTTGCATTGTCATCTGTAGAATTGTTTTAAAGCGTCGACATCAAATGTATTTAATATCATCATATCACGCCATATAAATATACTATTTATGTTTTTGAATATCAAACTCACACAATAAACAAACCGAACAAGAAAATTATCCTCGGAATAACTAAGACACAGTGTCCTCCAGACATCTGAAAGAAAATCTCTAATCCTCGATTTTTTCCTGACTTAAAAACTACTCTCTAGAAAGTAATCCGAGACCATTTAACAGTCTACAATCGTGAATCATGTCACATATGCCGTTAAAATGTGTTGTAACCTTTTCTTCTGCAGTCGTTATTTAGCAAGATGGACAAACATAACCCAAACCAAGAAAAAATAAATTCAATATGTCAAATTCATGTCATCAATCATTTTTAGCACCCTGTAGACGCTATCAAGATAGTATTCATTTATCTTGAAATTGAATGACATTATACTCTAATTTAAATTTTAACGTCAACACGTATTACTCGCAGTTTATAACAAGCAATTCTTGAGCGAACTGCATGCTTCCCAACCTTCAATACATAAAATGTCAAATTAAAACGTTTTAATATTTGTACACAGTGTTATAGTGTAAATGATCTGAGATTTTCTTTTGTTGTCTGAATCAAATTAAAAGCTGACTTGTTATCTGGCATTTTAAAATGACCCAATTATGTTAAACTTTACCTTTATAATTTTATTATGAAACAAAAGTTTTTATACTAAAATGGCTGCTGTCAAAATGTCTTGTAAAATTACTCTTAAACATGATTCATTAGTGTGCAATTTATCAAACAGAAAACGGTATAATTGAGAAAACAGTTTTTGATCGCTTCAGTCATTGGTTTAGAGACAACAGCTTTATGAAACTTTTGAATTACAGCAAAAAAATGATAATGTCGAAAATAGGTGTTTGCCGAGATGGTGATTTCGATATGGCATTAAGAAACTGCTGACACAGACTCAACTGTTACTATATTGTAAAAAGTACAGCTTGTCCTTTCTGTCCACTCTAATTTAACCAATACGTGAAACTTCTGTTGTTGAAAAACACGAAAACAAGGATTGATTGAGTAGCGGTAAGTTAATCTCGAGCATCAAACTGGACGCGTGTTTAGATGGAGACGGAACATTTCCGACTTAATTATGAAACGTGGCATTGACGCATGGGTTTTGACGAATTTGTCTCGAAAATGTGCAATATATCTTCCATATAATTGGGCCCGGCATCATCTTTCATAGAAGAATATACAGAAGTTTAGTTCCAATTCCACTGCGTCTATGTCATTTCAAACTCAATAATATTGTCAAGAAAATCGAGAGTATTAGAAACTTTAGAATATTCTCACGTAACATTCTCGTGGCTATTAGAAACGGTTTCGCTTCCTTAAACCCAGTCGCAAGAAATGAGAAAAGGCAGTTCAAAGTTTCTATTATCAATTAAACACCTATTAGAACCACATTCCGCATTCCACTAAGTCGTTCATTTGTTTAATAGACAACAACGTTCATTCATTTAATGCTGTAATCAATTTGGCAAATTTACAAACTAATGCGACTGGAAAAACACCCAGCATTTTGGTATATTAAAAGAATGGTTAACTGACATTTCATTTCACTTATGCATTGATACCCTTAGCAATGAATATTGTAGTTAAAATATTTTTAACTTTTGGCTGAATGAGATAGAGATGTACATGATGCCGTAAAGATATACGGAGATCGGTTAGTAATACTTATGTTTTCTTTTGCTTTGAACAGAGCGTGTTTATCATATCATTTAAATAAATAACAACTTGCAATATAAACTTTAAACGAACGAAAAGATGGTAATTGGTAATCGGTAATGTCCGCCAGACGAAAAGAAAAAATGTTTCGATTTTGTTGCAGAACGACCTTAGTCGCAAATTTTAGATTTATGATAGAAAAAATATCTAATTGCAAATTTATGTTTAATTAATCTTTCGAATGTTAGCGTTAGCGAAGTTGATATATTCGCGAAAAAAAGGGAAAAATTGTCATCGTGATAATACTAAATTTACAGTAAAACGAGAGTTTGCCACCCTTACCTGACAATTTTGTGTAAAATATTTACAAATAAAAGTTCGACACATATAATCTAAGCAGCAAGTCTCATATGATTTTCTTTTTTGATTCGCCGAGCAGAGATCTTAAAGACGCAATAGAAAATCATTATGATAACTAGTTTGTAAACCAACAATCTGATAAAGCCATCAAGTAACTACACATCACATATAACATCCACCTTTCTAATTAAGTAAAATTATACAACTTGATGCATTTCAGTGCACTGTAATTATTGTTACCTACACACTGATGATGTCTCCAAGAAAAATGTAGCATGTCACGGTAGCAGGTGGTTAGCAACTCAAGCCCTGAACATCATTTGAAGCTATTGAGGTTGTGAAATGTGGGGAATTTTGTAATTAAAGCGTTTTCTTAGCAGGGTAATCATGCAATTACTTCACATTGATTAGAAAGTTGCGCGAGGTGAATGATCGTTCTAGACCGTAATATAGGACAAAGAAATAACTCCAACCAAGACACAGATCTAAATGAGGAACAGCGGTATGACTTTAGTTTAAACATTATTTATTATCATATAAATGCATGTACAAATGCAATATGTAGTTACATATTCAAGATTTGAGCAGTAAGCTTTAAACTAGTATAACAACTATTTCCCGAGAATGGTTTTAATACATTCAATAAATCAAAATGATCAAACCATCAAATTGTTTTGGTTTAAGTATGAGATTCTTTCTATTCAACGTCTATTTCGCTTCAAGCTGAACATTAAAAATTGACATTTTTTATTTTGATTAAGCCATATATTTTCCACAAAATTCTCTAAAATGCATTGATTTTGAACATTGTCCTCAAAATTAGGATATCTTTGTACTTTCATCATCCAGTACACAGGTTTAAATATAAGTATATTTAACAAATTCTGTTCTTTTAAATTGGTGTTTTCTTACATCATATGACCTTGATACCTTTTATTTATCAAAATATAACGAACGTTTGACCTCTTACAGGTCATCGTTGATTTAAAATATTCACCTCTGCTAGGCAAATTAAATAGAGCTAGATTAGACAATAATTCGTTTAGTCCCTTTTCAATCCTTTTTGGATTACTCAAATAACTAAAATAAATATCTTTGCAAATACTTCAAACAGCTTTTAAAATAACTTTTTATTGGTTACTAGAGTCCCTTGTATTCTCAGTTTTCGATTTGCATTAAAAACGATAACAAAAATGTTACAAATTTCAGTGAGGGCAAAACTTAAAGTTAAATCACAAGAAGTCATTGAAATAGTCTTACATTTTTTAATGACAATTATAAAACAACGAATACCAAGTTAGATATTACATTTGTCTTGAAATCTGTCGGCGTCTACAAAACTATTCGTGTTGGAGTGACGTAAAACAGGATTCACTCAAAAAACACATACTTCAGGCAACTTAACACGATAATATGCTCAGCAACGGGTATAATCTACATTTTCATCTATTCCTGATTAAACTGAAAACATGTAATTGCCAGCACAAGCGCCTGCCTATTCATCGACTTTTGTTAAAATTTAGCATGTTACTAGTAGTATGTTTCTTTTATCTGTAAAACATTTTTATTTTTATTCCCTCGCTGTTCCCTATTACATTTTCTAATTGCCTCGGTTGGTTTGATAAAACCAATTTATATAAGAAAATATTTCTGGAAAAGAACAAAATCAGATTAACCATGTTTAACTGGAACAACTAAATTGCTTGAAACGTCCTACACATTTTACGCTTACAAACAGTACAACACTACTTTTTAAACATGCAATTTCTGTCATGTTAGTCTGAAAATATTACTTACCTTTCTATGTGATTTTCATATACGTGATTCTGCATTCCTAGCTTCGTACACATCACAATATTCACTATGTAACTACTTTTGTCCAGCAATAAATTTTCCTCTTGGCATTTTCGGGTTACATTGAAAAAATCAGAAAGGATTCAATGATCGCGAAACAGCTCCCCAAGGTGCAGCAATTCCTACTGACGACCTTTGATCAAAGACTGATGAGCAAAGGCATCTTTACGACCTATCTGGATGATTAGCCCGAGAAATTAAACAAAACTATTGACCAATTCATTAATCAAAATTTTGTGATCGATTGCGGGACGTCTTTCTACATTGAAAACAGACAGAACTTCTGAAGCAGTCCGTCAGCTTAGGGTGTGAAGAAATCTGATCGATTGCTTGGGATATATTTTGCATTTAATTAATGTACTTTCTTGCGTCATTGCCTATTTAACAAGTTTCTAAGATACCGGCTAGAAAATCTCCAATAGCAGTACCGTATATTTATTAAAATAATTTTCTGCTGTAAATATGTGTGCTTAAAGGTTTTTAAGACAGCCTTAAAGACAATTGAAAAGGAATGTGAGATGTGTGGCTACGGGGGGCCAGGCAGACCTGTGTATTCACGGTATGGGTCTTAGCCAATGATAACTAGCTTATGCTTTTCGAGAGAATCTATGCATATTTAACATTATATGGTAGTAAGTACTTTATTAATTTAAAACAATAATGGTGTCCAGTCTAAAGACATCTAGTCAGACAGTGTCTTATCTGATAAGGGATCATAAAACAATAAAAGGGATTATATATTCTGCTTTTTGAGGGCAGAGTCACTTCTGAGAGAGTTTTTAATTGTCTTTATAGCTTTAGATGTGTTAATTAAACTTATCTACTGAAATAAGTTACCGACAAAAGTAAACGGCCACATCAAACTTGAATGGAATGGTGCGAAGGAAAAACATCACAAGATAGTCAACACATGTAAAACAGCAAGTCATATACCAACAAATATTTAGAAAGAAGCGGCACGGGTTGTTTTTCTTTGGGGTTTATGAATGAAACGATAACAAATTTATAAAGTTAGTAGCTTTGACTTTCATCAACGTCAATAGTTAACAGTTAGAGGCAGTTCACTTTATCAAATGCGATTTTCGAAAATGTGTAATGCGCTATTATATTAAGTGCGCTTAAAGTTTGCTAACCCATTTACAATTTATTTTACATGGACTATGTATGTTAACTTTTTTTCCGAGATATTCCTCGTCCGTATTATTTAATTTAATTTAAACAAATTAACAACAATATTATAGTCTTTGGGATAAATATGCAATCTTAGTGATAAATATATTTGATTTAATATCAGACAACGCTTTATCGATATATCCATCAACTTGATTAGTTTGTTGATGAATAAACAAATAAGTTCATAATTCATCTATAAGCATACGTAGCCGACGTTGTTAATATTGCAATGATAAATCGAAGTATTACAATGAAAATTAGATGAAATGTCTGCATATCTTCACGTTCGTTCCACAAATATATCTAAGTTGTTAATGCATTGCACAGTTTTGATTACTACTGCGGTCTGCGGAGCAAGCTAAATCATTAAATATATAAGTTTCTTAACATTCTCTCAACAGATTAGTTAATATAACAGTAACATATAGAAGATCAAGCCAATGAATAAAAAGGGGAAACTTTTCGTTGGAAGTCCCCAGGCCAGTGATTTAAATCTTTCAAATCGGAACATTGCATATGTAACGAGATCTATGCAATCTATATGCACCTAAGGTTATAACAGGCTTGCTTTCATGCTATAACGAACAGTTACAATTGACAGCTGATTGACAGTTGATTCGTTGAAATAATTATAATTCAGCATAATGCTAAAGTTTATACTGAGATTTTCAGAATTATAATGCGATAGCACCACTACACGTCACTAAAGTGTTGATGATCTTCTCAGATGTACGATCTACCACCTAGACGACCTTGTAGGTAAAATCAAAATATAAAATATGATAATTCAATTAAGTCAATATAAAAATGAATACGTATTAGATTTTACCGTGACCTATCAAATTGCCTGAGTTTTCTGACTGCATGCACGTGCAGTGGTCTGCTTTAATAATCAGTAACTCTCTGGTGCTTTCGGCAGGAGAACGGTAACAAGGCATTGTTAAAGGTACGGTAAAAGAAGTTTCGCCCCAGGAATTATTAAAAGTGTCTGAAACTCTCAGAGAATGTGAATTGAGTTTTCTATGCATTACGGCAGTTTTCAGCTGCGATAGTGTGCGCGTTGAGACACTTCATTGTTAGATTTCAACATCTGCATAATAGCCAAAGTATTATTACAAGTAATAGTATAAAAACATTTGAAACATATATCATTTTGAGGCATTGTATATTATTATGGGAAGAACATTTTCCATATAATTTTTTTTACAAAGTGGTGGTTTCTAATCATATTCTCCTGACAGTTGAATTGCATTTCATTTATTTTTTGCAGATGAGTTTTTGCTTTCATGTTTGTCTAACTAAAGTTGTGGTTTCCGGTCAATAGTCAATAATATTTCAACGTTTTATGATTTTCAATCATGACTTTGTCTTAATATATGCAAAATTGATAGATAAAGTTGTAATTTTCACTCCAAAGACTTAGGACAAATGATTGCTTTCTATCGACAAACTTTTGACAGTGATGAACTTCGTTCATATTTCGTCTCATATGAGTACAGTACTATCGTTCACTAATCACTCAATATCTTATTAACACCGGACCGTCTATAATCACTGACAAAATTTACAGACGGTATCAAAATGTTACAAATTATCAAAAACGTCAATACTTCAATGTAAAGAATATCTTCCAAATCTTGTTTGAGTTGCATATACTACATTAAACTAGGAAAACCTGATGTACTGAAGTCATGATCGCACTAGATTGACAAAGTTCATATATTTTCGTTAATAAATCATAAGTTAACCTGGTTACATGGATAAAAAAAGATGGCGTTAAGGTTTCAACGTTGTCCATAAAGCGTTCCTCATACTATGAACCCTAAAACGAGGTTAAATTCTGGCAAGGAATACTTCGATTAAAGGAATTAAATATTTTGTTTTCACTGTGACCTTAGACATTTAAAATAATTGGCAGTTCTCATATTGGTGACCGTCAAAGTAAATGATAGCATAATTGCTGACATTTAAATACTCTTCCATTCTGCTTAAAAGTGAAATAATTCCACAATCAGCGTATTTGCAGATCTGCGACGGCCTTAAAATGTTCAATTTACATAGAAATTCCATTTGAATTAAAATATCCTTATTTCTTATTCTATAAGACATGTTGACAATGAGGAAGATTGACATCAAATATTCTAAAGGTTTACAAATATCAAATGTGACCTTTCTAACTGTCTGGTTTTATACTAAATACTTAAATAGGCCCTTCTTTGTAAGAAGATCATCGTAACCTGCATAGTTTCACCCACAGACTGACTAAACGGTTAGCTCCATGTTATTGATGTTAAGCGTTTCTTCATTTTTTCATTTGATTGAAGCATTGCGAATAAGTTGTTTTGCGTAAAGAAAATTACCCCGCGTTGATTTTTATCTGTGGATTCCACAATCAATGGTTATAACAAATGTTCTATAGTTAACTAATGCAATAAATCAAGGCATTTTTAAATCACAGACAGACGCAGATATAAGTGCATTTGCATACTCTTGTCCAAATTAAAGGAAAGTTATTAAATTGAAGCTGATTCGTAAACCCGGCACATTTTTTGTGTTCGTGTAAGTCGCGGATTTGAAACATTTGGTTAAGTCTGATTTATGAACATTCAATAATTCCCTTTGATTTAAGAAAAAAAAAAGGAAATTAAAACACAGTTTATAGGACACAACTCACAAGGCAGGAACATGCCATTTTTGTCTGGACGCGGATCAATAACGGTACTGAGATGTCTGGCACGTTCTCATCGGCTTTAAACCTCGTATTCCAGCGAATTTAATGTTAGGTTAAGCCATGAGTACACAGTTGTTTGAATGTTATTAACATGCCCTAGCTCCACGTGAACGACATGATAGAATCTCGATTCATGCACCCAATAAAATATTAACCAACCGTCGAACAAGCCGAAAGTGTCAATGAGACAAATTTAGATCATCCTAATATAAACTTATTGATTTTGCAATGAGTGTATATAGATTTGTTCACAGATATTGCATCAAGCTTTCTACATATAACATATAATCGGGTAACATAGAAACTATCCATTATTACCCAAACCATACGCAATTATATTATTTGTGGCAAAGTGCACATGTAAAGAAGAAGCAACCGAGATACAAACGTAATGTAATGTAATGTTATGTAATACTTGTTCTAGAACATCCGATTTTAAACTTAAAATTCTAGATGAAAATAAAATGAAATTTTTATCACTTACACAATGCAATTCACTAACAGACTGGTACTTTAACTGAAAGTGGTTATCGCAGTTCTGATACTAAAAGTGGTTATTGCAGTTCAGATACTGTAACAATACTTCTTACATTTTATCACTGCACTTCCCGATTTCCAATTACGACCCGCTTAAATTGACACAATATCCATCAAGCATCATTATCAGACAGCCTTCTACCATTTCTGGCCAAATAATGACATGAGTATTGCATAACAGTTATGTTGATATTTTTTATATAGAGTGAATATCTCGGAGGCACTGGGGATTAACAATAGTATTTAGGATAAGCCAATTGAATATCGTTCTTGACTTTTATTTATATAATTTGGTATACCTGATTGATAATAATAAATTTGATAGGTAAAGTCCAGAAAAATAGTTGCAGTCATCTTCGTCAACATACCATAGATAGCACCTCTTATTTACCGTGATAAATTGTCATA
Source organism: Saxidomus purpurata (assembly GCA_022818135.1). Taxonomy (NCBI): domain Eukaryota; kingdom Metazoa; phylum Mollusca; class Bivalvia; order Venerida; family Veneridae; genus Saxidomus; species Saxidomus purpurata. Next base: position 32,319,792 of record JAFMSR010000002.1, read on the forward strand.
ATTGATTCGTGTCAGAGATGTATTGCATTAATAATTTCTGTCATGAGCATGCGTTTCAGATCGAAATATCCGTCACCGAGGGTTACTGTTTTGGCGGGAACAAGGCTCTGCCGAGTTCCCGCAAAACAGTTACCGAGGTGACGGATATTTCCATCTTAACCAAATATCTCATGATAAACATCATTTTTTGCAAACCGTCTTGCACTTTAAAGTAGATTTCTAAATGCAGACTTATCAAAAAGGTGCTTTATCATATAAAACAAACGGAATTCAGACGTTGTGTTTTGTAAAGTGACGTCACAATGTTTATAAGGTTACGTCACAAGTAATTCACGAGAGTCGTCTGGCATAGGAGGGGTGCCAGACCGATATTTCCGGCATAGTTAAAATCACCGGAAATGTCGATCCGATATGCAAGAACAACTATTCTATATTTAGTGTTATTCTGTTTTTATTTGTTACTGTAGTATTTGTAAATTTGCCTTTGCCCTTTTGTACCGAAATCGTGCTGGTTTATGGGTTAGAAGCTATTATATTATACCATGCATGCACATGCTATAAGTTTTATCTTCTTTTAATGTTCTTGCATGACTTGTTTTCCTTATGATTCCGCCTAGTTTGAAATGTTACATTATTAAAATGTGCAACTCATCAAATAGAAACAATTATTATTGTATTTATCTTATGAAACGTAAATGAACGTGATTTTCATATCTGAATGGATGATAGAAGAGAACACCATCTGTAGAAACATGAATTCCATTGTCATGCAAATAATTAACTATTATAAACAATTTTTTGCAAATGAACATTAACGTTAAGTTATACGGCTTTGAACTCTTTCATGAGATATTCAGAGCGACCAACGGTCAGTTTTCGCCACTGAATTTGACTATCTTCTAATGAACGCAATAACTTACTTTGTTTCCAAACCTTTTATTTTAAGCAATTTTTCATTAATCCAAATCATTTACAAAATATGAATATTACATAATTGATACATGCAGGTGAAAGCTGACAGTTTTATATATATATAAACCATCTCCATATATTTTGTTATTCATTTTGAATTTAAAGAAATAATAAGTTATTACAAATCGGAACAAACTACTAGGTTGCATCCTTTAGATTAAATATGGAAAAGTTATGTTTTAAATACCTTGTCCTTTCACTTTCAAACACACAATGATCACTGGGTATTGAAATACATAAAACGTTTGCTATGACACGAACGGTTTAGATTACGCTTGATCTATAATGTTATTAACTATCTAGACGTTGTCTTTGCATGTTCCTGACTTTGGACGTCTAAGTTTTTGTGCTTTAAACTGATTCGCCACCACCCTTGAAGTATTTTTTACATAGAATTTATCCATAGATACAGGAGATTTGTCATAATACAAATATACAAGTATAACTTCGTCAAATATGAAGTTTGCCGGCAAATCTAGTTTAAAGCAAACTTGTAAATATGTCAGTATTTTATACGATTCACGATAATTTAGCACGTCCACGGGTAATTGATTGACGTGTATAGAAATAAAATATAGTCAAATACAGGAGTATGTTGACAGTATGTACATATTTACATTGATTTATTGCATAGAGCTATATTATGTTTATAAATATCCCTGTGCATTTCGTAACTTTTGTCTAGTAGCATCACATTTAGAGCATAAACTTATTACTTTAGCCTGCGCTTTTCTTGAAGCAACGTTGACTTTATTGAACCGAATGCAAAATGTTATAGATTTATCTTCTTTTATTATCAGTCATCGCATTCTGCTTCGTTTGAAAAATTATCTTTATTGAAATGTACATATCATCTTTTATTAAATAACAATTCAATTTCGCTGATACATCATAAACTTTATTGGTGTTCTTGTTTAAATCAAAATGTTATATGTATGTGAAACAGAGAGTTAAGCATGATGTGCAAAAACAAACTTAACTCATGCTTGTAAGTATCCATTATAACTTGATATTATTTCACTGTTGCATGAAACACAGTAAATGGTTCGGAGAGTTTATTACCGGTGGGCACCAAAGTGAATTTTCAGGCGAGTGGCGCAGCCACGAGGAAAATAACTACTTTTGGTGTTCACGAGGAAATAACGTGAAATTACACCGATACCAACAATTTCTTTTATTTTATGGTTAAAACTCTATTTTTATTGAGTTTGTTTCTATAAAACATTGAAAATCGCGGGAAACGTCACAGAAGACATAGAACAAAGACGTCATTAAACGACGTCATCGTCGCATGGTCTCCAGCATTAATAACGCTCGGTATACTTTTTGACGAAATCCGGGCTAAAGATTGTAAAAACAGTGAAAAATAAAAATGGTAATCCACTGTTTCAAAACTGTGGATTATCACTTTTATTTCACTGAGAAAACTCTATAATTCACTGGAAAACATAAAATAAATTGAAAAGTCTGTGAAAACCAAAAGTGATATTTATTCGATTGAGACTCATTATTCTATTGCCAAAAAACAACAGCGTAACAAATTGCAGTATATTAAAGGTCCATTACTAACACCAAATCGAATTTTCTTTTAAACCTAGAATCGAAATGGGCGTATTCTCAGAAAGAAAACTATGACATACTGCATCGAATGTTACCATATTGTGTTGAAAATATTTGTTTAATAAAGAATTAATATACTATATTTTGCCTTTTCAAAACCGAAAGTAGGTTTTCCAGTTTTCAAATATCTTTGTCATTTTCCAGAAATTTCCCTATTTTAATGATTATTGAAGAACTTTACTTCCAGTGATGTCCAAAGTATATCTCTGACTGTTTATAACATTCAGTAAAGCGAAAATAGGACAACAAGACCACCCAGGTCAATCTAAGGAAATACACACATATTCACTCGATTTTTCTGCAGCAGTATTGCAAACAGGGAAATACTCCATTGCTATTGTAAAGTTTTAGTAGCCAGTTTCAAATCGTATTTCCCTGTTGCAATTCCAGATTTAAAATAATTTTTGATTTGGTGTTAGTAAGGGCCTTAAAAACATTCACAAAAACGTCAATTCTGCATAATTCTAGACTACACTTCAGTGTACCTCAATATTTAATATGCTACTTACATTGCAAGAACCTAAGGTCAGTGATAAAGTCATATTTATTCTAGATTATTATCTAGTCTAGTATTACAATCATCACAGTTAGAACTTAAAAATACAATAAATTAATATTTTTATTATCAACCCAAACCCTTGTTTTACTTTTGACATTAGACCTTCCCGGTGCAAGTTCATCTGGCATACATGTGGTTAAAATTCATTTAATGTTCTCGGATATTTAAATGGTACAATTTGATTGGAATCTTGAAAAGATGACGTCAGAGGTACTTATCTTAAATAATATTCATCCTCTGTTCCAAGTTGCAAAAACAAAATACACAAATGCTTCTTGCAACGAACGAGTTATTTTTCCATTCGCATGCGTATCTGATAATTTGGTGGGTGGCATGTGAAGTATAGTACAAGCAATTTTAATAAGTGGTTTACTATAACATACAGATTTTCAGCCTTGTATGTTACATGCAATACGCTACATGTCATAACAAAAAGTGCAGTATAGTACTTGAAATTCACCGGGCATCTTTGATTACATTTCTCATGCTCTGTATAGTAACAAAAAGGAACTACTTCTAACATATTTGAAATAACATGTGTAAGTGTGCCTCGAACTTTTTACCCGGAACCATGCTGATTTTATGGAATCAAACGATTATATCGCATAACGTGCGATTAAGACATTAATTTGTTTTTAATGTTCTTGTGCTAAGTGTTATTCCTTATGATTCTGCTTCGTTTGAAACATTACTTTTTATTGAAATGCAATGCTCACCAATAATATGCAACGAGGATCTAATTTGTGTTCTTGTTTGATTTAGAAAAGCTTAACTGGATAATAGAGAATAGTAGGAGAGTTTCATATGCATATAAATTGAATGTATATTTGATACGTGTAATAAATTGTGATAAATAGGTAACCTTTCTTTCCTTAAAGATGTACGTCAGAACTGTAACTCTATTTCAAATCTTGGCAAAGCTCTACAATGGAATATTTTAAGAACTAAATGTAGATGTTATTTTCAAGAGGAAATGGACTATTATTCACATCCGAGCATTTTGAGAGAAATTTATAGGGTCATTTCATGTGACAAAGTTCTGGAGATCGTGTGACACATTGAAGATTTTGTATAGTCTCAGAATAAAGAGTGGAATTTGGTTCTCCCTACAACTGACTAAATTCAAATAAAATGTATTAGAAATAATAATTTTATTCATTTCGTATTAAAAATGAATAAAATACTGTATTATAATATATTACATTATTTGCATAGCTGGATAAACGTAAAGCCTTATGCTTTCGATAACAAAGACAAAGATGCCCGGTGCATGTTAACACTATACCGCATGTTTTTATTACATGCAGGGCATTGGATATTACATGTAACATGCGAAGATGAAAATGTTGTCTATAATAGGAAAATTATATCATTCCTGTTTAAATGGTCGGATAACACTTATTTCGCCTTATTTCATAAAGAAATCGTGCATTTATTAAACGTCAGTACAAAATTGAAATGGCCAGTGTTATGGTGTCATCTGCTCCTATGGGTGTTATAGGTGTTTGGGATAAAGATCATACAAACAAAAACTTTTAAGTGTATCAAAATTAAATCGATATAATACAGAGCGCTTGGTAGACGCTGCATTCCAAAGGCCATATTGAATGAAAATAATAATTTCAATTTAAAAAGTGTATCTGGAAAATCGTAGATAATTCCTTCTAGCGGAACAAATGATACCTGATCCGAACCATAACTCGTAATTTAGCTGCGTGTTTGATGCCTTCATCAATGTTTTAGCTTGTTAACTTCCATTTCAATTATGAAAAGTAGTTGGAGAAATATCATGTTTCTAGAAATGAAATGCACAGCGAGCAAATTCAATGCACTTTTGTCACTTTGAATTGTGATATGTTTCTGTTTTAAATATGTGTTTGACACTCTATATAGGAGTCAGAATATCTTAATAATCTGTTTTAGAATGTATTACATGTGTATTTCTATCATTGATATTTTAATCACTTTGTTCCGCACAGCTTTTGACGATTTAAATGTCACTGACTATCTTGTTTTACAATCGTTTAATATCGCTCGTCAGCTCTTCAAGTATATACATGCGCTAGAGAGTATGCTTTGATTCCACAGCAGAGCATGGTTGGGGGGATTTATCACTTTACACCTGTGGTTAGAGAACAGTAATCCACAGGTTGATGATGGCAAGCAATGTCATGTCTGATTTAATGTTTGACAAAAACGTCCAGGTACAAATTTCATATTGTATTATATATTTGGTTGTCCACGACTAAATCGATGTACATTTGGCTTGCAAGTAGCAGAAACGGAAAACGTGTCGTACTTGAATTCAAAGATACAAAGGGACTTTTCGTATTCTTACGTGTGGCATAGAGGAGTAGATAGCCGTTGAGAATGGTTTTACAATGTACAATCATACTTGTGTTGCGCACTCCTATGCTCCGATGCACGACTCGAGGTCATATTACTATACTAATAAACATATTGTAGTTTTATAAATGAAAGTGACAACCTTTTATTAGTAGTACTGGTTAAAGGGTACTGTCTTCTATGTCGCGGAGAGGAAACGTCACAGGGTGTAACTTTTTGATAACATCACAACTATTACATTAAACAATGATATAGTCCGGCACAACTCAAAGCATCATATCAACGTATCGGACATTGCCTTTCAAACGAATAACAAATGTGTATATTTCGGTGAAAGTTGCAATATGCACTTGTACTTAATTTAATGGACGCGAAATGATTTTTTTCTTTCAACTAGAAATTTGTATCTCGGGTGTTCACAGTAACAAAGCGTTTTCTTTCATATCTTCTTTTAGGATGTACATGTACATTTTATACTGAAATAAATCTATCACTCTAAGATGTGGACAATGTAAAAAAGGTATAAACAGTGTAGGATATACTGTACATCTCGCATCATTTATTGCCTATTTATTTCAAGCTTTGTCCATATTATGATTTATCCGCTTTTTGCAGTCAAACGAATAGACGAACCGTTTTGAATGAAACAAGAACACAAATTACCATCGAGGATTTATTAGAGTAATTAAATTATTATAGTTTTAAAATGAGATTAGCATTCCAATAAATACAATAGTTTAAACGCAGCAGACTTCAAAAAATCAAATTCAATAAAAGAACATTAAAAGGATCCCGATACTTGAGGTAATGTACCAAGTATAAAGTCAGGACGATCGTAGGGATTCTTACAGATACTATTTACAGCGTTTAACGTTTGCGCAATAGCTGAAGAAGTACAGCTGTGTCATGCCTTGCCATCTTATAAATCATTAACTGGATTATCAGTTTCTAAAGATCTGATACCCAATGTGCTGGTTGATAAAAAGATTGTTTGCTCTCAAAAATAATAGAAATCACTGTGTTACACTGTTTACATGTATTCGTAATAGCAGATTTGTATTACTGAATGTAGGCTTCATGTTCTAAAGGTAAGAGTCATGAAACAAGGTATCTTATAAAGTTGTTGGTAGCACATTTGGCAGAATGATATAATTATGATAGTCTAAGAAACGATATACTAATAATTTTAAGAATGTCGCAATACAAATTGCCATAAATAAAACAGACATCTTAACATTGTTATTTGAATACCTTAGAGTCATTCACATTAACAAACTCTGTCTTAAATAATGCAGGAGAAGCGTGAGCAGAAACGTTTGCCAATCGGTAATGACGAGCAACAATATATGAGAGGTACTGTTTATAAGAGGCAGTACCCTTTAACTTTGTTATCTATTGTGAAGTAAAGAAATGACCTTTTACTTTGTTAACTACTGCATATTAAAAGCATTGTCAACTTACTTCACCCCAATTATGCGAACCAGGTAGTCTGCAACTTACAATGTGTAAATGATTTTTTCTTTTTGACAAATCCCCGGTAAAAGATTAAGCATACATTACCTCCGGTCAAATTGTAATTAGGTTTCTGGGGTTTACAAACGAACTATTTATTAAGAAATTTCACAAAACTTCGATATTATTTCGATATGGAAAATGTACATGATATTTTCTGGCGGCAAAGGGAGGGGCGGGGGGGGGGGGTCGAATTTGTAAGAAATAAGTTGACAGATAATCACAAAATAGAAGTAAATGTAAGGACTGAATGCCAGTCTAGATGTTATCAGGCGAGATTAAAATTCATTTGTCATCAGTCGATATCTACATATTGATCAGCATCGTACTCTTGTATTTGATTGTTTTGTTTCTTTTCATACTTGCAATTATTGGCAACATTAACGAGACGTGATTAAGAATAAAGTGCAAGCTTAAACAAATTCATCCAAACTTTCGTTTGGCGGCAAAGTACATTTTGGCGAAGTTTATAATGCATATGAATCGGTTATGTAAAGATTAAAAGGAAAAATGATACTGCTTTGGTGAAGAATACATGATGTCAAATCACAACCTCAGCAACATTCAAACATAGGAACAACAGTATTTATTAACGTCAAGACGTAATGTACATATGTCGTGACGAAACAAATGATACTGATATTTCACCTTGCATGGTGATTGTATTTTTCGTTATATGTTTAAATATGGAAAATGGAATCACGATGCATTCTACGTTGTATTTTGGCTGGTGTAGACGGATTCATGTCTTGTCAAATTTTGAAAAAGAAACGTCTAGGTACGGCGTGTGAATTATCTGCTTCATCTGCCGTGCAGCTTTACACGCATATTCTCTTAAACACACATGACTAGCCACGCATCATGACAAGAACTGATTTGTCGAGGTATGAAGAATGTCAAATTGCAATTACTCATATTTTAAATAAGATGTAGCTCATCTTTTATAACTGTCAAATATGATAAAATATTGTTATATCATAACATATTATCAATCCCATTGCTAAAATTATTGAACTCGCTATAACATCCAGTATTTAGGAAATATGTAGTTCTTATAAACATTATTTGAGAACATTGCACAATATAACTTCATCCAATCGGAATGTAACAAGAAATATACTTACTCTCCTTCCACCGATTCATTTAAAAGTTATTTAGTTCGCCTTTCAATTGAACTCCTGATATTATCAAGTTACCTGCTGCGATTAAATCAGTACTACTTGATACTCCAACAAATTTAAGTAACTGTACATGTTATATGTTGGTTATATGTTAGGACAGTCGTGGTAAAATATGAGAACAGTCATGTAAGTTTTGCAGTTGAATTTATTTACCACTGTTTCAGAAATTGACTAAGCCTTATCTAAGGTATTTGATACTGATAAATGTATTTCCTCGTAAGCTTCGTCAATAGTCGAGAAACGCTGTAAAAGCTTCCTCCTAAATTTAAATTAAATATTGTTTTTATATGTAGATATGGAAGATAACGTCGGTAGACATTTAAGACAGCGAACTCGTGTCACGAGACTGTTTATTGTGAAAAATCTTGACTGATATTTCCGCCAGACCAACAAGTCAGTTTTATTTGATTCAGCTGCAACATAAACAACCTAAATCATTTCCGGTAAACGGTTCAATTTTAACAACCACTCAAATAGAGAAAGCTTGAAAATACAAAAAAATGCCTCAAATCGCGTTGAGATTTCCTTAGCATGATTATAAATTTGTGGCAGATATTTATGGACACGGCTTAATGCCATGTGATTTTTATATAGAAGTCATTCATTCGTTATTTAAAAGGCCCAATACTTAGCCCCTGATAGGCATCATTTTTAATCACTATATACTATAGCAAGAATGAAGTGCCACTTTTCTAAGACTGCGAAGATATTAACATTAAATGTTTGACTGTTTTCAGCAAAATAGCAAAACAGACCTTTAAGACCTTTAAAGTTTCTCTGTACTTTTGTAAAATATTACTTGCCAATCATCATGTTTAATATGAAGAAATTTTCTAAGATATGTTTTGATTTTTACCCTATGATGAAGTTGACTGTAAGTGTTAAAAATTGCAAATATAACATCAGCTTTGAAAATGTAGAATGATATTGAAATGTTAATGCATTTTTGATACAGTTTAGAGTTTTGACCAGCCATTTTCCAGTACTTCGGGAAGAATGGTCACCAATTAGGGAAAACGAAAGTCTGTCAATTAATGAGTATTATAAATAACAATGCAATTTACAAGCACATTACAGTGTACATTGATAGTTGTTTGAAAGTGATTAAGCCAACGGCGCATTTAAAAATCGCGGTCACATAGCAATAATGGTCCAATTTCAAATTTTATGGTTGAAATAACTCCACACACTTCTGTAAATCGTGCTTGCAACAACAGAAGCTACCATGCACATGTCCCTAGATAGTGGTACAGAACTGTCGAGGTCCCCACAACATTGGTCATTGGAATTGGTAAATAATTGCGAGCGAATATATATTCATTTGGATCTCTATTAAACTGATGTAAGGTAATATGTTAGAAATTTGTCAATTATTTCAGGAGAAAACAATTCAGCTTATTTACGAAATATGTGTAGGACATTGGCTAAACTTACGAAAAGTTCGAAAAGGTGTATTCATATTCTGTAACAGAGAAACTAAGATAAATGTGTATATAATTATATATAAAGTTTTCTGGCGTTAAACAAAATGTATAGATTCAGAAAATGCTTGTATTGCATTGTAATGCAATGTATTTTGCAAATTGCCTGGTTGAAATAAGATAATAAATTATACACTGTTTAAACTTGATAGTACAGTATAGTTGACAAATATATTCAGTAACAAGACAAACGTGTATGATTTACAGACACATTTAGACCTTGGAAACATCCTCACGTATATTATTTTTAAAAAAATGTCTATTATGAATATTTGTCCTATCATATTTTTACATGCCAGATTTGGATGACAACTATTGTTACAAAGCTGTTCAATAACACTTAGTGTTACATCTGGACTTGATGTGTGTGTCAGTATATAAATTGAAACATTCACAACATATCATCTAAAATATTATGTACAAATGGCAGAATTGATTTCAGTAGTATTCAATATATACCATTTTTACAGAAACGTCATTGAGCAATTTCGATATTCAGTATATGCCAGATTCCTGATATCAAGAATATAAAAAAACAACGACGTCATCAAAATATCAGACAGCACATGTAACTTTATATGTCTATATTTGTCTATATTTGTGAATATCTCCTTTTTATGAACTTCGTTTCAGTACAATGGTATCTCAAGGTAAAATGAAATCTAGGACTATACTGGTATTATAACCAGTTGTGAATATCTGCATTTATTTTACATAACTTTAAATCTACTCACTCTCGTCTTGTCACTCATCTGAAATGCCACGAAACATTTCTACAATGAGAAGTGCAAGGCATTTTCATAATTATCATAAATTTTCATTAATGACATAAATTACAAGGATCGTATTCTTGGGGGGGGGGGGGGGGGGATTCGCGTAAACTGACTTAAACTGTCATCACAATTGATTCTACATTTCCATTCAACCTTCTGTTTTAGATCATCAAGTATTTCGTTTTTTAAATCAAACATATCTTATCTCTGAGCTCATTGGTTTATTTGAATAAGGTAGTTTCGTAATAAGCATTATTTTAAATCAGGAGAACTGACTGGCAAAACTATACATGTCATGAAAATAACGCATGTTTTCTGCATATAATACTCTACTCTCAGTCAATGATTAAACAAGAACATGAATTTATTTTAAGGTTCATTAAAGAAATTGCATTCTTATTGCATATAATTGATAAGCTGCACTACTCAATAAAAGTTATAGTATCAAACGAAGCATAATCACAAGGAATAACACTTAATTAGAGAACATTTAAAGCAAAATATGTAATGAATTAAACATGCATTATGTGATATTATCACGTTCAAGTCCAAGTGTCAACATGATTTCGGAGAAGCACACTTACGCATGTTTTTGCAACATGCTACACATTCAATGTAATAATATTTTTGTAACCCATAACTTTTTTAAATATTTTGGACTGTAAGTCAGATCTTTATGTCTCAAAAATGATGTGTTTTTTAGTATGAATAGGGTTACTTTATCTAAACAATTTCACAAACTGCGTTTCTTGTTATTGAATAGACCTAAGTTCATTTCTGAACGCTCTGAACGACCATACTCAACAGAGGTCACAAAGTATCTGATATTCTTGTTCTAATAAAATCAACAAGTCCTATCAACTGCATTAAATATAATGAAGTCTTTATATGCACCCTTCAAGCTTTACAGACGTCGACATCATTTGTATGCTAAACTTTATTTGGCAAGAGACAGACAGAGGCTTTCCTATATTAATACTTGATAGATGTTAGAGAAGTGTGAACCCAAGCGTGTCTTAATCGAATACCAGGAAGAGTAATTACAAGAAATATTGTCTCCGAAAGGCGGTGACCAAAACCGGAAGTCTACCGATCTTTTATTACTAGCATTTTTAAGTGAAAATGCATTTTGTTTCAATTTCTAAAATAAACTTACGTGTGATATGTCCTAGACAGTTTGCAGGTTAAATTTTGTGCTAAACGTTGTTTCGTTCGATTTCTGAGCATAATCGTACATTTCGGACATTATTATGTCTGCAATTTATTTACCTGTAACTATTGCCACACAAAAGTCTGATTATATGTTTGTTGCGGTTAATTATTCAGTTTAACTGTTTTAACTGCTGATGAGACAGTCGAAGAATCACCGCATGCACACAAGAACGATGATGTTGTAAAATTCTTGGTTAATGATAAACATTACAAGTATCTCTGTAGAAGTCATGTGATATGAAAATGACTTTTAATACGCGAACAGTACCAACAGGTTTTAAGTTCAATTTTAATTACCAGTTTATTGTTTCTTCCCAGTTGTGAACATATCAATTTCGGAGCCTCTAGGTGACCCATATCGCGATCTTTCACGTCTAACATATTGATAATAAGAGATATAAATTGTGTATACAATTTTGATATAGACAAACATTTTATTTGCACACTTTACCTTACATAAGTGTGGAAGTATCCATTAAACATGGGGGATGTATTATTGATATCATCTAATTATATTGATATCATCTAATTATATTGCTCTGTCGTCTATCATCCACTGAAACTGTTTGAATGAAACAAGAACACCAATAAAGTTAACATTTTATTAGAGCAATTGAATTGTTATTGTATTTCTAGCAAGAGGAACATACTAATTAAATGTTATTTCAAATTTAGTAGAATGCAAAGGAATAACATGTAATACTAGAACATTACATGACATGATGATAACGTTAAAACTTCATAAAGCATGAGACCGTATAATCGTTTTTCTACAATGATAGATTCAGCATATTCAGCATAACAGATTCAGCATATTCTGCATAACATATTCCCGCACAAATTTGTAAGATTATTGAAATATCTTTTGAAATCGTATTCGTATTTATATGACTATACCTTTGTGTATTTTATTTTGTCCAGTAATTCACACGTCACAATGGTAACATGCGATGACTGAATACAATTGGTATATGGGCATACATAATAACTTGCTGAAATCTATTTACGTGATGTGTATACATGAATATACGGACCAACTGAAATTGTGTTTGTGTCATGCCGTATTTTATGGTTGAATAAAGGTTTTTGACATACTATTTATAGGTACATGTAATTTAAAATATAACATCAACTATTACATTATGGGAAACTACTGAAAACATGAATAACAGTATTGCTGCGACGACTGAGAGTCCTGCTTTACCCTTGGTTTTAAACTTCAATAATATTATTGTTGATTTGGTCACCCTTTGCTTTGGGCGTAAAACTAGATGATGACTTCAAAAACACTTTGGACGAACTAGTGGGTTACATATTTAAAAGGAACTAATATTGAAGAAGGGAAATTGGAGTTCTTATGGAAGTTTTAAAGCGGGGCCAGGGTAACGTATTTATATCATTATTTTCGTACAAACAGGTGTCAGACTATGATTTGACATGTCTTCTGCTGAGCTAAATGTATTGTTATGATTTAAATGGCGCGGTACATTGTACCAGAGTAACTTACATAGTACACTTTTACCTCTGTTTATTCTATTCACGCTAATCAAGAATTTGTTGATTAGAAATTTTATTCCTTTTTATATGATGCAACCATTCTCAGCGAAAGGGTGAAAGGTTCTCTTTAGGTAAAGTATTAAACATATCACCGGGTTGTTGAATGACAGATTAGATAATGTCAGGCACTTGGCTAATCTCTTATTTACTAATCTTTTGCTTTCACTAGTTGTTATAACTAGTTATTTGTTGATACAACTTACGAATCCCATTCACATGAACAAATTCGTTTTATGTCTTGTCAAAATAATTAGGTATAGAATAGGGTAAAGCACTGTCCTTAGTGAAGCGCACCAAACTCCATGTAGTCTTCAACTAACTTCCCTCGCTTTTTACAATACAATATTTATACTGGAAAAACATTATAAATCGAAAATATTTCTACAGTCATAAAATAATGCACAAACCTTGATTCTTAGCCCGAGTAAATAGACGGATAAGGACTGCTTAAAATGCTTGAAATAATTTACAACAGTTTGCAAACCATAAGCCGCCATCCGATGCTTCAGTGGTAATTGCAAGTGTTCAAATTTTCAATCAATATCATCTTGTAAATAGTTATCGCCTCCATAAAGTTAATGAAATCCGTAATTGGCAAAAAATAGCCGATGGATATCTTTAATATAAAAAACCAAATGACATAAAGCCGTGTCAAGGATATCTGTCATACATTTAGAAGTGTAAAGTGAATGATAAAGGTTATTTTAGTTAGTGCTTTGTGTTTTCAAGTTTAATTGGCAATTTTATATTGGACCTTCTGCTAAAAATGATGGCAGCTGATTCCAGAAAAAAGATGCAAATAAAGGCGTGTATTGACTCGAGTTAGAACTTATTTATGTTCACGGACCTTGTCATGCATATTTAAATATTAAATAAATAATTAAGGTTAAGCGCATTCGTATTTAATCTAGGTACAAAACAAGGGAAGTTTCCGTAATAATATTAATAGCAAGATTCTTGGCAATGCTTTTTTTGTTTGTGTTGTTTTTTGAACGCATTTGACTTTACAGTGTAATTAGTAAAAGTATAAATAGTAACAAGTCAGAAGACAAGTCGAGTCTTCGACTTGAAATGACAAGTTGCTCTTTTAAAACCATCACATTTGGAATTAATACGTTTAGTACAAGTTCATACTGGGTCGTTTTGCACTACTTCAGTCATAACATGGAGACTGGCAAAGACACTACATCAAAAGACGCACGTGCCTTCGGGAAGTTTCAGTAAAACCATTTTTTACAGAAATATTCTATTCGAATTTAGAAATGGTTGATTTCTCGGAATAATTGTTCCTGCAGCTCTCAATTTTTGTCGTCTTTTTTGTCTTTGATAAAGGTTTAAATATTGAGTTTGTTTTCGAAAGTAATAAGACTGATATCATAAAACAGCATCTTCTGTCAAATTTGTCAGTTTGACATATGAGCCAGTGCAAATTAAATATTTGAGTGATTGAAGTGTCATATATACGTATTTATCATGCATCAACCACTCAGCTTTTGCCATATGTCATATCTAATCAAGTGTTAAAATGAGAAAACGTACGTCAGAATAACATAGAAACAGGAGAAGCAACGGCTGGTCATGATGGAACTAGACTGGTCATGATAGAACGAACTAGACTGGCCGTGATGATGCTGGAACTAGACTGGTAATGCTGGAACTAGTCTAAAACTACACCTATGATGTTCACAAAGAAACTTGAAAGTTTGACAAATTTGATAAATAAAGTTACTGCAGTAGACTTTCCACCTATTAGCTATACGAAAAAGAATGTTTTCTAGAGTTGTATGCAAAATGAGCTATATGCATAAGTCATCGCAGTAATGATTACTGAAGATATAAATACACAAGTGTAAGTGTTTAAGATATGTTTAAGGGATACAAAGGAACTTTTGTATTCTACACAAGAAATTGCATGCACTCAATCTGGATTTGTAAAAGTATGTGTATCAGTTTGGCAGAATTAGTATTTATTATGTGCAACATATCCCATAGCCAACCTCTCGGTTTAACAGCAAAGAAATACCTTCATACTCAACGGACGTATTGAACAGGTAATAGAAAGGACACCCCAAGTTAACGAGATAAAAATCCAAACATTAAGGTGACGTCTCTAGAATAAAGACTACACTGTGAGTAATTGAAACATTCGATTAGGGAAAATGTTAGTGTGAATTTTGAATTAAATTATTTACATGTACAAACTCAACCAAGTATGACAAAGAGGAATAAATAAATTGATTTTCACATATCAGACTGAATATTTCAAGAAAACGAAGACATCTGATGTTTCCAGTTAAACTATTTTTCTAAAGAAAACGACAATCATCTTTACAATAAATAAGAGATATGCATTTTCCAGTCGAAACTTTATAAGAATTTGGCATATGCAGCCAAACGGCAATATGCAGATTGGTAATCCAGTGTGCATGGATACACAATTTGGCACAACAAGAATGTAGTCAGATTCAATTTATGATGCATTTCCAAGATCTCATCGGTACTTTTGCAATAATTATTTCTAGATGAAATACTTTCCAATGAAATATTACTGGCACCTAAGTGTTCTAGTTTTAATCACCCCTAATTCTCCAACTATTCAGATATTTCATATGCATGCTCATTGAAGGTGTCTGCTTTGTAACTTCTAATGATTATGGAAGATGGAATCATTACCTCTACCTGTAGATGTATGCCTTATGGTCCTTTCTTTCAAAACGTTTCAGATATAGACCTCTAGTTTTCTTTAGACAAAATGGTATTTAAATGTAGTTGTGTCGGAAGGGTTGACTCTCACGAGCTTAGCTTTCGATGAAGCCTTTAATAAATTATTTAGATTGCGGTAACAGAGAGTACTTTGTAATCACTTTTGTGTTATCGCTTTCCATACTTTATGACAGATTTAGAGAACGTTTACTATGTTTATATTGAAAACTTACATAAAAACTAATAACACATTAGTTTTTACTTAAGATTTTTATATGAACATTGTTGTGAAAATCTCCACCAATCCTAGATTCTAGAGTTTTTTTCGATTTATGTAGCCTGAAGATTTTTTAAACAGTAATTGTCAATTGACAACTCCTGTTAATGTAAATTGGTGTCATAGAAGAACATGTTTTAAGTTTTAAACATTATCATTTAGCTTCGGTTCTGCAGAAGCATTTGATTTCAGATAGACAGATAATATAAAATATTACCTTGGGACTGAACACTTACAAGATCTCTGTTATTCATGATCAATGATAATCTATAATGAGATTTACGGTAAATGTTGTCACTGTGTTTGAAAAAGCAACAGATGTTGAGACAGAAAGCTGGCTTTCTAGTTGCTGTATAACAGGTTTGAATAAAGTCAGCAGCGAATTGTTTTTATCTCGACGCTTTCGGCGAAGGTACTAGTTTAAAAGAAGTCGTACAGAAAAATAGCTGTCAAAGTATTTACTTTAGTTTAGTACACAATCAATTTAAACCAAATAATGTTTTTTATCGTAATAAGAGAATAAACCCTCAAAAAAAGCGTTACATTGACGATGAATAAACAGTCATATATCTACCAATGTCAGATAGTCTGATACCCCAAGAGGTTGTGCATATGAAACAAACAAGTGTCTTATACATGATTTGTTGTCTTTCAATTTCCATCAGAAATTATTGTTGTTATTACAATAGTGATACAAAATTCATATGCTCGTCATGTGAACCGTGTTTACTATCTTTAATTTGAATGTCGATTTCTAATTAGCCAAAAAAAATACATGTGATTTTCTTTTTTGCAATAACGACACTGCAGAAAATCTTTACACAAAATGTATTGATAAGGAGCTATGTTTATTATACTCGCAGCAGTGTCCCTGTACAGATGTAACTACATCAAGCGTGTACATAGTTATGTTGTGAATAAAATATCTGTCTAAGGTCATGTAAAACCGGGTAACAGCCTTTGCAAATGCTACATGTTGAGCAGACTGAAAAAGAATCATCTCATACTGGCGCTGTCTTATTTCACTCCTTCACTGTTGTTATTTTGTACTTGAAACATTTTCAAATTTGGTTTACAAAAAAAAAATTTAAATGTCAATCGGGCATATTTGAAATATGCCGCTTGGTCTTTTGTACTGTGAATGAATCTGAAAAAAATCCCGTGTTCCAGCATGATGTATTTATAATTACCAGTATTGAACAATTTTAATAATATAACATTGAAAATAAAACGTAGAAATTTCTGCAATTGGTTATCTTGAACCAACGCTTCGAAATGCTCATAGAAGGCCAAACGACACCGAACCGAACCGACATTACTTGCTTTGATTAAAACAAAAGTTCGCAATAAAATTTGTAACTTCACTTAGTCAAATTCTTGTTAACAAATATCGTTTTACAAAGAACCTATTTCAAAAATATAGTGCACTTTCATTTTGAAACGTTTTCAATAGAAGATTCCGTAACATTATGCATCACCGATAAAAGCAAAGATTTCCGCTTAGCCAAATATTGCGGAGTCGATATATTAATATTGGCTTGTGTGTAAAGGCCTTTGCGTACATATGTAGAAATAGGCTTTCCTTGAATTTCTGTGTTTCGCAATCATGACAAAAATTGATATTTCCTCATATTTCTGCGTTTTTAAGTATTATTTCGAAATGAAATTATTATTTACACAGCAGGCAAGAAACATTACTGCCAAATTTAATGTCTGACTTTAAAGAACGAAGAAGGTCTTATAATACTAAAAGTCAATTCCCGTATGTCATAGATCATATCAACTCTTGTATAGGCAGACAAATTGTTTATAAAGATAACATCAAATAGATATTGCAAGATGAATCAATGTTCAAACTGTAAACTGGAACTTGCAGGAATATCTTTCAGTTTTTATAAATGTGATGGCTATTTCATTACAAAATAAAGTACGTAGTTTGCTTATGCAGAGTACAAAAGATGCCAAACATGAAACATTTTTACGATTGACGTTGCCTTCATTACAAAAAGAATTAATTTCAGAACATGTAGTTTATACAACAAACGATGGTATCATTCTGTTAAACTCTGCTGTTAATATGAGCCGATTAATTTTTCATTTAATTTACTTATTCGTCAAATATTGTTCCTCACTTTATATACACGCCCATTGTCTATACTGCTTTGACATCTTCATTGATGAAAACACAGCTTTCTGAAGTATATAAAGACATTCTTCTTTTGTCTATTTTCGATGTAAGAAATTATCTGCACCTTGTTGAATAAAACTTTCTTTCTGGGTCCTAATATTTAGTTATATTAAGACCATGTTTCTTTCTACTACGCTCTACAGACAATAAGTTAATTTTAAATGTACATGTTGCAGAATGTGCATTAATCTTTATTAAACATTTAGCTTCAATGCTTTTTTCTGAAGAAGCATGTCCACAAATCCCCAAACAACCATGTCCACGAGATCCTAGAACTACAAAAGAAAGCATCGTAACTTTCACTGTAAGGAAAAATAATTTTGAACGTATATAACATTATTCCAACACCTTAACTAAGACAATTTCATGAACCCTACCTAAATAAATAAATCAAAATTTTCACTTATACAAGGTATTTGCCTAACCTATCAGGGCCAACATGAAATAAATTATACAAAAAACACAACTACAAGCATTGTTTTCAAACAGAATAAGAGAATGAGAGAATAATAGAGAGAGAGCAGTGCGTAGAAAGGGGATGTGAAGCATTAATATCTATATAGATCACAGGTGTTTTGGAACTATTGCAGGAATGTTTAAATACAAATAACAGAGTCTGACTGACCTCGGTGTCTTGATTTGTATACCGAAGTCGCTACTTATGTATAAACAAATAGAACAATAAGATTTGATGTCTTATTTTTGCTCTAAAAATATCAAACATCTTACAAGAAAAATAAATTTGGTTAACTATACCGGTTGCTAAATTATTGTTTAATTTGTTTTGGGGATTATCCGAGACAATACGTTTACCTGCATTTAGGCAACATACATATTCTCGGTATCAAGTACAGTATGGTGAAAAGCTACAGTATAGTAAGTACAGTATGGTGAAATGTATCATTTTAGGAGTTTTATCGTTGGTACCGGAAAATCCATATGACCAAACACCCCAAGAAGAGTTTAATTATTTCAGGTTTCGCGGGATAGTGCATTATACAGAACGCGTCCCGTTGCAAAGACACCATAGTCCGGTGTTCAGCACCGATACATCGGACTTCGGTTGCAGGTCTCATTCGAAAGACAAAGGTGAAGAACAAAGGTATGTGGAATTAAGTATAAAGAATGTCTTTATATTTCGGCTAATCACACTGCAATTAATTCGACTCATTATTTTATACAAAAGAGAAAAACAATTCGATGGAATGTTAGCAAGGTTAGCAAGGTTAGCAAGGTTACAAAGGCTATCTGGTTCGTTAAGTTTTATTGAGAAGTCTATGGTAATAACTAATAAGAAACAAGTAAACATTGATGTCAACAAGCAAATACATGAAATTATGAAAACATTAAAAGAACTTCTTAATTCGTAATTCAGTGGTTCGTTTAACTTTGCACATTGGTCAAAATTAAGATAGGTGTATTTTTGCATGGTAAAGTTTGATTATAAAGGAAACACACAAACGCAAAGACTACCTGCTTTACAAATAAAAGGATGTCTGCAAAAAAAAGCCTTATTGCTTCCTTTTAGCTACAGGATGTTTTCAGCATTTATAGCTGTCACATTTTTACTCGCGTATGAGTTTTGAAACCGACAACCATAGAAAGGTTTACAACACGTTTTAAAATTGGTAAAAACAATTGTTTTGTTGCAATGTTAATTCGATGCATTTTTAATTGCAATTTGAAATACTTTATTCTCCCTTGTCGGAGAACTTTACCTGTTTAATGTTACTTATATTACTAATATATTACAGATATTTACAGGCCTCATGCTTTTTAACTTCGCAGTTAAATTAAGCCATTGTATTTTCACTGTATCAAATGTGTAAACAAATGACATGACTTTGCAAAATTGTGGTATTAAAGCATTTATAATTATTTGCGTAAAATTAAGCAAAACAATTTAATTTGCACAAACAATAAAATTATAAGATATTTTAGTACTTCAAAATGTAAAATTTCTACCTGAATGCGTACTAAAGCGAATGTTGCAGCTTAAGGTACCATTACTTAAACAGACAATGTGGTGATCCAAATGGAGTTATATAAAATTTTACTCGAAACGAGAAGTTAAAAACTGCACTCAACACAGGAGCAGATATGAAACTTTTTAAGGAGGAAAGGCCTAAATATGATATCCTTAACTTTCAAAAGCTAACATAGACAACTACATTAATACGATCTTTACATTTCAAAACTGACAGACCAGTTCTGAGAAACTTTTTCTGATAGTTCATTGTTAGACTCCACCGCTCATTTTATGCTAGTTTTTAGAACTGTACATTCAATGCTGTCTGGCTCCAAATAAAGGAAAAATAATTATGCTTATTCTTAAACATTACCCTTCTTAAATTGACTAGAACTGTTCCAAGGAATTAACCAAGACATATAAAGATATATAAGACCATTAAATTAGAATGGTTTCAGAATTTTAAGAAATTCAAGCAGGCGCTGTTATAGTCTTTAAACAATAATAGTTAAATTTCGATTTGTTTGTTGCGAGGCTGTGAATGACAGAACACTATGCAGACTTACAAACATCATGAATAAAACAAACGATATAGATGATGGATTTCCAATCATGACAAGATACAGGTTGAATACGGGGGGAATACATGACAGCTATTCAAATTTGTAGTTTCCATGTCTTGCCATTGCAGTTATAAGCGTGGCCTGAATGGATGACTCGACACGAAAATATCTGCTTTTGCTTATTGCAATTGAGTTTTACTCTTTTTAAGACGATGTAGGAATTATCAGATACAGACACTTAACATAGCCATAAATTGTTAGTTCCCTAACCTCTTCAGCAAACTGCATATTGCCTATTTTAGTCGAGAATATCCATGACCCTCTAAGGTTGTACAGTTTATAACAAATTACATGTCAACAACAATGACCATCGTGACCACTGCCCAACATGCTATTAAAGGTTAACTGACGCTTCAAACAACCAGAAAAGGCCTGTGCTAAAAACGGAATGGAAACTTCTACCCATAAATGGACATAAACAGGATCATTCGCACTTCTATTCGTTCGTAGCAAAGACGCTGATACAAAATATCTCACAACAAATCTGCCCCGGTAAAAATTTATCACACGCCTGTACTAAAGTACACCATTAAGCTCTAGAGCTTTATTGCACATACTTGTGAAGTATTAACCCTTCCGGTTTCTGAGAGTTTAACGATTTGGTCACTTCCGCTGACCGGTTTCGGCCAATAACCTTATAGTCACACATTCTTCTAGATTGGACAACTACTCAATATCGAGATGTAATACCATATGTCATTCAAAACGAACATCGCCTTAGACTTAACCGTAGCGACGCCTTATACTATTGCCGCTAAATTTAACCAGACTTTACTAATTGATACCTTTAGAAATAAAACTCTTTTAAGTACATTGTGTCTGAATGAAAACATCTGAATTTAAGGGAAATGCCTGTTTAAAAAAAAACATTTTTGGCAAAGTTTTGAAACACGGGCAAGGAATGGCTTGGGTTAAGTCATGTTAATTGCTTTCAGAAAAAAAGGTAAACCGGTTGAATAAGATTTCCTTGATTGTTTTGGACATTAAACATAAAGCATTTTGCTATGATGTTTAAAGTCATATAAGCCATGCCCTGTAAAATAGGTTGATACGGTACGATTCCAAGATCAAAAGTCATTCTTTATGTTCTCATGTCTATTATGCAAATGCAGATGCACAAGTACTGAAACATATACATGCACGTTGTTCAGTCCGGAAAAAGAGGCATGGTGACAAATGTTGTTAGGCACATTTGATGTAGCGATATAATCAGCCTGTTAATTGTCGAACAAATATCCATTTAAACTAGTCGTTAAAGGTGAACATCTCCTCTATTTTCTTGCGCCTTTTTGCACAAGAATGCAATAACTATTATCTGATTATATATAGTTAGATAGGTTTGATTTTTTCTCCCACGAGTTCGGCATGAACGTTGGCTGCGCTGGTGAACTGCCAAACCTCAGTAATCTAAATGTCGATTTCATAATCTAATGTGTTTATTACAAAATTGCAACGTGACCCAAGAAAAGATGTCTATGGAACTGTAATTGTATAACGATCGAAAAACCATGCACTGTTTTGTCTTGTATATTTAATGGAATCTAGAAGCATAGGGCTGGCGACATTTGTATTAAATAAAGGTCAGCTTGTTAGACGTCACATTTCATTTCAGACATTAGCAACAGATGAGAACAAAACGATTATTTATAAACAAAATATAAAAAATCAATCGGGTGACTTTCTTCATACTTTACGTCGATTTGAAATTCTATCAGTTGCTATGACCGTTTTCTTCTTGTGAAAATTAAACTGACCTGAAATCACCTGTAACCTCTTATAGCCTTACTACCGACCATATCTCTATATGTGAGAAAGTTGGCAGTTTCTTACGGAGGATAAGAGTCTAGTACTTGTTCTATCGAAGAACAATGGTTAGATAAACTGCGCGCCTTTTGAAATGATTAAAATTACGGTTATGACGGGCAGATAAACAAAACAAACAGGAGAATGTAAAGAAGTAATTGTAAATACTATGCTCAAATGCAAAGATGCTGACCGAGGTTTCAGGAAAATAGTTGCAATAGTATTATAGTATCAATTGTGAATATTTTGCGATGAAACGAAATCTAATCTTCTTTTTCATATTACAATGTTTTGCAAAATTTCTATCACCTCAATTTTTCGAGAAATATAATTTGCATGTGATAGATAAAGAATAAGAGACTATGATAAATAAAGTTTTAAGCGCTGGCTTCAAATCAATCCGTTGATTTGTTATTCATATTTTGTCTTAATCTTTGACACGGCCTTCGTTCCCATCGTTTCTAAATAAAGAATATAGAATTATCAGAAAAGATGCATCTCAAAATAACAAAATATTTAACAAAGGTTATTTTTTAAAAAAAGCAACAAAAGAATTCTGGTCGGATTGTTAATGTAACTCGCTTGTGGAAATTTATTCATAACTGATCAAAATGTTGTTAAACTAAATGTTCCGTGATTTTTTGTCGAAACAGAAAAGAATCA
Source organism: Saxidomus purpurata (assembly GCA_022818135.1). Lineage (NCBI taxonomy): Eukaryota > Metazoa > Mollusca > Bivalvia > Venerida > Veneridae > Saxidomus > Saxidomus purpurata. The sequence continues at coordinate 32,343,231 of JAFMSR010000002.1, forward strand.
GAAAATATAAATAGCTTCATACAATTCACAGAACGTTTGTTGTGCACATGCATTGTAAATGGAGCAGAACAGACACGTATGTTACATAACTATTTTGTCACCTATCCGTTTTACAAATGAACTAATTTTCACGTAGAAACAGTTTGCTTCACAGTTCAGACACTTTCCACACACTTTATTAATCTTTAAAGGGTTTTTCTTAAATTATTACTGGATCTCAACCTTAGATAAATGCCTTGATTACATACATGAAATAGTTTCAGGCATAGATAGATTTTAGCGTTTGAAAAAGGTTCTTGGGATAGTCTTACATATTCATTACTACAGGAATATATAATTAAAAAGAGTATATCCTACCATGTGTATACTAACTTAAACATAGTTTATAAACTATAAAACAATAACAACAACAACAACCACAAATGAAAACTACTCACCCTCTTTCCCACTCCCTCTCCCACAACTCCAAGTCCTCGAGCATCATCATATTTGTTTGTATTATTCAGTCCGGCGATCACCGTCGGGCATATTCTTCAATTAAAAATCTTAATGAAAACCTCTAAATGTTCTAAAGTTTCCACATTACTGATAAAAGTATATTTTATCATGTTACAGCACTCATCTAAAATGTCCAAAAAATCATGAATAAACCGAGTTTTTTAAACAAGTGAATAAGAGTTAGTTTGATTATGTTAAAACAAGGTTGGCTCCATGTTCTCTTCCTCTCTCATTCATTAATTAAACAAAAAATACCTATATTTTCTGTTCTATTACAAGCATTTTAGAATGCGCGATCTCACATTGACGACGTTCAGTCATTCTCCTAAGATAGACGTACACCGCAATACGCTATTAGAAAACATTTTCGCCATCCATTGATGAAAAAGTAATTTGAACACTGTTGCAGAGATTTAGCCGAGTCGATTTCAAAAACTGTTGCAGTAATTAAGTGTTGTTTATTGCGCGCTTCTATGATGCTGTAATTCAATATAATTGAGATGGAAATATGTAACGCTTTTGTTGAGTAGGTTCTTAAATATGTTCACTTGTAAAATAGATGCAACGGAATTGGAAAAATTTTCCGAGATAACAAAAATGCCGTGAAAGTCTTGGGAGACTGATTCCCATTCTAGTATGCTCGGTTTATCCCTATTAAGAAAAAGAAAAAGAACAGATTCCATTAATAGTCAAATCAATATATTAAACGCGGTTCTTTTATAGTCTTAAATATGCATACCGTGTCCATAGCCACCCACTATCGTGTTCAAGTTCATTCTGGTTATGATTAGCCTATGAACGGCAATATATTTTGCACGAATCTTGTTGGAGATTGGATTAATTCGAATACGCTAGAAAGTTAAGCGAACTAAGCAACGAGTGTAGCGGACCAGAATCGATTAGTCAAATTGCAATCTTAGAGCAATTTGTTGTGAAATCTCTCGAAGCTGTTTGTTTTGTAGGGACGAAATGGCAGTCGGGATTAAACCCAGTGTCATAAATACGTTACTGATCAAACAGTTTAGAGAGACAACCAACGATCGGTCTGTTTTTCAAGTTATGTGGCAATTTACGTTCTAGATATCATAAATATGGGTATTTTAAGTACTACGTCGTAATTACATTAGGCCATTTGCGCCATTGCTGTATACTGTTCCAAATAATTTCCTCCGAACTTTGGAAGCCAGGGGAGATTCCGAAGACAGTATATTTAGCCAGTTTACCAAATTCTTTGTAGTTACTGTGAATTTAAATAATATAAGGGAAACGATTTTGTTCTGTATAGAGAAATATATCTTATCTTGAAATCATGGATAGAAGCAGAAATAATTTTTATGAATCATTTTTTCTGACAAAGGGGAGATAAACGCTGATAACATACACACTCGGCTACGAAATAAGCACATTTGCAATGAACATGACTTAACCCACATGTTTCAAAACTTTGCAAAAAGGTTTTTTCAAGCAGGCATTTCCCTTATATTCAGATGTTTTCATTCAGACACATATAAGACAATTCACAGAAAAATTGCAACGAATAACAACCTGTTTCGTTGGCAAATCGAAAATAGGCCATTACATAAATTATGCAAGGAGTTCGAAAATTATGAATATTTTTTCTTAAATTGCAAATATTTATATATAATCTGGCCTATTTAAAAAATGCGGGTTCATAAATCGTTTAGAAAACAAGTACTATCATATAAGCTACTGTATATACTAGACTACATTTTAAGTGAAATGCGAACAAAACCGATTACATTCTAAAAATCTTATACAACGACGCTCTTGTAATCCTCAACTTTACCTTTTACAAGGACAAATCGTACACCCTTCTAAAATTTTTGCTCCTTTCGTCCTGTTATTCATGTAGAAATGTGCATCACTGTAAAACTTAACAAAGAAAAAGAATTTTCCTTAAAAGAAGTCTCGTAACAAGTTACATTTTGAAAAGATTAGCAGCAACATTACTTATATTCTCTCATATTAGAAAGTTTTCTTAAGCGTCATGAGGAAATACTTTTGCCATTTTCCTTTGCGTAGATTTTGATTCCCACATTTGTACCCGGAACAGTGTTTTCTTAAGAATGTCATTAAGCACAGTAGTATGAACAAGACTAATGAAGACACTATTGTAAACACAATTGCATACATTCTCATTTTCTCTGTTTTATCTGAAAAATTAGTAAACAGAATGTCATATGGCAATATCCAAAAAAAGATTATTCAATCACTTTACCAAAGCTGTAGGAGTTACTGTCAAATATACAATGAAAGGGAAACTACTCAGTCTTAATTTTCCCCGCACGCGTGTTTATCAGACCAGTTAATTTAATGAAAACAGATATGTTTAGACCGAAAATCACGGAGCACGTGATACAAAATGTCAAATACCAATACCAAGTGCCTTGACGATGACATATCTTTGTATTTTATCAAATAGATATAATTGTTTCGCGTACGGAAATGATGCATTCATTATCGCATGGTGCGGAGGCATTTGTTTGATCTTTGTGTCCCGTTATACACTCGTAACAGTTTTGATTTAAAAAAAAAAGTATGCCTGTTATACAAGATATCACTGAAAAAAGTATGCCTGATATACAGCTTATCGATGACAGTCTTCCAAAATTCAGTTCACACGACAGCCTCCAAACCCTACAAGGGTGACAATACATATCTATTTAAACCTTGAGATATTGTGCTAAATACCTCCAATGTTTTGAAATATAAATTTAATAAAATTATATTTCAATTAAAACAGTAAATCTTGTAGGTATTTTAAATATAAAAAGCAACTGAAATTTGTAATTTACGAAACAACATAATTGCTCTCTGTCACTTCTATTCAAAACCTGCTAATGTCTGTCCCAGATTGTAGCAGTCTAAAGAGGTGTTGACAAAATAAATTAAGTGCAGCCTTCTGAACTTGTGAAACAAGAGCATAAAACCTTTACTTTACAGAAGTTAATACGAAAACAAAACGAAATAATTGCATAATTTAAATAAAGATAAAAAAAGTCTTCTTCATTTTCATCATGATCACCAAAAGCTGAAAAACGAATTTCATTAGTAGCTTCACTTCTCCTTAAGTCATCATATTATTTTCTTCAACTTGATCTAACACTTGATATAAGAGTAGTCTACGTCTTCCTTTAATTCCTCATTTTGTCTACTAGGTCTAAATATAGGCCTACTGTGACAATATAAGATCATCCTGATCATGTCATACATTAAAGACATCCATAATTTGCCAAAATATGAGCTGAGGCTGAACCTCGATGTTTTCCACAGACCCTCCCTTTTTCCCCAGTATATAAAATGTATTCTATTATATGCACATAACACCTCGTTTCATATCCTATAACTATAACTAACTGAATATAATTATGACTTAGAATAATGCATTCATTTATTATATTTTACAAATTAGGTATAGATTAGTGTTCATAAATAAGCATTTACAAAATTAAATTGGTCTAGAGCGGCGCAGCGAAGTAATTTAAGGCTTACGACCTATCTTTCCAATATTACATATGTGTTTCTGTAAAGTTTAAGGGCCAGTTGTTAAAATAGTTTTACACTTAAACGCGAAATTGACCGTTGTGTGTACGAACATTATTCCTAACGTTACTTCTTTACACAAAAGTGCATGCTATACATCTAGCGAATTATTTTTTTCAGTGATATTGCAAAAAGAAAACCACCTTCTTACAACTCTTTTTGTGAAAAAGCCACAACAATATGAAACAAAGGCGTTCGTCCACATGGTTTCGATGACTGTAATAATTCAATGTTGCAGGACAACGAGTGTTGTACCTTATTAAATTTTAGATTATGGCATATTATCTCGCCACCGTTCTTGAGAAGAACTAGTACTAGACTCCTATATGTCCCTTAAGAAACTGCCGACTTTCTCACATAAAGAGATAGGTCGGTAGCAGGGCTCTTAACAATAAGAGGCTACAGTGCCTTTACGAGAGTCAGCCACCCTTACCACTCTTCAGTAACTTTTATTTACGACATTTTTAATTCGATATCGTGATACAGTGCATGTTTTAATTCAAACTGTAATAAGATAGTTGTAGTGCGATTTTGCATTTTGAATATTTTAGTTAGTTATGTATTTCGATGATTAAATTCAAGTATTGTATCACGATAATAACCGTATTGCTTTAATACAATAATTATCATGTAATGTTGTAGTGCGATGGTTGTTATCCTAAAATGACAAAATTGTTATTTAGTGTTATATTCTTGTGATTTTACGTGATATTGTTATCTTAATGATGTACTATAAAGCTTGATAAAGTACGTAGTACTAAAATAATTTTTATTTGAAAATTGAAATACAACAAACTAAATTGAACAATGTTATGTATAAATGTGGCATAATAACTTTAGAACCATTCTGGCTGTAGATTAGAGGTATGCTTACTACTCAGACATCAATATCAATCGTACGACATTCACTTGTAGTAAGTTTGGTCGTTCTATTAAGTAAAATTTGTGTGACCATAATGAGGATCCAGACATTTTGAAATTATTCAATCAGCACATGCACGTAGCATGTTTATTTCTTAAATAAGTTTCACAAAACGACATGCTTACTAAGGGATTAGATTCAACACTTTTTATTGATATCGTGACATTGGTGAGAGTGCAATCTATCTAACTAACAAACTAGGTCCTAAAAGAGAAAATGATATCATTATACATAAATTTTAATTAAAGTATTTACAACAGATCAATAATGGCAAAAGAGTCAGCCTCTTTTCAAAGGTTCTTCACTTTTTACCATCAGTACCAAAGGTAATGGTGGAAAACAATTACGTCTGTATGTTTTCACAGAGTTCGTTGTCGTCATCACGGACGATTATTAATGCAATTTGTCTAGAAATCTTATCTGAAACAGACGAACAAGAATTTGCAACAAATTGAGGATTGTTAATTTCCTAGATTAAGTTGGCCTTAATCAAATTCAATCACAACGGTTTTAATCAATGCAGTGTTTATAATGTTCGGATATTCATTATCCGTGAACTGTGTTCTGTCAAAGTCTTGTCAGATACAACAGTTATGCTGATTCTTGTTTAACAAAAAAGTTCTGCTTAATATCAGACATTTTGCATAAGAATTCACGCGCGAATGTCGTGTTAATAACTCTGAGGTTCGAATCACATTTTTCGAAACAACGTTATTATTCTGATCACATGTCTTGGTGTTTAAATATATGATAATTTAATATTTTTAAAAATAAAATTGTAATTTTCAGAGCGTCTAAGTTGAGCTGTTAGTTAAAAAGCATCAATCGCTGTATTTGACTTAACTTTGAAGAACTTGAATTGTAGCCATTTATCTAAATGTAAGACATTGGTAATTCTACTATTAACATAACTTACTTCGTTTTAACGTTTGTTTTAGAAACTGAAAGACAGTTGTCAAACATTTATAAATGGTCGCAGCTGTATTATTAGATTCTGTAGTTTATTTCCTCTTCTATTTTGTTCGGGTTACAGGCCATCCAGAACATTTGAACGTCTTATACCTTAATGCAACATAATTATATAATCAAAGCAATGATGGGTTTCAAGTTCACGTTGTCAAATTGTAGAGAGTGAAATTAAAAATATGTAACAGTTTCTATCAAACAACCAGTAAATTCTTTTGTCTTTGAACATATCTATTATTCGCGAGTAACAAAAGAAGTCAATCAAGTTCAGATTTTTATTTCCTTCAACGCGTACGCAGAAGACTTAAAAAAATTATCGTTTGTTGCCGAGATAAAAATATGATGTGATATTTATGTCCGCTGTGTGTCCATAACCATACTACAGACGACCATCTAGTGTAGTTTCTTGTAATTTTGGCGAGATACATGCGCAATGAATAATGCTATCAAAAGGCTTTGACACTACACGTGTATACATTTTTAAGAAACAGTTGAAAACCCATCTTTTTTAAAACTATTATGCAAACTGAACTTCAGGTTTTAACAAGTACATGACGATTTTTTAATGAAGTACAGTTACTTCTTTTTTATCTGTCTTATATAAAATAGGATTTTATGCTCCTTTTTTACATTTTCCGTGTAAGTTTTATCTTGATATCCTTTGAACGCCTGTAACGTAATAAACCGTATACGCGGGTTAAGACAGGTTTGGCCTTCCATAGAAGTGACAGTTACCGTATAAAACACGTTTTGTGTGTATGAATTGAAAGGCTATGCCGACAGCTCCTGAAAACTCAGACGTCCGAGGCAAATGCTGACACTTTAAGACAACCTTGAAAATGACCTTGGACACAATTTTACCAGCTTTGAAAATTTTCATTTTACCAACGTTCGCGTACAGGCCCCTGTGGGATAGTGTTTTGAGCGCGTGCAAATATTTTTTCACAGACATAAAGCAGAAATGTCGTACTTAAACTAGGTATATTGACATCTTATGAGAACGCTTGAAATTGACCTCTCGTTAGCAAAAAAAAAAAAACAACAACAAAATATGCCGGTGTGCAAAGGATATAATGTTTCAGGCTGACTTTAACTTAAGCTAGTGTTTTTAAGGTTTGTGTCCTTTTAGAATGCAATAGTCTTATCTATGCTAATTGTATGCTTTTTATACTTTCATTGTAAAGCACTTTTGAACATATTTATAATATGAAAAGAGTGCTATATAAATTTGGTATAATGATAATAATAATACACGTGGAAAATGTTCCTGCAAATACTTAAAATCAGAAAGAATGCATATTTCTATTTTTTGCATAAACTATCTTTATGTATGAAATGTAGCAGAACCATGTTATTAGCGTACGATGATTGAGATGTTGTATGTATAATATAAGCTTTTAATACAGAAAATAAAACACGGCTACATACTTCCTAGAGTCAGCTTATCAAACTCGCACATGTCTTCTGAGCTGATCATTTAATCTTTTCGTTTTATCAACGGATGTCTTTCTTCTTAAAACTTAATATAATTTAACTAGTTTTATGCTATGAAATGGTAATCACTAGTTAAAGACCAGAATAAATTCTTGTTAAATTATCATCCTCGTAGACAATGAAATACACGATTACGTGAGACGGTGGCTATAGATTTCAACGACAGATCAGAAAGTGTTATGATCGAGAAAAAACAATTCAATTTCTTGGTAAAATCTGAGATTTAAAGTCCAATGATCGCTTTCGCTGTAAAATTACATGTTGCTCTTACATGAAATATGTATTACCGGTGAAATTGATCGTTATCTGTACGAAAAAACATTCCTAAATTTGCTTTTAAAATCGAAAGCACTTGCTATAAATACCATGATGTATTGACGACTTAGTGACGAAATGGGAATAACCAATACGCTTCTACTCCAGTTGTCTTCCGAGCTCCCATTAACGTTGCATGCTACATTGCGTTTCGTTACGGCGCAAATATTTCCTATGAGAATAATATTTTACAGCGAGATCTATTAAACAGAACCTTACTACTTTATGTATAGTTTCAATGTCATACAAAACTCATGCTTTAATCAAAGGTTTAGTTTTTTACTCATTTTTTATATCAGTATTTTAATTTCATAAAAATGTACAACAGTGTTTGACTCAATCATTATTGTATAGTTTTATTGCTACTGTTACAATAAAGTTTTAACCAATACATCGTTTTAGTCACATAATTATGTAATAAAGCGTGAAAAATACTTTGTGATTGTGTTAATTGATGCTTTTTTCGTGTTATCATACTCGTTAAATACGGGGAAGTTTTTATATGGTCATTCAGTGTTGCTCTTACCTATTCGTACGTGTTTCATTTTTTGTTTACTTGTGATACACGTTAACATGTGAATAGATGTTAATCAGGACATAGGGAAAATTACTGAATACATGTTGAGCGAACACTACGCTATTTTATCTGCTTGGGCGACTTTACATTTACGTGCAGAATCAAATTCACCGCTGCTTTGGAGAGCAACAACCAAGTTCAGTGAACTTATTCCCCCCTCCCCGCCGAATAATTCAAATCACTGAAAAGGATGATCTTGAAAGTGTCTTGGTTAATTTTCATAAAGCACTGCTAGTTTCAAAAACAAGAATTCTTAAGTTTCTTTATAGAATATGAAGAGGTCACTTAAGGAAGAAAAATGATTTGTTTCCAACTCTTCCATTGTTAGATATTACAAAGTTGCTTACTTATCCCAAACATATTCTGACAACCTTTTTTAGAAACGAAATATTTTTAAAATTTAACCACCAGTTCTGGGCCATATCTTTGAGAGGATCTTCTTTTTTGGGTGAGCCCTTTTGTGGATTTGCTGAAAACAGTCAACTCTTTTATGTATATATCCCTGAAGTGGCACTTAATTCTTGTCAAAGTCTTGATCATATAACATGATTAGCCATTTATTAGATACAATATGAAAATACATGCCCAACAGGAACTTACTACTTGACCTTTAGTTTCTGTATTGAATATGTAAGGAAAGCGCTACACTCTCTCATCGGCCTTATTCATACAAAATCCACTTTCTAAATTTTCCATTGTAACATTACAAAGCTGATTACCTGTGCCAAACATAATCGGCTTCTATCAAGCTTTCCAGAAATATCCGACCCCATCTCCCAGTGTATGGGACAATGGGTGTAGGGTGCAGGGCTGTGTATTAGAATGCGTAATCATTATATAATTAGTTTCATCAAATTATATCCATTGGTTCTTTAGTTATAGTTCCGGATTGATGGATAGACGGATGGACTGACAAACGGACAGACGGGCAACGCCAAAACAAATCCCACCGCCTTTGGCGGGGGATAATAAAGACCCTTCTCGTGATTGACTAGTAAAGACGAAGCAAGTTTTCATCGTGCTTCACATGTCAAACAAGGGTTTTCCTATATTACATATTCCGAAGTTGCTGGAATCTGTACCAATATAATAGTGATATAACCTGTCATCGAATATGAAGTATTGGATTGCAGCCCTCATGCATCCATCCACGGTTATTCACCACTACAAGTATTGCTATGAAGCTATATCTGGATATCTATTTGTTGACAATATCCGGTCTGACTGAAATTTATGCCGAAATAGTCTAATGTACACGCATTTTAACTTATCAGTAGGGCATGTTAAAGTGCCTTCTGCAATTTGTAATTAAAAGTACGAACCTTAATATAATTCATGGACAGCATTATGACAAGCAATTAAATTCTTAATGGTAAAGATCGCCTGTGGTTGTCACATTTATAGCGGTTTGGTGTATGTGCGAGTATCCGTCCGTCGAAATCTTGCCAAGGCTGTAACTTAATACATAGAAAGAATATGTAAAGACTAGGCGCAAATGTCCATTATTACTAGACAGCGTATCTCGCCCATGACCCAGGTAACAGGTGCATGAGGTTAGAAATGGGAACATTAGACCACTTCGGACTGTAACTTCTACCAGCATTAAAGGATTTTAAAATAATCCAATGTATTTTTGTCATCACTAAAAGACTGCGTCTTGCATGCAAGACTCCGGTCTATTGCCAAATGATCTTGTTCGACCACTTAAAGATTAAAGGGAAATACAAAAATATTCAACCTTGTCGAGATAATTTTGAATAGCTTTGGTTCCATTGCTCACCATTGGCAAGTCCATGCTAGTTTACCAATAAATGACCCGTTTTGAACCAGCATTGAATGTCTGTCATATGAACTCTCATGGACCTAAATTTGAACAATTGAAATCAATGTGTATGAAAGTTTGAAACTATGTAAAACTGTTAGTCAATTTGCCATTTTCAAAGTAAGTTTGCAATAAATATTACAAAATACAGCAATCATATTATTTTCCAAAGGCCGTGGGACCCATACGGGACAAATATGGGAATTATCTGGCTCAACGTATAAAACGAGCCCAGTTCAGGACCCACACAAGCATTACTGTGAATGTCCTATAAAACTTATGTGTCTATCCATATTATTTAAACCTTAAGACAATAAGATTTGAACAAGAGATTTGCCAAACACATTCGCTATCATGTTAAGTTGTTGATCCCAAGGTCATGGTAATTTGGAACGCGTATGAAATATTTCGTGCATTACTAAATCAATTAAAACTTTTCTGAACATGAATCCCTGAAAAGCCGATAAGTTACTATATAGTCACTTTATTCTATGATGGTTTTATTTTGGCTATATTGGCGTTAAAGGTCGTCAATTACTTTTATGCAACATTTTATGACAAGTTTTACTTTTTGTATATTTTGTTAGAGATTTATTTAATGAACAAAAACACCCATTACATAGAGTTAGATCTCTATCAGACATTTACATTTTATTAACTTTTATAGAATTTTGTATGGCAAGCGAAATGCACATTAATTAATTAACACCTCTTTAACCCCTAGTTTCAGGTGCCGTTTGCACATTAATTCTTAAACCTCGGTTTAAAGTCTAAAACCGTAGTTTAAAGCTGTTAAACCCATGTTTAAGAGACGACCAATCAAAGAGCTGAAACAACGGTTTAAAGGCACGTGACTCGTTAAAACCATTTTTACATATAATACTTTAAACTGTAGCTAAGACATTTCTAGGGTTTTACGCGCCAAATGCACATTATTCGTTAACTCTTAAAACTATAGTTTAACAACTCTTAAACCCATATTTCAGGTGCCGTTTGCACATTAATTTCTAAACCGTGGTTTAAAGTCTTAAACCGTAGTTTAAAGTCTGTTAAACCCATAGTTTAAAGACAACCAATAAATTGCGAAACCCCGGTTTAAAGTGTCACGACACTACTTGACGCACTAATATAATAACGAAGAATACGTGAGAAAATCTGATTTGAAATTTTTAATTTCGCATTTTTAATTTGATTTAGTTTATACATTATAAACAATTATTGGACAATATCTAAAAGAATTTTGGATATGAAAAAGATTAGCGCATAGCGAAACTTGTTGTTTTACCATTCATTCATTCAATACAATATTCTTTATATAGCGTTTTACCCATTTTTTCAAAGAAACATTGATAGACACCCTCGTGAAAAATCAACGGTCACAAATAAAAAAGCATATCACTTTGACAATCGTCATCTAGGCCTGCCTTTGCAGGCTGTGAAAACATAAAAAGTATGTTGTCTTACCTGTTTGTTATTTTGTTCTTACTTCCCTTTAACATGAAAGTATTTAAAACGTTGAGTATTTCATTTTTATTTCAATATAATTTCTACTTTTACATTTGAATTGGATAGATATACAAATATTTTAACATTCTGAACCAAAATCCACGTTTGAAAACTAACTGTAGCTTCCGAATTCATTTATTTCCAAACTATCCTGGGTGCGCACCCAAGATAGGTAAAGGGAGGTAATAATTTTTTTCAAACCTGCATTTCTAATGAATTCCATCTAAATATATAACTTTTAGTGCAAATAGTTCACTACCTTGGTTGGGCAACCAGGATAGGGAAATCAAATTTTAAAAATACTCCAGTAAAAAACCTTACTTGAATTAAGCGGTAAGTGAACATAAATGAGTGTAAATGATCAAACATTAAAGTTGCAAACACATCTGTTACATGGCCAAATTCTGATTATCTACCTGTAAGGTTTATAGCGCAAAATATTTTTCTTACGCGAATATCCGTCCTAAGTTTCATGCCCAAATCTGTCCGCCATTTTATCTTTCTTTCTACCAGTTTAGATAATTAGAAAGAGGGGTAACTATTTACCTCAGTATAACCAAGCAATCCCTTTAAACATTTGTATTACAGTTCAAGTATATTTTCGAATAATTCATATCAAGCACATACCTAAGGCACTATCATTCAACAAGTACCACAAGATTGAAGAAACTTTAAAAAATGGCAGCCCAAATTAAACATGTTGTTGTTAAATTTGGTGCTTTTACTTAAATATGCCAGATTTCGATATTGTCTCTGTTTGTGATTCCTAAATGCGCCATGATTAAGGACCGCCAAACATAATCAAAGTACATTATCCGTTACTAGAATTCAAAAACAGTATGTGTTAACATTATTTAATGATTAGTAGCCACAGTCGACATCGTTTTGATAATTTATGAGCAACGAATAACTCAAAGAGACAAAAACGATATTTAAAAAGCATTTAGTAGAAAGATGAAATACGCCATCGAAACGACCATTGATAATATTTGTACAAGGCCCGTTGACTTTTAGTGCTTCTGACAAAAGAGGAGACCTAAAAACTAACTTACAAACATCTCTTGATTTTCAGTCGATTTTTTATACGTTTGAGGGAGGAAATAAATCAGACTTCAGTTAATTTACATGCAAAGCAGACAAATCGTTTTAAAAAATCAAACTGGAACTAATTCATCCTTCACTTCAATTGAAACCGGTGTCTGCAAATATTCCAATGCAGATATTATTCGTAGGCTGTGTATGTCTCGTGAAGAAATAAGAAATGAATATTTAGCTTAGAGAAACGATTTCTCTCGGACATTATGCTACACTTCAAACATGTGTTTCTAGTTGCTATCTTTTTGTATCATAATCCTCCTAAAAAGCTTATATTGCAACGATACATGCACAACGCTGATGAAAATATCTAATAATACAAAATTATTGAATAGCATTACATGGTCAGATTGAGCAAATACACTGAATAATGTATACTAATAAAGGAAGTTACAGTAATTCATTTGTAGAATTTAAGAAAACTCTGATAGATATCATTTGATTTTCAGTCTGCTTTTGTTTTTCTGACGTAAGAAATAAATCAGACTTTACTTCGTTTTCATGAAATGTACATGAAGCTAATTCATTGAAGCTGTCCAATTTGAATTATCATCCAATGGATGAATTTCCTTGAGGCAGAGTGTGTCCTTTGAATGAAAATTCGTGGAAGATGAAAACTAAATTTATGTTTTACTTCACTTTCACTTTAATTTAGTCATGTCCATATTTTAAGACGTATATTATACAAAGTAGGTGTTGATCGAAATCATAACTACTATTGTTAGTAACAAACGTTTTAACATTCCCGAAGTTAATCCAATGAATATTATTTTTGATGTAGAACAGTTATACCTGTTCAAATATTTCCAACTGGTGTATACTGATTGTACGGTTCTATTATTAAATTTAATCTCAACATGGTCGAGAAATTTATTAACAAAATAATTAAATACATGTAATTAATTTGGAAAGCTTTTGTAAATACTCAAGTTAAATTATATTCCTAGAAAGGTTTGGTACTTTAAGGTATGAATAAGTCATGTATGAAAAAGCCCCGATTATCAAATGAATATCCTAGAACAAAAATTGTCACGTTGATATAAGCACAGTTGACCATACTATGTAGAAAGTTTTGGACAATGGGGATTGATCGGCTAGAGTGGTTTCATTCTTTTTATCTTTCCAGTCGAACACAAACTGTTAATGTAAATTAAACTTTTTCAGATTCCTAGTTGGTAACATTTGGCGTTCCTCAGAGTAGTATCGTCGGTCTGCTCCTTGTTTATGCTATGTAAATGATATGCTTGTCAGTATAAGTAAATATTGTCGTCGGTCTGCTCCTTGTTTATGCTATGTAAATGATATGCTTGTCAGTATAAGTAAATATTGTAAATTGTAATTATACGCAGATGACAGTGCGATCATTTTCTCCCGCTAAAAATTGGATTATAATGCCAGTAGGTGGGGTCTTTCCCTTTAGCTCTGTAATAAAGGCACAACTGTAGCAAGTGTAGAAAGGTGTTGAATAATACCCTACTTAGTACTATAATACTTAATTGCTGAGTAAACTTATTTTGTTTATAACATACATAATTTGTTGTCAGCTACAGAGTCTCAATCTGCAGAAAGTTAACAAGCATAATCCAATACACTTCTCGACGGACATCCCTCTTATTATGAGAAAGCGGAAATACATATCGTTCAGAGACAAAACATAAATATTGCGTAAAATCTTCCTTCTTTATTTCCTTGTTAACCTCATTTCAAAAGTATTTGGAATTGAGCATAATTTTAATTAAACGGTTTAATTGTTCAGTGTTTAACAATGATTTGACATATATAAAATCCCAGTTGCCTTTATATCAATCTGTTGTGATTTGATTTCATGATAAAAACTCGTACGCAGAAATACGAATGAAATGAGGGAGTAAATGACATAACAAATACTTCTGGATGATCTCTTTAGGATCCTGTATGTATACTTTAGGATCCTATGGACAGTGGAATATTACAGAACCGAGGTGTTTGCGCTGGACAAATTTTCGACCAGAAAGGGTTTTTTTAGCCTTGGGAACAAAAAGAAGTCACACGGGGCAAAGTCAGGCGAAGACGGAGGGTGAGGGAGCACAACAACATTAAGTATTGTACAATAAACGCCTTATGCGATGACGCATTGTCATGCAGCAATCTGACATTGGCCAAACCAGTTGCAAGTCTTCGATTTTTGAAATACGTCTTCAGTTTTGGAAGAACTTTAGTCTTGCAAAACTTCGCATTGATACTCATGGACCGCTTTGCAATGCATGGTCTTTTGCCAGACTTTGTTGCCCATATTTTGTTCTGAATCTTTCGTTTAGGCTCAAAAAAGTGAACCCATGTCTTGTCACCAGTGACGACATTTGCAAAAGACCGTGTATTGTAATTGTTAGTGTTTGTAAGTGTTTAAGCACAATGTTCGCGCATTGCACGCGTGCCTTTTTCTGCTCATCTGTCAACAGATGGGGAATCAATCAAGCACAGATTTTTCTAATTTTCAAATTACATCTCAGAATTGCATTAGCTGCTCCTCATGAGATGCCATCCATACTTGCCATTTGCCTAGCGGTGTATCTTGCATCAGTAGCAACTATTTCTTTAACTCTAGCAACCATCTTGGCAGACGTTGCTGTTTCGGCCGACGGCCATGTGGTGCATCTTCTGTTGAAACTAACCCACATTTGAATTTCTTAAACCAACCAATAACTGACGAAAAAGACTTTTCATAATGTCATTAAACAGATTATATTTCATCAAAAATGTCTTTACACCCTATGCAATGAATACAACGATTCTTTATATAGGACCGTATTTCAAAGGCGTACGCTGACCTTCTTCCAACCATTGTTATTAGTATACATGAGTAGGTAATGTTTAGCGAGCGATAGACACAGCTAAAGTGAACGGATTTTAATGGGTGTGGTATCAATGTAAAACTAACTTGTTTATCTACCCAATAATCTTGATTTCCTACTGATATTGAGCGAGATAACGTTCTACATGCATTCATATTTGAACAATCCTCGTACATAAACAAAAACGTACATTTACGCTGTCCATATTTGTAACATTTTAAACAGTAAGTACACAAAGAAGCTCTTTAAAATTATCGAAGTAATGGATTTAAATGAATTATATTTACAAAAGGAAATATCCTGATTGACTGAAAAACTTAAAACAAAAGCACATTTAAGTTTCATTTCCTCTAAAGAAGATCATCTCATTCTTATGCAATATCGACAAATTGCTTTAAGAAATAGAAATGCAACTTAATTCCTTCTAGCACTTCAATTCAAACTGACATCTTCAATTATTCTTCGGGCACTAAATTATCTAGATTAGTTTATTTGTCATTTTTTTAAAGTTCACATCATCTATGTATTACAATTCGATACGACACTAAATGACAAACGAAAATGATTTAGTTCTAGTTTTGATGATTAAATGTTCTTTCCCTAGCTATGTCTATTTTTTAAAGCTGCTCGCGCTCAGACTTCGGTAAACAACTTCTTCAAACTGCATAAAAACAACATATTTTAGAACATAATTATAGTCATTTAAAAAGGTTCCAGTATAAATTCCTGTAAAGTGATTCTGTAGATTTTTAATAATACGCTACCAAATAATAAAGCGTTTGAAATTCCAATATAATACTTACATGTATAGTGTAACGGTGCCGTAAAACCAGCATTCCCAATCGATTTTTGCAAATTCCTACCTAGAATTTTACAATTACTTCTATTGTTGAGTCTAGCCTTTAGTTTTATATTAATGTATTACTATATCATTTTTGAATTATTTTTTTTAACGTCAACTGAGAGCGAGCAGCTTGAAGACTTTGACAGTTTATACTAATTTTCTACTCAGAAGATCTTAATTTACTTCTCACTCTGAGTTTTCGTAATGAAATATTGCTTTTAGAAATCAAAGTTGAACTTCATCTTATCACTGCATCCTTCTGGGGCATTACATATTCCAATGCAGAAAATATAATGTGAAGACTGCCCTTGTCCTCTGGCATGGCCATTACATTGAATACGGACGTTAAGCCCAACTCAGGTAGATATGTTACACCATAGTATGGTCATCATATCACAGTAGTTACTTTATAAGCAAAGTCGTTCAAATATGAGAATATGAGTTTTAATGAATTTTAACATCAGTCAAATGATTGGGTAAATTGTGCTGAAGTACTTCAATTTAGTGGAGTGTATGCGGTTTATGAATACATCAAGTAATTTACGCAATTTCTTCATTTTCTGCATATACATGTTATACTACGTTCAGACGCAAGACCGGATACAGCCTGAGAAATTGACATCCTCTTATTGTTTCACAACAACAATTGTGTCTGATGGTTAAGATCAGATACTTTACGACATGCTTATCAGCGTAATGCTTGTACGGGTTGCAACATATCCGGCAAATGTCATATTGGAAAACCAATGCAAGACGTACTAGAAAGTTTTACATTGCAAAGTAAGTGTATTATTTTCGAAAATTCAATGCTGTAATTTTAGTGTTGAAAATGTGTCTTTAGTGATGATACCTCACGGTCACTTATTCCTGATTTTCCTTCAAGAAAAGCAATAGGAGCTGTGCCCTTGTCTTTCATTTTTTTAAAACAGGACTATTACACATACTCGAAACCTTTTCTTGTCGGAAAATAAGCGATGAATAAGTAGAATTGGACAAGCTCCGAGTATATAATTCAAACTCGAGACAAGAATCGAGGAAATTGCACGATTGGACCCCATCTCTTCAAAATCAAGTAAACAGTGAAAAAGACAGGGAAACATATACTTTAGGCATTATCTAGTACCAGTAAACTTTTGCCTTAAACATTACATATTTGTGAATAAAAAGAGAAATATTTCGTTTTTAACTCGTTTAAACTCGAAAAAGGTCCGAAAGCAATTTCACTAGTCAAAGGGTCATTCATTTTAATAGTTCATAATTAGCTGTAACAGTTATATATAATCTAATCAGGATAAAAGGAACTTATTTCTGATATAACAGCAAATAAAGAAACGTGTCAACAGTTCCAACTTTTCCTAATCTTTCTCCACTATTTTTCTCCACTATTCATGTCTTTTAACAAATGTATTTCATTACCTAGACTCCATTAGTCAAGCTTCATGCTTTGACTGAAAGTTTGATAAACTAATTTTAATTCTCTCTTTGATTGGTATCAGATTAGATACATTCCAAAGTATTTGCAAGTATTGTTACTTAACCTAAAAGTTCAAGCTATACATTTGAGTCATTAGTGGTTAAATCAGCGTTATGAAAAAAATCATTCAATAATCTATGTAAAGTTGTTGTTGGACAATTCATGGGTGAATAGCGATTTATCACAGACGGTGTCTATGTTGATTTCTTTTGTTAAATGAGGTTGTTTTTTTTTCTATTTAAAAGTGTATTTATCGATCATTTTACGTTCATTTAACACGTTATTTATGTTTTGATGATGTAGGTAGTACCCCTTTAAAACTAGTGCAATTTGGGCGTCGTTTTCTATAATTCCGTCTTTGCACGCTATTAACTTTGAACATGGACAAGTTTTGCATGAGAACTATTATACAAAGTACAGATACATGCGTATCATCTGATTTCTGGAGGCATCTGCAGTAATCTGCAACATATTCCAGGTGCAATGTCAAATTCTTTAGATAGTAATACATACTGTATATCGCATCCGTTTCTACAAACCACTCACGGTGGTTTTGGTACTTTACTACAACAGACACAATAAAAAGTAGCATAGAGTTTATCCAGGCCGCCTTTTTTATTTGATCAAAACCTTTTTTCCAAGTTCTAATGGACGCCGACTTTTTGCAATTTGGTACAGTTTTGTACATTCACTTTTCACCACATCATAGTATAAACAAATGAGTAAAGATTCAATTGCATTGACGTTTTAACAGTTGGTTAACTAGAAATTGGTTGGAATTAATGACTTGATTCAACTACGGTAACCCACGTTTCCGAAAATACACATTATCGTGATCTCCTCTCAAAGAAAAGTAATTGATATTACAAAATTTCAGAAATTCTGAAACTGATAAATGAAATTATCTGCGTATGTCAAACATCATTGACACAGCACTGATGCAATACATAAATAAACATTGATTAAAGGCGGTCAATTAAATTTGGACAGAATTACGAACACATGCCGAAGCATGATTTCTAATTCAACCGATTCCATAATCGTATGGTGACAATTTAGAACAATAGATATCCTTGGCATTACGTGGAATTATGATTCTTTTATGACCCTACTAACATTTCCAAAAATATTTGGATTCTAAGGTTCTTTATGTTGCTTTTAACACTATTTGATCAGCAGCGTCCGATAATATTTTTAGATATTGGCCACAGAGTACTGTAAGACTCTGAACAACCGGCCTATAATTTATAATTTATATGTTTTTACATTCTTTCCAATATTTGAATTGCCGAAATGCAATGAGATAAGTATTTATTACTCCCATGCAGACAACTTTTATTTATGCAGACCCTTAGTTAACATTACAATTTCACAAAAAATAGGAAAAACATATTTTTCGTTTTGTAAAAGGAATAGGAATTGAGAATAAAAGGAATAGAGAATAAAACTATAAGTAACATCAAACAAAATATAAATATCCAAAGTTATATGTTATATAAATTATTAATGAAATTACGATAACTGCATAATATTTTCATTGATGTTCTAAAATGAGGCAGTATGTAAGGAAATTATATTATCAAAACTTCAAGATGGATCTGAATAACCCTCAAACATTATTGACGGATATTAATGATTTTCTGTCTATCATTTTTGTCTGACAAAAAGGAAGTGAATCAGCATTTTCTTCAGTCCCTTGAAATATAGAGAATCCGTCTGATCAATTCGACGGAATCAAATTTGATTTAATAAATTTTAGCTCTCGATTTTAAAGTGATGCCTTATAATAGTCCCTTTCAACAATTTCCTTAAAACCGCGCATATCTTCTTATAGAAATGTAAAGATTCCATTTAATACAATTTTCTTGAAAACGTCCTTTTGATATTCATCAGGTTCCTAACTTAGGTTTTGAGACATGTTTTAAAAAAATGATCAAAAGAAAAGCAATACAGAGATAATCAAGAAATACGACTGTTTATTAAGAAGTGATGATAATAGATCTCTAGATGTTCCAGTGCAATTCCACTTAAATATAGCCCCGGTAATCCATTATAGATACAGTTTAGTCTGCAGGCTGTACTAGGAGTAGATACGAGCTTGTGTAATTGTCCTTGTATCCAAACAGATCCCCTCAATCACGTATTTGAGATATGATCATTACTTTTAAAAAGACAACTATTGTACTTTGAACAGTGTTGCTAGCACTTATACGCGTTCTGACAAGCATAAAAAATGATGTCTCTGTAAATGATGTAGATGATTTCCCCGCTCTGGGATCTAGCCACCAAATTGTGATCTAAACTTTTGATTTGTGAACACATGTGTTTTGCGAGAGTCACTTTCCTTATAACTCCACAATTCGTAAGAGTAAACATTAAAGAAGATTTAATTGAGACATGGTCCGAACGGGCAAACGAATTAACGAATTCACGGACGGACAAAAACATATTAATGCGTCAAGGTTAGGCAAAAAAACTCAACAATAAAACAATTAAGTTGTAAGCGTCGTTCGCCTTTCATTTGACATAGTTTATGATTTAGATTTTGCTCGTGTAAAAATTTAAAAAGAACTATGGAAACTTTACTACTTAAAGCTGCTCGCTCTCAGATTTTGGTAAAAACAATAAAGTTTTTTCAAACTGTATGGAAATAACATATTTTAGAACATATATGCATATAAAAAGGTTCCAGTATAAATTTCTGTAATTTAAACGTGTTTCTTTCGATTTGAAATAATACGCTACCAAATAATAAAGCGTCTGCGCTGCTTGAGAATGAAGCTTTGGTTTGTATTTCATATTTCTACCGTTGGTTTGAATGGCTCATTTCTCCTGCTGATCCATGTTCATAAACTCGTTTACATTCTTTCAGACCTTAAAGTATTTGAATCAGAGTTAAAATAATAATTAGTGTTTTTTTCTTCTTGTTCATAACATTTAGCAAGGAAAATACACGTATTCAAATGGCCATAAATTCAAACCTCCTTACTATAATCACAATGCCAAAAGAAAACAAATAAATGCACGGATTTCACTAAGCAAAACTAATAGCAGTATATTGTAGTAAATTAAGATTTCGTTCAGCAAATTAAAGTAAATTTGGCGATATACAATGAAGGCTGCTATAAAAAGGTATTTGACATTGCACCCTGAAATGTTTCTGCTAATACTTCTTGAAATCAAAAGCAATGCATGTTTCTTGTGCATTGTATGAAATAGTTTAATGCACGAACTGTGACAGAATCATGTTACAAGCGTTTGAGGTTTAAGATATCTTAAAGGGAGACATACGCTCTTGGTACAGAAATAAAATCAACATTGCTGCTTATTTCCTACACTAAACGTATCAAACTTTCACATGTGTTCTGAACTGGTCATTTAATCACTTTGATTATGAATGAATCTCCATGTCTTGATGCGACAATAGTTTACTTAGTTCTTGACTGAAACGGTTATCACTGATTAAAAAGACAGAACGATTTCATACTAAATTGATTTCCTCTTAGATAAGGAAACAGACGGTTACGTGAAAATATGGCAGTTTATCTCAACGAAGGATCAGACTCTGCAATGACTGAAAAATATTGTGCCGTTGTTTTTAATCACAGATTTTAAATAAAGAGAAAGCAAACCTGTCAGAAAATTAGTCTACACAGCTGGCACCTAAACAGTCGAAGGATAGGTTTCATTTTGAAACCTAGAGTAACCACAAACCACAATTAAAAGTTGTAGAGATGCTTTATACGGTGCTCTGACGATCACGTGATCACGTAGCAGAGGTGGGGGAATAAAGAAAACTTATTTTCTCAAGTCCCAATAACGCTCTATGTTTTTTCTTTAAAGGTCTGTGATTCACTATACACTGGGCGAAACTTGTATGAGTTTGGGTTATGAGTTGTATATAATATTTAAACAAAAAATAAACATGTTTTTTTTTCAAATTATGCATTTTGTTTCATTTAGACATCCATCTAAACACCATATGAAGTTTGAAGAATATTGAGTAAATCATAATTGAGATGAGACTAATTTAATTGTATGACCCTAGTTTCAAAAGTCACAAAACGGCGAATTACACACAATTGATGGAATAAAATGTCTGCTATTGGTATAGTTTTGAAACCAATGCATAGCTGTATTGTTAAACATTATACTATGTGGACCTGTGACGAAGTTTGTAAAGCCCTTTCCTTTTTATTGAACAACATTTATATAAGGTTTGGGAATGCAGTTTTCAGACAAGTAATCGGTATTCCCATGGGAACAAATTGGCACCCCTTGTCGCAGATTTGTTTTTATATTGTTATGAAAGAGACTTTATGTTGAGTCTTTCTCCAGACACGCAGGCAGACATTATCACTGCTTTTAATAATACATCACGCTATCTGGATGATATTCTTAATATGGATAACCCGTTTTTTGGTCAATTGGTGGACACTATTTATCCCCGGGAACTCCAGTTAATTAAAACTAACAATTTGGATACTGGTGCTTCATTTTAGATTTACATCTCCTATTTATAACAATATTATACATACCAAAATTTATGACAAGAGGGATGATTTTAATTTTAGTATTGTAAATTTCCCCCATTTGGATGGGGATGTACCTCATGCTACATCTTATGGGGTATACATTTCTCAGTTAATTCGGTTTGCCAGAGCGTGTAGTTATGTTGAGGATTTCAATGAACGTAATCAATATATTACAAATAAACTTCTTCAACAGGGCACCGTTATTACAAATTGCGTAAATATTTTGCTAAATTTTACTATCGTAATTCTGATTTGGTTTTGAAATTCAATAGTAATCTAAAGACTCTTCTGGGCGAGAAGGTATTTCAAAACCCGATTTTTATGGGGATGTGGTTTACAAACTTCGTAAATTTTTGGGGGTCATGGCAATGGTTTCCAACTGTATTTGCTAAAATTATAAAACGTTTTGTTAAAAGAGGTTACGACCCAACTGTTTTGAGACACACCGCATTTTGGTGTTCAACCCGTTTACAGTTGGACGCTAGCTTCCCTCTTTGATTGTGTCTGACGGAAGGGGGGGAGGACTCTGGTGATGGGCAGTTTTTAAATCCCACTGGGACGAAACTGTTTTGATTTCTGTCCTCTGGCCTGTTTCGGGGGGGGCCCTTAAGGGGGGGTGTTTCTCTTGGGGGGGTCTGCCTTCTGCAAAGGCATTGGTACTACGTTTTTTGGTTCTCAAGGGGTTTGTTTTTATATATTTATACACGAGTATTTTTGTGTTTTACATACCATGCCTTTTGTTTCCATTGGTGTGTTAGAGATTCACCTAGCAGGGATTACTCGGGTTATTTACACTGTCCTGTGACTTTGGAACATGGTGGGGGTAAGAGTGAGGTTGGGTGCGCACCATAAACCGGTTTAAGCTCCCCAGTGGTATTTTCTGCCACGACCGTTCCAGAGGGGGGGGGGGGGCCCACTGTGTTCCTTTAATTGTTCGTTTTGTCCTCGTGGGTTTGCTTTGTAGCTAGTGGTGTTGGGGGGGGGGGGGGTGTGTGTGTGGGGGGGTGTGTGTGTGTGTGTGTGTGGGTGTGTGGGTGTGTGTGGGTGGTGTTGGTGGTGTGCACTCTGGGTGCTGTGGGGTTCGTTTTGGGAGGCTGCGTTTTTGGTACGTGGCATTCCCTGTTTGATATATTTTTTTTTTTTTTTTTTTTTTTTTTTTTTTCTCTAAGGTCCAATACTAACGGGGAAAGCGGAAAATTCAAATATACTTTAAAAACACAAAGAAATAAGTTATTTTTGATAAAAAATGAAATTTGGTATGTAGAAATTATAAATAAACCACAGTACAGTACACTTATTTTTCTAGCATTATGAACAAAGAAAAAAGACCTGGGTAGTCATTTTGTCGAATCACTGAGATTTCAACATAATACACATACTTTTCTTCGTGTTCCAAACACTTTCTGTAAATTTTAACCTGCAAATCTTCATTATTTAGTGTCTTGCATAAGGTAATGTACTTGCCATTGAAATAACTGTCACTTAATTTTCGCTTAGTAGTGGACCTTTAATAGCCATGTAAATAACTTCTGGAGTCGGAAGAAGATCGGTCGAAGTGTAAATTAGATGTGATTAAATGTTTTGGTAAATCTCCGTGCAGATGTTACAAAATAAGCGATTTACTCACAATTAATGGGGAAGATATCTTATGTAAGAAAATGCAGAAATCGTTAGAACGATGGAAAAGTGGCTTTTGAACTTTGAGGCAATTAAGTGCTGCCTCTTTCGATTCTGAAGACATTTTTGCAAAATTAACACCAGAAAATGTCTCATCCACTCTGTGTAACTGGCCGTTTTACGACTTTAAAGTATGGAGTTATACCATCTCATTAGTTTCTACTTTAATTTTCATATGGTGCTTACAAAGATGTTCAAGTGAAACCGAGCAATGTTTGATTACAGTCAGGTTTCTGATTATGAAAATATACAAAACATTATTATACGTTATTTGCACTCTTATAGATTTCGCCAAGTGTACTGACCTGTACTCATAAAGTTGAATCAAAGTTTCAATTTTCTATAACAGCCTTTTATCTTCATTTTAACTACTACAGCCTTTTACCATCATAAATAAGTTATAACTAACTGTATAACTATATAACATTATAACTACAGTGTTATAGTGCAAAACCAATACAATACGTTTCAGTAACACGATGATGTAATAAAATGTACAATATACCGGATCTATGAACGTTGGCATATGTTTTCGTGAAATATATTTCCAGAGAGCCTAGTTACTTTATCTTCGGGTTTTTTTTTTTTTTTTTTTTTTTTTTTTTTTTTTTTTTTTTTTTTTTTTTTTTTTTAAAAAAAAAAATTTTTTTTTTTTTTTTTTTTTTTATTTTTTTTTTTTTTTTTTTTAAAAAAAAAAAAATTTTTTTTTTTTTTAAATTTAAAAAAAATTATTTATTTTTTTATAAATAAAATTTTAATTAAATTTTTTTTTTTTTTTTTTTTTTTTTTTTTTTTATTCTTCATGCATCCGTATCCTAGGTTATTGACGGCCACATTCTGCTTTTGTGAAACTATATATAGATAATCATTTTGCAGACAGTATCCGGTAGTACTGTAACATTAAGGATTAGTCTTTTATACACGGTGGCAATACATGTTTAAGTCGTGCAGTTTGTAATTACTAAGCTCCATCTATGTGAAGCATAACGATTATGTTGAGCAATATAATTCAAAAGGTAATTGATTAATATTGATCGTAGAGCTCGTCTGCATTTATGTTTACATAGTTGTCACAGTGTATGTGCGTGCATCCGTCCGTAAGTTTGTCTAGAAATAATGCATTGAACGAACTTGTAATAACTTTACACAAATGTCCATCATTACAAGACAGCGTATCACCCACAAGGCCCAGGTTCGTAGCTCAATAGTCCGGTTATATCAACGCTTAAAGTTGGAATGCCTGAAACTGTTTAAGGGATCAATCTTTCACCACTAAAGAAAGCGTGTTGCATGCAAGACCAATATCATTGGCTCAAAAATCGAGATTAAAGGTAAAAGATAGGCACACTCAAACTTGCACAGGCTGTATGTTTCAAATAATTTTGAAATATCGTGTTTCAATTGTTCACTATATTAGACGAATGTGTCATTCGCAATGTCCATTTTGTACGACCGTCTTATACCGAAATTTAAACTATTTGTAAGCGATATTTGTAACCGGTAACTGTTAATCTCAATGTACTTACAAGATTGCCTTTTATTATTCCATGATTATTATAAAATATACCAGGCATTTGTATTTGCATAGTACATGTACATGTCAGCTGATCAACTTCAAAAGAAAACAAACATACAGAAACATATATGTCCAATATTTAATGCTGGTATGTAAGTTACCAGGCTCGACTTGTTGCCTTTCGGTATCTAGTTTTTGATTAATCACTCTGTCTTGATCGATAAGAAAATTTGTTTTTTTTATGTCTGGTGTTCGATCTCAAAGTGAAAGCGTCAAAGTTTTGATACTTTTGAATGCGTGTCTTGCTCAATGAAGGTTTGTTTTTTATGTCTGGTAATCCCAACGAGGAAGCATCAAAATGTTGATACTTTTGAATGCATATCGTTCATTACAAAATCAGTCGATTCCAAAAGATCTTACGTCTAAAAGGGTACTGTAGGTGTGAAAAGACAAAGAAGAAATTAAAAGACATGTTAGGTAGAAAGATAAAGTACAATATAGAATCAATCATTAATTACACAGTTCATTAAGTATTATAACTTCTGATAAAGGATGAGACTTAAAAAGTAATATACAAATATCTCTTGATTTTCTGTATACGTTCTTTAACGTCTGGGAAGGAAATAAATCAGACTCCACTTCATTCACGTGCAAAGCAGACAAATCTTTTTAAAATATCAAACTGGAGCTGATTCATCCTTTCGCTTCAATTTGAACCGACGTCTTCCAATATTCCAATGCAGATATTATTTGAAGGCTGTGAATGTCTCTTGATTACTTCATTTAAAATTCTATGAAAACGTATGAATTATTTGATTTAAATGTTTCAAAGGCATGACATAATGTATAATTACATTGGAAGCTCAAATGTAGAGCGTCCAGGAAAATACAACATTTATTTTGTAATAATGGTAACTGGTAGATATGTGTTCTTGCTTTCGAATGAAGTTTCAACAATATTTCATATATGATGCATTATTTCATATGTGTTTAGACATGCAATTACCTAATCCCAGCATTCCATCTATCTGTGAATCGGTAGCAGCTGCGTTTCTTCCGTTTGCATTATTATATCTGGAATGAGTGTTCGAGAGCGATATGACATCTAGAATGAGTGTTCGAGAGCGATATGACATCTGGAATGAGTGTTCTGGAGCGATTCAATAAGGTACGGAACTTTCTTCATAATCTAACTAAAATAAAATTGGTACGTGACTGACAGTCCCAAGCCAAGCTGGACATGTTGTTGGCATTTCCTAATTCAGATATTTTGGCGGAGTTATTGCCTTAATATTGCTCCTATACCACTCTTTGCACTTGAACCAAGCCTTACGTGAGTGAGCACTACAATGTCATCAGCATGTTCCAGTTCAATGACTTTTAGCGCAGTTATTGCCCTTGATGTGCCAACATTTTATGATGTCCGGGCTATTTTCCTATACGACATGGTGTTTTTCACTCAAACTATACAGGAGTGTTGAAAGCACCATGTCTGCTTTAAAATTTGCATAATTATGTCGCTATGAGATAACATTTTATACTTTTAACAGTTTGGGCAAAGTTTTACGTGAACCAATCTACTTTTCGGGCTGAAACTATTAAACATGTCAACCCAGTTCTCACAACTTTTACTTGCAGTCGTTTTGTCCCTGTTGTTCGACATCAGTCATTAAATTCTATCATCATATATACACCATATATTTAGGTCTGTTGAAAAGTTATTTATAAAGAGCAAATGAAGTTTGTTGAATGAAAATTTTGTCTACTTCTCTTTTGGTAGTACTTCAATTCTACCCAAATTTACTGACTTTAGCAATTGATCTAAAAATGGTTTTGGACAAATAAGTTACTTCAAAGCATAAAAAGGTCGTACAGTCTCATGACTATCACCTAATATAAACTGTGCAAATATGAAAATACAGTTCTTCCTATAATACATAAGCTTTGCAATTACTTAATGTCGACATTTGCCAATAAATTGGAATTACTATAATGTGGTAAAGTAAAACACAAAACAGTTTCCATTCGAATGCGTCACGTCTCTTACAACTTTGAGAAAAGTCTTTGATCACGTTCACGTTCGAAGTGAACTGAACAGAAATATTCTTTTAATTATAACTGTTGTGGAATTGAAATATCAAAGACAAAGTAAGAGTTGCATTCACTATATGTATTGCTATCTAAGATATTTGACATAGCATCTGGAATGTGTTGTAAGTTACTAAAGATGCCTCTGGAAATCAGGTGATATGCATGTATCTGTACTTCGTAAAATAATGTTCATGTAGTAACTGTCAAGGTTAACAGTTATTAGCGTGCAATGACGCACTTAACCAAAAACGCCAAATAAGCCTGCTAATGTATTCTTAGTATGTATAGTTCATCAAACTAACAGTCTACATTTCAAGTCTATTTTAGAAAATGGATGGAGTAAGAATTAATCTGAATTTTTAGAGATATCAACATGGAGATGTTCAAAAACAAAATGAAATTTGGTTGTTATTGTGTTTTTGCAAAACATATTATACCATAGCGACCGCATTCATTTGTTAGTTTCCGTAAGATATAACAGAAATATTTAAAGCAAATTTCAACTGCAATGAATTTGTCTTTTTGAGTATGACAAAGCTGTGTATTTGATAAAAATGTGACATTCGAGCTAATGAAATGCAAGACATAAAGTGTGGAGCATGACTGCAAAAAGAAACGCACAGTTCTTCTCACTCTTATTAGTCAGAAAATAGGACATATACTGAAATTGCACTCTACATGTCACCAGCCGACTAATATTTCAAGTTTGACATGATTGCTTTTGAAATATATTCACTGATTATGGACCAAAAATCTCCGTATTTTTTCGCCATTTTCCATTTTATTTGCCTCATCTAATAATATGCTGTTATAAAGAAACGTTAAAGTAATATTACCGTTTAAAAATGATCGTCATAATTTTAAGATAGATATTAATCACTGATTTGTCGTCTAGAATAATGAACATTTCCATAGTTATATACAAAATAAATGAATCTGTGTTACACGTTCATCCCATTGAATATGGAAGAAATCAGTAAAATTCTCTTTTGACTATCCTAGTCAAAAAATTAAAACAGAACCTTTCTGTCATATTCATTCTCATTTATATATGTCAACTGGAAAAATAGCTTAGAATAACTCATTTCTTACAAGTTTCTAAAGTAACTACAATGTACTCTGTTTAAAATCTGCATATTTGACCCAAATAGTTTGAACCCTTTGCGTCTGAATAAGAAATTAGTTCCGCTACCTACTTATTACAGCTAATTAATATCAGAATGTGTTTCATTACCCCCTTTACAGCTGATATTATGTTGATAACTTGATAATGAATAGATGTTTTCTAAGAATTCTGAGTCAGTCCTTTCTCCTTATATTATTCGCTACTTACTTTCCGGCAAAAATAGCAGCTAGTTCCTATCGAGTATGTTTCATTTGTTTGTAGACACACAGTTTTATTCATTTTCCGAGAAAATGAAAAAGAAGAAACAAATTACAGCATCATTTATACAAAGCTTAGACAAAGGTAAAATTTGATACTAATGTATTGCCTTAAAGGCACATTCTATAAATAGTTACCATAACATCACTGTACTTGCGAAAAACACTTACACTGCCATGTAAATAAATTGTAGTAACTTTTTGCTCAATTAAAAGACGTTTTAATGGTTTTCCAATATGACACTTACCGGAAATGTTGCAATCTGTACAAGCGTTACCCTGACAAAGCATGTCATAAGGCATCTGGTCTTTGTAATTTTCCTGCCTCCATTCACGCTTATTGACGTTTACAATTAATGTTTCGAAACGAAATAAAGATGTTCATGTCTAAAGCGGTATCCGGTTTTCCTTAAATATTATGACAGTCTAGTCTGCACGTATTTAACATGCATACATGACATGAAAATGACGTGCATTTCTTGATACCGTTTAAAAACCGTATTGCAGTAAACAGTCAGATCCTATTTAGTCTTCAGTAAGATGCTTAATGCCGTGTACTTTCATCTAGAGTGTCATTATTTCGTAGTCTATTTTAAATTGTGCTCTTTTTAAAAGTTAAGGCAATATTTTATGATTTTGAATGTATGTCTAATATTATCTAAGTCGACAACAAAATGCGTATGTTCATAAATATTACACAAAGTTATCATAAATTGAAATATCCGCTCTGTAATCACAATATTACAAGAAAATTATGCAAATATTCCATCCAGCAAATCTAGGAGAAGTAAATTAAGATTTCATATAGCAAACAATCATAGACATGAATTATCCTAGTAAAGACTACATCAGTTTAATTGTCATTTGTAAAGGATTGCTTACCGTAATTCAGTTTAAGAACAATGTCAAGCTAGAATGATCGAGGCAAATGACTTATTCTTGTTCCGGGAGCAGACGACATTTAGCTTCCTAATCTTTCAGTAAAATCTGATCCTGTCTGGTTATTAACATCGTTATACTATTTCACGACAGCAATTGTGACCGTCAACTCCAATGGATAGAGCAGAAGATTTACAAAAATCAGATACCGTGTAACAGGCTAAATGCTAACAATTCCGATATATGCCTAATTGGTGCAGTCTGATATATAATCAAAACAAATTGAAAAATATACAGTACACGAGCAGGAATTTCGTCTTTCAGGAATTCGGTCGTGTAACGCTAAATAATGGTTTTATCCGTATATAGGTTGCTACGAATGGACATTTGTATTGAATAAATCACTGCTCTTTCACTTTTATCTGTATGCATTGTTCTTGGTCGGTTCGTTACTCTGGCTGAAAATCGAACGTAATGGTCCGAATGACTTACTCTAATGTGTTCCATACAATTATACGTGTAGCACTGGACCGGATCACTCCGGTATTCGCACAAATGTTCCCAAAGTTTTCCTTATTGCAAACTGATGGCTTTTTTGTTGTTATTTTTTCCACCTTCAATAGAAATTGCAAAATGTGATTACAGTTATCACATACAGTTAAATTTCGAAATTCAAAATGATCAGTCATCAAAGATTTGAAGAAAGCTTTTAGCTATATCTTTGTGTCTGTCGCTACTGTCTCACACTTCCTGCAGGGTTTGAGCCGGATGTAAATTAGAATAAACGTAACATAACTGGAAGCTGGTTCAGATTATGGAAAAAAAGATTTTTAAAAATGATAACATGTGTGAAAGCGTAAAAGGTTAATAATAGATAGATCTTTAGTACAGATCTTCCAGCAGGACATAGACTATCGGGCATTTGAATGACTTCTTTCATACTGTGTTTTCTGTGAACATTGATGTCACTGTGTCGTTAACGTAGCATAAAACTCACATAATCTTTGTAGAAATGAATAGCAAGAAAGAAATGCTAACGTGCAAATGTTTCGTGAAGTTTTCTCCAAAAGGTCTTTTTTCCTCTTGATTTATTGACAAATATATAACTTACGTTAGCTTTTGCTTAACCCTTTAGCATCAGCAAGACAGACGCGTTGTAGTGGTAGGAATTCCTGATATTTCAATGATATGGCATTGCTTACGCATGCCATGCAAGGAAAACAGTTTATACACATATTTGTTCCATACGTTTAACAAGAATCCAGAGGATCTCATGTTATAAGGTTATATATTATTATTTCGCCTGAAAACACAACAAAGAACTCAGGATACCAGTAGCTTAGCAGATTTAGGTCAATAGATATTTTTGTCAGATGTCCATTGACGAAAAAAGGCATCCCTTAAAATCACCAATAGTGAAAGTAAGATCAATACAGAATGTAGTGATGTAGTCAAAAGCATAAAAAGCTAAATACAGTATGCCAAAATAGAGGTTATTGTTTCTGTAATACAAGGGTTTTGATATCTCCTATCACACGCTTATAACATTAATACGTCATGTTTTGCCCATACAATTTGTGATAGAAATACAATGTGCTTCTATGTACATGAATTCTGCTAAAACCTATAAATTATTCTAGGTGTTAATTCAGTACATATAGATTGTCATAACTAGACATGTGTGATTTGTTGCGGAATTGGATACATGAACTAACAGCAGAATATTAAACGAAATGGTTTATGTATACCAGTTGTGATATATTCCAATCACAAACACGGTTCACTCTTTACTGCCCACTTGGTCAAGGAAATAACTCTTCTTTTTAGAGATATATAATTTTATATTTTCTTGTCAGTGATGAAGGGACTTTATAATATGCACCTTGATTACGCAGGGTGCATACAAAAAGCATGTTATGAGAGAATTAGTGAACATTCTGTTCTTATTTTTTTTTAATAAACGTTCATTCGAAAGTGTTTGATATGGCCCAATTTTTCTCGGTGTTCTACTTATCTCAACTTTATCATAGCGTGCCTGTGAACATTCAATTTATTGTATTTGTTTTCCAGACTTTTGAGATTTATTTAATTCACTTTGTATGGAGACTAAACACTTAGAAACTGAAAGATTTATTTAAAGGAATTCCAAAGAATGATTCCTTTTCCATCTTAGTCTGATATAAGTAATCATGTCATATTGAAATATTAACATTGCACAAGCAAGATTTTATCTTTCTGCAAATCAGTCGTGTAGTGCTAATTATTGGTATTAGTAGTATATAAGTTACAACGAAGGGAGATATCTACCTATTTGTATTCAATGGTCCTTGGTCGGTTTGTTACTATGGGCTGAAAATCGAACGTAGTGGTCCCATTGACTACGAAAATGTGATCCATACAATTAATTATACTTTATAGTACTGGACCAGATCACTCCAGTATTCGCACAAATATTACCTGTAAAGAGTTTTTTGTTGTTGTTTTTTTTTTTTGTTATTTTTTGTTTTACCACCTTCAATAGAAATTGCAAAATCAAATTACAAATATCTCATTAAGTTTTTCAAAATAATCAATTAGCAAAGATTTGAAGAAAGTTTTAAGATCTTTTTCTGCCAGGACATAGACTATCGGTCATTTGAATGATATTTTTCTTATATTGGGTGTAAGCAATAGATGTCATTGTGCCGTGAAACGTTAAAACAACTCGCATAATATTCGTAGAAGTGAACAGCATAAAAAAATGAATTTCTGCTGAAGCAATTGTTTACGTGCCAACTTTGCATGAATCTTTCTCCCTGAGGTATTTTTTCTTTCTTGATTTATCAACAAAAATAACTTACACAAGCTATTGCTTTACCCTTTAACATGAGCGAGTCAGGATCTTAATATTTTTTGATATTTTCTGATAGCAATTGCTAATATTTCAATAAGAGTTCTTTCCTACGCAGATTTATTAACGTATCCGAGCAAGGAAGACAGTTTATTCGTATATTTATTCCAGACATTTGCCATGTTATCAAGGGACATTCTTTTGTCTTAAAAACTGTTACAAAAAGGTGCTAGGTGCTTGTACGCTAGACAGGTCGTGATTGTTGTCAGGTACCCTAGGGCGAAACAAAGACATCCGTTAAAATCACCAGTCATGAAAATACAGAACGTACATTTGTAGTCGAGGGCATAATAAGCTTCATACAGCATGTCGGTAGAGAGGTTACTTCTTCTGTAATAATAGCTTTTGCATTTTCTATATCTCCACCAGCGCGTACTTGTGACACTAACGTGTCATGTTTTAACAATTGTTTTAGAAAGCATTAATGCTCATCAATCTACGTGTGTTCAAAAGCATCTGCTATAATTCCTATTAAGAAGTAAGGTATCCTAAGTGTGAATTCAATACATTCAGATAGTCAAATTAACAAACTTATTTGTCAGGAACTCGGATACAATGACTCAGAACAGAAAATTACGCACACCACCAGCAAAAGCGCAAAAGAATATATTCCAGTCTAGAACCAAAATCACTGTTTACTGCACACTTGCTCAATTGATAAAATAAGTGTTCGGTATACATTTCAAGGATATATATGATCGTGCATTTCTCGAGCATACACAAAGCATGTTTTGCGAGGATTAGTGAACATCCGAAAATGCTTAGTACGGCTAGATGTGATAGAAAGCGTTTACTCCTTGTTCAATTATCCCAGCTTTAGCATAGCGTGCCTGTGAACACTCAATTCATTGTGTTTGTTTTCCAGACTACTGCGATTAATTTAATTCACTTTGTGTGGAGACTAAATGCTTCGAAACTGGAAGATTTCTCAGACGGAAATTCCATGATTCCTTTTTCAATCTAAGTCTGATATGGAAAATTGGAATTTCATTCTAATAATTAGAACCTATTTTATCAATCTTTAATTGTGTAGGAAAATACGCTACAGCAAAGGAATTATTCATTCATTTTCAGATGAAACTGCTGAGCAATTTAACATACATTTTCCATGAAAACAAAACACAATGGTTTAAGGATTGTTTACAGTAATTTAGACGTATGACGATTCCTGCCTTTGTACCTCTCATCTGACGAACGTTTGGTGACTGTCGTAAAAACATTTCCAAATAATCTTGCTAAGATATCAGTAATCACGACACGTAAGTTTCAAGAAGATTTCGCCTTTATCATTCGGCGCTGTAGACTGTAAACAATGCTTAAAACATTGTGTTTTATTTCCATGGAATATGTATTTTAAATTGCTCAGCAATTTCATCTGAAAATAAATGAATTACCCCCATCAACTTTTAGTGAATTTATTTTGTTTTGTACCTGTTTACCTTTATGTATGCAGTAGCAATACTCACATACTAGTATTGTGAAGACTGATTTTCCTAGAGGCTTTCCTATCAGAAAAATATGGTTTATTTAATGTCCGTTTTCGCCAGCATTTAACACGCGGTCAGTTAGGATAATTTGAGTTATATATCCTAGCCTGTTACAAATAAACTTTATCTTTCAAACGGAGATATTCGCAATATTTCATTGTGGAACGATTGGAATCTGTCTTTCTGTTTAATTTACATTCGTTAGCAATGTCATGAAACTAGTATACGGATGGTCAATCACATGTACTGTACACGTAGTAACCGATTCAAAAAGACATGATAAAATTAGAATTTCTTGTTATCTATTGCATAAAACAATTAAATATTTGGCATGCCTGCTTAAAATATACCAACTCTTTTCTACAAAAATTAGCTTCTCGAAAAAAAAGTAATAAAAAGATTTATGCATAGTTTCTATGTAAAATATTGACAATCTATGTACAAAAATTACGTAGTGTTCCTCCAGTTAATGAATCAGCCAGTATTGGGCACAAGTTTTACTGTACATTTATAATGCTATACAACTTTGAGGCCAGGACTAGAGAGCCATAGTTCGTTCAGTTACATTTTCATCATAGAAAGCTACTTAAAATGTAACAAACATTAGTTTATTTCATAATAAAGAAAGGCCTGTCATGTTTTTTCCGTTTTAAGTTGTCCCCATTATTGGATGTATCCTCCATTATAACTGCTAAGTACTTGCATTTCTCGTGCGTAACTGGTAGCTGCCTATATAACAGTAAATAATAATTTCAATGCTTGATTAAACTCCATCGTTTTTTATTAAAGATAAAACCTAATATTAAAGTAAAAATTTCAACTACTCAAACAACCTCCTTCGTCAATTGGGCAATGTATCTATACAATTAGTGCATTTCGTCATAATCTAAATACGAGGACCACATAAAAAGCAAAATGGAACAGCAGCACATGTCTATCTAGATGCCCTTGCGGACACTTTGCTTGCTTTTTATGGAAACAACATTTATGCAAATTTAGTTCATGAGGCTTCTCAAGGCCTCTTTGTGAATATTTCAAAGCAAATTGAATCAAGTGGTTCACGTCACTGTCAGACAATAACAGCTATCATATTGGCATGCATTCATTGACCACTTGGTGAATACAAGCTTATAGCTGTTAGATCAATGGTAAAACTATTTGTTATTTAATTTTAAAATATACTAAACGAAACCTGTAACGCACCGTCTGCTTTTTACCTTCTTTATTTTATTTAATCAACCCCCAATATCGGCCAGCTTATTGTTAGCTATCGGTGCACGAGAGCTATCATGTCTTGCATTTATGAAGAAACTGGCTACTAGTAGATACTTCCGTTACATGACTTTTAAAATGATTGAGTGGCACAAATCATATTGCAGAGATTTTTAATTCAACGTTTAAACCTCTGTAGACTTATCATGGGTAATTGCCTCGATGCTCTCTCTGGGAAACCCATTCTTAAAATTATCTTCCATAGGAAATTTGTACCACTCATTTTGAAATTCATATAATAGAAGTATCTACCCTATGTCTTCATAAATGCAAGACATGATAGATTTCGTGCATCGGTATCTAAAAATAGCCTGGCAGATATTGGAAGGGTCCGTAATTAAATAAAGAAGGAAAAGGCAGTTTCGTTTAGTATATATTGTTGAACTTAAAGAAATATTTCCACTTAACTTGATAGCTCAGTGGTTAGGGCGTCCGCCTCCGGAACGGGAGGTCCTTGGTTCGAATCCCAGCTCGAGCACTAAGTGTGTCCTAGGGCAAAGACACTGATATTTTATCTGGAATTGACTGGCAGCGATGAAAATCTCACTGCCGCTCTCTCCCATTTGAAATTAATCGAACTAAAAATGAACTCGCATAAACTACTTAGCGCACACAAATGTTTCCGAATTGCAGGAATATCCCTTAACTTGTGTGCGACACATCTTTCACTGAAATATCTGTGAAGTTTTCTGATTTTGAGAAAAATGGAAACAATTATTTTAAAGGCATTTAGTTTCTTTGTCAGGAATAAGCAATCTGTATGTGACTAAAATGAAATCTTCTTTTATAAAATTCTGTTGCAATTTACGTCATTACATGATACCACAAAATTTAAATGACACATGAACATGTTGAACGTGCAGTTATTTGCGTCAAGCTTACACCCATATGCTAATTTGAATCACTAATATCTACTTGTAAATAAAAGTCGAAATAAAAGCATAATATAGCCAGTCTCAACCGATATATTGCCTTTGTCTTTTTGTGACTTTGTGTAACTATTTATAAGTGTAGCACACAGAATTAAAAAAACGACTGATAGATAAAGCACGATAATGTATACTTATGTTTGGGACATCACTTTTTTTAACTGCATTAAATTGATTTTGACCATTTACAATATTTGATGTAGCAGTACTTCTCTAGAAATTTGATGCTTTAAAAACAGACAAATTTCTATACGCAATTGTGCAGAAAAGAAATAACCAGGTTGTTATTTTGTAACGCGCTAAGCTTGGTTTAAATGCATTTAATTCCTAAAGTTTAAACCAATTTTCAATATAAAAAGGTTTAACGTAAAACATTTTCTAATGTGCAATTACCAAAATGAAAAGGCAAGCAAAGGTAGTGTCAGGTTTGGATCGTGTATATGAATATTACCGATCAGACCAGTTTAATTTACTTTAATCAAATGTCTGCTTATTTTCTTCTTCGATAGAACAGTCAAAGTTTTCTACATTATCAAATAACATCAGTCGTTTCAGAGATTTAATTCAAAATATTTCATTTTTAAAGTTAATCATATTATCTGCACATGTCCTGTGCATTCAAAATTTTGAACATGGATTATTTATATTTAAGATCTACATAAGAAAAACAATTCATTCAGAGTTTAATTTTAGACCCTGATATTCTAGCACTTCAATTCCTTATCAATGCAGTTTACAACGACAAATCATAATAGATCAGCAATATATTACGTACCAATCAAGTCCGTGATTCATTAATAAAACAGTTTCATTGTATTTTACATCTTACATCTGACCATTCTTTTTTAGAATATTTATTAGACCCACATGCATATATCGGAGTATGACTTATGTGTAACTATTGTATAAATTAATAAAAATGTGTCAACAGACACTCTTGTCCCAACTTAAGTTTTTGTGTCAACATGAAACGAGAAAATCTAACAAATAACAAAAAAAAAAACAGGATAACGTTATAGTTTTTGCACTCGGCACGCAGATAAAAAAGAGTGTGAACACAACACCAATGGCCTAGCTAAAGAATACATGTACTTGAATCTCAGAACATTGCCACAGGACCTGTATATTCTGGTATTTTGATTGTGTATCTGACAAAAATATGGTTTCCATAATGACGTGTGTCGGAAATATCGCAAAGTTGACAAAAACAAATACTTTGATGTGGCCTCTCATACGGTATCTGATATTCCGTATTTTCCTGTATCCATCCACGCTTATTGACAAGTAAAATTGTTGTTGGGAAACACTATTAGGATGTTCATTTCTCAGACTGTATCCGGTTTTCTGAAATATTATGGCAATACCTTAATATGATTTCCGAACATTAAATGTCATTCATCTGTTGATGACATTTATAAATGTATAAACCGCGTCACGGTAAGCAACGAATGATATGTGGAACTAATTTAGGCTTGCTGCATATCGAGTATCCTAAATTCAAAGACTATTTTGTAATTTCTCTCACAAATATTTGTTTTTTATTTACGTTTAGTTGAACAGTATTTTGGTTATGCTCAGACAACTAGTTTGCGTAACCATCGTTCTTAGGTGATTCGGTTTAACAACCGTTTCCAAAAATAGTCAAGTTAAGTACTTAGGAAGTACAAGTACCGGCATCCTACATGATAATATGCCAAATTTTAGAGTCTGGTCGATTGTGTGGCCTCAATCAGTGAGGTTTAGTGATTAAGGTCAGCATTCATCTTGCTTAAACTTCATTTTAACATTTAAATATAATTTCACGACTCTGGAATGATACATCATAGCGTTTTAGTGTGATGTGTTCCTTCAAATATGTCGGTAAGATTTTATGTAAAACGTTTTACTATATTTGAGAGTACAAAAATGTAGAAAGCAAACTATTTATTTATTACGTATGCTTCTCGCTTGCCTTTTTGACATCATTTTAACGCCATTTTCATTTAAAGAATACACAGCGAAAAGTAGTAAATATCAAAGATATGGCTTAATCACCACAACTTATTCTTGGCAACAGCAGATGTTTCAAAATTTCAAATGAAAGCATACAAAATATTCCCAGACATTATCAATCACGGCAAACTCCATCAACGGAATCAACAGAAAATCCATTCGTGGTTGAATCAATCCTGATATTATAACTATAATGTTACGAACACCTACGCATTACAAGTAAGATAAGTAAAGTATATTACATAATAATAATTATACAAAAAGAATATACAAAGAACATAGGACAAACAAGCAATAA
Source organism: Saxidomus purpurata (assembly GCA_022818135.1). Lineage (NCBI taxonomy): Eukaryota > Metazoa > Mollusca > Bivalvia > Venerida > Veneridae > Saxidomus > Saxidomus purpurata. The sequence goes on from JAFMSR010000002.1 coordinate 32,382,088, forward strand.
ACTAATATGTTCAACCCGTAACATTGCAACGTTTAATTACATAAATACTTTTCGTATCATGCCATAGCAAAGCACAAAAAGTAATATATTTTTGCGATATGATGTAGCAATAATGTAAATATTGCCATTAGAATGTAAAACTGTATTTACCAACATTATATCTCTCTTGTTTCTTAGAAAACATTTTACTCTTTGTCACTATTTGATCGCTTCTTAGCTGGACGTTTGTTATTGTTTAGCTCTCGTTTATGTCTCTAATATTCGATACATACAAAATATTCCAATTATCTTGAAGTATTGTTTGAAACATTGCTCATTCTACTGTTGAACACAAAGCCGGTTTTACAACAGTAGACAAATAGTATCATCAATAATAATAAAAATAATAATAATAATAATAACTTTATTTTACGAAGGTTACATAAAAGGTACATTATGAATCATAATCATTCAAAACATAACTTATTTTCATATGGCCTTCAGAACAAAAAAAGAAAATAGAAAAGGAAACATGATATACATACATTTAAACCACACATACACCAAAAATCATACACACTAAATTAATTATACTAATATTAATAACATATTAGATACGTTTATATAATAAACATCATTTTCTCTACGATAATATAAGCAGATACGGGTATTCTTACGGCCTTTCTATGAGAGGGATCTATTGGCATGCATACGAATCACGATGCATAACGATATGTGTATATAAAAAGGGGATCTTTAGACTAATTAAACTAAGAATCCTCCTTTCATGACAGCGTCCCGGACCACTCGGCCACGGAGCTGGGTGAACTGCGTACTAGTAGGTATATTTGTCACTCACACCTAAGATCTCATTGGTCAATGTGAGTAACTTACTTGTGGCATCCAACCAGACACATCTATTACGGGGTAATACTGCATTAAGACAGCATAGGCAATATCTAAAATTTTCGACAATAAAATTGTTTAAGTAAGGAGCCATGTTGAGAGAGCATGCCAGGGTTTTATCATTCATCCCTATAGCAACGGGAGATGGACCTTAAGTTTATAAACCCACGAAATGAAACGAAACAAACTAAAACCCTGTCTACAACATTTTTCATATGTTAATGTTACTTAATATGCCATGAATAAGTTCCATCTAACAGGGATATCACAGGAAGCGCTGGTTATAGAATCCTATATGAGGACAAAGGCAGTATGGAATATGTTCAGACATGTAATGTAACTCCTTATATCTCGCTACGGCGACGAAATCAGGATTAATAGGAATTTTAAAGTTATAAACGATGTTATCAATATACATTTAGGTGTCTTTAGGTTTGACCTTTAATTCCTTTACCTATGGTTTCTTTGTCATTTCTTTTTATTTCATTAGCGGGCATTTGGATGATATATAAATCAGCACTCCTTCATTACATCATTACATGAAAAACTATGACCTATTGTTCTTATATGTGACCGAGTTCAGAAAACGTACGCTGTACGGAAATGAGTGCAGCTTTAAAACTGATAATAGATATTGATAAGAAACACAAGTATGTGGGAAAAGGCCGTGACTTTATTTTATATAGTTTGTTTTTCTTTTCTATTGATAACAGAACAAATAATGATGATATACAAGCATGAAAATGAAAAATATGCAGAGAAGCGTTCTAGCTAATTTGCATAGAACGAAAATAGTGACACATACTATAGAAGACTATATTAATAACCAGAGTTCGTGCTGACCTAGAAAGCAGACTAAATACACACGAAAACTGCCAATCCGAGAAAAATGAGGCAAAATTGCGCAAGCTATTCTCGACCAATGAGATGGAGTTTCCTGATATCACCACGACACATACATGTATTACGATTGAAACCTTTGAAAGAAAAGCAAATCCCACGGGAGCCATAAATATATGTATACAAAATGACACTATATCTTAACTCAGAAAATTAGATATCTAGAACTTGTAGTTCACAAAGAACCTGCACGTACAAAGACTCGTAGGCAATGAATGGTATGTATCACAGGGTATTACATGTATAGAATAATTACCATCCAAGAACAATTGGGTGTGCTAAGTACGAATTCAGCATGTAGCGCGAGTCAACAAAGCCGCAGACTAGAAAATGAAAACAAGCTCGCGCCACATAGCGTGAAAGCGAAACCACCAAGTACCCAGAGACATACAGAACAGAGGGGTCGCAAAAGAAACCCAGTTAGAGGTATGTAGCAAAGTGATCCTCAAAATAATAAAAAATATGTACGGCCTTACACATACATGTAGCATTATCAACTCCCGTACGGCTAGCATGTTTCAGTATAGCTTTTCTGATTGGCTGGTGAGTTGAATATTTACCCTGAACATATAAGACGCAGTCAAGTCAAGGACAGAACGAGCGGCCTTTAAGGTCGAAGTCCCCTATAACGGTTAAAGGGACGCAATGCTCTGTTAACTCCAATATAAGGAAAGGCCGACAAACGCGAAGCTGCAGTTATCTAATCGAACAGTCTTATGATATGGGCATTCTTTTAGAACGGCACTTGAAATGCCGATAAAACTATAAATTTTATGGATCATGCAAATAATTACTGCCCACGAAGCGCGCTCTTGGTTTATGCACTAGCTATTTGGACATACCTATATTTAAAGGTGCGAAAGGAATATGCTTTTTCCGAAGTTATGCAAGCAAGGCTAAGTGTATGTAAAACAAACAATAACTATATATACAAAGTATTACTTGATACATGTCACGACATAAATACAGAATCAAATGCGCAATATGACTGAGAAATTGAACACTGACGTTCTATACAGATAACAAAACGATCGTCGTTTATCAGTAATTAACGCACGTACTCTTATTAAATCAGTGCCAGAATCTAAACAACTCCATATAGTCAGTTTATGTTTTGTTGTGACAGCGAAGTGGCATTGCATGGCATAGCATGGATGGCGTAGCTCCTCCGGAAGTAAACGACGTTGTACAAATTGGAACTGTTAACCTGGAAATATAAACTAGGCGCCAGAAAACTGTGTATGATGTGCATAGATATTATAGAAGGGAGGATGGGAATTTTCGTTGATGATATGCTCTCTACAGCTATCTGTCCAGGTGTGCCGCTGACTAAATTTAAGACGCTCACGAAAAGTCCGTGCTAAAGTATATTAAAGACCTCACCAATTTTTTAACGAATGAAATAAACAAAATACAGAACGTCTGAGCAGGTACAGTGGGAGGCCCGCAAAAATAATAGAGATCTATTTCCATGAAAAAAAAATGTAAATCTATTTATTCGCTATGATTTATATAACATTTTTACATTACATGTCCATTTGGGTGTTAGATTTGTCTCACGATAGGATGTATAAAATTGCACAATTACTATCAGACTTTTAACAGAATAGTGACAAATAGTATTACCTTTTCTCAAGATAGTTGCAACATTTTGTTTTCATATTCAAAGCAACCTGCTCGGTAGTTCGTTTATAATGAACTTTTTTATTCTTATGTTGTCTACGGTTCATTTCTGATCGCAGAATTTTATGTTTTTGACAATATTCAATAGTAAGAATATAGTTTTTGAAATATGTAAAAATACGAACTTTGTGAAACTGTACAATGTAATAAATATTTAAAAAACAAACAAAATTAAAATAACCAGTAGAAATGTAAGCTTACATTATACCATAATGCATTCTTTTTATTATGTCAATCTTTTAACAAAAATGTATTCTTGCGTATAAACAACACTGAAACGTCGTAAAAGTTCAGTAAAACCGGATACAGTCTGGATATTATCGTCCGAATACTATTTCACAACAGCAATTTTGGACGTCGATAACCACAGACGGATGCAGAAGATTTACAAAAATCAGATACCATATGACAGGTTATATCAGAGTAGTGTTTGTACAGATGCTAACAATTCCGTATATCTCGATTGGTAAGCCTTGTTTGACGTCTGCTATACAAAGGTAATTGAACTTTTACTCTGCACAAGTTGGTTTTTCTTTCTTCGACACAGTTGTGTAAAGCGGAATGAAGTGTCGTTATGAACGCATTAGCAGTCCCGAAAGTAAAAACAAACTAACAGATAGTTTGTTTTTATCTCAAATACTCTTAGCCTTAAATATAACTAACTACTCTGATTAGTATTTGTATATATGCTTGAATCTGTTGCAGATCTGATTATTGAAAGGTACTGTGTTCCAGTGTCGAATTATCTTATAATTCGAACACTATGAAAATGGAATCTTTTGTTTTCAAATGTATATGAATGAAGAAATTATTGTGCACTGTGAGTAGATAACTGTCCGGTAATTTAAATGTGTCTAGTTCCAATCACGTCCTGTTCGGTTTTACTAAAATTCAAGATGTAGTCAAAATAATACTTCATAATGATCGAACGTCAACGATTGGAAGAAAGCTTGAAACATTTTTTTTTAATATCAGATTTAATTGTTATCTCAGTTAATACCTGTAGAAGTATTAGTTAAAAATCAGCTAACAAAACTTCCCGACAAACCGCCGGGTGGTGTACGTAGACTGCTAAACCTTCCTGCCCTTGCAAGCTACTGTAGTTCAGGCACATTATATGTGCCTTCTTCCGTCGCCGTTAAACACAACAAAAAGCTTTTAAGTGTACCATCGAAAAACAACTTCCGCTGAAACAATTATTACATACCAGTTTTTTCCAACAGGTCTTTTCTCCTTTTGATTTATCAACAAAAAAGATAACTTACACACATTTATTTTTGATTCACGCTTTAACATGAGCAAGACAGGTTCTTAATAGTGTTTGATATTTTCTAATCATAGGAATTTCTGATATATTTCTCTCTTACATTTATTTATTTATTCCATTTATTAAACCATAAAGCTTTCCTATTATAAAGTGTTACGTCAAATTTGTATATAGAACACAGGTTTAACATTTTTTCAATCAAATAGTTTTTCTATATACATGTATCAATACTCGATGTGATGATAACTTTCTCTATACATATGTGCCTGCTTGTCTCCCTAGTTTAGGAAAAATGAAAGAGATATCATGACCTATAAATCAAGTTATTGTACAGAAACGAACTAAACAGAACCATTATTTTCAACCGAATTAAGCTGGGTTTATGCATTTTATTTCTAGTGTTCAATCATTCCGCATTTCAAAATAACGTCAGTACTTTCAGGGCTTTGATTTAAGATAGTTCATGTGCTTAGTCTTTCCTGTATATTGAGAGTTATTGACTATGGAATGTCCGGATACAGGATACCAATTATGCATATACATATAAAGTCAAAAACGATTCAATTGCGAGTTTAATAATGCAATGCCTTGACTTCCTAGCACTTTATTTCCTTAACAGTTTTTTTTTCAACGACCAATCATAATAAATCAGCATCAGATTACAAACCAATCAATTTCGCTGATTCATTGTCGTTATTTTCAGAATCAGTTTTCTGCACCAATCAAATTTACTGACTCAATGGTCATTTCATCATATACAATTTCTATTCAAGGAAGTTTATCTTTGATTTATGGTTAACACTTTGGCAAAGGAGTGAGACATATAACACAATGTTATTTCATTGACAGTTTCATTATAGTATTGACCATAGAATTCAAGCTACGGGAAACGATATTAGACTTAAAAACTCCACTTCCTCGATATAACTTCATTGCTGTTTGCATCTTGCATCAATTGTTCATTCGCAGACTTCAAGCCTGCACTGGTAGACACTGATCAAATACTCATAAAGGCTGATATATTAGAACTATATCGGATATTGACTTTCATGTAACTATTTCATAAAATAATAGAATGTGTCGTTAGGTCAATTTTGGCCCATTTTAAGCTTTCTTGTTATCAATAGACAAGAACATGTAATAAATAATAAAAATGAACACATATAAGAGTAATTCAAGTGCATTTCCTTCAATACATTTGTCTTATGTCCATAAACATTGAGCTTGAGGTCCAGTGACTGCAGTTGTTGGTCAGTTCCTACAGTTAATGTGTATATAAATTGCTGTACACTCAGTCTGTGTCCAATAGTTACAATGAATTAGCGCTGAGCTTGAGGTCACGTGGCTGCAGTTGAGATCCAGAAGCTGCAGTAAAGGTGTAGTGCACTGACGCTTAAAGTGCAGTGACTACAACTTGGAAATAATCTGCAAGAGGTTAAGTATCATGGCGTTAGGGACTAAACTGCAGGAACCTTGTAACTACAGTCAAGAGGCATTATGTCTGAGATCCTGTAACCACGGTGGAGCTAAAGATGACACGTGTACCAGGCTCAGGTGTTCTTACATTTGCAAATAAAGATTTTCATTATGTTTTCTTTTTTTATGATACATCTACATCAGAAAAGTTTTTAAAAACTACAAACACAAGGCTTTGTTTAAATTCCGAGGAGCACGATGGGTGAAAAAAATACGTGTAGCTCTTATGTTACTGAGAATGATTACAAGTGAAATTGACCTTCATTTGTTCGATAAACATTTCTTAGGCTGTTTGTCAAATCAAAAGTATATATTATAAATACAGCATAGTATTTTTACAATGACATTGCGAAAGATCAGAAACACTTACAATCAACACTTTATCTTGAAGAAGAGACATAAATACAAAAGACAGGCATATGTCGACATTGTTTTAGAATAATTAAAATACAGTTCTATTATTCTTACCGCAAATTCATTATTCTTTATAGGAGTAAATCCAAAGTGTGCCTGGGACTTTGAAATCAGATAAAATATATATATAATATTGAGATAGAAATGCAACCAAACTCACATAAAACCAGGATTCTGATTGGAACGTTCAGTTATTTTACCTTTCGAAATGAACTTACTTCATTAGTGTCAATTTATACTAAATGTATGCGTAGAGCACATTATAAATGCATTGAAGACATGTAAGGAAATAAACAGTACTGAGTCATTTCTTTTATTTGTGGGTAGATTTACAAAAAGCTGGATCAATTTTTCATCATTAGAAGCTAAACTGCTATATAGCTTATTTTATTTAAGTAGTATATTTGATATTAATTCATTATTTACCGTACTAAATAAGCGCATAATGGTTTTCTGGAATGTTCACTTAAATGAAAGTGTTATACAAGTAGTAAAAGCAATCAAAATGAGTTTATTAACTTACTTATTCCTTACCCTTTAATATTTCGAAACTTTTGTTCAATTGTAAATTTGTACAGTGCCACTACTAATCGGTTGTAATGGTTTTCACTAAAATTTACACGTGCCTACACACTTCAGTACTTGGTTTAAACCAGTTACACATAATTCGAACTCAGAAAGTTTGACAGAGCTAAATTGGAATTTAGCCATTTAAAGGAAATTGTAGACAATTAAATGCATATTTAAGCTTTGATAACAAAGAAAATTGGATTTTAAGTCGACAATTACCAAGTATAATTAAATTTCACCCCATTCAATATTAAAGTATGATTAATCCATACTCCTCCACAAGACGACAAGAAAACAAGCAAAATCTCGTGTTAAACTGCATGTTGCTGTGATTGATAAAAACCCATTTAATATGCATATTGTGATAAAAATATGTAGCACATAGATGTTTTCCTTAAAGTATATATTAAATTAAAAGAAGTACAATTTTATGAGATTATATAAACCATAGAATTAATTGTAATGATTGTATTGATTAATACATAGAAACGAGAATGTAATAAGTGTGCAAATTGTAATGTGAAACGATTCTTTTGTCAACGCTTCTGTCTTCAATATAAAGCATGTGAAGAAAATGTGTAATTTTAGTGAAAAAAGGTCTAGGTTTCTGAAATTAAATGGACTTTTAATCTAAACGTAACTAATTATTGTATATGGGAACTGGTGCTTGAAATGTAAATTTACAAATCAAACATCATGAACAAAACATGATGTTTCTGCATGTATTAGGCGTTTATTGCATGCATCTATATTAGCAACAAATATGCACATCATTTTATACCTGGTCCGAACGTAAAAACAATTAGTTTACAGGAATATTATCATGAACAGTCGTGGTCATTGCACTACTGTAACAATGTATATAATGAGTTTCTTTTGAACAGAATGTGAGATAAAACTAATACCAGAAGAACAGGTCAACAAAAGCAAAGTCTGGACCATTTGGAAAAGGTCTGAGTGTAAACTTAAGTTATTGAAAATCCAGAAGAAGTGTAACAAAGTGCTGATCAAAGGTCTTTTCTGGTGTGTTACATTATACGTGAATGTACATGTAAATGTAAGCATATCTGCTTTGTGACAATCCAGTAACTTGTTTACCGTTTAGAATTTTTGTTGTAAGATTGGACGACGATCTTGGTTTTCTACCAAAATTTAGAGCCATGTGTGCAACAATGCAGTTTCATTAATCAGTTATTAAATGATTTAATGGTGTTAGAGTTCATTTTTTGTGACAAGCAATCATGTTATACGTGGAAAGATCCTGTTAGAAGCCTGCTTTATTTGTAGTAAACTCTAGTGTTGCAGTTATACTCTACTTGGAGAAGCTCTTGGTAAACATCTGATAAAAACTTAAAGAATTTTGCAATTTACATTTAAGGGCTGTGTAAATATTAAGTCTTTGTCCTGCAGACATGTGATGTGGAAAGAATTCATTCACAAATATTAAATATAGATAAATGCAGGGAAAGAAATGAATTGAAAGAATTAATGACAAGAAGGAAAGCTTTAAGAATAGATAACGTTCATGCAATCCCTCTTTTGCCTTTTTAAAAAATATACCAAATGAAATGGAAAGGAAGGAAAGGGGAAGGAAATAGTAACACTTAATACAGAATATGTACAAAAGTGTTCTATAAAAAAGTTGAAAATTAGTATTTCGAATAAAAACCAAATACCTGATAAACCCTTGTGGTCTGGTAAGTTGTCTGAATTATGGTATGATTTGTGTATCGCAGAAAGTTCACAAAAGTGATAACTCTAGTCTAAACACTGTAATATTCATACACGAAAACAGTTTGACGGAGGAGTTCAAAACTTAACGTTTTTACTGAACGAACTTATCAGTGATTGCAATACGAACAATAACAAGTTTTGGAAATATTCCTGTAAAGTAGTTACCCATAACAAAAATAAAAACGTTTGAATTTGAGGTTACTTAAGCAACATGTTTATACGTGAACAGTTCTGTCAGAATTATTGGATAAATTGAAACATGACTTTAGTTCGTTGTATTGTATAAATGTAAGTGAAGCTAACTAAAGGTATTTGACTGATAAAAGTAATAACTTACGTTATAATGATTACATTTTGGAAATTAAAAAAGGTTATAGACAAAGCTATATGTCAAGACAATATTCATGATGAAGATCTAAATCAAAGCGCTGTGAGCGCTGAAGGCCTGGGGGCTATAGGTTAACTCCCCGAAAAACAACTTTAGACCTACGTGTTTTGCGCTGAACTTTACCTTAAGCGCGGGTCGAAATGTGCAGAGGACGAAATTCAATATATGACACAGACTGAATGGTTCACAAATATATGGGTGGCAGGGAAGTTTGTTTTATTATAAAACGTACGTTAAATGAAAAATAATCACATAGTCAACATTATAAATTGTTTAAGCCAATAAAAATAATTCGATCTGCGCTTTGTACAACTTCAAGCGATATGATCTGATGATGTGGATCGAAAATTATTGTGTACCAAGGACAAGACCTTGAAACAGAAATAAACAAAGCAATACCAGCAATGAAATATAAATACAGTACTGTACAATGTGTATAACAGAGAAAACCAAAAATGATTCTGGGTTACCTTGTAGTTGTAATCGGTGAAACCGTTCACTGGGCCTTGACATGCAGCGTCCTCGATAAATGGCGGGTGATTTTGATCACGTGAGTTCCTTCTCGGGAATGTACGTAAATTATATCTTTTTTTTAGAGAAATTTATTTTTAGGTAAATAAATATGTAATCGTTCGTTAATATTAAAGTTGTCAATGAAATAACATCGGAAATTTGAAAATCAAACTACAAACTCTTATATCGAGCTCCGTACGTTTCCGTAAATTTCCGTAAATATCCGTACTTTTCCGTGATATGCATATGATTATCTTCCGTAATCAGCTAACAGCGCATTAATTTCTAAAACAGAAAAAAATGTGTAATGCAGCCCGTAAGCTATATTGCTTCCTGCAATCGTTTGAAGTTGTATGTACACTTTTTATTTGTAATATGTTCTTATCATATATGTGACATTCAAACAGAAGATTGATCTGGTCTGTCTAGCACTACTTTCGCATAGCGCATGTTTACAGTTGTTATTCGCACATAGCACAGTTAAATTTCTTGCAGTGTTTGAAATGTGGTATGCTTACTTAGGCCTAGGGGACTTTCAGTCCCCAGGCCAAAAACGACATGGATGTATTGTTCTTCCCCTCACTCTTTACTTTGTGCTTCAAAAAAGGTATTGTGCCATCTATTTTTGAGGAATGTGTAATTAATTAAAGAATTCAACCTTAGATCATAGACTCTGAGATCTTTCTTACATTAGGATCAGTTGCGCATAAATATAGTGTACTATTCTCAATGATTGGATATAACTATTATTGATAATAATAATTCATTAGCAGATGCGCAATGTCAATGATACAGAAAGAAGTTTAAACAATCGACCTTTACAGCCTTCGTCGACTTTAGAAAGGCACAAAGATAATCTGTGGGGGACACTGCCAGACATTGATATTTGTGGAAAATGTTTAAGACTATATTGTCCCTTTAATCATCTGTAATTCATCTATTAAGGCTAAATTATCTAATATCAAGACTGGTTTGACATCAAGACTGGTGTGAGCCAGCGATGTTTGTTATACCCCTTACTTTTAATCTGTACATCAAATGATTTAGTTTTGTACCTAAAAAGCTTTTGATGTCATGGTCTCTGTTACAGATGAGCAAATGATATATTTATTACACCCTGATGATATTGTGTTATTAGCAGACAATGCAGATGACCTACATGTCCTGCTAACTTCTTTGGCTGACTGGCGTCATATAAACGACATACATATTAACAACGATAAAATATTGTTCATTTTCGACCACCGTCTGTATAGTATTGACAGATTACTTACGAGTGGCAATTACAACTTGGCTATTGTTAAAAATATACATCTCTGGGTATGGTCATTCAGGTACATCTTGACTTAAATGTAACAGCTAAAGCAGTTGCGCAAAGTGCTAGAAGAGCCCTCAGTGTTTTAAATTGCTAAATGTTAATTGGCAGGGGGAGTACTGCACGATGTATTTACGAAGTTATATGATTCAATTGTTTGGCTGGTTATCAATTATAGTGCGTCTATTTGAGGACCCAAGTCTTCGTCCTGTGTCAATGCAGTACATGTTCTTTTTATGTGTTGGAAATACACACATGATGCTGCTTTGGCAGAAAAATGGCATGGGCTGCACCTACGGACCGTCACTGTAAGGACATCGGTGTTTCGTGGGCACGGGCGTGTAATACTGTTCCATCCAGAATCAACAAACGTATAGAACTTTGGGCTGTGGGCAAATCTGAGACTCTAAGTTCTTGCAAAAACTGTCTTTTACAGTGAGGCAATCATGCACCTAAAGATGTTATTGTTAATCATATAGTAATTTTTATCATGCAAAAGTATGTTTCTGATTTGAAAAATATAGTTTGTATTATATGATGGTGTGAATGGCAGGGGAACGTAATAAGTTTAGAACCTTTTGTACATTCGAAACGGATTTTAAGGTTAAGATTATTGTAAACTTATTTTACCCCCTGCACAGAGAGCAGCTATTTGTAAATTTGGTTGCGTTGTAGCACCTATTAGAATTGAAATAAGGAGATATGAAAATTTTAAGATAAATGAAAGAAAATTTTGTTTTTGTTGCGAAGTCGAGGTTGAGAGTAATGTTTTATTAGACTGTGATTATAATGATGATCTACGTCAGCATCTGTTTCAAAAAGCAATTTCAATAGTGCCAAACTCTTTAGACCTATCAAATGTGTTCAAATCAAATATACTTCCCACCAACTACCCATTGATAATATTAAGTGCCAAAATATTTTAAATAGAAGTATGTTTATCTACGCTAAATATCTAACGTTACATGCATCATTTATTAATCACCTTATTTTACAGCTTTCGGGAGGAAGTTGCTGATTGACTAAAATGTGATTTTGTAAGTGCTTTAGCATCATTTTTCTACCTTCAGTTTCCTTGGTTTTATCTTGTAGTTACCTGTAAATTATTGTGTTTATGTTGTAATATTTAGTCTCTTATAATTCATAATTGAATAGCAATGTATATGAGTTTATTAAAAATCTGTTTTTGAGTTTGTCTAGTGTTATAAATAGATGAGGTTCTAATAAAGATTTATATGTTTACAACCATGATTGCACCATGTTTGTGTCAACTAACAAGAACTGTCGCGGTACCTCCAAAGTGCAATTGTGATACATAATAAACCTCTATGTAGTTATTTTTATACAGACTCGATGCTTCTTCGTTTCGAGTGTATGCCTGAACTGTACAGTAGACACATACAGCATTATACGGTATGTGGATACAAATATATTGCTAAAAAGGACACTATAAATGTATCAAATTTTATAAAAATACCGGTGAAATTACTGCAATAGATTAAAACGTTAACTGCATAATTAGTACTGAACTCTGTGAAAGTCAATATATCGATGTTGAAAATATTTACTGTTTTGGCTAAATACGTAAAACTTGCTCCATATTTTTAGAATAACGACAGAGCCTTCTTTCTTTTATGCATGTATGATACAACTTCTAGGTGCTGCAAAATATGCTCAACATATGCAAGGCCATGGCTTTTCAAGCTGCTTTCAGATATTTGTAAAACAAGAATGTTCTTTGTCTAAAAAACGAACATCGACGTCATCACCCAAAAAAGGGGAAAATTACCCTGTTATTATCAGGAAACAAACTAAATTTTACCTTAAGTTAATATATCAACCTGTTGTTTAGAAAAGAAACAGTAATTAATCCTTAAACTGCTAAATTTCAGTCGTGAATTTGTTCATCAGTGCGTTTTTATAGTACCATTTATGTTTCAAAACGTTGCTGGAAGTAAAGACTGTATAGTAAGCAATGTAGGTCGTGATCAGTGAGCACATACATCAGTCTGATCCACACGTGTAGTATGGTTGTGATCGCGAAAGGATGGTACGCGTTAATACATAGCTCTTTATTTGGAAATTAGAACAAATTATAAATACGTGTTATCTATTAATAAACAAGGTTTCTTCGATTCAAATTTACATTTTTGCTTGAAACATAACTGTCTAAACAATTGGAGTCAGTTTTCAATTTATGAGTAATAATTCTTGTATTGGTAAAAAGCAACAAGTAAATAACTTCATCATCCCTGTAACACTGGCGTCACTGTGTCTTGTTTGAACAGCACGATCTCACATTGTTGTGAGGGGATTAAAGACAGTTTTGTATAGATGCTATTACAGCAAGTAAATGCTATCTTTTTTGTCTTAGAATATCTCTTTAATGAATGAATTCAATTACGTCAGCAATTGAACCTTGTGTTTTGACGTAATATTGCTCTACAATGTCGCACCAAACTTAAAAGGGAAAAACATCTGTTACAGAATAGCTTTCAGATTAATCGAAATATAAGTAGTGAGTGAAGTATTAGAAACATGTTGTACTCGGAAATCCTAAGGCTATCAAGACTTTCAAATAGCATAGCTATTTTTATGACTTTCAATGTCATTTGTGTATATGAGTAGACATGTTTTATGGCAATTTGCTTTTTTCGTTTAAACTGAGCTATAGACAGTCCACGGCCGTAGACGAGTGGTTAGAATCGCTGATGTTAACCCGACTTTTACAGTATTGTAATGCAGACCTTTCCGGGCACATTTTAGACGTACGATGTTTCTTTTGCAAATGATGTACCCACCTAGCACAAATCTTTTCAAGGTACAAATGCTTATTCACAATCGTTTGCACACTGCCTTCTGATATGCCAGCACTACTGGCTATTTTTTCTTCGACATGCGGGTATCCTGTTTCACCTTAACCTTTACAGCAGCGACGCTTGTCATAGTACATGTAATTGACATTTTAGGTCTACCAAGACGGGCGTCATTTTACTAGCATTGAAAGCTTTATTCCACCTAAGTATTTTACTATGTACGCGTAGATATTGACTGCGGTCCATGTCTATAACGCATTTCATTAAATATCTGCTTTGCATTTATACTAAGCATAGTTTCTTTTCGTTCATGTTACAAGGTGAATTGTAAAATGGTCAGTGTATATGACTGCATATATTTCAAACTTAAATATCAGCAGTTTGCACAAAATAAACGGGTATCTTTAGCTACTGAAAAAGAATTGAGGCGCAGTGAAGCTTTTTAAAATATACCTGGGATAAATCTACGGAATCAAATTAGTGACAAAACGTAGCAGGACTCTCGTACCGGTAGCTTTTTATGGGGGATAAAGTTCTAGTAACGGTCCTTCACAGGATCAATCGGTGATTAAACTTACCCCATCAAAAAGGACTAAAATCGGTTTAAAAAAGCATTAAACACCAACAAAGTAATGACATTTCAACGTCGAACTCAGCAGTTATGTCCATGGTAATCAAATGTAAAACACACGACAGCTATGCTTGTAATATTCACAATAAATGTGGTAAATTGTACATAAATAAATTATCTAAAAATACTTGTAAGTGACATTAATGTGGTATCTGAGAGTGTTTAAGATAAGATAACAAACAAATCAAAGAAATTCAAATTTATATTTTATTAGATTTTTATACATCATTTTGTTTGCACCAATTTAACATCAGTAGAAGGTACATGGAAGCAAAACAATAAAAGTCAATAAATTGTATCAATAACCATAACTTAACAATGGAAGTATATTTACATGTGATTTCTTTTATACTGTAACAATATGAAAAACTAAACAACAATGCTAGACCAAACTATGTATAACCATATTACATTTGGAATGTACAAATAAAATTACTCTGAAAATAGTACAAGAACAACTGCTCATATAAGAAAAATAATTTATGATTACCTAGCAAAGGGAATTTTAAAAATGTTCATTTTTTCAAACTTATTTCAGTTATAATATAGAATACTTGATCTTGAAAGAATGGCCAAAACAACTAAAAAACCTGGCTTTGACTAAAGTTTAAAATGACGTTCTACAAATGCTAAGAATGAAACACATTAAAGCTGAAATAACACATGTAAAAATGCTTAGAATTTGTACTATTATAAATATGACCATAACGCTCTTGTTTATTTCAGCTCTTGACTGCCCTTAATCTCACTATTTTGAATAATCTGATTTCCTTAAAACAGTTGGAGTAGTAAACAATGTAATTTTTTGCCAATGAACTCCTGAATGGCGAGAAAACGCATATCTTTTCCTGTTAAGTTACAAAAATTTACATTCTTTCATTATGTTTAGTTTTGATGATGGCCATGATCAGACTTCATGTGGAGGCTTATTGTCTGACAGCAGAGATTAAGAGTTATTTAATGAACTATAACTGTATGGCTCCTTTCTTTGCTATTTCATGTTTGGGCTACCATTTTTAGTAGGATACATGTATATCCCTGGTTTTCCTCGGACATAAAAAGTAAAGCAGTCAGCACATACTTTAATTTTAACACAATTATATCCGTATCTGGTTAAATCCATTATCCTTTGATTTGGGAAACAGTACCTTTGTATCTGCTCAGTTTCGACAATGGCAACATTGTAAATGAAATTCGACACTATTAAGCGAATTGTATCTCTAATTAAAAATAAAATAGAATTTAAAGCTGACAAAAACAAGAAAATTAATGTTTTTATATCAGGATTAATATTAAAATATGATTATCCTCTAATCCTCCTGAACATCAAGAGGAAAGGCATAGTATCCTACTTTTGATCTAAATCATGGAAATGTAGCACATCCAGAATATTCAAAAGCATCTAAAATTTAGACAAAGCTTAAAAATTTACAGATTCAAAACAAGGAACAAGTTTAACATGCTTATGTTTAATACTAACAACATTAATTTATTATTCAACCTACCATTCTCAATGATGCAACTCAGTTTCTACCACTTATTACACTAAAATTATGTTTTGCAATAAAACTGTTAAATCTGTTCTCCACAAACGATTAGAGTATTTACTTCTGTCAGGACATTCCAACGTCTGCAGGGGTCATGACATTTGCAACAAGTCAGACTTACCAGTCACAACATTATCTTAAGTAGTATTGGCAATTAGCAAAGCAACTACATTGTATTAGCAGTTATAAAATGTCAATGATCAGTTCTATTATCAATGATTTTTCAAGGTACACTAGTTATCATTGTCATTGCAAAAACGCATTACTTTTATATCATCAATTGTAACAACTGCCCCTTGTTTCAGATATTGATCATTCTTAAACAAGATAGTAAAATGCAGCAGTAGTAAGCCAATACAGTTACAGGTTCAACTTGTTATATCAAATCTATAACACATTCACCTTAAGCGATTCTACATTTGATAAGTAAAAACATATTCGATAAAGACATCATTTCAATATGTGTACATCTAAAAATTGTACATGTTACAAAAAACATATTGATGAATGAGATCAGTACAAAAATATATACAAAGTCTATATGTGTACAAAAAAAATGCTGCTTTCAAAACGGAAAGCTCCTGAAGAAAAGCTAGTACAAAAGTAGTGCAGATCAAAGTATTATTTTCGTGAAAAAGCTTTCCATACTTTCCAGACTTTATTTCATCTTTGTGTTCTACAAATGAAACTTCGAAATGAACAGACAATAATCTAGATGTCATAGATGTTCACTCGAAATAGTTTTATAGAATGAGTATGCGTATCATTTTTGTACCCCTTGGCTTTTATAGCTCAACTTAATTATAAATGTAACAACATCAGTATAAAGACGCAGAATTATACCGAAAACGGGCGAAAGTTGCGAACAAAATTCAGGTTCACCACGTTATTGCATTTTGTGTTTATCCAAATATCTGAGCACAATAAGCTAGATATAATCAGGTTGTTTATGATGCAAACGAGTGTATTCTTTTAAATACATGAATAAAAATTCCTACCCATTCACCAAAACAATCTGGAAAAGATCTAACATAATTTGAAATCAAAATGCCGCCGAAGTTGGATGAAATATAGAAAGAGGTTCGCCATGTGCTCATCACTAAGCTCTTTTCTCAGTTTGTAACAATGTTAGCCATCTTGTGCACCGGTGAGAGAGGATCAATGCAAGGACGCTACTAAGAAGGCCCAGTAAAAATCTCACCAGCTGTTTCTTATATAAGGCTGTTTACAGAGTGACAGCAATCAAGTGCCATAGAGTAGAGCTATTTACACAAATCAGTAAGCAACTTATGCAAGGATTATACAGTATAGATTTGCTGACGATTCGTCAGGTTTAATGTTTGTGAAGATCCTAATTGAACCTTTAGTTAATAGTTTTTATGACGTCTTTATCTGATGCATGGGGAGGCTGTTAGTAAACATTTGACAAAGATTAATTATACGCACGGATGTTTCAATAAACAAAAGCTGTCCCTCATAAGTGACGAAAAGTATGTCTCACAGTCTCTGCCCTCTTCAAGTGCCCAACAATTGTGCCATGCAATTTTAAAATCCTTCCATGCATGACAGAGTTACCATAAATAAAGTATAAACTCTAAGTGTGACCTTGAACTTTGAGAAAGGGACGTGGAACTTGCATGCGATATATCATTTAGATGTGCCGAATATTTGTGCAAATATGTTTTAAAATCAATCTATACATGACAAAGTTATAGTCCAGACACGAATGTGTGCATATATACAAGATTCTATTACTTTCAAACTCTTAGTATGACCTTGACCTTTGAGGTAGTGGCCTGTGTCTTGCAATGCATGACAAAGTTACAGTCTGGACACGAAAGTATGCATATATACAGGATTCTATTACTTTCAAACTCTAAGTGTGACCTTGGCCTTTGCGGTAGGAACATGAGTATTGCACGCGACACGCCGTCTTGATGTGCTGAATACTTGTGTAAAGTTATTTTAAAAATCGTTTAATGCATGACTAAGTTACAGTCCGGACACGAAAACATGTGAGGGAGGACGCACGGACAGACAGACAAACAGACAAACAGACGGACAGACGGAAAATGCGATTTTAATATGTCACCATACGGGGGCATAAAAAGTCATCAAGGAATGTATGAATTATGGTTTTTATAATGTTAGCTTCAGTGCTGCAGTGGTTTTGCTTTTGGGGGGGGGAATCCTTCATGAAAAAATTGTAAAGGTAAATACAAGGACACTATAGACAACTTTCATGTAGTGATTTATCAAACTAGATGGATTGTTCAGTAGAACACTTGTGTCGTCCTCTTACACTTTGTCAGAATAACGAATAAGATCGTGACACAATCTTAGTACAAAAAGGGGCATAACTCTGTCAATTGTGACCCTGGCCTACAAAATTCGGCGGCATCACGACCCTTTTGTCGTAAGCAGTGCAATTTGAAAGTTTGATGAAGAAATCTTAAGAAATGGCAAAGGTGTAGCGAACATTAAGTTTTTGTATCAAAATGTAAGTACAAATAGGGGGGAAAACTCTTCCAAATATGAAATTGACATGCAAAAATCACGACCCTTTTGTCATAAGCAATACAATTGTAAAGTTTGATGAAGAAATTTTAAGAAATGGCAAAGTTATAACCTACGTTAAGGTTTTGTGACGGACTGACGGACAAAGCGATCCCTATGTATCTTTCATCCAAAAGGGCGACACAAAAAGAAAATAAGCTGAAAAAATAGTGACCAGATGGACAGACACGTGGATGGACCTATTTCAACGAAATAAAACTATCCTTTGCCCGTGTAGTAGATAAGCTAAATACGAAATGTAAAACAAAGAAAAATAAGATGTAAAACGGAAGGAAACAGTCTGATAAACATTCAATTATGGTTGAAACACTTAAGACCATTAGCATTGCAACATCCCATCTTTGTATGTAAAGATATGTTTGGAAATGAAACAATTAATGTATGAGATAGTTATTATGAAATATACTATGTTATAAATATTGGATACAAATGCACAACATGTCCCAAACTGAAACCATGTTTTAATGTAATGTACTTCATAATGAAAAAGGTTTATGGAAACTATTACTGAAATACGATTGTAAGTTATGACAATAAATAAAATGAACAAAATGAACAAAATCTCTTCCTGGAATTTGGTATGGATTTAACTTAACTCTGATAAGATATAAACATAGATTTCGTGATACTGGAATGTTACAATTAAATATCAGTTACAATACTAGAACGCAGTTTTGGTAAAAGCCTTTTTGACTTAGTCAATAATTCTAGATATTACCCATATCTTAGACTGTACTCATAGACCCATTCTGTAGGTATTTTACTAAATCTTTTATAATGTAAATGACTCAAACAATGCTCAAAGTTTGCATGACTACAACATGTGACATTCTATGCAAAATGGTCAACAGTGTCTGATGGAAAATGAAGGGCAAAACATAGTGAAAGTTATTAACCCATGGAAATGCAGAAAATATCTCTGGCATTATATTAAATACAAACCTTCTTGTAAAGTATGGCAGGACACTCATTGCGTAAAATCAACTGATAGTTGTATAAGTCCTTGGGTCATGCTATTTCACACCGACCCTTCTAAACTTCTAAAACAGTCACTAGTACACCTTTCAGTTTGAACACTCCTGCTCACTTTTCAAAGGAGTTCCAATTAAAAAGTTATTGAAAGAAAATCAGAGTGAATATACGATTAGGCTGCAAAAGTATACAATATAATCATAACTTGCATTGGTCATAAGGACAAAATCACTTGCCAAGAGCAGGTAAAAGGTTAAAGTACAAATTTATAGTGCTGTAAAAATAAATAGAATTTTGTATTTAACCATTTTGTTTGGCTTTGTGTGAATATATTGCTTGCAGCAGAATTGTTTCAGTGTTTTTAGACATACTTCCTGTATCGCTAAAATGAACAAGTGAAAAACTTCAAACATCACTTTAATATTGGCGTCACTTTGTCTTCCTCTGGCAACAAAGTCTCACATTAGTGTTAGAGGATTCAAGATTGTTTGTAAAGATTGTGTTACAATAAATGAATTGCAACCTTTTTTGTTCCTTTGAATTCTTATATCAACTCATTCAATTAGATGAAATATTACATCTTTATGTTAGGACGAAATATTGCTTTAAGCATCAAAGTGAGAAAGGCCAAAATTTGTTAAAAAACTGTTTTTATATTAATTGAAAGATTAATGTTTTTACAGACATAATGTTGCCAACTACAATTTCAGTGTTGTTGTATGTTTTAGTTTTCGATTTCTTTGTCAAAGAGCATTGCAGTAATTTTAGATTTTAGTTTTCGATTTCTTTGTCAAAGAGCATTGCAGCAATCTTAGACTTGCCTTTTTTTAAAAGCTCATTAAGGAAATGTCAACCTCCCGCATAGCAGTGTATCCGTAGGATTCCAATGTGAGATGTCGTGAATTATCAACAGAGACTTTTCACAACAAGTGCTATTAAAGAAGCACAATAAAACTAATAAATAGACACCATATATAAACTAGACCTATCAGTTAATGTGATTAATACCCCCAAAAGACTGCTTATCAACTGAAGTAGTTATAAATAGCAGAATACCTTGTAAAAACGAAAATAGAGTTATGGTTCTTGGCAATTATTCTGTAATTAGTAAAGAAAGAGTTATGGTTCTTGTACACTGCACTTTCTCTCATTGTGCTTGACCAGTGTTTGAAGTTCAACCAGTAGTTTTCAAGTTATGCCCCAGGCAAGGAACAGACCGACTGGGGGACTTCTATATACCCCTCCAAACTTCGTTTCGGGGGTGTAATAATAAAGCCTAATGAATACCAGTGTCTTCAGCCATTCTGTGAATCACAATATGTCTTCCTGATTTGTTTTTATCATATTAATTTCCATGCCGATGTTTAAAAATCTTATCTCTCTGAAACTGAAGATCAAGCTTCTCATCCGTAACCATAGCAATTATCACAACTTTTACAATATTGCTGCAAATTCATTCTATTCAGACTAGTAAAATTAATGAGCTTATGTTTTACGTTTTATTTTATTATAGATATGTTTGTGACTTTGTCTTGTGTTAAACATTGATTGATTTATATACTTAAAACTATCATTGCATAATGTTTGAATCAACATCAAAGACTGTCACAGTGCCTTCAAAGTGCGAGACTCAGTGTGATACATTCGTGTCGGGTGTATAAATGAACTGTACAGGAGATACTACAGCATGATACGTTATTTAGGTAAAAATACCTTTCTAAAAAGAAAATGGAAAGGACTATTAGTGTTTCGAATTTTATAAAACCGTAAAAGCTTGATGGAAACCAGTGAAATTACTTCAATTAATTAAAAAGTAAAATGATTACATGTAATATGTTGATCTTGAATGGTACTAAATTCTGAAGAAGGAAATATACTGATATTGATAATATTTACTATTTTTGCTAAATACGTTAAACTTGGTCCATATTTCTAGAATTACGACACAGACTTTTTTCATTTATACATGTGTGTTAAAACTGTCTAGGTACTGCAAGAAATGCCCAAATCTGCAAAACCATGGCTTTTTAATCTGCTTTCAGGTGTTTGTAAAATGAAAATGCTCGTCTTTGTCTTTCTGATAAGAAGAAAGAACAAACATTGACGTTTCCACCCCAAAAAAGGGCAATTACTCTGTTATTATCAGGAAAATAACTAAATTGTACCTTCAGATGCCATATTAATGTCTGGTTGAGAAACAAGTATTTCATCCTTAAACTGCTAAATTTCAAAAAAAAATTATGTTTTGATAGTCACATATAAAGCTGCAGAAGTAAAAACTGTATAGCAACCTATACAGGACGTGATCAGCCTGATCATGATCTGCAGTGGAAGCCATGAAAGGATCACTTACTGCAAGCAAGGTACGCGTTACAACACAGCTCTAAATTTGGAAATTAGAACAAATTATAAATACACATTTAATTAATCTATTAATAAACAAGGTTTCTTCAATTCATATTTACTTTGGGGGAGGGGTTGAAACATAACTGTTTAAACAAATGGAATCAGTTTTCAGTTTATGAGTAATAATTCTCATATTGGTAAAAAGCAACAAGTGAATAACTTCATCATCGCTGTAACACTGGCGTCACTGTGTCTTGTTTGAACAGCACAATCTCACATTATTGTGATGGGATTAAAGACGTATTATAAAGAATCTATTACAGCAAATAAAATGCTATCTTTTTTGTCTTAGAATATGTCTTTAATTAATGAATTAAATTACGTCAGCAACTGAAAATTGTGTTTTGACGTAATATTGCTCCACATTGTCGCACAAAACTGAAGGGGGTAAGAAAACTGGTACAGAGTATCTTTAAGATAAGTGGAAATATAAGTTATGATTGAAGTATTACAAACATATGTAGGCCTTTGAGTTTCGACTTACGGGTGTTTTTGACTTTTAAGGATGACTTTCAACTTTTGACTACAGACTGCTACTTCAGACACTTTAAGAAATGGTACTGACATAAAAGCACAATGATCGCATGACAATAAAACTGGGTCGAACCTGTATTAAGGTTTTAAAAGAGTTTGTGCGTAGCACTGTAAACTTGTTTGCGTAAAAAATGAGCTAAGTTACTTTTGTCTTTGTCATTTATTTTAGTTCAATGAGCCGTGACGGCGCGTCAGGAGGCGACCTTGGGAGCCTCCGCGTGAGCGGCGACGCAACTCTCGGCCGGAGGCCTTGTGGGTGTCCTCTTTCTTTAATAATAATAATAATAATAATAATAAAATAATACTCTTTATTTAAAGGCTAGCCATTAAGCATAAGTACATAAAGCAACATATTTCTTATCTACCATGAACCTTCTTTTAACAATGATAAAACAATTGAGAATTTTCTTAAGGGGGGTTGGGGACTTGCCCCCAGGCGTCAAGCCAACTATGAAGGAACTGAAAAAAATTGAATTTTTTGT
This sequence comes from Saxidomus purpurata, assembly GCA_022818135.1. Classification (NCBI taxonomy): domain Eukaryota; kingdom Metazoa; phylum Mollusca; class Bivalvia; order Venerida; family Veneridae; genus Saxidomus; species Saxidomus purpurata. The sequence goes on from JAFMSR010000002.1 coordinate 32,405,198, forward strand.
TGTATGGTAACATTTTTAAAAAATACTTTTATGTTTTATGTATCTATATGTTAATATCACAAGGTATACCGAAGGAAATTAAAGGCTGTAATATGTATAAGATATTGTTATATGTTGGGTCCTCAGTAGCAGGTTCCTAGTATTACCTGAACCTGCCGCTGAAGGTCCTCAGTGAGGACCGGTATAGGGTTAGGTTAGGGTTAGGATTAGGGTCTTTTTTCAAAAGTGATAAGTAATAAGTCAAAAGTAATAAGTCAAAAGTCAAAAGTCAAAAGTAATAAGTCATAAATCATAGGTAAGTCAAAAGTCAAAACAAAAAGGTGTTAAAACACGTTTTATTTTGTTACTATTGACACAAATGATGTAACTTTTATATATATATATAATTGATTTTATTAAAATCTTTTAAATAGAAATTGTATTTATTGAGGTGACGTGTTTATATGTTTTAAAAAAACGCCAAAGAGGCAATACAGTAGTTCTAGTCATAAGTCAAAAGTACGGCGTACAAAAGTCATAAGTCAAAAGTAAAAAAAACACCCGCAAGTCGAAACTCAAAAGTGGCCCTCCAAGGCTTCCATACAAACATGTTGCACTCTAAAGTCCTAAGGATATCGAGACTTTCAAATAATTATGTTTAGATGTTTTTCTATGTCTTTTGTATGTACGGGTAGACACGTTTTATGGCAACTCCTTTTTCCGTTTCCACATCCGTAGTCGAGTGGTTAGAGTCGCTGATGTTACCACTCATTGATTGAGAGCATGGGTTCAAGCGCCGCTACGAGGGTCCTGAAAAATTTTTGTCATTAAGTGCAGCGTTTTATCAAAAATACTTTTAATCCAAACCTTCAAAGCATTCATCCTTCAGCGAAACACATTTTTGTAATAATTTTACCCAGTCGTATAATGCGGCTAGATAATCTTCTTTTGATATCTATTGGAGACACTGGTATATAACGCTGCTAAGAGAACTTCTGAACATTCTTCCCAGAAAGCAATTTCTCCAGCCTTGGAATAAAAAAGAAGTTGCACCTGTGCGAAGAGGTGTTGTCATGAATCAGATAGGTACCTGATAATTTTTTACTGTATGACCAGATGGGCAAGCGTTTGAACAACTGGTCCGTTAGAATTAAAACAAATGGCGCACAATAGTTCTATCGTACTTATGGTTATCTTCAGTTTCCGTTTCCTTTGCTTATTATAAGCTCTTCTTTGTGACTCAAACGTGTGCAACAAGGTTTCGTCACCTGTTAGCAAGTTAGAAATAACCCGACTTTTACAGTTTTGTGTTTATTTAGAAGTTGCCCGACATTTTTTAGACGTTGTTTCTTTTGCAAATGATGTACCCATCTAGCACAGATTCCGAAGGGCTAATGCTTATTCAAATTCGTTTGCACACCCCCGTAGCCAGCACTTGGTTTTCACCGACACGCGGGCATCCTGTTCTAGCACAGCCCTTACAGCAGCGACGTGTGCCTACATGTAATGGAAGCTTTAGGTCTACCAAAACGGGCGTCATTTTCTAGCTTTAAGTTTTAATCCACCTAAATACTGTTCGCATAGATATTGACTGAGGTCCATGTATATAACACAGTTCAACAAATATCTGCTTTGCATTGATACTAAACATAGTGCAGCATTTTATACAGCAACGAATTTCAGTCTTTTCATTCATGTTACAATGTGAATTGTATAATGGTTAGTGTATATGACTGCATATATTTCAAAATCAAATATCAGCATTTTCCACGAAATAAACGGGTATCCGTAGCTACTGAAAACAGAATTGAGGTGAAGCTTTTTAAAATATACATGGGATACATCTACGGAATCCAGTTAGTGACACAACTAAGCAGGACTCTCCACCATGTCTTTTTATTAGAGATACATTTAGTTGGCAGTTTCTTATAGCGGATAAAGTTCTCGTACTGGTCCTTCCAACGAACAATGGGTAGGTTTAACTGATCCCCTAAAAACTGACTGAAATCAGTTTAAAAAAGTGTTAAACACCAACAAAGTAATGAAATGTCAATGTCCAACTCAGCAGTCATTTCCATGGTAATCAAATGTGAAACACGTGGATGATGGAACTTTACGGAATTTTGTTGTTGCATTTGAAAGTAAACCTTAAAACATTTCAAATTTAAACTAAGCTGTGTGTCAATGATAATCAAATCTGAAATTCTAAACACGAGAATTTTGCGACAGCAATCCTTATAATCATCAGAATAAAGATGTAATAGATTATCTAAATTTACTGTCTAAAGTGTCATTTACGTGGTATCTGATAGTGTTTAAGATAAGATAAAAACAAATCAAAGAAATACAAATTTATATTTTTATTAGATTTTTATACATCATTTTGTTTGCACCAATTTAACATCAGTAGAAGGTACATGGAAGCAAAATAATAAAGGTCAATAAATTGTATCAATAACCATAACTTAACAATGGAAGTATATTTACATGTGATTTTTATACTGTAACAATGAGAGAAACAAAACAACAATGCTGGACCAAAAACAAAACAGACCGTAATTTACAATCATATTCTATGGAATGTACAAATAAAACTGCTCTGAAAATAGTACAAGAGCAACTGCTCATATAAGCAATATGTTTTAACTAGTAGAACTTTTTTACTTTAATTTATTTCAATTACCACAAAAATAATTGAAATATTGTTAACAGATAGAAATACATTGTCTACGTTATTGTTTATTTCAAGGTTTTGACTAGCCCTAATCAAAACTATTGGGGTTTTTTGGGAAAAAAAATAAAAAAAATTTTTTTTTTTTTTTTTTTTTTAGGGGGGGATATTTTTTTTTTTTTTTTTTTTTTTCCCTAATCAAACTATTTTGAATAATCTTATTGGAGGAGTAAACAATGTATGTTTTGCCATGGAACTCCTGAATGGCGAGAAATCGTATCTTTTTTCCTGTTAAGTTTCAAAAATTGAGTTTCTTTCATTTTGGTTAGTTCCGATGCAGGCTATGATAAGACTTGGTGTGGAGTCTTATTGTCTGACAACAGAGATAAAGAGTTATTTAATAAACTACAATTGAATGGCTCCTTTCATCGCTAGTTTTATGTTTGATCTACAATTTATTTTCTGTAGAATGTATCCACGGTTTTCCTCAGACATAACCCAAATTTGTAATAATTATTTTCACACTAGTATTTTCAACAACTATTTTTTACAATAAAACTGTTCTGTTCTCCACAAATGATTAAAGCATTTACTTCTGTCAGAACAGTCCAACTTCTACTGACATTTGCAACGAGTTTGACGTGTCATTCACAACAAGCACTATTTTTAGCATTATTGGCAGTTAGCAAAGCAACTACACTGTATTAGCAGTCATAAAATGTCAATGATCAGTTCTATTATCAATGATTTTTCAAGGTACACTAGCTATCATTGTCATTGCAAAAACGCATTACGTTTATATCATCAATTGCAAAAACTGAACCAAACATTCTAAAACTCAAAATAATAAAATGCAGCAGTAGCCAACCAACACATTTAGAGTAACCTGTAGTTGTACAGGTATATCTAATGTACAAACACATTCACATTTTGCGATACTACATTCAAACATGTTTTTTTCAAATGTATAAACACATTCACATTTTGCGACACTACATTCAACAAGTAAAAACATGTCTGATATAAACTGGACCCCGCCAGGAAGAAGTTACCTGAAGGTGTACTTTCGTACATTTTACTGGGTGGGGGAGAGGAAAACTAAAAAGCCATAGTATGGTCTGCTGAGTACAGTTTTCAAGTAAGGGAAAAAGAATAAGGCAAGAAGAAGAAGGTTTGCAAAAATATATTAATGTTCATTATCAGTATAGGATGATATTTTTCTATTTGACTAAAATTAGGCAAGGTAGAGTTATTGTTCTTGCACACTGCACTTCCTACCAAGTGCTATGTCAGTGTATTAAGTTTGAAGAAAATCCCTCAAGTACTTTTGGAGTTGCTCCGGAATTTTTTTCAAGAAATCTGATAAAGGGAATAACTCTAAAGTAGGCAAGGTTGAGTTATTGTTCTTACACACTGCACTTCCTACCAATTGCTATGTCAGTGTATAAGTTTAAAAAATCCCGTCAAGTACTTTTGGAGTTATGCTCTGGACAAAACTTTTAAAGTAAATCTTATAAAGGGAATAACTCTAAAGTAGGCAAGGTAGAGTTATTGTTCTTGCACACGCACTTCCTACCAATGTGCTAGTCAGTGTATTAAGTTTGAAGAAAACCCTCAAGTATTGTACTTTTGGAGTTATGCTTGGACGGACAAGTAAATCTGATAAAGGGGAATAACTCTAAAAGTAGGCAAGGTAGAGTTATTGTTCTTGCACAGGCACTTCCTACCAAGTGCTATGTCAGTGTATTAAGTTTGAAGTAAATCCCTCAAGAACCTTTGGAGTTCTGCTCTGGACAAAAACTTTTAAGTAAATCGATAAGGAAAGGGAATAACTCTAAAAGTAGGCAAGGTAGAGTTATTGTTCTTGCACACGCACTTCCTACCAATGTGCTATGTCAGTGTATTAAGTTTGAAGAAAATCCCTCAAGTACTTTTTGGAGTTATGCCCCGGACAAAGTTTTTCAAGTAAATCTGATAAAGGGGGAAAACTCTAAAAGAAGGCAAGGTAAAGTTATTGTTCTTACACACTGCACTTCCTCCCAAGTGCTCTGTCAGTGTATGAAGTTTGAAGACAATCGCTCACGTACTTTTGGAGTTATGCTCGGACAAAATTGGGACGGACGGCGGACAGGGGACGGAGGGCGAAGACCATTTCTAATATCCCCTTCGCCTTCGGCGGGGGAATAAAAAAAACATCATTTCAATACATGTACATCTAAAAATTGTACAAGTTACAAACAAATATATTGATGAATGAGATCAGTACAAAAATATATGCAAACTCTATATGTGTACAAAAATAGAAATGCTGCTTTTAATCTGGAACTACTCTACGTCATCAAAGCTTCTGACTTCAACTAAAAGCTGCACACAACTAGTGTAGAGCAATGTATATGTACTGTCAAGAAAAAGCTGTCCATACTTTCCAGGCATTCTAAAATGGAACGATTCATCTTTCAATTTGGACACATTTTATCTGTGTTATCTAAACTTTATAAAGAACAGACAATAATCTCGATGGCATAGATGTTCACTGGAAACAATTTTATAGATTAAGTATGCGTATCATTGTTGTACCCCCTGGTTTTTATAGCTCAACTTAAATTTAAACATTGCAGTATCAGTCTAAACAGAAAATGGGCGAAAGTTGTGAAGAAATTCAGGTTCACCAAATTATTGCACTATAATTCGAGGGGTTAGCGCACGAACGTTGTATCTCATATGCAATAAAGAGATAAAACATTTATGCGCTAACCCCACGTATTGTGTTTATCAAATAACTGAACATAATAAGCCAGTGATAACCAAGCCGTTTATGATGCAAAATGAGTGTGATATTTGAAAATACATAAAACAAAGAATCGTAACAATTCATCTTAGCAATCTGGAAAAAAATCTAAAATGTTTTGAAAGCAGAATAAAGTAAAGCAAAATAAAGAAAGTGGTTCGCAATGTGCTCATGAACACTCTTTTTTCTCAGTTTGTAACTATATCAGCCATCTTGTGCACTGGTGAAAGAAGGATCAATGCAAGGACGCTATCAAGAAGGTCCAGTTTGGTAACAATCTAACCAGCTGTTCATTACATAAGGCTGTTTACAGAGTGACAGCAATCAGTGTCTTAGAGTAGAGCTGTTTACATAAAAAGTTAGTAACTTATGCAAGGATTATACAGTGTATATTTGGTGATGCTTCATCTGGTCGTGCCTGTTTTAACCTTTTTGTAAACGTGTTTACGATGTCTTTAGATGATACAAGGGCAGGCTGTTAGTAAGCATCTGGCAAAGGTTAATGAACGGATGTTTCAATACAAAATTATCAAGAAATGCATAAATCTACGACGGATTTGTTTTAAAATTTAGCTTCTGAGCTGCAATGGCATGCTTTGCTGAAATTCAAACAAGGAAATCAGCTGAAAGAATAGTGACCAGATTGACAGACACATGGATGGACCTATGTCACAAAAAAAACTCCCCTGTGCCCATCTAGTAGATGAGCTAAATATGAAATATAAAACGAAGAAAAAAGGAATGTAAAACGGAGGGAAACAGTCTGATAAACATTCAGTTATGATTGAAACACTTTAGACCATTAGCATTGCAACATCCCATCTTTGTGTGTAAAGATATGTTTGGAAATGAAACAATTAATGTATGAGATAGTTATTATGAAAAACACTATGTTATGAATATAAGATACAAATGCATAACATATCCCAAACTGAAACCATGCTATTAATGTAATGTACTTCATAATAAATAATCAAGGTTTATGGAAACCATTACAGAAATACGATTGTAAGTTATGACAATAAATAAAAAGGAAAATATGATCAAAATCTCTTTCTGGAATTTGATATGGATTTAACTTAACTCTGATAAAATATAAACATAGATGTCGTGATACAGGAATGTTACAATGAAATGTCAGTCATAACACTAGAATGAAGTTTTGGTAATATCCTGTTTGACCAAGTCAATAATTCTAGATACGACTCATATCTTAAGAATATACTCATAGACCCATTTTGTAGGTCTTGTTTTTCTAACGTACATGCCTCAAACAATGCTCAAAGTTTCCATGACTACAACATTTTACATTTTATACAAAGTAGTCAACTGTGTCTGATGGAAAATATAGGACAAAACATACTGAAAACTACTAACAAATACAGCAAATATCTCTGTCATTATATCAAATACCAACATTTTTATATAGTATGTTTGGACATTCTGTGATAACAATCGCAAATAGTATTAGCGGCTGGCTCATGTTAGTTCGATATTAAAATTATTCAACTATGACCCTTCTTAAGTTCAAAAACATACACTAGTACATCTTTCAGTTTGAAAAGGGCCGCTGACTTTTCAAAGGCGTTGCAATTGAAAAGTTATTGAAAGAAAATCAGGGTGTGCATATACGATTAGATTGCACAAACCTGCAATATAATCATAATCTGCTATGGCCATTGTCGAGAGAAGAGACAAAGTTATAGTACAACAGGTTCTCTAATGTAGAAATGCTGTTTAAATAATAAGATTTAGTGTTAACCATGTTGTTTGGATTCAGGTGAATATTATTGCATGCAGCAAAACTATTTCAACAAATATAATCAATTTTCAGTTTATGAGTCATACTTCCTGTATCGTTAAAATGAACAAGCGAAAAACTTTAAACATCACTTTAATATTGGCGTCACTGTGTCTTCCTCTGGCAACAAAGTCTCACATTGGTGTGAGAGGATTAAAGATTGTTTGTAAAGATTGTGTTACAATGAATGAATTGCAATCTTTTTTGTTCCTTTGAATTCCTATATTAACTCATTCAATTAGATGAACTTTTGCGTCTTATGTTAGGACAAATTATTGCTTTAAGCATCAAAGTGATGAAGGCCAAAATTTGTTAAAATACAATTTATTATATTAAAGCTGCTCGCTCATAGTTGCCATTTAAAAAAAAATCAACAATGATAAACTTATACATAAAATGTGAAACTAATGGCTAGAATCAACATGTTAAAATCTAGGTAGAAATTTGTAAAAATCCATTGAAATTGTTGGTAAACTTGGGTTTAAGGCACCACTACACTATATGTTTATATTTGAATTTTAAAAGTGTTTGTAACGCTTTATAATTTGGTAGCGTATAATTTCAAATTAACAGATACACTTCACAGGAATTGATACTAGAACCTTTTTATTTGACTTTTAGTTCTAAAATATGCTATTTTCAGAGAGTTTGGTAAACTTCATTACTTCACAAAAATCCGAGAGTAAGCCGCTTTAATTGAAAGATTAATGTTTTTACTGACATAATGTTGCCAACTACAATTCCAGTTTTACTATATATTTTAGTTTTAAATCTTTTTTTTTTTGTGAAAGAGCTTTGCAGTAATTTTAGTGTTACCCTTTTTAAAGAAAGCTAATTAAGAAAATTTCAACCCCCCACTTAGCAGTGTATCCATAGGATTATAATGTGAGATGTCATGAATTACCAACACAGGCTATTCACAACAATTGTTATGGCAATTATCACATTAAAGAAGCACATTGATTGGTATACTTTATAAATAGAAACCAAATCGAAAGTTATAAAGCCCAGTGAATACCAGAGTCTATAGCCATTCTGTTAATCCCAAGATGTCTTCCTGAATTTCGTTTCATCATACTTATTTCCATGACAGCGTTCAAAATCTTACTGTTTGAAACTGAAGATCTAGCTTCTCATCTTTAACCATAGCAACTATAACAACTTTAACAATATTGCTGCCAATTCATTCCATTCAGACTATTACCTATTAAAACTTAAACTAGGAACACAGTCTAGTTTTTATGATGTGAAGATCTAATGAGTGCATGAATATGATTTCTGAATGCACCATAATTATCACAATATGGATGCAGATCTCAGGTTTTCTCTAAGAATGGTGTCCATGAGAACTTGGAACACAACTTGTATATTGCTAGTATCAGTTGCTGTGGTGAAATGTGGATAAATGACTTTGCCTGGCAGGAGACTTTGTTCCTGGAACTGATGCTGTATGTATCTAGCTGCACTGTCTACATCTTTGTCAGCACCTAAATATGCAAAATATATACAGATTACAAGATGGTCTACGTGACCTGATATAATTCACCAGAGTAACAAACATCCTGCCAAAGCCTGACTTAAATTTCAAACAAATGTACATTCACGACTAACTTCATAAAAATCAGGTCAGTAATACAGCCTCTTGAAGGTAAATTTATCAAGTTTCTTTGATTTGACCTTGCTACCTATTTTTAAGGTGACTCACCTTCACCTTTTCCCAAGACTATTGAATTAAACATTCCAACTACATCACATGAAATATTGGTAAAACCTCTCTAGTGTAAACAATGCATTCCTGCTTTCCATTGACCTGACCTAGGTGCCTCCATTTTACACCCAGATGACAAAGTTTCAAACTTGATCTTGATTACATAAAAACAACTATTTGACTAGATTTATGAGATCAATCCAATGAACAATGATAAAAACAGTCCACATAAAACAAATCTTTCTAATAAAATAAAACAATCTCATACCAGTTTAAAACCACTGTATGACATACATAAATGTATAAAAACATACCAGTAAAATCAGGAAAGAAATATCTTAGATGTCGTCCTGAAAATCTGATTTTGTCTTGGAACAAATCTACTTTGTTTAGGAATAAAATCTGGAATAGATAAACAAATAACTTATGACACGAGTTAATGTAGTCTTAGTGTAAGCTACAATGAAGTATCTTCTTTGGCAGAAACTCCATGTTTTTTTTATATAGCAATAAAAACAAGTTGATGAGGTATTGCCATGCAATACAAAGTCTCCTACCAGTTTGGACCAATCTATATAGGAAGGGTGTACACATTTCTGGTAGGGTTAAGGTAATCTGATGAAAATGCTAAGGAGAACATGTATGTCACAGATATAGCTATAAAACCAAGACCTTAGTGTAAACTTGACCTTTGGAGTAAGTGGCTGGGTGCTGCTTGCGACATATTCACAGGTACTAATTGTTGGATGACATGCATGTACAAACTACAGAGATGACAGGAAATATTGCTATATAAGACTATATGTGAAAGGGTTTGAGCCCACGATCTAACCTTGACCTTGGGAGTAGGTGGCTCTCACATACCTTCATCACATGGGTAACAATCCTATGAAGTTATATCTAAATTGGTTGATGCACATGGCAGCATTTGTGTAAATAAAAATATATCAAAATGAGTCCATACTTATAGAAGAAACAGACTGTAAACAAAATTGCATGTAGTAGTGCTTTAACCTGAAGCATAACCTTGACCTTCGGAGTATGTGGCTGGCTGTTGTGCATGACCCACCCTTGGGGTATGGATATCAATTGAGTTAGGATGTGTACGGTGGTCTTTTACTTTACTTTGCTTTAGATGCGAAGTGGTAACCAAGAGTACGAAAAAATACTATGGAAAATACCACCTAAGGCCAAAATGTTGGTGTGTCCGTAGAATGACGAACGGATGGAACAGCAAAAACATATAGTCCCTGAACTGGTTAATACATGACCAGTAGGGGACTACTAATGCAGTCAACTATTTTAAGCTATTTTTTCAAAGCCAAATTCTGCATGACATTGCTACAGACTTCAATTTAACTGTAACTCTGTTACACTACATATAAACTACACTGTCTAAGTTTAATCAATGTATCAGACTACACTGCCCAATGCAAAAATAATCTCTGGTATTTTTGTAGAAAGAAAAGGGTAATTACTGATTTTAAAATCTGAATGAAAATGTGAGGTCATCTACTTGTCATAACCATCCTCTGTTGAGGCCTTAGTGTTTGAGAGTTATTTGCCAAAAGCCGATTACCAGTGAAAAGTCAATGTGACTATGACCTTTCAACTAGTAAGCTCGAAATCAAATTGTGTCATCTACTACCTCTAATAATGGACAAAAAATATTTTATGATATGACAGAAACTGCATGCCATAAGTCTATCAAACAAACACTTTATAGTTTAAATTCTTCCTGAAACATCGTTTTCAAATTAACATGGAGGAATTTTTATGGGAGATATTACAACTTTATAATGTAGTTGCTGATGACATCCATGACAGGCACATCATCCATTGACAATTAATCAGTAATTCTTATACCTTCATCTTTTCAATCTCGAAATAACTCTACAATCAAAAACTTACAAGGATTTACAAAATTTATAGACAGTAAATTGAAAGAACAGTAAAACAGTTATGTAACAAATAGATCAGTGTATCTTTATCAATTTTTTGCCACAATTAATTCTGGAACTTACCATAGATGATTTATAGAAGAAACGATTATTGCAAATACCCCGGAATAATTTTAAACTCTCCTGAAGACGATTCTGAAATAAGAGAAAAATGTGATCAAAGAGAGGTAACTCTTACAGGCATACTGAAAAATGAACAAATCAAGAATGACAACCCTTTCAAGACTATCTTATGAAAATGTGAAACGGTATTTTAAATAAATAGTTGTCTAAAGTAAGTACTCAAAATAGGTGTAAGTGTAAGATTCTTTTCTAACACAAATTTAAATGAATCTTTATAATATCAATTTTCAGTGTGTAAAATCAGGCAAGCTTTCCGAGCTCTTAAAAATACTAGTATACAATTAGTTCATACATTTAAATGTTTAATTACATACCACTGTGGCGTCTTCAAGCAAGCACATATCATAAGCACTGAGTGCTGCGACATACAGGACGGACTTCACATCATCGAAGCACTTGATCCACTTCCGTCTCTCTGACCTCTGACCTCCAACATCAAACAACCTGAAAATTTCATCATAATTTTAAATATTTATCCAGAACACTAAAGTGACTGTCCAATTGAAGCAAAAAATGAGTAACACATCTGACCAGTGATAAAGAAATGTTAAAAGACAGATTGTGTAAAACTTCTAAATCTTTTTTTTTTTCGCTTAATATAGTTTACCGTATTAATCTCTGCACAAGAAAATGACTTTATACCAACCCTTGAATCAGAAAAACATAATTTGACTGCATATGTCACATTTGCATCCTTTTATCTATTACACATAGAAATGGTGTATTATTGCTATGAGCTGAAGAATTTGTCTATCTGTCTTTTTGGATTTTAGTTTCATTAATTGTTTATAGGGGTAATCACTCAGACACAGGAAAGCCACTGACTGATAAGCAAACAGTGTAAAAATTATAATCAAACTGCATGGATACATAGGCTGATCATGATCTGCACTGGTCACAAAGGCAGAATTACTTGTCAATAGCAGATTAAAGTTTAATGTAACTGTTTTTTACCCCACACTGACTATTGTTCGAGAACTTTTAAGCTATGTATAACTGCAATTTAATAATATTTGTAAATATTGAAGAATATATTCAAACACAGGCATTTAAATAAATCCCTAAAAATCTTATTTAAATCTTATCAGCACTGGAAATACATGGGTGAGAAATCTGTAGGGAACTGAAAGCCTTAACCTGGTGTTATCCTTGTTTCTGTATCACAGTACACAGGAAAAGTGATAAACATTTTACATTTATGCATACTGGGTATTTTATTGACACATTCATGTTTGTATAAATCTTTCATTTGCTCATTTTACAAATTGCAGTGTCATTGAATACACTTTTACTGTCAATAAATGCATGTTCTACACAAATACAACATTTTTCTTTAGTGCATTCTTCTTGCTTCTATTTTTGTTCACAACTTTACGAGAAGTCGTAAAACGCAAAATTATCATTTAAAGTTGTTTGTGGAAAGATTTTATCTTGCTCTTCAAACATACCACTATAAGCAAACATTAAAATAGCTGTTTTTATGCAGTCTACATTGTTAAAAGAGAAATCGATGTCTTTTAACGATCAATAATGAATGCAAAAAGATTAATATCCTTGATCAAGCTTTCATTTATCAATTATGATATGTCTTTGCAGTATTTATACCCGTCAAAATTAAATTCACAGCAGTCAATTATATATCAAGCTTTTTTAAATAAAAATCTAGGTCATTTATATTATAACACATTGTATTGCATGTTTATGGTATTTCATGAAATCGGAAATCTTCCCTTATAATCCCAGTGAATCTCAATGATTGATATATAATCTATGTATGCAATTTGCTGGGACATATTCACAAAGGGGCTTTTGTTGGCCTGTTTTTTTCCAGGTGATTTTGCTTTAGCTGTAATATTGTTGAATAACTTTGATTTCAAAACTTCTAATCATCATCATCATTGTAATCATCATTGTAATCATCATTGTAATCATCCTCATCAGTGTCATCATCATTGTCATCATCATTGTAATCATCATTGTAATCATCATCATCATTGTCATCATCATTGTCATCATCATTGTCATCATCATTGTAATCATCCTCATCACTGTCATCATCATTGTCATCATCATTGTAATCATTATTGTAATCATCATCATTATTGTCATCATCATTGTAATCATCATTGTAATCATCATCATCATTGTCATCATCATTGTCATCATCATTGTAATCATCCTCATCATAATTAAAATAGGTGCATAGAATCTTCAGACTATCAAGCAGCAAGTTAGGAAGAGCTTTATCATGTCAAGTAAATGAGTTAAGTAATCCTGTGTCAAATCTGAAGCAGTGAAATGTTTGATATTACTTTTAATGTTTGATGCATAAAAAGTACTTTTCATTGAAAGTGCATTTCCTTTTCCTATATTATTCATTCTTCCTTCTCAGCTTTAAAGATTGTTGCAAAATCAAAATTTAAGGCCTCCTCAGAGTTTTGAAATTTTGTTGCCAGTCTTAAAAAAATAATCTGACTGAAAACAGGGTCCGTATATTACATGGACCCTGCTGCAAACAATACTATTGTTAATTTTCTATGCATCCCTTTGAAAATTTCTTTTGACACTCTGCAGTCTGCACAATCTTTTTACCCATTGAAAACATTGGCAAATGTAATTTGAAGTCCTGATGTATTGTAACATCATCTCATATCCTAAAGTATGCATTACTAATTTATCTATACAGATTGAGACAGCTAAAGTTTACACTAATATAAAGGATTGAAATCCTGGTTTGAAATTCATGAATTTTGCATAATGCAACAAAACTATTCGTCCTAGCTACCTATATTAATCAAATTATACAAATTTTATAGATATCATTCATGGAAATTTAAGTCTTATTTGATGGCCTGGAATATTTCAGTTTGGCCACTGAGTTATAAAATTACCAAACATAATATCATAGTATTTCCAGATGGTGTCATTTTAATATAGATATTTTGTATAGCCTAGTGTAATAATGACAGAGTGGTGAAACAATCGTATTCAAAACAGATGCATTAATATTTAAAATTTTCCCTCTGTATCAGGTTTACTATTAGCATTACAAAACATGATGCTGGTAATGTTTTTACTTGGTCATGTTACTAGTTTCTGTAATATTTCTTCTACTTGTGTCTGTATAACTTGTGCAGATAACTGTCAAACATTCTTATACTTTTTAGAACACTGACATTGATGTAAACAATCTTACATGTATATACATTTTCTTCTGCAAAGCGGATATAAATGAAGATTTCTTTAAAAGTATTATCTTTTTAAATATACAACAACAGGAACTGTAACTGTTCAAGAAATAGCTGTAAGGGGAGAAAACTGTTGTCATGATTTTTATTTTCAACATTAATGACATTAAAAAACATCAATTTTGGAGAATTACTTTACTGCACTTAAAAGTAACAACTTTCAGTATATTCTGAACTTCTTGCATAAAATTTCAATGTTGAATGGTGTAAGGCAAAGTAAAACATACCTTTCCATTTCTTTTTAAAGCAGTCTTCATTTCTGCATCTATATTTGTATTTCATCTTTTAATTTATTTTTAGGATAATAAAACTCAGTGTCAATGTTTGTGCAATCACTTTTCTTCAAGTTTCATCATAAAAATACAACATACTGCTCGACCAAGATGTCTACATTACCAACATCAGATAACGAAATAAATCATTTTCATTTTAATTCAATGTTCATAATGATGAAAGATGAAGTACATCTCAAAAACAAGACATTCATGCATGGCTACATTTCCCCCTGTTAATGTCACTAGAAATAAATAATGACAACATATGATGTCCTTAAATAAATATCTAAAGGCTAAGGAAGTCAAGACATTTTACATGGGTTGTTGCATACAGTAATTCAACTACCATACAGTGTTGGTCCATAAAATTCAAAAGTATAATATGTTTGAGATTTTTAGACTTTGAAAACTGACATGGATGCTGTTAACTCCTGTATTTTATTCATTCTGAAGGGCCCTAACTCCAACTTTATTACAACATGCCTGAAGAGAAATGATGGATATCCAAGTTGCTTTGTGAAAACCAGTGGCATGACTGCTAAACCTGTATGTTGAAGGTTCAAACCCTTAATAGTCACAATTATAATTTCTAGATCACACAAGGACACAGGCTTTCCCCTGACACCAGCTAGACATGAGCAAATAGGTTTCCTTTATATTAATCTAAAAGGCTTTAATAAATGAATGTTAACTAGCAGCTGATAGGGTTATTTTAAAATGCTACCTCCATTTTATTTTTAAATTATTCAAGAAGGACAGTAACATAGAAATGATTTGAGCCTACCCGAGGTGGAAACAATAAGAGAATTGTCATACTATAATCAAAACTAATGTGGCATATATGTACAAACTCGCAGACTTTTTACCAATTTCTGTCTTGATTTCCTCTATACTCTATGTATAGTCACAACCTTTCATTTCCGTTCATGAT
Organism: Saxidomus purpurata; assembly: GCA_022818135.1. Taxonomy (NCBI): domain Eukaryota; kingdom Metazoa; phylum Mollusca; class Bivalvia; order Venerida; family Veneridae; genus Saxidomus; species Saxidomus purpurata. The sequence continues at coordinate 32,420,683 of JAFMSR010000002.1, forward strand.
TATTTAAAACAGGGAAATGTGAAACAGCATTTATTTGTACTTTGTCAACAAACAAACACTTACAAATAAAATTTCATAGCAAAATGAGATTTATTGTTTTTCTTTGTATCTATTGTACTTTAATGTATCTATGTACTTTAAGACTACACCCAACTTATGTACACAAAGTAGTTTTGATCCAACTGCATTTTGGTGTTATTTCTTTTGTTTTCCTTCTTTTTTTAACACAAAGACTGCCAAAGAAGCTTACACTCAATCTTGGCTTAGCAGCATAAGCATCTACCTTCGGAGTTGTAGTTTGAAGGTTCGAATCCCAGAATGTCACTTCTAATTTAACAAATTTTTGTATCGTCTCCTAGTAGTTAAAGCATGCTGACCGTTTGCTCATTTGAATGGTGCCTATGACTCTGTCCCACAAGTCAGAAATAGAATGTCATAATCTCATTTAATTACAACTTAAGAGATAACACTATGACAACTTTCTACAGCTGAACTGTGTCCATCAGCTTTATAAAATGTTCATGAAGTTACTAATTTAATCTTAGCAATTTTTTAATCATCCCTTAATTTTGCAACTATAAATTTCTTTCTACAAAACCGACTAACAATGAAACTGCCTGTTTATTACATGAAGTCCCAGTGACTCAACACTGTCCACTAAGATAGTATCAACAAACTTTTGCAGGTGAACATGGTGTATAAAAATTGCATTAATTTGTTCAAACCAAGATACACTTTGCCCTTGTGAAAACAGGTGTTCAGTTTGGGTGTCAATAAATTATGAAATATGACACTTTGATAAACATAAAAATAGTAGAAAATTCTGTACAAGATTTCATCAAAATGTAATTTAGATATGACTACCGTCATTTAAGGTAATTATAGCGTAAATAAATAGTACAATACTGTTTAACAACCAGCACAGTCGTCTTATGCTTTCATGTCAAGACTATTTTTATGCTGGTTTCTTACAGTGTTATATTGAGTTACGTTACATATACTTCCCAAAGTACTCGCATACTTAGATAGAGAGCAAAATTAATGCCCTGTCTTAAATATAAATTAGCATAAGTTTTCACCGAAAAATTTCCTTCAGACCACTGATGGAAAAACAGTTGAGCAAACTATAAAATGTATGCTTTTGTTTTGCTATTGTTATGCTTCAAGTGGATCAAAACCTTAAGATAAAATTTATGCTTTTATTTGGCTATTGTTATGTTTCAAGTGAATCAAAACCTTAAAATAAGTACTTCTTATCAAAAGCCCTGTTCCTGTGAGATAAAAAAAGTCTCTTTCAATGATCTTTTAGCTTAAATATTTATAGATCTATGTGAAACTTTACAAATAATGTATTTTGATATCTGTGTGTTCTTGCACAATCATTATGTAAGTAATTCCCTCTTCTGGTATAAATACTTGTCAGAACTCCAGTAACTAGTAAACAAAGATAGCTTTCTTAAGTTACATATTTTTTATCTCAATCATGAAATAAGTTAGCACAACTTAGATTAATGGCTTTTTAATGATTGCCCTCCATTTTCTAAAGAAGTTCTCAGGACTACCTATTACTGTAAGCTTAAGTGACAAAGACTTGCAACTTAAGATTGGAAAAAGACTGAGGTTTCAGACTGACTTTTACTTGTTTTTGTTAAATTCTTCAATTATGCGATTTTCAATAATTAAATATAGTCTATTCCCCTGACCAATGTACCTGCTTTTGCATATACATATTAACTTCTCTTTCCATCAGAAGCCAACACCTGTTACAGTAAAAGCAAACAGATGTGGGCATCACATATAAATGATGTGGGCATCACAGAAATGATGTGGGCATCACATAAAGACAGACTGAGTGTAATAATTAAATACCTAACATGTTGACCAATAAGCAAGCAGGCTAACAAAGTCTCTGATTGAAAAATCCCTGTTCTACAGGAGGCTAAAGCTTGTGTGGGTAATATTTGCTGTATACATGGGAAAGTATACATCTTTATATACAATATACCTGAACACACATCCTTTCATCTGGAAACATGTTTCAATGACTCCAGTCGTCCGTACTCTCGCTCGCAACACGTCCCTTGCTGAAGGAATAAACTTTGGTGAGCAGATCCTCTCCATATTCTCAAAGTAACTGAAATAATCAAATTAACCTCAGTCCTGTTGTTAGGGTCATGACCTTCTTACAATGGCCCCTAAAACTTTATTAACTTTCCAGCTTACAAGAGTATGACTTACTATGATTTGGATTAAGATCCTTTTAATATTTTCAGCCTTGCATTTTTTTCAAAGGTTACATAATGCAATCAATTTTTTAAAATGCATGCAACCTTCACAGGTAAGACCTTTGTAATTTTGAGAAGGCATGATCTTTGATACAGAGACTCCAACAATCTGTGCAAAAAAGAATATGTTATACCGCAAAGTTTGCAAATCTTTTAAGTAATCTTTACTGCACCTTCTAATAAGCAGGAGTTTGAAGGTAAAACTATTAAGTGCTGTCAGATCTTTTAACTTTTGCAAAAGCAGAAAAGTCTATACTAAATGTGATTATAACGCTTTCAGGAGACATTTTATTCTATGAAAGATGATCGTCTTATTGTGGAATAGGGACATTCATTTCATATCTGCAGACCTCTGTAACTGTAGCATAGCTGTAATGGGTAGCTATGCTCCAACCGGTATCACTTACTAAATAGCCGAGTCATTGAGTTCATACTCATAACCCCTGGCAACAGCTGTCCTGACTCCCTTGTCATGCCATAAGGACTTCAGTGCTCGACCTATATCAGGCAACATATTCTTGTTGTGGTCGAAACTGTTGTTGCACGTGAGAATCACCTGTGCATGAATCTGAAACAGACGACTCACATTCTTAAGAATTGGTGCACACAAGAGTCAGCATTTTTTTTAATGATTAACTCACTGTATTTACAACAAAGCTTAAGACGAAGCTCGACTATTATGGGTGTTTCTAATAAACAAAACTTTTATCAGTGTAATAGCAAAACAAAATTCTGCTAACTATTAAGTATAAACTAGGAATGTTGAATCATAAAAAAGTCAAAATCTATAACTATAGATTTAATTTTTGGCAAAATAATTGTTTGATACAAAATTGACCCCTGAACACTATTGCTAAGTTTGATATAACTACCATAAAGTGGTAACTGAGATATTAAATTTAAACAAGAGTTATCTGTCTTGACTGTGTGACACCTCTTAAGAAATTAAAAAGTTTCAAAGTCAATATCACAAGTGTTACTGAGATATGTGCATGATAGTACTAGCAGGAAAACTTTCACCAAATTTGCAAAGCAAACAAGGGCCATAATTTGTACTAAATTTATGCATAGAGATCTACTTGACTGTGTGACACCCTTGGAGAAATAACGAAGTTTCAAGTCAATATAATAAGTGGTTACTAATTTTTTTTTATGTGCATGATAGTACCTAGCGGCAAAACTTTAACCAAATATTCAAAGTCAAACCAGGGCCATAATTTGGGCTAAATTTATACAAGAGTTATCTAACTTGATTGTATGATACCCCAAAGACATGAACAAAGTTTCAAGTCAATATCATAAATGGTTCTGAGATATGTGCATGATAGTACCTAGCAGCAGAACTTTAAAAATTATCCAAGTCAAACAAGGGCCATAATTTGTACTAAATTTATACAAGAGTTATCTACTTACTACACCCCAGAGACATAAACGAAGTTTCAAGTGAATATTAAGTGGTTACTGAAATATGTGCATGATATACATAGCAGGCAAAACTTTAACCAAATTTCAAAGTCAAACAAGGGCCATAATTTGTATTAAATTTATACAAGAGTTATCTGACTTGACAGTGTGACAACCCTAGAGCTAAACGAAGCTTCTAGTCAATATCATAAGCGGTTACTGAAATGTGTATGATACCTAGGAGGCAAAACTTTGACCAAATTTTCAAAGTCAAACAAGGGCCAAATTTATACTAAATTTATACAAGAGTTAACTACATTACTGTGTGACCCTAGAGACATTAACAGGTTTCAAGTCAATATATAAGTGGTTACTGAAATATGTGCATGATATACCTAGCAGGCAAAACTTTAACCAAATTTTCAAAAAGTCAAACAAGGGCCATAATTTGTACCAAATTTATACAATAGTTACCTGCCTTGATTGTATGACACCCCTAAAGACATGAACAAAGTTTCAAGTCAATATCATAAGGGGTTACAGATATGTGCATGATAGTACTTAGCAGGCAAAACTTTAACCAAAGAAGCAACGCCGACGCCGACGCACAAGTGACTGTAATAGCTCTCCATATTCTCCGAATAGTCGAGCTAAAAATTTACTTTATTTCTTTAACAAGCAAATGACGTTTCATCTGATCAGTGCAAATACACAGATAAAGCAGATGATTGTTGGGTTTTTTGGTAAACTCAGCAAAACTTCACCCACTCAAAAAATTAAAACAAACGCATTTTGTTATCTCACAAAAGAGTATTTCAATAAAGAATGTGATTTTTTTTTAGATTTCTTGCATATAGACTACTTGAATTGACACTTGGAGATAAGGTTTCATGATGTAAAATACTCACCCTGTTTTTTGGGTTTTCCAGGTTGACCCGCAGCAGCCCCATACCTGTGAGCACATACTTCATAGAACTGACTAGATTATCCAACACAGCTGGCTGAAATATAGTTATATAATACAACAAATTAAGTTTTGATTTAATGGTAAAAGTATGAAAATAAATAGCAGTCAAGCTAGCCCTATGCAGGAAACAACAACAAAGGCGTCTAGCAAGAGTTGACTGCTTAGAACAGGTGATTTGAATGAATAAATGGTACATTAGGCTAATACATTAGTGTACTAATCAATATGGTTTCTAATCTAATTAGCTAAACTCACTGCAGACATATGAGTCTTACACAGATCAAATCAAGGCCCATTGAAATTAATTTACTGCAGTTTCTTTTTGCAACTTTGAAAACATTCTTTGTGATGTTTTTAGTTGCTTTTATTTTTTCCACATTATTTGGCTTCAAGTCAATTAAAGGCAATTTAATTATTCTGTCTCAATGTCTGCATACATTTCTTTATCAAACTGTTATCTTAACAAGAAGGTTACAAATTATTTCAATTATTTAAATTAAACATTCTTGTCATTTTTCAAACCTCATGAATGTTTAATGCAATGTAATAGGAAGACAAAAAGTTTAAAATTTCGATATTATGAAACCTGAGGTATTTATAAACACTGGTAATTTCATCATGTTTTTTTTATACTCAACAGTAAAGCAGGAAAATTATTCATTTGCGGTGGTTTTCCCTATATATCACTTAAACACTGTCACTAGTTAAAGCCCCATGAACACTTAATATTGACTCATTATATAGATTTATAAAAGTATTAATTGGTAGTTACAAGTAGTATTTGTTTAACTCTTTAATCATCTTGATGTATGCCTTTCTTCGGTAATCATGCTGCCTCTAAATCACAAAATTGTTGTTAGAAAGTGTTTATGAATAATATCAGTATCACTGAAAAATATACTGCCAATATTTATAATAATTATGATTGTAGGGAAAAATTTAGAAAAATATTGTACAAATAATGGTCAGAATTAATGGTCTAAACATTTATACCACCAACTTTCATGAACAAATCTGGTATAAATGTTACAAAGTACAAACTGATCAGGGGTCTTTAAAATGTACAAGGAATATTGATCACATTATTTCAATTCTTATTCTTTTCACTTCCTTAAGTGCTTTTATGTCACTAATTTTTGCCATACCTATACACCATTTAGTATTGCTTTCGCATAAATGATCATTATATATCATCGTGCGAGCCCATAAAATCATTATAACGCACAGAGAAATGGGAGCAATAAAACAAGGTGATTTTCCTGTCTTATTTACCACCAATGTTGACACTTATTTTATCGAATACTAACAACGGAATGCGTGGTATGTTGAATAATGAAACACCGCAAAAAAATAAAAATATATATCACGCAATACATAAGAAAGACGCTTTTGACCCTCAACCTTATTGATTTATCCATCTTTCAATTTGTACAGTATAACCGTTCATTGTTCAAAGGCAACTGCCAGTATTCAAAATTTACTGTCAGACTCAAAAAGTGAGCAGTGTATTATAATAGGACCACTATCAGGTCTACTTCAGACAGCATGGAGATGAAGGCCGGTCATGATCTACACTTATCACATGTTGCCAACAGTGAGTCTTGGTGTAAAGGTTAGGATTTCTGCTGCTCATCCCGGAGGTTGCAGGTTTGAGCCCCACAGTGTTCACGACCATACCTCCTAATATGACACCAGTACTGGTTTTTCCAGGAAGTGGACTCGTGAGTGACCTGATAAGCTTCAAGCTTTCTTCACAATCGAGCTTAAATAAATTAGTATAAACTAACAGTGAAAGAATTTACATTGTAACTTAAACTTGAACACAACATTAATTTTATGTGGTGCACATGCATGCACTGTGCGGGATTATACTCCACTGAATACGTTACATATGAACTACCAGTAAAAAAAAAAAAAACAAATGTATGTTCAAGAAGTAAATATCGAAGTAATGTGCAGTTACGCATAAATATACTTTCTTGTGACGCCACTTAAACAATTTAACAGACAGTAATTTGAATGACGAAATCACTTTTGAAATACAATCACAAAACCTAATGGTCCAAATATTATCATATATGGTGAATAATTTTCAGTCATTTAAATGATGTACTTCGTGACTTCAGCCTCTTTTCTCAAAACCATTTCATGTTTCATTTTAAAACTTATTTAAAAATGCAATTTTGATTTTGCGGAGAAGCCATTTATATGAATTATTACAACCGATTTCATTATAAAGCACAGTGGAGGAGGGACATCTACAGCTTCATACCCCATTTAACAAGTCATTTACTGACATTATGCCTATATTAGGCATGGATAATTTACATGCTAGATATATGTAATTTTTGTTCAGGAGACTATAAAGTAATTGAGCTGTCTGTCCCATCAAAATATGCACATAAAGTTACGAATTCTACTGAACTTTAAAGATTTCATTAAATTTTGTAACCCTAAAGAAACGCTTTGGAATTCCCTACCATTGATTGACAATAATATAAATTACTTTCTTTGTAATAAAAACATCGTTCATGAGCAATTCTCATATTACGTTTGCACTTTTTAATATTAAGTTCACCTTTTTAATCAAGATGTTTTTGCAAAGAATGATTGCTATCACAAAAACTTGTATAACACCATTGACGATCAAATTTGATAAATATATACTTACACCTTTTATGACCCCAAAGGAACATAAAAAGGTATTATACTTTATTACAATATTGTATGAAAATGGTGATTATTTCACGAATGACACAATGTATCGAAACGACGCGATAGCATTACCGCAAGGCGACTAAAATCTTACGATAACCGTTTAATGACGGTATGAGTAATCAATAACGGGAAAACTAAATAGGACACCCAAATGATTTCATAGAGCTTAATTAATGACTTTATGAAGTGTTAAGGATTATTTTACCTTGAAACAGAGACATTATAGCCGGGGCATTTTATAAAGTGTCAAAAAAGACGTTCTTTCAGTTTGTGCATGCGATGAAAGGCGAGGGACATCTGATGAAAGGCTGGGGAATATCACGGACACATTTGGTCTGATATAGTAAGATAACGGGTGAAAATGTATATGTGGAATGTTAATTATACATGTAGACGATCATTTATCAAAGTAAAATTGCTGTTTAGTCTAAGTGAATGTTGGTGGTCCCCTACACCTTTAATCCTACAGGTTCTACAACTCATATGGACACTTAAACTGTTAACTGGAAATTTTCGTGTCTCATTAATTTTGATGATGCATCAAAATTGAAAAAAACTGCAGTTTCATTTTCATAAAACGACATGACCTGTGCTAATGTCCAGTCTCAGTTGTTAAAGGCATATGACATTACTTTAAACAAATCTAAAAGTAGCCACTGGGTATATAGTTCTGAAATATATAGCTAACATTTATATTAACTTCGTATACAACTGTAAGTCCAGCTTTGCCTTTAAGTTTCATACTGGATGATATTTGGCACTATTATCTTGTTTGAATACAGAAGACCTACTACCAGTGTCAAACATATATTTATTTATTCACCATTTCGTTTTGGTACTGCATGTGTACTGCAATTAAATGACCTTGATCCTGAGCTGCCCTGAAGTACCCACCCCACAAGTACGGCCTTAGACAGTCCATACCCTCGTTTTTACTAGTATTTGCTGACATATCCTACCTCATGCAGGAAGGAAAACTGAAGCCTATAGTTATAATTTCACACAGCAATACCGAAGTCAACACCCTACAATAATTGGGGGTACACAGTAATAGTTACATGTCATGCAACACCTCTCAATTACATCTTTCAGGTGATGTTCTTTTGTTAATGCCTTTTTAAAATGTGCCTGTATAAAGCCATGCATTTTCAAGCTTTACAAATTTGGTTATAAGTAGGAGGCACCACCCCATGAAGATCAAAGAATTTGTGAATGCACACACAAAATACATGTCAGATTGTGTTACAAAAAAAGAGGATAATTATTCAATGAAACGCTGACTTCAACTCATGAATACACTGTGACTCAGGTTGTCCTAATGCCTTTAAAATTGCTGTAAACTTTCCTAAACGCCAAATTAATCAATTAATTACTTTAATTAATTTTCACCTCAATTAAAGATCTCAATTTAGCGTGAGACTTTTTGAGAAGTCAGTACACAATCAGTTACTTTGATATCTACTGAGTACCTACCTCAAATGATAACATTTATTATATAAACATCCAATTATGATACTATATCAGATAATCTTTATGTCTATTGATGACACTTGGAAGATGAAGTACAAATTAAATGCAATTTTCCCACTATTATGTTATGTATTGCCTGCATCAGCAGTTGTAAATGATCCTGATGATTGAAATGTAAAAAAAAGTTTTTTTGAAGGAAACTTTTTCAATGACAAGATTGATGTAAAGACTTGACATATTAATTCTATTTCTTCATAATTATGTTATTTATTTAAGGCAAGGCAATTTTTTGATTTAGGTCATGATTTAGCTCATATAACTATATGCCTGCGAGTGATGGGGTTAACATATTTTAGAACTTTCAGAACGTACAGTGCATGGACAAGCTGAATAGCATTGATTTTCAAAGCTGCGCATGTCAAATGGAATGAAAATATTGATTGTTAGAATGAATTTCCAATCTTGTCATAAATCTAAAGGCTTGGAAAAGTCATTTCCTTCCCTCCCATGGTGATCAAGAGATAAAACCTGGTCTTTATTTAAGCAACCCCTGTCAACACACTTTGATATTTTACTGTCCAGTTTTCAATAAAACTCTGCCTGATTTATGAGCTGCTGGGGGTTATCTTTAATAACCTTCTCTCATCTGAAAATCTCTAAATTTAACATAAAAATGACAAGGTTTAGTGTGAAGATGTAAATAAACAGGACTTTTGATGAGTGCCCTGAAAATTTATACCAAATTACAAATTGTTGTGGTAACAAAAGGTTCAAGATCAGTTACTATGGGCATGGTAAAAACCACCCAGCGACTGCGAAAGACATGCTCTGATGACACGTTATAATGCTGTCAACGACCCAAGACGATCCCCGTCATGATTTATAGACATAATTTAAAATTAAGATTATTAATGATGATGAGGTATATGACTGCGTTATCATATTAAAATGTATGAAAATGTGATGAAATTCATTATTACCATGATTAACTCATTCAAGTTGTAATTAAGTTGTAATTGACAATGTATAAACACAACAGCATAAAGTTTGTAACCCGAGAGTCAATATTCACATATCTTAGTTACTATATCTTATTTTCAAAATTATCTCTTAGTAGGTAGTACAATCATATAGCCAGCTGTCACATCTTCAAGTGACTGTCCTTTTATCTAAATTACATTTAACCAACTTCAGTATGAACAAGGTATAATGTGGATTTTCAAGTAAATTCTCATAGTCGATAGCCTAAATAACTCCAAGATTTCTTTTCAAAGAGCATTCATTGCTACTACTTATCTTCTATGACTTTTATATGTTGGCTGCAGAAAATAGTGCAATGTTAGCGATTGGCTTAGAAGACATGGGAGATATAGTCCTCCCAAAGCTGCAAAACTTTTCCCTTTTTTCTTTGCAGGAGAGAGAGTCATTCAAGGGGTATAAACAATTACAGAAAAAGTACATGTATTGCTTTAGACTTTAATGTAGCCCGATCACCACCAGGCTAGATGATAATGATTACTGTATTTCACTAAAACTCCAAGCAAAATACTTTTAGGCAATTTTCTCTTAACAGGACTTGATCATCTACTTATATTTTTGCCAGTAAAGGGAGGGAATTTGAAAGAATATTAAGTGGGCAGGTTAGACTACAAAATAGAAATTAATGTGAGGACTGAATGCCAGTCTAATTTTAATGACTTGTCTGCAGATAGACAAACATGGGAGAAAGCTTCTCCAAGTTTCCAAAATCTCTTGGTTGAACCCTGTCAGGCTGTTACATTATAATGTTATGTATCACAAATGTGTGTTCAATTAGGTATTTATCAAATCTGATATCATTAAATAGACATTAAACATGAAAGACCAAAATGTCTTATGACTAATTTGCAATACACAACCACGCAACTTTGAAAACAATGCAGGACTTCAAACTCGTCTTTAATATCTTCAGATGTATCTATATAAGTATAAAAGAAGGAATCACGATAATTGTACATCTGTCTATCGCGGGGGACGAACATTGATAGATATGCCCCGCACCTGTCACGTTCTATGTATTGCAAGATTTAGAACAATTAAAATCAATTAGGGCTGAGTGACTTGATGATAGATAACTTCTTAATGGCCTGACAGCACACAATTGAGGTACTGTATGTAAATATAAGCAGTCAAAATAATGTAAAAACTGTTACAAAAACAAACATTAGTAATACTATGCCTTGACTAGTATAGTAGAATTTTGACCCGTGAGCTATGACCTATTATAGAATAATGAATACAACTCCACAGTCACGGCTAAATGCATAAAATCTAACCATTGAATATGGCTTTAACGGTAAATTAATTTCAAATGTTGTTTGAAAGAATACAATTTCATGGAAAAAATTTAAAATTTGATTTGCAGTACATACCGACTTCCTGATAGTTACACACGTCTGTACGGGTTTTTATGCATGAATTTTATGTAAACCGTATAAATTCATCACTTAATTTAGCTTCATTAGTTCAACAGTTGGGTCTTGAATATTTTTCAAAAGTTCCAAAACATCTTCCAGAACAGTTTTTGAGCACTCAATTTAAGCCAAAACCAGCCTTTAAAAAAAGTCCTGATAAATCTTTAAACTTGCATTGCAATTATTGTTGCATGAATTCAAAAACTGGTTTTGTATTTTCAACACATCCTCAAAGACAGTTCTTGAGATATCATGGAATGTTCAGGAAAATTCCTTGCTATATTGATTCTTACAAAATGTTTACCTTGAATGCAAGAAGCTCGTCAAAGGTGAAGCCTTCATTGTGGATGATCTTCATCTGTTTGACCAGAGTACTTTTACCACTCTCTGCTGCTCCTGCAAATACCAATATGATATATCTCTGTGAATAAATTACTGACAAACATTGAATAATCTCATTTATTTTGCCAAGAACCTTGAAAACTTAAGAAATTTACCTAATCCTAATTGGTTGATATGAGGGCCAAGTGGTCAAAAGCATTCTTAGTTTGCCTTGTTAGGCAAATTGTCACAGTATGATGGCACAGGATCAGAACCTGCTGGCTTCTGTAATCATTACATATCAGTGCTATAGTTCCAGTGTGATAGTCCTGTGCACAGATAGGACCCTCTTCTAAATACCATCCTCGTACCCCGTGATGTAGATTTCGGCAGGATTACCGTGGTTCCGCGGCTAAATACAGTATATGTAGATCCTCCCAGGATGATCAGTAATTTGCACAAAGTTCCTTAGGCATGGACTTGTGGACATGCCGGCTGTTAATAGACAGGTATGACTGAATCAAACAGTATTGTTAGAACTTGTAAAATTTGGGAGAACAGAGATACGACTATGGTATTTTCCTTCAAGATAAGATAATTTTGAAAAAGTTTGAACAGAATGATATCATCTCATACTGTTATATTGTATTTTCACTTCACTACGTACATTGTATATCATCATCTGTTACATGTTGACCTGTCCGCCCATGTTTCTTACTCAATCCTAATCCCATCTAATGGTCTTATATTTGAAATATTTATACTATAATAATACAATTCACACAGGGATTGTGACCCCATATATCTGGTTAAGAAAGTGTTATAAGACTAGATAGTTAAGTCGTTACACATACTTGAAATTGCAAAGTAAATGTAGCAAATAACAATTATGCCAGATCATGATTCCATATAGAAAACTAAATGAACCGTACTTGTCTCTGTATGTTTGTATATTTATACATTTATCCATTTCATATATATCTGCAGGGTGCTAGGCCATATTAATTTAATCACTTGATGTTCATCACCAGTTACCCTTACTTAAGGACCTTGCAGGGCCTCCTGTCCTCTATTTTCTTTCTTAGAATGATAATCTCTGTAAAAAGAACAAACTTGAATCATCAAGTTTATACATCAAATAAAAGCTTTATGCTTGGTCATTCCGGTCAGGTCTATGTCTAGATGAAACAAATTGAAAATCCGTATCAGATCTGTGTCTAATATTGCTACAAAGAGTGATTAAAAGAAGCCCACCTTTTGCAGACAGGACGTTGCTCAGAGAAAAAAAGACAAAAGGAAAGCTTTCCAATATGCCTCTAACACATAGTTATAGGAATGCTCTACCATTCACTGGATTCATTAATAAGCAATAAAAATATTTTTTTAATATTAATAAAATTTTTAAATTTGCCATTGACATTTATTTCAGATAATTGTCCCCTGTATGACTATAGTCGGGAAAAAGTGTGTGGCCAGATGCTGTACCACCCTGGAAAAGAAGTTGTATGGCAGGAAGGAGGAGCTCAAAAAGACAGCTTCCATCATTGGTGTGACTGGGATGACCATGAACGCAGAGAGAGATGAGACGGAGAGAGAAAATCTTTCACTGACTCTTTACGATAAGAACAAGTGAAATACTGATATACAGAAGAAAAAATTGTTTTAGATTTTACAGAACATCAGACTCAGGTATCAGCTAAAATTAGACTTTGTTAAACTATATCTTCTTGTTTTAGTCACCTTTTAGAAGGTACAGCTCAGCGTTTTTTTATTTGAACTCATGGCAACCAAATTTGAGACGGAACAAACAAACTCATTTCTTTAATAAATGAATAGTCATATAGGGTATGACTTTTTATTTGCAAAGTGTTTAAGATTTCCAACTGATGTTTAAAAATTAAATTGGATAGTTCTCTTTTTCTAATTTTTGGTTCAACTTCTTCCATTATGAATTGTTAACATAGTTTTACATTCAAATTACTCGCAACCTTCTCATTTTTTTTATAGAAAACTTTATCTTTGTATACCTCGGGCACAAGTAAACACAAAATGTTTGATCGTAGTACATTATCCGGTGAATTGTGTACACTCGCCACGGGGACCTTTTGTAATGGCGTGCACTTACGATAAATAGATTTTCCTTGAGTCAACTGCATAAAGTAAAACAGGAAATGAAAACACTGAGTTTGAGATTAATAACTTTTCTTCCTTTGCAAAAGTCAAACATAAAGATTACAGTAACTGAAAGGACTTGCATTTACTTTCAGTTAATAGTTGCAACTTGACATATATTAATAAGGGACATGTCATTTTCACTAATCATGTGCACAGCCTTCACTGAGAAATCAGTAGTTCTATAACACTAGTGAAAAATAAAGCTCTTCAATTCATAAATTTCAATTATTCATCACTGTTAATTAATAAATTAATTAATGTCCAATTATAGCCATAAACTTCATTATGGTAGTTGTTTTAATTAAGAGTAGATTATTTTCCTTTTTGTGTTTATAACTTGAAAAATATAGAAATTATGAAATCGCAATGAAGATATTGCTGAACATTTTTCTAAGTCAAGTTATATTATGTCTAATTAAGGATAATTCTGCAACTTTCTTTATTTAGTTATTGTTTAAACAAACAAAAACGATGATGATGAATTCTTCAAAATTTAAACTGTCACATAAAAAACCAATCAATCTTGTTCAGCATTGATCGATTATGTTTTAGACAGCTAACACAACTACTGGAAAATTTAAACTGACATTTGACAAGCCTAATGAAGAAAAACAATAACATTTATACCTTTCGATCTTGATTAAGTCTATTTGGCATGACCCCTGGGAAGTGCTACTTTTATCTTCTTTTAACATAGTTTTCACAATTTTTTCACCTATGGGCTATCAAAGCATAATTTATATAACTGAGTTATTCACTACAGGTGTAGATCATGATCAGCCTGCAACTCTTAAGTCTCAATTTAATGCAACAGTTTTAACAGACAGAAGAAGCCAAATAGGTCTCAACATTTAACAGAAAGATACTGTATATAGTTAAGGACAGACTGGACTAAATTCTGAAACTTTGACAAAATCAGGTAAAACACAGCTTTAACAGTGTCCATCAGGTATTTCAACAATCTTGCACTCCTAAAGGCCTAATGACGATACTGCAGCTTTCACAGAATTATACTGAAGCTCTTAGACTGCACGTATACATTTGGCTTCGACAGAGGTTACATTGTAGTTATGACTAAAAATGATCTTGACAGATTATGTCATAGCCTCAGACAGCATGATCCTACGCTGGGCTGTCTACAGCTGGGACAGCATGATCCTGTACAGCACCAATCATTTGACAACATTAAACTGTGCTTTGACAGAATAAACTTTCACCGCCACTGAAATATTCACCAAAGCCTTTCTTTGGTACAATTTCATGCAATTTTCCCTTAAAATGTTTAAATTGCCCTTAGATTATGTACATATATATGAATGTTTGTTTGAAGTTCATGCTTAAACTTGTTGCATTATCTAATTTCCTTTCTACTTAAAATTTCCTATTACATAATCATCAATAAAAGATCTGTATTATAACAGATCAAGGCCAAATTTCCCTTTTATCTCCACCATTCTATTTACTTTCTTGCGGCTATGGCCATTCTTATTTATTGACTGATCAGCTTATGTTTTTTTGTACAATATTTTTTTTACTTTTGGTAATAACATGATAAGTATTAATTGATCTGACAAGTTTATTAATGAAAGTATTACAAATCAGATTACATGTAATAAAGAAAACTGTCAAGAAAAACAAATCTGAATGTAAACTGGTCTTATTCCTCCAGGCCAAAGAATGGCGACATGCTCTTTTGGCAAATTAGCCAATGTGTTTTACAAATTGGCTTTTACTGGCTTAAGATAAGAAAGCTATTAATTTTAACTGCAGATTAAATAGGGACTGAACGTTGGTTATCGAGTCAAGAGGGGGTGTTCAGCATACCAGGTCTGTAGTCCAGTCTGCTGGCTGGGAGATATATATGTACTATTAGGTCAATGAGACCTGATTCCAAAGTAAGTTTGAACAGCCTTGCCTTTCAGTTTTATTGAAAATTGCTAGCACTCTGGTTAAACACAGGTCTTATACCATGGCCGAGTGCTTGAAATTGCTTTAACCTCTCACATTAAGGGTCACAGGTTCAACCCTGCTGTAACCTATCATCTTTTTACATGAGAAAGTTGCATGGAAGTTTCTTACTGAGGATCCCCAGAATAGTGATGGCAAAAATATGGTTGAAGGAAGTTATTCAACTCATACAACTTTAATACAACCATTATACAGAAATTTGACTGACTGAGTTATAAAAAAGAGGTGAAGAACATTGTACTCTGGTTGCTCAGGTTTGAATCTTGATCATCACAACTTTTACTTCTTTTGATGTGAAAATAGTGCTAGAAATGATAGATGCAGTCATTGCGTCTTAAATGTAACACATTAAACTGCAAAATTAATGTCAAGTGAAAAGGTTTAAACAAAAATTTGTATGTTAATAATGAAGGTCCTATAACAACAGACTGGGACAAGAAAAAGTGACCATGAAAGAGTAATTCACAAGGATGTGACATGGTCATAGAAGGTTGCCTGTAAATTTTATGGGCATATTGACACGATAATAAACCACCTGGTCAGTTGTCCATCTTGACCTGTGGTCACTTTGATCTCTAATCAGTAAAATAGCCTTAACACAATAAAGGTTTCCTAATACTAATTATCTAAGCACTTCACACACAAAAATGACTAAATGACTTTTTAATGAATTTGCATTTTTTTGGACATTTTCTTTTGGTTGTTGATTTTATGGTAATTCTATAATTACTTAAGGAATAAAATGAGGATGCTAATAGCTTAACAAATGATTTGAAGTGCTCATAAAACATTTTCAATTTAAAACCTTCCTAAGATCTTCTATAATGCAAACACCTTTCATGCATAAAAATGTGTAATGAAGTAAAAAAGTATAGTTGTTATTTTCACTTTGAACCTGTACATTGATAAAATTCCAACAGATAATCACTTTTCAGCCTACTGATATAATCAGATTCACATTTTCAATTAACTTTTTATTTCTATAAAAAAGTGTCAAAAGAATGCATGTGTTTTCAAATTTTATCTGAACAAATAGGAATACTATAGGTTTAAGAAGGCTAAAAAGGCATAGGTGTATAAGAAGGCAAAAAAGGCATAATTTTTTATGTGTTGAGAATTCTAAAAAAAGGCATATTTTACTGTCCAGGACTATGATCTTTCATGTAGACAACTGTTGGACTATATTTACCAACACATAATTTTGGATGACCAGCAGGAAACTGAGCTTGCTTTCTTCAATTAATTAAAGAGTAGTTTGTAATTAAATTTTATAGTCACCTGAGGGCCCATGATATACATATACATATGTATGATACATGTATTAATTTGTCAACAAATCATGAAATATTGACATGTGGGATAACAAAAATGACAAATATCGTCACTGTTTCTCACTTTCCCAGACATTATTATATAATAATTAACATGATATGTAAATATGTAATACTATACTTTTCCTTCAATGTACACACTAACATACTTTATTCAAATTATAAGTGAGTACTTTCAATAATACACTGCTTTCACAGTTCTATTAATAGACATTAAACTAGGTAATGAAAAGCACAAAATTTAAACACCATCAAGTTTTAATTCTAAGGTTTCACAATGTTCTTTCTGTGGTTCCTGGCTGGAACACATACAGACAAAGTTGTATGTTTTTTTATGAAATTTGTTACAAAAGTATTTTATAGCAAGACATTTTGAACATGTGAAAGATTTAGTCAATAGATCAATGATATTTAGTTAATCATCAAGGATCAAGTGATAATCTCTTTAACTAATATTTATCCACTTAAGTGCTGCACCCTTCTACAGAACATGCAATATCTTGTTTAAAGTAAACATGCAATATTATCATGGCATAAGTATTTGAAAACCTTTAACATAAATTTCAGGAAAAAAAAAACATACGTACTTCTTCATTTGTAAAAATTACTCATTAGTAAATTCAATTTCCAGTACAATAAAAATAGTTGGCAGCTCTACTATCTAATACAGATCTCTCAAAAATGCATTTTAATTGAGATTGAAACATAATATTTTATTTATTTTCTTAAGCAATAACTAAAAGAAAGGGTCTATATATTAACATGCAGAAATGCATTTATCAAAAAGTAAATCCTGCACTGTATTTCAAGGGCCCGCCATTTCTTGTATTTGCCCTTGAAAAAGTGCATCTGTGGCCTAAATAAGGCTTAAGGGTAACTTTGATAGTATCTTATCATTATTTAAACTATGGTAATCATTGAGTAAAGTTATTTATACTTAAAATTTTGAAAGTCACTTCCTTTGGACACTATATTCTTTTCAGTTTTATATTTAAGTATCATGGATTCCAGTGATGTAGACTTAACAACATAAGAGCAGTTAGCAAAAATGTGCCACTTCAGCACTTTTTGCAAAGTACATATTAATATACATGTTACATTTTGCAATTAGCAGAAACATACCAGTAATCTCTTGCTATCAAATTAGTCAATAAATAACTTGTTAAAATATTTTCTTTACAATTTTAGATTTAGAATTCATTTTCAATAGGTAACAAAAATAGCACATATGTAATAACATTTTTCAAATACCTGATAAGATCACATCATATTTATTATAATATATATTTGAAACAGAATTAAATATGTTGATATTAAAAATTGGATTATAATAATTTTACTCTGTTAAGATAATTTTCCAGACAAATATTGGCATACTGTAAGAGTTTAATATATTGTATCTCTTAATTTAAAATTACAGCAATTTTATCCCTACTAAAAGTTGAAAAGAAGCGTTTTATTACAATTGTTATCACTTCAACTGACAAAGCAAGAAATAAAGTCAGTTTATTCACATTAGGAGGTATAGTCACTACAGTGATATTCATATAACCCAAAACCCAAGGGTTTCTTGTATTATAAACCAATGATTTAGAATACTCACTAACATCCCTGTGAACTATGTCAAGGAACATAATCAGGATCTTGATCTCGCAACTGAATGGGGGGAGGGGACAAAAAGTATGTGTTGTGTCCAAAAATACTGAATCTGGGGGAAAATGAACTCAGACATTCCCATATTCAGAGAAGATATACAATACACAGTCTAGTTTAACAGCTCAAGAACACGCTAGGTGTGCATCTGTCTCTGATCATCTTGATTATCTTTCATTTACACCATGATTTTTCAAAAAGCGACAATCCTTTTTCATATTTTCTCTGCATTCCGTACATTTCAATGGACAGCCATGTGCCTGTGGCCTAAGTAATCATCTTAAATACACCTTTCGTGCTTATAGATGATTATCGTACCTCATTTTTATTTGGATAATTATATCTGGTGTCACCACGAAGCTTGTCAATAGTGTGGACCCAACACATATATTATGAACTGGACCAAAGGACTAAGATTTTATCCGATACCAGTACTTATCAGTATCTCTTATTACATTTCACTTAATTTCTTATTCAGAAACATGAATAGTTTATTAAGAACAGAAGGCTTTAATATGATTGTGGTATACTATAGTGGTCACACCGCAACACCAAATTAATAAGGCTAACAAATATCTGACCTTATTAATGAAGCAATAAATATTTTTTCTATCAATTATTAATGTCTTTTTAACTCAAGTTATATATAAAACGCCAAGCAGTAATATTTTATCAATGATTTTAATAGTTTAAAAAAAAGTTTTGACATATCATTATAATGAATAGACAAATTTGAGTTACTTTAATAGTCATCTAAAACAAATGTATTACTTAAAATTATATGCCTTACCAAGAAGCAAGATTTTGATAGTATTTGATTCTTCCTTAGCCCATGTCTGTATCCGTCTATCTATTTCTGCACTCCGGGCTCGTGCCTTCAGTTCCTCCTGATCTAAACTCAGACAGGTGCCCATTACTTAATAAATCCCTACATGATCACACTTAAAATCCAACAAAAAAATACTTGCACTAAAAATGCTTGAAACTAAAACAGTAAAATACAAGTCTAGGTCGGTAACACAAGTAAATCTCTAACATCCGCTTATTGATTTTCCCGTGAATACTAAAAGCTGAATATTAATAGTCTTATGTCATGACACTGATTGAAAAAAATATTAATATATGAATGATTAACTAAAGTTTAATTTTGTACAATTGTTTCATACACTCTATGATTTTGACAGCTTCCGTCAACATTTACGTTTCACATTTACACGTAAATACTGTAAGTGTGTCATTCATGATTAGCTCACCTGGGATTACCTGAGGTCAACTCACCTGAGACGGTAAGATACAGGAACAGCCAATCAGAGCGTGCGAAAATTTAAAAGTGGGCGGAGCTTTGACTGTCATACTTGCGCAAAGGGTAAGGGAGATAACCTGTACAGAACTGTACACAGTCCGAGATATTGAGAAACTGAAAGTGATGTAAAAACATGGTTATGAAACAAAATCCGACGCTGGAAAAATATGTAAGACTATTTTGCTATTTCAGACTTATTAACAAAATAAATATACATCATGACATTTTATGAAACCAGTTAAGTGCAGTCCACCGAGTCGCATCGTAAGCCGCATGGTGATTTTGCGATCCACGCACAGGGCAGTGACGGACAGCATGATTACCAACGTCCCAAGTCGTCAGTTGGCGTACAGATTAATGCATTTGCTTTTATAAATACACTAATATGGAGACATTGTGAGTCTGTATATGCTTCAGCACAACATGTACTGTCTGCAAATCGAATGAGATGGATACTTACAAAAAGTGATTACTAATTGAAATAATTTCCCTTGGTGAAGCATCGGTGTTGATTCATAGATGGCGCCAGTAATGTATTGGATAACCAATCATTTCGCGCGAACCTTGGGGTCATCATCATTGGCGGTATTTACAAGATCTTTTGGTGGGAATACACATTGCGCCAGGATCAAAATCACAAAGATCAGCGAAAAAATTATTTGGACGAGGCATTTCCAAACAAGATCAGAAGACATGTTGGGGTCAAATCAACTCAAGAAACTTGCATCTAAAGGTTTGTTATGCAAAATCTATGCATTTTATCGTTTTTGTTGCAAAATCAGAAAAAAAATTGGAGCACCATCATCAGTGATCCTGGAATTTGGAAATTGTCCATTGTTCATTTTGAGCTTTGCATTTGCCAGTCGAGTCAAAGTATCTTATTAGCACTAGCCAAATTACATTTTTCATGAGTATTTAAGGCTGCAACAGAAGATACTAAGTACCCTGAATGTAAGTTTCACCACTGATTGGACTTGTAGGATAGATTCTACCTTACTTACCTAATTAATTTGGCGTTTCAGTGTGACCCCTTTCACAGATCTGATATTTTATAACTGTCACACCGGTGAACAACTATAAAATATCAGCCTATTACTTCGGTTTGCCTTCGAAGTCGAAATAGTTAGACTACCCTTTACCACCGAAGTATACTCTACTCTTCCGTGGTTCTACTGTAGATAACTAACAATTGAAAAAATTTACCATAAAATAGTTCTCTCTAAAAAAACTAACAGTTAACTCACAGACAAACAACCATTTTTGACCCCTTGTACCAAATCTATATTTTAGACCAACTGTACCATGTTCGGACAGTAGTTTAATAGATTTATTTAAGGGAGTAGCTTAAATGGAAACTTTACAATCATTAAACACATTAAAGAAAATCAGATAAAAAGGTTTAACTGATTTATTGATGACTTCACAGAAATATTACAGCACACTCACTTCCACTTCCACAATAACATCTTACATACACAAATTAAATTGTAATTTCTTCAAATTTTCATTAAACGTTTTACTTTTTTAGAAATGAAGGCGTTGATCAACACCATATGATTTAAATAAACAAAAATCTGTTTTAACAAGTGTCCGGTTTGAAGGTCGTCCGGGTTTGGTGGTCCCCAACCAGTAGTGATCATGCATGGTGTTTAGAGTTTTGTCATTGGTACCAGATAATCCATATATGACCAACACCCCAGGAAGAGTCTAGTCATTTAATTATTTTTAAGTTTGGATTAGCAGCTGCATTCACCACTAGAAACACTAGCTCTATACTTTTGTTTTCCAGTGATTAACAGTTTAATTTGAATATAGATAGATCTGTTATATTTGATTAAGGTTGATCAATCAAGTGATTTGAAGGTAAAATTTATGTAGTCATCGATAAGGCTTTGTGACATGTATTAAAGCTAAGAAATTGTAATTTGAAAGTTCCATGCAATATTTCAGTCCTAAATGAAGAGAATGTTCAAATTCCACTGAAGCCTGGGAAAAAATACACAGTAAGTTTCTTTTACCAGTACTCAACATTACCACAGACATATGGGTATAGGTGTGTTGCCGCATTAGTGATTAGAATCTACACCAAATTTATGTGAACTGAAATTTCAGCAATTTGCTAAAATTGCTTGCCTTGCTTTAGAACATTTAGCACTCTTAGACTCTAAGAAGACTTTCACATACATTAAGACGAAGTTCAGACTCAGTTTTAAATTTAAGGTATTGATTCATAAGCCATCTCCAGGTATAACCACAAAATGATGTCATAGATTTGACAAGAAGTGCAGAAGTTTTGATATTCATGCTTTATAATTCACAATACTAGCTTGCAACTTTCTGTTTTAATGGACACCTGCTTGTACTAACCTATTGCTGGTGTTAAAATTTGCAATGTAAAATAATTATACAGTTTAAAAAGTGTTAACAGTAAGTCTATGTATGCTTCTAGGTATCCATTGAAGGCAATATAGGATGTGGAAAGACAACTCTTTTGGAATATTTCAAGTCATCAAAGGTTGTTGAGGTATATTTGAATTATGTTTGTACTTCATTGTGAAAGATTACATGTTATTTACAGGCTGCACAGTCTTAACAATTGATCACAACAGTGTAAAAGGATTAAATATAGGTATACTTTAACAAAGTACAAATTTATGTATGTGCTTTTCGTTCATGTTGTCAGGATATATATTGTTTCAGTTGAACTATTAAATAGATGGGCATTCTATTAACTCTACCTTTGTTTTTCACACTTGGCCTGATGTTTATTACAATACTGGATGTGAAAAGTTTGGTTCTTTAAAAAAAATTCAGTGAAGCAAGTATACTCTTTAGATGTCGTTTAGTCTTGCACACTTCGTTGCCACTAAAATCCAGATTTTTTTCTTTTATCAAAGTACTTTATACTTATATTATCTTTGGATATAAAACGTGTCCTTAAAATGTGGGAAAAGGCAATAATTGTTATATATAGATACAATAAATTAATTAAAAATAACATAGTGATATATCATAAAGCTGTATCATGAATTAGAATTATTGCAGTGTTTTACAATATTGTAGGCAATCAAAGAACCAGTTAGTCAATGGACCAATGTTCAAGGACACAATGCCCTAGTAAGTACATGTTACTTTGTATATAGATTACCTGACCACAAAGTGGTCATGGCTCAGCTTTTACAATCGATTAATGCCTGTTGTACGAACATCGTCCACTATTGATTCAAACAACAAAATTTTACATTGGCTTTTGTATGGAAATCTCGTCTTGGGCAACATGGGCCAGAGCTTAGATATTTGGCTATTAGCATTGCCAAGTCTTGAGGTCCTGTACCAAGAATAATCTAATCCTACCCCTTGAGATCACTATCTGCTGACCTAATTTCTTGTTTTTTTTAAAGCTACAGCAGTGAAATGAAATTTGATCTATATGACATCTGTACAGTTTTGAATGCAGATTCCAGCTTTGGCCTAGTTCTTGTTTTTCAAACTAGAGAGATGAAATTTGAAAGAATTGGTTATGTAGAGGTTAAGGTGTCTGCTGCTTGTCCCGAAGGTTGCTGGTTCAAGCGCCACTGGAGTCACAACCGTACCTCCTCATTACAACAGTAATCGTTTTTTCAGGAAGAGGACTCGAGAGTGACTTGATAAGCTTTAAACTTCTTTATGATCAAGCTTAAATGAATAAATTTGTATAAACTAAATAATTAAAATGATGAGCAGTATATGACCATCATGGCCCTCCAGTTATAATACACTGGAGGTTAATGGTTTGAAAGTGTGGCAGTATGTTTGAGCAGTTTGCACATTTCACTTGGTTTAAACTTCATAGTGAGCCCTGTTCAGTAACACTTCAGCTAGTACTAAAGAGATAAGAACCTCCACAGGAGAAAATCAGTCAAAAAGTACTGTTGGAAGTGTTGAGTTTGTCTGTGTGCATTTTGCTATTGTTCATAGGTGTATATGTATTTCTGCTGTGTTAGTATATGTTTATATATTGTATGCATTTGGATACATGCAATTATATGACCTTTAAAGCTCACTTGCATAGTTCAGTTAGCTGGTAGAATGTATACTACATGCAGGTATAGAAATCATCCAATGTTTATCAGTTGTATGATTTTCACATTTCTAAACTTAGACATTAATTAATAAAATACTTATGTACCTTCTCTTGTAAAATAATTATATATTGCAGCAACTATTATATGAAGATCCATCTAGATGGAGTTTTTCCTTCAACATCTATGCACAGCTTACCAGAGTACAGATGCACACCAGACCTCATGTAAGTTTGATAGGGGTGGCCAATATATCACAATATTTTTTAATTATTTTTCTAGGCAATGATATATTGCAATATTTAAAACAAAACAGGGTACAATTCAGTTTAAAATCAAATGTCGCCAAAATGATAGAAGTTCTATTGGATAAGTTGGATGGTGACAAGTTGATTTTGCTCATTTAAGTTATATGTGCTGTAAGGAGGCTTGGTGCTGGAATGTACTATAATAGTATATATGTTTAGATACAATCCCTTCTGTCAATAGAGTACATAGTAGGGTAGATAAGAGTTTTTGTTGGGTTTTCTGACTTTCTTTGTAAAACAAATTCTTTGCAATATATCACAATATAATTGCAATATGAAGTAAAATATTGCAATATCGTTTTTGCTGGCAATACCCAGCCCTAAAGTTTGTCAACATATTTCAGCTAGATGCACTGTATAGTACAAACCAACTTAGTTTGCCTTCAACAAGTTGAAATTTACATTTGTTTTGACTATATATAGTATTGTAATTTTTGGAAGAGCATTGTATCTCAGAGGTTCTGTGTCTTCATATGAGAAATAAGAAATATCTAAATTAATGGAAACAGATGGATCATGTAAAATAGGAATGACTGGAAGACTGGTAAATTGTGTACAGTACATATGTTTTACTCGTATAGAAGTTTTGTAAGAGTTTAATACCAACCCCTGTGGTTTTGTACTGCCACAGGTCCAGACATGAATTTGCTTCGAAGAAACAGTACCCAGTTCTAATAAATTTGTGTTTTATCTTCCAAACATCTTTTCTTTTGCTTTTTTACAGCATAAACAAGTGAAAATGCTAGAAAGGTCGCTGTTTAGCACTAAACATTGTTTTGTTGAAAATGACTTCAGAAAGTAAGTATTCAATTTAACTTTTGTTCACTTGTATCAAAAATTGCTGATTCTTTCCAAGTTACAGTTTCAGATGTATTAATGTAGTAAATAAAGTCATATATCAACCACTTATTTAACATTCTTCGCAATCACTACTTCTGAATGCTTAGTTTTCTGGAATTTTCAGAAGTCTGTCTAGTTATTTCCTGTATTTTAAGTAGGGCAGCCGCATGTGTATTTTTTTATGCGGAAAAGTTAAGTAAAAAAAAAATTGTATGTAAAGATATGTGGTACTGTAGGAAATTAAATTCATACAGTATAACAAGTTGCAATTTCCTTCGGTTGTTCACTTATTTTAAATTTCTAAATGCAGTAATGCTACAATGTATATTTCTTTCAGTAAAACCATCAATGGCTTGGAGTATGCAATATTGAATGAATGGTTTGAGTATTTAACAGAAATGCCAGGCACTGGTGTAGATCTCATAGGTAAGGTCAAATTATTATTATGTGAATACAATGCCTCTTGGCAATGTTTATGAGCCATTGTCTGACAAGGTATAATTTACAGTCATCTTTCCTGTTTATTATAAAAACATAACATATTTGGTTTCTAGCAGGTAGTATTCTTGCAATCTGTCAATACAACAGGGTTATTAGTATAGTAACGTGATCCAGCATGCCGGATTTGCTTGAGTCGTGCGTCAGATCATACAAGTGCGTAGCACGAGAGCTAATCCAGCTTATGGATCACATTACTATACCAATAACCCTTTTGTTAATACCATTTGACACTTGTCTGTGCAATAAACTAAATTAAAATGACATGTGCTAAGCATAAAATTGAAGAAAAACCCTTTTTAGTGCGAAATTAAAGTAGTGACTTGTTCGACGTCAATTTATTGAAGTCGTATAAACAAATAGTAACGACCTAGTCAAAAGCGACGTTATTAACGATAAAAGTAGCGGAGCAATTTTTTTGCAATGCCTTGGCCCCTTCACCCTGAAGGCCATAAAGACAGCCGCAAAAAATTGCCTGACTGGCTTAAATTTTGTCTGACATGTCAGACAAGCATGCACTTTTTAGGAAGACCGCTGCAGTCATGCATCTCTTTTGAGACCTTCCCTAAATGTTATGATTTAATAGCAAAGCCACTACGCCAGGAATGCAACCATTTGCTAGTGTATAGCAATTACAGTAATACATCTTACATAGTTTGAATTGTTATGAAAATTAAATGAGCCATAACCGAAATATTAACTGGCAAGTACAAATAAGTTTATAGGTGCTCTAGATTTATAAAGAATATTCCATATACACTGAAATCATCACAACTATAGACCAGTTACAATCCATAGATGTAGTAGCTCGTACTATCAGTTATAGCAGAGCCATTGACTTGTGGCATTGAAAATATTTTTGTTTTGTTTTTCAGTTTACTTGAGAGCTGACCCAAATGTGTGCTATGAGAGAATTATCAAGAGATCTCGAAAAGAAGAAGCTGGTGTACCGTATGTAAGTGTCTGTTTCCTGGATTCTACTTAGACATTTTTGAAATAAGTGAAATTAATACATATATTGATGATTTAAAGTTTTGTAGATGCTAAAATTCGATGAAGACAGGTTATCATTAGTAAAATACAGAAATAATTTTATATCAGATAAACATTTTCATATGTAAATTTTCAAGAATTAAGGACATCATTCTTACAGTCACTTTTCATACTACAGAAATTGATAGATGACCTACACAATCTCCATGAAGAATGGCTAGTCCGACAGACCTGTGGTAAACTGCCAGCTCCAGTATTGGTGAGTTTCAAATGGAAAATTCTAGACATGTATTATGCTGGAAGACCTTGGCCTAAGTTCTGCAAAGAATTTTCCTCGTAAAGAATACTCCACTTGTAACAATACCGATTGTAGCAAAAACTGCTTGTAATGATATGTGGTTGAAGTAGGCATTCAAAATTTTGCTTGCTTACTGTACATTCCATATATTACAATATCGCATGTAGTGTCTGATGTAATGCTGTGTTGCATTAACAGGTGCTGAGCATACTGTTCCCTTTTAATGAGATATTCAGCGGTTTGAAATCATATGAACATATCTTGTCATTCACAAAGGCAGTCACTAATTTGTACAAACATTTACATTAAATCTTTCCATCTGGTGGTATTAAATAAAGTTGTAGAACACTATTTCCAAATTAATGGTAAGTACTTTCACTTAATTGGGTACAAAGACAGTAGTGAGCAAAACATATACTGAGTAAATATTTCTCCTTTATTACAAAGGTATTTTCTTGCAGTTTATACTATCTTCATGTATGAAAATGTGGATGAAACCTATAGCCCCATTCTGATTTAACAATGTAGTTTTTTAGTCCCCTCAATATCGTTGCAAGTGGTGTTTACTGTACTTTGATTCAATAACATGATCTGATTCATTCTTCAACAGTTTGTACTTGAAGATGAATATATAAGCTTTAGTTTTAAGTTCATTGTGAAGGTTGTCTGTGCATCTAAAATTTTACAAATATACAAGGCTTGACAAAATTTCCAGCTTTATTTTTGATTTTCATTTTGTACAGGTATTAGATGCAAACAAGGAATACTCACAGATGACACGTGTTTATGAAGAGAAAAGACATGAAATCTTGTGTGGTGTAAGAGCATGATAAAACATGTACACTAGAAATTGTGACATAAACCGCATACAAAACTAAGGGTTGAAAGCATGTTGAGTATTGTCCATGGTATGTTGTGGCTTTGTGTATTCTGGAAGTGAAACTGGGGTATATTCTGTCTGCTGAATGGAAGGAATGGCTATTATAATACTGTCTGGTGGGTGACTTGATTTAATTGCAAGTTGATCAAGAACTGCTCAAGTCTTGTTAATTGTATGGATAGATAAGCTCACGTAACAACCTTGAAGAAATGTGATTCTTTGATCTGAAGTTGCAAAGAGATGTTAGTACTGTAGGCAATGGAATAAAGAAGAACATCTATCACCATACCTCATATTTTTTCTGAACAAACTTGGAGATTATTTGAAATATTGGTGAAATTATGACTATTTTGAGACCAGATGCATTATGAACCATATTGAAAATGGATATTTCCACATGCTTAACTGATATTACTGGGTACAAATTCAGAGCCTGTCGAGATGGCTAATGTGTGTTCATATTTTTATTCACATCTTTTATCATGGAACTCAGGACATTTTGTGTTCATTTTAGTGCTTGCACTTACATTTTACAGACAATTTTATTAAATAGAAATTGAAAATATCTGAAAATGATTTTTAAGATTGATGTATTTATGCTTATAAATATGCACTGCCTTTAAGTATAATGCAATAAGTTTTAGTTGAAACACATTGTCTTGTAACTAATGGTTGTTAAAATTCTAGAATATTGATATTAATTTCTTTTACAAGTTTTCTATGAAAGTAAAATCTGGTTTTTGTTAAAGGTGCGTGATCACTTTGGATGTTGCAATTTTTGTAGCACTTCAGTTAACAAGAAAAAGCTTTACTCACTTTTACAGTATTTATAGCCAAGAAAAACATTTGGTTTCCTAACATTGCTTTTTAAGAAGAAAATACATTTTATATATGTTTTTCTCAAAATTTGCAAAAAGTACTTTAAGGACTGTTTTCTGAAAACACTTTCCTGAAGAAACTACAAGAGTACAAAAGGAAGGTAAACATTAATAAAAAGTAATAGTACAGCGTCTTGTCTTTAACTGAGGAAATTCAAAGTGAGCATGCGGCTTTAACAGGATACTTTTTAAAAGAGCAGTTTTATACCTTACAGAAGAGCATTATGCCTTTTTTACTGAATTATACATATATATTTACTGTGTCCCATGTGAAGCATTGCAGACACTGCAGGGATCACTTTGGTCAGCATCACACTTGGTTTCTTTAAATAATGTGAAAACTCTTGTTCAAAATTCTTTAATCTGGAAGTCATATTGATAATGTTGGTAGATGACCAATACTGGCAGTAATACCATCATTTAGACATTTACTCACTTAACAGACTATAATATGATCAAGAAATGCAAGACCCAATGTCCTCTGCTGTCAGCATAAGACTATTGATAAAAAGCAAGTTCATGTGAGCAACGGGCTTTTACAGTGCCTATTGTTGTAGTTGTACATTACCTAAAGAGGCATACCCTAAAACTGGATGCATTTTGAAATACTACTTTGATACTATAATATGTTAATGGAATGGATCTTTGCTTACCCAAAGGATTTGGTCAAAAAAAGTAAGAACTGGTAAAAAGAAAGAATTAAGACATGCCCTTAATTATATAGGTGGTTTTATTTTTTTCTTGAATAGCGATTTATCGTGAAAAGTTACTATGTACAGAAAACTCTGGGTTTAACGAAATTCTGGATATAAGGAATAAATTTACTCTGCCTATTTTTTGTCTTGGTGCAAGTACAGTAAACTATTTATGACATATTTCTTGGGACCATTTAAATTTGTTCCTTATATCCGGAGTTTATTATATCCATATAATATTTTCATATAAATCTTTGTGCACAATAGACATTTTCTTGATATATGATCTTGAAAACGCATTTATTACTTTATGTAGATCTACATTGAGCCCATTTTGTTAAAATAAACTAGTTGCAGGTTTAAAATTTGATTACAAACTTGTGAAAATGAGTAACAAGAATGCAATTTGATCCCTGTATGTGTTATAATCATTGCTACTTTATGTTATTTCATGATCTCTGGCAGCTAGCCTATAGATGAGTAAATCCTGTGAGATGTGCTGTGTTGTATGTGCTTGTTTTCTTATTCTCAGAGCTGTGCTGACAAATCTGTTTGTTAAGGGTTGTTTGTTATATATTATTTATAGTTGATTTTAATGATTTACATACTCTCCCAATGGAACGTTGGTCACTTTAAATCTGTTTTTACTTGGCTTCTTCATGATGTTATGCCTAAGACTGACAACAAAATTTTTTCAGTTGTGACATAAATAAAGGGTCTGTGCCTGAGATCTAATGGAATTAATATAACACATTGTTACCAACGTTCCGTTTGGAAGTTTGGGAGAGACATAACATTATGCTTAAACGAATAAATGGTTATCGGAAAAAAAGGTTTTTAAAAGTCAAAGTTATATCTGATAGCAAGTTGTTGTTGCATAGAAAATTGTTATGGTAAAGATTAGCAAGTTAAGATCTTTTTTAGTGGATTTACCAGCTATTGTTTTGATAAATTAATTGTGGCCAGCTCTTTATTTCATCTGACTATGTCAGTTGTTTGCTATATACATGTTTTTGTCCCTGTCTTCTATTCTTATGGCCTTTGTTGTATGTTAAGAATGTTTGCTGATGTAGTATTTATAGATAGAACTTTTTTACTATGTAAATATAATACATTGAGAGATGACCATAAATTGTAATGATAAAAAGGAATACTTGTTTGTTTTGTCATGGAACATTGCATAAAAGTCCACCCCATTGTTACTTTTTACCCAAAATATTGGGCACAGGCCCCTCCCTCTCTTAAAACAGTTGTAGCTTGACTATTAAGAATTGTGTGTGCTCATCTCATTGTCATTGGGTCAGTAGTTGAAATTTGCATGCAAGTCCAATCTCCAAATCTGATGTAGGTATTGGTTAAACTTTTGCCAATGCATAGGGGTATCACATTATCAGGCTCTTGAAATCAAATATGATTTTATGCCCCCGAAGGTGGGTCAAAACTCTCACTGTCCATATGCCTGTCACATTTTTAGCTCACCAGGTACAAAGTGCTGGAGTGAGCTTTTAGGATCACTCACCAATGCATATGCCCTTACATTTTCACTCGATGACATCTCTAAAACCACGAAGCCAATGATGATGAAACTTGGCAGGGATGTTCTTTGAATATGGCCCTCTCATAGTCGTTCCATTAATAATTCCCTTCCATGCAGAACTAGTTGCAATGGCAACGGAAAGGAAAAGTAAGTCTCTTCACAAGAACAGGAAGACCTACCGCTTAGATATTTGGCATGTGGCATTACCTAGTGGACTTCTAGCAAGATTGTTAAAATAGACCACCATGTCAACAGTGACGCCCTTTGGGCACTTGTTTTAGCATACCCAGTAGGCTAATATAGGAAAAACTTAAAAAATTCTTCTCTGAAGTGAGAAGGCCTAAAGCTAGGATATTTAGCATGTAGCATACCCTAGTGGACCTCTGCAAGATTGTTCAAATCATTACCACAGTGGGGGTCTCTTATCTTCTCCGAAACCACATGGCCAAGAGCTTAGATATTTAGCATTTGGCATTAACTAGTGGACCTCTACTGGTAAAGGTTGTTACGACCCTTGGGGGGGGGGCCCCTGAATTGACCCTGCCCGGGGGTCACTTGCTTAGAGGCTGATATAATTATATATTTGGGATTTTTTAAAAATCTCTGAAACCACCCGGCCTAGAGCTTAGATATTTAGCATGTGGTATTGCCTAGTGGACCTCTACCAAGATTGTTAAAATCATGGACTCTAGGTGAAAACAACCCTGCCCGGAGGAGGGTCATTTGCTTATACATAGGCTTATATAGGGAAAGCTTCAACATTCTTCTTGTCTAGGCCCAGAGCTAAATTAAGAGATTTGGAATAAAGCATTATGAAGTGGACCTCTACCAAGAGTGTTTTAATTGGGTCAATTGATTGTATTAGATGACCTTGTATTATATCCAGTTGCAGCCAGGTGAACGATACAGGGCCATCTTGGCCCTCCTGTTTAATTAATGTATGGGTGGTAACTTTGTCATGCATGAAAGGATTTTCGAATCATTTGGTACAAAATGTTCACCACATCTGGACGACTTGAGACCGTCGTCCATACCTCAAAGGTCAAGGTCACATTAAGAGTTAACAGCTTTAGTCGTGGATTCCTATATAATCATATGCACACATGTGTGTCCTGACTGCAACTTTGTCATGCATTGAAGAATTTTAAAATAACCTTGCATAAATATTCAGCACATCAAAACATGCCGCATCAATATCCATATTCTTACCTTAAAGGGCATGGTCACACTTTAAGTTCAACGTTGACGTTAACACAATCATGTCTGGACTTAACTGTCATGCATTGAAAGATTTTGAAATAGCTGCACAAATGTTCAACACATCAAGACATGTCGCTTGCAAGACCCACGAACCTACCTCAAAGACCGGGGTGACACTTGGAGTTTAAAGGTTATTAAATCCTGTAAACATGGTAACTCTGTTGTGCATGGAATGATTTTAAAATTGCATGGCTCAATTGTTGAGCACATGGAGATGACATGTCGGGCGCAAATCCCGCATCCTTACATTAAAGGTTAAGGTCACACTTAGAGGTCTCCTGTATGTATGCACAATATTCATGTTCGCATTGTAACTCTGTTATTCATTGAAGGGTTTTAAAATATTTCTAGTATCCAAGGGATTGATTGCCACCAGTTGTCTTTCTTGTGTTAAACCTTCACGTTTATAAATTGGTAC
This sequence comes from Saxidomus purpurata, assembly GCA_022818135.1. Lineage (NCBI taxonomy): Eukaryota > Metazoa > Mollusca > Bivalvia > Venerida > Veneridae > Saxidomus > Saxidomus purpurata. Next base: position 32,453,397 of record JAFMSR010000002.1, read on the forward strand.
AGTGTTTTAGAATAGTACATTGTGTAATTGTTTGGCAGTTTAAGCTTTCGGTAAAAACTGTAAAAGGAAAGTGTTGACACCTATTGCAAATGTGAGGAGACAATGTGGTTTGACAGGTTTGTGTGTCTTGAAAAAGTATTACAAATTTCATTAAAGGAAAAACTTGTGAGTGGACACGTGATATCTGCTGATGTCTATGTGTAGTTGAATTTTTTCGGATCACAATGTTTATGGATATAATATAGTCCAGTTAAATAACAAAACCGGACTTGAATTAAGGATGTCGAATATCTTTAATTTCATGGAAGAAACACTTGTTACTCTGCATTAAATTGACATGGGCACATATTACTGAAGAAGCGCAATTTGAGTTTAATGTATGTCATCTGTGTGGCTGTTCATATACTACATGTATGTTTACACTCTACCGGTCAAGAAACTACATGAAATTTGGTCACGATGTTTCTCTTAATGACCCTTTAGTTACTGACAACATTTCACAAGCAACAATCATAAAGTTTGTCGCTTGAAGGTCGAGCACAGACGACATATACAGTCATGTCACAGAGAAAACAGGTGAACAATTCGTAGGCAGTGACCATGGCTCTATTTACCATGCATTAAAAAAAAACTCTCAAGAGCCAAGCTTTCATCGATGAAACTGCAAGAAGTTCAAATGGACTTACTGTTGATCTCTGCAGAAATACACGTGTATATATCAGAGCCATTAATAAAATCGCAAAAGACGTAAATGCGGCAATTCTGAAAGATGCACGTATTACTAAGTGCATTCCTCGATGCTCCAGGAGACTGGAGTGACAACCTGGAAGATCTTCAGGATCCATTATCAGAAACTAGGCGAGAGGTCGAAACATACCCATCTCATAAAAACAACACCGTGGTTCAAGAAGCTAGTGCCACATTCCTAAGAGTTTTAAAGCCACATTTCAAACGGAAAAGATGGAAACTTAACACTACTTCTCAACCTAGAAAAGGAAAGCACAAAGCTTTGGAAGCTCACCAAACAGTTTAATGATAAAATGCTGATAAAGGAAGCAACAGGTGCGCACCACTCTGGTAGAGAATGAAACTCTTCTGATAGGAAAGCAGGCAGCAGCATTTTATTTCATGATGGCCGTATATTAACAAAACTTGTAAGCTTTAAATATTTAATGCATGACACATGCACAAGCTTACATGCAATATACTAACTGAAGTTAAAGCAAGAGAGCATCCATATTATATATGAAATAAACAATAACTCTCGTGTGTCATATAATAAACACTTTTCGTATTCTATAGAGTAGTTGTGTCCCTTGTCACAAACACAGCACAGACAGATTCGCTGACAATTATGCACCAACGAAAAGAGGAATGGCAGAGGAGGAACAATAATGCAGAGGAGTTCATGGAAAAGGGCCTAAAAAGTCATAAGACAGGAAATCACCTGGTCCAGATGGCATCACAAATGAAATCCTTATCTACATTTACTGCTTTGCAATGAACCTATTCTTAAGATCTACAACCTTAGCTGGAGATGAGCTTGATACCAATCCCCAAACATAGGAATGATCGCCGCATCAGTCTCACCAGTGTGTTTGGGAAAATTATAGAAAATATTGTGAATCGGCGAATGAAGTGGTACTCGGAGACTAACCACATTACGACTTCAGAAACCGGTAATTCTGTTCCACGGAAGACCATACTGCATTCCTTACACATGAGGTTGAAGATGCCTTCCAAGGAAAAAGATACACTTTTAACTGGATTGATCTCCAAAGAGCATTTGACTAAGTCTGGAATGACGATGACCTTGTGAAGTTCCTACACAATGTGATCGGAGGAAAATGTACAAATGGATCAAGACCTATATGTTCAACTATGTTATTTCATAAACAATTCCTTTGGACCAGTCGGAACTGTCAGAGCCATGGAGGTATGCCCTGTCAGACATCAGTTTCTGCACTACAGCGCATGGTTTTAAACCGTGGGCGGAAGATGAAAATCTATAAAATCAAATCAATGTCACCGCCTCGATAGCCTAGTGGTAGAGCGTCCGCTTCGAGTGCGGGAGGTCGTGGGTTCGCTCCCTGGCCGCGTCATACCAAAGACGCAAAGAATTGTACCAGTAGCTCCCTTGCTTGGCGCTCAGCATTAAAAGGGAAACTGGCTTCTCTTCTCTCATACCCTCACGGCGATGGATACCATCAGGAATGAGGTGTCGAGAGTGATTAATATAAGTTGGATAACTTGTTTCACAATCGACCTAAAATAAACTAGTATAAACTAAATCAATGTCACAGTCCGTGATCGCAAAAGATTATCCATCAGAGACATGGACGCTGAAATGTACACAAGCGGCTCGACTATAGCTGCTTTACAAGATCGTGATGCTGGTATTTTCATCATGCTCACAACTGGTGGATCATAGCAACTTAACATAGCAACAGAGGCAAGCACATAGAAGAAGTTGGAGCCATTATACATGCATTGAAAACCATTGACAAGTTTAAAGAGATCATAAAATATGAGCTTAGCTTTCCCAAATCTTATCTTTATATTTTACCACTGATGCACCAAACACTGGCGGAACAGTTCAAATTAGTTTTTATCTTGTCAAGAATGAACATCACACGCTGCGATCTACTTCAAAATATGATTTAGTGTTAAATAAACTACCAAGAACCAATTATTCATTTTTTGCGAAAGAAGCTTACATCTTATAAAGTTAATTGTATTTTTTAAATCCAAGCAATACTTTTGCTTGCAGTATTTTGATGTTTACAATTTGTATACATGTAAAATAAATAAACAATTAAAACGCGCTTAAAAATTAAATAGTTAAACATATATGCTATTCTAACACGACCAGCGAATAACCTACATACATGTAGAACAAAATCTATTTGGGTTATTCTGCAATAAACCGACCTTGAACGACGCTGCACGCGCATCGTGTTTTGGCTGTTCAATTTACCCGACGTATAGAGGATCTTACATGGCATACTGTGGATGACTTGGCAAAGCGGGGGGATCCGATGACACACGTCCAGTTAACTTGATTAATGTTACGATACCAGTTACACTGACTTTATTTGCTGTTTTGTTGTTATTGTTTTTGTTTACACAGTGATGTCATTAATCAAGAGAAACTGTGACGTCATTTATCTATACTCGTTACCAATATTTTTCGTGATTTGAACCGTTTTTGCGTCCCCTGAGAATTCGAACCATTTCTGAAAATGAAATTCCTGTTACATTTAGTTGAAAATTATTAAAGTTTTTTCTTTCTTATGAGACTGTAGTATACGTTGATGAAAAATCTGAAACACCGCGTATACATCTTTCATGAATGAAAGTCACATTGAAATAGCGTCTTTGCAGTGTTCGCAGGAGGAAACTTCAACGGCAAAATCTAGGTGCGTAGCACGCAAGTGTAAATTACGTTCGATGAAAATAGTTCTCTCATTTTCTTCAAATGTTGTTTCAAATAAGTCGTGTTAGAATCGAAATAATAAGTATCCAAGTTTGGTTTATGGTAGAATAACCCTCGTTTGTCGTTCTTATGCGTAATAATATATCACTCAGGCCTTCGGCCTTCGTGATATATTCTTGCGCATAAAAACTCCAAACTCGGGTTATTCTACGATAAACCAAACATGGATACATATTATTTCTTAATTAATGCATGTACGTGATTGTGTAAATGTGATAAGTCATTTGTTATTCATATTCATATTTGTTTATAGAAGGCAGCATTGTAAATATGATGTTGTTATGGATTTCTGTAAAATATCATAATGTGTTACCTTCTTAAATTAAAGATTGTATTATTATTATATACAATGTAGATTGCTTTTCAAAAGGAACAAAACCACCATTTCTGAGAATTTAGTGACTTTAATTAGAATCTAGAAATCTTTAATTTTTCACTAAATCTAGTTAATTGTAGATTTAAAACATTTACTCTTGTTGAACTAATTCAGAAGGGACACTCTCCAGCTTTTTTCGATTGCTCTACAGTACCTAACTGGACTAATGTAGCTGCAAATTTTGGCTTTGTATCTATTTAGATTTAGATTTTTCGTTATTATTCTTAAATCTTTGAGTTATAGATCTGCCTAGATCAACATGTGGACGAAACAATTCGAAGTGTTTCTTTCAGATAAAGGTATGTTAGAGCCGGCTAACACGTTTCAGCCCATATCATACCTTATAAGAAATTAGACCCTACTGTTGAAATAGGACAGGGATGAAAAAATGAAAATCAACTTTTTCTCGCACTTTGCATCCAACTTGCTATATAGATTGATAGACAATGATCTAACTAAGAAAATAAATACCAACACCATTATGTGTATGTCACAAATGAAAATCCTAAGGTCATTTTCTATTTTATGTGATGTGTTGTTTGCTTATACATCTATTCCTGGAAATATTAACGAAGCGCACGCAAGAAGCCTAAAATATTGAAAACTGAATTTATAGTGTAGGGTGTTACAATAACCTACATCTTATTTCATAAAACTAACTAGATCTACATCTCTACAATGGGCGAGGCCTAAAACGCATATATAAAATATAGAAAAGATAAGGCCGGTGTTATCGGGTCGTCATTATTACAGTTGCATAATAAATGAAATTATGTTTTCTTTCAGTTCCTTCAGACAAACATAAATTATTTATTAACTAACAATATCATAACCTTTGTTGCAACAGAGACAACAAACAACTGTGTAGGTGTGGTCGCTACAGGCATTCATTTTTTTCTCAATGTTACACAATCACACCTTAGATGTTTTCTGAAATAAATATGAACATCTAACATTGGTTGATTGAGTCCAACTCTTAACAATTAGAAAAGAGAAAAACAATAACCGCCAAGTCCAAGAAACCACTTTCTTACATGCACGCGATTATTAATAATGGAGTGGACTTAAACACGTTATAAAGCAAGAAACAAAGCATACAAATGTACGTCATATATGGAAAAGACGATGGACATTATATGTGTTTATGCTAATAAAAATTACTTGTTTGCTAATATTCGCGTATTGCAAAAACTGTCACACTCAACATGGTCAGTATAAGCATTCTGCTTGCAAAGCAACTACAGCTTAATACCTGCCTTCTACGTAAAAAGTAAATGCATTCCGCATTTTGATAGATGCATACTCTGTCCACAAATGTCTCAAACTCTAAATGCTAGGACTTTACTTCTAAATCCTCGATTCAAACAGACACTTGTCAGTCATATTTGATCTAGTGAAAATTTCTTGTGTTTCATTGAATTCGAGAACGTCAGAAATAGAATCTTGTTTAAAGTGGAATTATGCGCATCTTTTCAAGTAAAAATCCAGCTGCAATAGGTGTGTGTAAGAAAGGGTAGGGGAAATAATAGCTTTTAACACAATACACCAAACTCTTTCTGTTATCTTTCTGTCTCATCTGTTATACTTGCTTTTTAACATTGCTTTTTTTTTTAAATATAAAGTTTCTTTAAAATAAGTTGTAATAAGTGGAACACTTTAGCTCATGTTACAAAAATGTAGGAAGATGTTTCTCGAAAGGAATAAGAAAATGAATTGAGACTTGGTAATAATAACTTATCAAGTTTAGACACTGTTAGGTACTTTTGTATGACAATTTTCATGTTGCTCTTTGTTTTTTCTTAGAAAGTTAAGCTTTTCTGTGGAATCACGAAAGTCAATTCAAAGTCCACAGGCCATTTTTCTGTTCAGAAAATGAGATTACTTTTCAAAGTGTCTGACTCTTTGGTTATATAATATACATGTATGTACTTTATGTATGTATTTTATCTAAACATTTTCAGACTTTGACATTTAGGAAGTTCTACTGGGTTTACTTTTATCAGTTTTAATTAATTGAAGATGAAATGCACGGCAGACACCAAAATATATGTAAGTTATAGAAACATTTATGTGTAGTGTTGAGGAATGTCCACACCAGACACAAAGAAACGCTCAAACTGAATATTAATTTTGTTTAACAGTTGAGTGTACGTCTTAAAAGCACAGTAAAGTAGTCGCCATCTTGATAATGAAATAGGCAACTGAGGTCAGCAAATATTTATCAAATTAAGAATTCATTTCGTATTGGACAAGTGAATTCAAATCTACTACAACAAATTCCAGAGGCAGAAATCCTAGGGTAAAGTACAGTCATGGTGGAATGAGCAAAGTCCGCTTAGGACGGGTGGTTTTGGGTTTATTCTAAGCCTCAATTCTTATAATAAAAAAGAAAGTACTATTTCCTGTGAATATGGTTTATTCAACAACGCACATCTACAACGTCAAGGTATTTAAGAAACAAAATTCACAACAGATCAAAACCAACGAAGAAAACGTAAAAAGGTGACTGTATTAATATGTTGTATTGAAAGCATATGATTTTTTTGTTGATGTTCATGATTATAAAGTATTATATTTAGCTTAGCATAAATGCAAACATACAACAATTTACCATAAACACCAAACTTTAACCTTTTACCGTATGTGAAAGTGAATTGTATCTGGTATTCCGATTGGTTATCAGGCAAGCATAACGTCAGTACAAATGCAACAATTATACGCCAAAAATCACGATTAAACAAGTCCAATCACTTACATTGTGACTACATGTATACGAATGTATGCCTGTATGATAATAATCTGTGCTGAAGAGATAAAGAAGCCTTATTTGACGTCACATATGATCAACCGACAACATTAGCTACAAAGCTATTGTGTGACAAACAGGGTATCTAGTAACAGCTTCTCTTCATCTCTCTCACACTACCCTTTTTAATGTTAAGTGCCAAGCAAGGGAGCTGTAAGAACCAGTTTTCACGTCTTTGGTAGGAAGCGGCCAGTGATCGAACCCACGACCTTCTGTACACGAAGCGGACGCTCGAACCACTAGGCTATCGAGGCGGAAAGTTAGACAAAGGGACTCTCAGTATTGGCAATATTTTCATAACAAATTTTACTTAAGATGTCAAGGAGGCCTTTTTGCAGCAATAAGGTACTAAGATACATTGTTTGTATTCGATAATTATGAATATGCAAATAAATGACTTTTGCCACAAAACATTCGAGTACTTTGTATCTAACTAATTCAAATCAGGATAAGAATACAAGACATGTCATTGATTCTAGATTAATACATAATCACTGATTACCTAGTGATATTACCCTTCAAAGTGACCATCATAATTTTAAATGAAACATTTATCAGTGATTTATACTCATTGAATAATAAACATTGCCATAGTTATAACCCACAAATAACAATTTGTATAACAGTTTCATTCACATTGAATATAGAGGAAATCTGTAAAAATCTTTTTTGACTATCCTAGTCAAAAATAAAAAATGAACCCTTTCGGTTATGCATATCTTTATTTGTATTTGTCAATAATAGAAATAACTCGGTAAAACTTATTTCTTATATGTTTTTAAAGCATCCACTGTGTTTTGAACATCATTCTTAACTATAAACAAATATGACCATTTTGAAGGGTATAATAACTTTTCACCGAGGTCATACTACAATGTATAACTACATGTTTACGGAGATTTTCGTACAAAATTACACAAAATTACAGCAAACATACATTCTAAACACAATCTATACATTATATATAATCACAATGAAAGTTTTTAACATTTTAACAATAAACATTGTTATCAGCGAAAGCGAAAAATATCACAGAGTAGAATGTAAACAAGAGCTGTCTCATGACAGCACGCTCGACTATTCGAAAGCTTGTCAGTAAAATGGTGTTTTTTTTTTGTCTACGAACGGGACTGGCGTATTGTGTAATTGTCTATAAGAATTAAGGTCAAAGATATGAAACTTGTTCAAAGACCTCTGTAAATGAACATTACGTTCAAAGCCTTACCCTGGATTCTGTAAGCCAACTGGAGGGAGGAGGGGAGGGGCGGTGGGGGATAATTTCAAAGAAATACATGACCTTGTATATTTGATCATGAATAACTTTGTAACATTTCAAAATTGATATGCATAAAATTAAAAAAAGCATAACTGCTGCATGCTGCATAATTATTTTATGACATTTCAAAAATAAGCCATTTCGAGTATTTCAGTCTGGTAAAAACTGTGAAAAAATTCTAAGTTAAAAAGGGACATAAATCTGTCAAAAATCAAAAACAGTGGTGAAGATGTTGATAGTAAAATGCATTTTCAGTTTCAAGTCAATATGTTCGATAGTATTCAAGATATTAGACTTTATAAAAATCTTTAACTAAAATTCTAAGTTGAAAAGGGACATAAATCTGTCAAAAATCAAAAACAGTGGTGAAGATGTTGATAGTAAAATGCATTTTCAGTTTCAAGTCAATATGTTCGATAGTATTCAAGATATTAGACTTTATAAAAATCTTTAACTAAAATTCTAAGTTGAAAAGGGACATAAATCTGTCAAAAATCCAGAGTTATGGGGATTATTTCCTTAGGTGTAGATGATGATGGTAAAGATATATTTTGAGTTTCAAGTCAATATATTTGAATGAATTCAAGATAGTTGACTTTACATAAATCTTTAACCAAAAATTCAAAGTTAAAAAAGGGCATAAATTTGTCAAAAATCAAAACAGTTATGGGGATTGTTTCCCCAGGTGTAGATTTTGATGGTAAAGATATATATTGAGTTTCAAGTCAATATCTTTGATAGTATTCAAGATATTTGACTTTATAAAAAAACTTTAACCAAAAGTTCTAAGTTAAAAAGGGTCATAAATCTGTCAAAAATCAAAAAAGAGTTATGGGGATTGTTTCCCAAGGTGTACATGTTGATGGTAAAGATATATATTGAGTTTCAAGTCAATACCTTTGATAGTATTCAAGATATTTGACTTTATAAAAAACTTTAACCAAAAGTTCTAAGTTAAAAAGGGGCATAAATCTGTCAAAAATCAAAACAGAGTTATGGGGATTGTTTTCTCAGGTGTAGATGTTGATGGTAAAGATATATATTGAGTTTCAAGTCAATACCTTTGATAATATTCAAGATATTTGACTTTATAAAAAACTTTAACCAATGCAGACGCCGACGCCGACACCGACGCCGACGCCAGGGCGAGTGCAATAGTCTCCTTATTCTTCAAATAGTCGAGCTAAAAATGCTCAGCATTTGTACAGCAAATATAGTAACTATTCATTTAAAAGTTCGTTAAAGGTCTAGTTTCCACATACATATACCTTTTGCGATACAGTAGAGTTAACACAGCCTTTTGAAAATGGACCTCAAGAATTCTGCACATATACTCATTAACATTTAAAACTTCTCTTAATTCATTGTCAGCATAACCAAGTATGTACAGACCAAAATTATCCCTTTTCAATCTTTACCTGTGCTGTCTATTTTTCAGTACTGTTTACAAGAAATTTCTGTTTCTTACATATAATTAAATTGCAATCGAACAACAAATGATCAAACTCTTCCGAAGAGTTCGGAAACATTTGTGACAACCCAACAATTGGCCGAATGTCATTTCACATGTCATTTCATCAGTGAAATGCAAACGGTCTCTCTTCCGCAACTCTCTATATTTTTTGCCATGGTAAGTTTAGGACTAATTTTTCGAAAAACGATTTCAGGGCTACTCAGTTAGGTTCTATTTTCTACAGTTTGTATCGCGTTTTTGACACGTCTTTTCCACAAGATTTTACAGGATAAATGTGTTTAGGACACTAATCCTTTAAGTTGATTGAAAAGCGAGTATCTATCTAACAAAAGTTACTCTTCAAATATAAAACGTGACAATGACGTATTAGATATAAGCGTACACAAAACTTTTCAAGGATTTATAACCGAGCATATGTTGACTCCTTTCATTAATACCCCGTAAACTTGTATAGTGAAAGAACCTAATGATTGATATTTTACTGGTATAGTCTGTACACTGTTTCAGGAGATCTGTTTTAGTATGAGAATTATTAAAATTGTTGTGGTAAAATAAAAATCTAATGAAAATGTAAGTTTTACAATGTTTAAGATAAATATATGAAAAGGTTCAATACGGCCGTCGCCAGGTTGTTTAACATCTTGGTATGTTACAGAACGTCCATCGCACATTTCTGTCTACAGTATAACACCAGGGATCTCCTGTAACAATATAAACAATTCATCAAAACAATCCTATCATCATTGACATGTCGAATATTTTTCAAGACTATTTAATGTTCTAATACAAACATAATGAATATGATTGATAATATGTTATCATGTACCTTCACCGTCTGGGTCCCTACAATAGTTATGTGCACGAAGATGCTTGGATCCTTGGGAAAGTCGTCAGATTCGTTAAACCTATGTTGATGTGGCGAGTGTAATTCCCAGCGTTGACACCGAAGACCAGATTCTGTCCGACTCCATGTCCCAGTGTAATCTAGAGGAATATTTTCGTAGCAGCCTGAAGCGGAATACCTTTTTGTAAAGACCACAGTGTAATGCATTTGTAGTTACTACGATCGTGAACAAATCTACAGAAAGCACCGCAACAATGTCAAATCTGACAAAACAATTTTGCCGTTTGATACAGGTAGTTGCCTAGTATAGATATAGTGATATCCACTTAAGCCGTTGAAGTTAAGCTGTTATCATATAAGTATAATATTATCCTGAAAAATAACATTTCTTTACGATTGAAATGTATAAGTATTATGCTTACTACAGACTTTTAGGATAAACCCAAATTTACAAAATAACGGACACGTTCTAGTCTTTCTGTTTTGTAAGACTCATTTCTTTTCTCTCTAGTTTTATATCATTCTGCTAATTAAAAATTATTTCAAAGTAATAAAAGCAATGTTTTTGCTGTACCTTGTTTAACTTGTATCTTTACATGTATCTAAAACTGATTTTGAGATCAACAGCTTCAAAATTTTATTCATTTCCTGTTTTAAAATAATTACAAATTTAATAACAAGGATGCTAAATTAATTCTCAGCAGATCAAAGCCATTTAGAAATTATTTTGAAACAAGATCTAAATTGTAGCTTCTTGAAAACATAATGAACGTTAATAAAAGTCAATCGTCCTAGAAATACGCGAGGAGACATGGCCCATTAGTAGATTGCGTGCGTAGTTAAGTGCTTATCTGCGAGCCCGGTTCAAATTAGAATATACTTTGCATTACAGGGTCAATTATCTTTAGTAGATGTACAGGCGATATCTATTTTGAAAAGAAACTGCAATTTTACCAATGCTAAATATTTCGCAGATACAATGTCAATTAATAGCGATTATTGTATTAACCTAATCGAGTATCTTTCTATATATGCGGTAAAGTTATATACACAACATGCCTTTGTAATCAGTACATAATGTTTCTTTATGCTTCAACACACTTTCTAATTAAAAATATACTTTGTTATTTCCCTTAAGTGCAACGAAATCTTTCTTATATGCTAATGCTTTTCATAAAAATCACGAGTGCGTAGCATAGTTCGTGGTATTTTTCAAAGACCTTTTCGTGTTAGAATCGAAATAATAAATGTGTCCCTGTATTTTATCGCTTATTCTAACACGATCCGCAATTTTTCGTATATAGATATAGAGGGAAAGAAGCTATACATTATTTAACAATAAAATACAGATCACGTTTTCCACGGGCAAAACGTGTAGTAAATGTCGCACGCGTCCAATCGCATATCGTGCTTATAATTTATTATGGAATGTTGCTACGCGTCGAACATAGTTCGTGGTATTTTTTAAAACAATTTCGTGGTAGAATCGAAATAATAAATGCATCTCTGTATTAAATTTTTATCGTTTAATAAAATACAGCCAGTCATTGGGATGCGATACTGACAAGCAAGGAAAAGCCGATGGATTTTGCATGATTTTTTCGTTTATTTTAGAAATAGATGAGACAGAATAAAAACGTTGACTATTTTGCAAATCTTGGCCTTGACCTCCATCGGGGGAGATAATTTGTGTTTACATTTGTCGCGCATGCTCGTAAATATGGGGCCTTAAAAGGGGTACTTAAAGCACACGAAAAATAGGCATTACAGCAGGAAATGTCGGCGGCTTGAATTTATCGCTGATATATAGCTAATGTCACGTATAATACAAAAATATTTGAAAAGAATCAAAAATAATTATTTCTAATGGTTTTTAACAATAAATTGTCTTTGAGAAATTATGTTAATTTGCGGCTTTGTAAGTAGGTCTATATACCTACATGTGTCATTGTTGCCGGAAGCATCCGTTTTCTACTTAGTTAAAACGATGCAAATTGTTTTGCTAAATACCCTGCACAGCCTCTGGAAGTCGGAGCGAACATCAGATGAGAACTCCCGACATATTTTCTATGTGTTTGCTTGGCAATATAGCATATGATTTCCCTGCATTGAGCCTCCCTCAAACAAAGGGGAAATACTATACAATCAGTACAAATTACTTCCCTTGAATCGAAGAGTCAAATCATTCCGATATACTAGTGTACGGTATGAAATGTTATCAATACCTTTTTATTGTGTGTTGAAATGTATTTTAACATGATTTTTTAATTTAAAAAAAAAATGAAGTAATATTTTCGCGCGGAAATCAGAAGTTGACAGCCGTCACATGACCCCCACGTGACTTTGTTGACAACATATGTCAAGGTTGCGAGTATTTGTGCGACAATATTTACCTGGCACTCATTAATCTTCGCCAATATCTTCGGTTATGTTCGGGTGTGTTTTCGTTGTTTCAATTGATTACCATATCGAACAAATACATTTCACCGACTGAAGTTCACACCGCAGTGACAGTGGCGTATTGGTAAGATGCCTTATTTGTATACAAGGTTTCATGTGTTCGAATCCTGCACATATAATTTTTTTTAAGAGAATGGCTATTTCTATTTAATTTGTGACACTGTCTTATGCACCATTTTTGCTTTTATATATTACGTGAGTGTTGGTTAACTTTGCTTTGTTTTCTGTGTTTTATTTTTTATGTACTTATATACTATTGATATTCATGGCATTTTTTTCGAAGTTCTCCGATATATTAGCCGAGGCTATCTTATCTTTAGATCTCATCTGTTTTTCAAGATGATTTGCTCGTCGGCATTTTCAGTTCTAAATACAAATGTATGCAGGACGACGGAGAAAGAATGCTCAAATAGACATTAAATAATCTTGAAACCCCGTGCTGAACAAAGACAAAAGTGAATACATTTAATGCAACGAAACGATTAAAAAAAAGGTAATACAAAAATTCAAGCAAGACTCGAACCTGCATACGCTGGATTGGTAGTCAAATGCCTTATCCACTACACCATTGCGGAATGCGATATGTAATACACTACGAAATTGATATTTTATATCAATCGCTTGTTATATTTTTATCCGAAGATTACCGACCACATACCGACCACATACGAAATATTCATGAGTGCCAGTTCAATATTGGCGCATAATACGCTGAAATGAAAAACCGATATCTTAGTAAATATTTAACACTTTGACTTATGATTTCCGTCAGTCGGCTTCAAAACAAATCCTCCGATAGATTTTGATCAAAACTTCCTTCATACAGACTTGTTATAGAGGCATGTAACGGGAAAACTAAAAAGCCGCCGACAATTCCTTGCCATCGGCTTTTCCTTGCTTGCCAGTACAGGGACACATTTATTATTTCTTAAATAAAATACAGTCGGGAATTCGGATGCGTAGTAATTAAATCACGAGTGCGTAGCACGAGTAATTTAATCATTTTCGCATCCGAATGACTGACTGTATTTTATTAAACGATAAAATACAGAGATGCATTTATTATTTCGATTCTAACACGAAAAGGTCTTTGAAAAATACCACGAACTATGTCCGACGCGTAGCAACATTTCATAGTAACTTACAAGCACGGAATGCGATTGGACGCGTGCGATATTTACCCCACGTTTTGCCCGTGGAAAACGTGATGTATTTTATCGTTAAATAGTGTATAGCTTCTTTTCCTCTATATTTATATACGAAAAGTTGTGGATCGTGTTAAAATTAGCAATAATTTTATGTGCAAACATATGCAGTATCTACCTGTTCACTATAAATCGTAACAAAGATGGAAATTTATCTATACAATACAACAAACATTGTATTTTGTTTCTTTACTCGGATGTACGGATTTTATTATGAATCGGTGACATTTCTCATTGTTCGGATTTCACGTTATGTCATTTTGTGAATTCGGATTTTACAGTGATGTTATTAATTTGTTAAGTTTTATTATGTATTTGTTAATCAATTACAATTAAATTTCGCAGAAGTACGTACGATGTGTTGAATTACTTCTATTATAAGTTTGAACGAAATCCGCATACAAATAATCCAGTCATACCGAATTATATAAGTGTCGGGTTGGAAGTGGCTCCAAGTGTAAATGTAAATACGTGATCACTGAAGAAGAAGCTGCTTTCGTTATGAGAAAAGTAAAATACGCAGTAGCTTTCATTTCCGCATAAAGTGCGGGACAAAAGAAATTAGAGAGCTTTTTTTTAAAAAGTCAAACAGAAATGCTGCATTGGCACTGATACTTACAACTTTAGATATGTTGAATTGGTTGTTTTTTAAGGAAGTTAGAAAGTATCTGAAGAACGTTTGTATTATAAGTACATGTATACAGAGACTGTTATCAATACAGACGAGCTGTGCATGAATTCGCTTCCATACCTTTCTGCTTACAACAGGAACATCCCTCACAGCCTTTAGGTGGTGCATTAGCGCCTGCGGTGTATTTATGAAACTGATAACTTTCACACTGGTCCTTCTCTGGCACTGATACCATCTTGTCCTGATCGTTTTGTGTGTAGTTATAGCAGTCATATTCAGCTAGAAAGGAAAATTATGTCTTCACCTGTTAAAACTCGTTTATACGATTTGTCACTGTAAAACATATTATATTACGTCGATTTAGCCTAAAGTTCTTGCCAAATACATCAACCAATTTCGATGATTTCTTCCTTGAGTTCTGATCAGTCCTCGCGCAGAAAGGAGGAATTGTGAAGCCGTGAGTCAATTCCGGTGACGGGTTCGGACCCGCTATCTCCGGGCTAGTAGTCCTCCGCTCCATCCATATCTCATATCAGTTGCATTTTATTTAGGCTGAGAATTAAATGAACTTGCGTTTGATTGAACAAATTCTGCAAACAAGCAAAGTTTTAACCTAATGTGATAGAGATGAGATCCGGATCCCTTACCCGATAGTCGCAATATAAAATTTTGAGTATGACCTCAAATTCCAGAATTTCTTCTTTCGGTGTGAACAAATAACCTGTCTGAGCACCCCATGAAGCAGTTTTAAAGCATTTTTTTTAAGGAGTAAAAGAACTAAACGACGAAATATAACAGCTAAATGAGTTCTAGAATTATATATGTAGAGTCAAAACTGTACACGTCCACTTTCATCGAATGTATATTGTCCTTGAAAATGATCATGGGGTTTCATGGAAAAATATACCGAATCTAAATAAAAGTTTATTATTTCTTGTAAGCGCTGTATTTGTAAGTTTTCTTTATAAAGTTCCGTATATACACAACACATAGTGACAATGACCAAATAATAATTATTATTATTATCATTGAGACCCTTTCAAAGTTTGCTACTTGTTGACGGACGTCATCATATATAACTTAGACCACTGTATTCTGGTCAGTTTCGAAAGACTGGTTTGTATTCTAAACTAAATATCAATATTATATGACAGGAATTTGAACGACCAACATAATTATTTGATGAAGATGACATTTTAATGCCGAATGAATGAATAAAAAATGGGAATCAGTTATAGTCAATTATACAAAAAAATATATGCATATAAAGATAAGTATGGGTGTCCACATATACAACATCTGTCAACATGTACTCTACCCTGAATTTAATGTCATTTACCACTGGGTATGAGAAAAGCATTTATAATTATATACCTGATTTTTAAACATTTTGCGCTTGCTCTTAAAGTAGTTATAAGTCAATAATTTTAACCATTCGACCATGAAAGCTAGTCACCACGAGATAATTCAATCACATGCCATGTGAATTACTTGGGAATTCAGCTGGTTTGTGCCAACCACAGAGCTCGCTAGTCAGAAGAGCTTACCTTTATCTTGTCCCTTAAAGTAAATCATCCCAGCTCTTGATTGACATCCAGACGTTGATGTCAACAGTGAATTAACGCTGTAGCATTCGTACTGTGTGCTCTCATAGAAGAAACTCATGCATCCATCCGCCTGTTTACACCCATAAGCACAAGATAGTAAAGAAAACACTCCAGTAAGCTTTACGGCAGATAACTCACATAGCATGTCGTTAAACACATCTGAACGGTCGAAAACGGTGAATTTTGATGTTGATGTTATACATGTATCAAGCATATGCATAAAAAAGTAAGTCCATATAACTTTTACAGATGTTTTAATTTTGTTTTCCATTTTGTTTGAAGTAGCTAATTGAAACTTAGATAGTTATAATTATTGTGGTACACAAGATACACGTGTATGTCAGCTTTATAAAAGTATGCTTATACGGTTGTGGTCAAATATATAGCACATTTACAATTTACAACGTGATAAAATTTGTCAGTTTTGAAGCTTGCCTTACAGTCAAAAGTCATTATAAAGAACACATTTCGATTTGAAATTCCTACTTACTTTGCCAATAAGTTAATTTAATTGTCCTATCGAGCACATTGACATTTCAACTTTACTTTTTCAAAGCTTGTCAGTTTTGTAGCTTAGTTCACAGTCAAAATCATAAAAAAGACTAGATTCAAATTTAGTTGTGGTTTTTCTATTAAGTATGCCACCTTGACTGTGCTGATATAGTCCAATAGAGCTAATTTTCAATTCAGCTTCGCCTTTATGAAACTTGCCAACAAAGTGGCTACAGTCAAGATTTATATGTTCTACACACATTGTAGTCTGTATTTAAATCAACGTCACCATAACGTTATTGCACTTTCGATAATCACACTAATGGTATTTTTTGTTTATCTCTATGTGCGGTTTGCCAAAGTGTCCAAAATAACATATATATTATATGAGTATGTTGCTAGAATTTGTTTTGTGTTGGGTGTGTTTGGCACGAATACACAGATAAATGGGTAAAGAGTTTTTTAAAGATAAATCTTAAAAGCTCATTTACATGGCGATTAGGGGATTTCAGTCGATTCTGTTGATATACTATCAGGGCGGATCCAACGCATTTTCAACATCTGACAATCAGACATCAAAGAAATGGAAAAAAACGAAGTAATCTAGAAATCGGGAATAAATTAGGCGGCTTTGAGATTATATACAATGAGAAGTGTGCATTTCGAAACCGAGTCACACCGGTTCGCATTCTCCGGGCAAATAGAAATTGTTAAACAATCATCTCTGGCATTAAGATAATTAGTTATGATAACTGAAATTTCTCGAAGGATTTTTTTCTTCAGTATCATTTTATTGTTTAATTATGCATTTGTTTTGATATAACGTTGTTTAAACTAAAGAAAGGTATACGCCATAATTGTTTTATGGTAAATAAAACACAGTTTTCTCATAATTCAATATTATAAGTAGTTGAAATAACAATAAATGACGAGGCTTGAGTGGCCGGATATAGTGTACCAAAATTGTTGATATCGTGTAGACTGTACAAAACTAACCACTGCCACATTATTAATGTTAGTACAACCTAAACATTGCTACTCTCTGTTTCGCATAGGCATGAAAGGGCTAAACAGAATATCTTCGTAACCGGAAGCTCACAGGAACTGAAGGACGTTAGAGTACTGCAGGCAACCGGGGAGATGGATAAATGTGATAGTTTATTTTTCAATAAAAGGACATATACATACAATGTATATGTGTAAGTTTTATTTGCTTCGTGCAAAAGAATGTCTTTCGAATATTGCTAGCTAATACATGTATAATTCCTAAGTACTAAAATCAAAGAGAGTAAAAACAATAAGAATAAAAAAAAAACGATATCATCAGCAGAGTTCAAAACTTGAGTTTCGAGATCATTTGGCACTTGCATACGTTACTAACATATGTGACCCATAAACATGCGTTTTTTAAAGTTAATATATAATGTATATATCTTTTCGATCAATACTTTTCTCAGACCAATTATACCTAGAATGCTTCGATAGTAAATTTTATTTTTGTTTGCCGACGGTGCGTCGGATGACACGAATTCCTACTCGAAAACGAAATTAGTTTAATAACTACGCTCTGTCATTCGGCACGAAACAACCAGTGATCCACATACAATAAGAAATACCCCTTCCCTTACATCAACCCCGTCACCTAACTACAAATATAACGAACTCGACATCAATTTCAAATTCATATTGTAATTTGTAACTGAAGCACTTGGGCAACCGTATGAAGTGGCATTCAATTCTTTAACACTCATAAAATGTCATATATAAGACATACAAAACCATGATAAATATGAAATGCCGTAGTCTACCATTTTACTTTCATATTACTGTATCTTACAGTATCTTATCAATAGTAGACCATATAACATTGACGAGCAGTCATTGTCGAGCAGTCAGTACACATGACTTTAACCCTATAGAATCTAGTAGAAGTCAGCTGGTCAGTCAGTGGGTTGGTAGGTCAGTTTGTATGTTGATCAGTCAGTCGGGCGGCTGAGTTTGTGTCATCTCCATAATGTCCTCAACGCTTTGAAGGATATTCTTGAAATTTGGGTCAAATGTTCATCTTATCACGGTGACGTAAAGAACTTTTATTCCAAGCGTGTTGGCTTGAGGTCACACTTTTAATAGGGGTCATTGGTTTTTTAGTGTCCCCTCAATTTGAAGGATTTCTATGAACATTTGGTCAGATGTTCATCTTATCAAAGCAACGCGTAGAACCCATGTCCAAGCCCGCTAGGACAAGGTCCAGGTTTTCAAGGCGTTTTGGTCAAATGATCAAGATGACAAGCAGAACACATATTTCAACCCCATCAGCTCAAGGTCATACTTAGGGGTGATTCATTTTCAGTGTCTGTTCCATATTTTTTAACCCCTTAAAGTGATATTACCCTTCAAAGTGACCATCATAATTTTAAATGAAACATTAATCAGTGATTTATACTCATTGAATAATAAACATTGCCATAGTAATAACCCACAAATATCAATCTGCATAACAATTTCATTCACATTGAATATAGAGGAAATCTGTAAAAAGCTTTTTTGACTATCCTAGTCAAAAATAAAAAATGAACCCTTTCGGTTATGTATATCTATATGTTTGTTTGTCAATAATAGAAATAACTTCAAGTTGGTAAAAATTATTTCTTATATATTTTTAAAGCATCCACTGTGTTTTGAGCATCATTCTTAACTATAAACCAATGTGAACATTTTGAAGGGTAATATAATATTTTAATGAAATTTGATATGTCGAATGTTCATCTTACCAAAACCATGCACCTAAAGGTCACACTTCAGGGTCAAAGGTCATGAGACTGTATTACTCAAACTTCTTGAATGATTATCTTGAAGGTTAGGTCGAAATGTTGCCTCAATCAAGGTCAAGGTCACATTTTGGGGGTCAAAGTTTATTAGACTTTACCTCCGTGACCCTTTGTGAAATAAACATTAAATCTTCAGAGTATTAATATGACACGTAACACATATGATCGAACTGTGCCAGCTTAAGATCAAGGTCACAATTAAGCGTCAAAGGTCAAGAGACTATATTTGGTGATAGCTTGTTAAACGAATTTAAAGCCTGTTCCAACATATTTTGGTCATTTTAACAGTCCACCAAACCGTTGTTTCTGGGAAGAACAAGTACTATTCTCCGTAAGAAATGCCAACTTTCTCTCATAAAGAGACATGGCTTGAAGCAGAGCTCGAACCCATAACCATCAATATATACATGATAGGTTAAAGTGATTTCAAGTCATCAACTCTAACCACTTGACCACGGAGGCAGACTTCAGTAATAGCTCTACATGTATTTTGTTCCTGTTATATGAACCCATAACTGCTTACAGTTTGTCCTACCTACAAACATTATTTGTATTGAAATGAATAGAGAATTAGGATCTGGCTTGATTCTCATTGATGAAATATCTAGAGACATTATGCTATACTTTTACAAATGACAAGCTACTATGCTAAAGAAAACTAGAGAATGGTTTTATGTGCTTTAACTACCTCTACTGTTGATTAAGGTCATCGCTCTACCAGTAATTTCAGTGCTTTGATTATCATAAGCTAATAAGCTTTTGGTCAGGAATTATGGATTAATGGCAGATAAGTGAACATAAATTATACCCGATAAGATGATCTCTGTCTGAATTATATCAGATTATGATCCTTATTGGGCTATTGATTAAAGTTTTGCGTGCTAACTATAATTTGGTTAAAGTTTTTTGCAAGCAAGTTGCTATGATAGACATACTCAATAGCAACTTGTTGGATTGATTTGAAAAGAATCATTCAATCAAATTAGATAATTCTTGATTTACTTAATTTCAAATTATGGCCCTTGTCGGACTTCTTTGGTTAAAGCTTCGCTTGAAAGTTTTACAATTTAAGATGTTGTGATAGTGGTTTATCATTTTAATGCTATTTTTTTATTGCTCTCACGAATACCGATCAAGATATACTGTCATAGCAATATCCATGGTTTAGTTGGAACATAAAGATATGTTTTCGTTACAATCGTTGTGAAGAAATATACATTATGTATCACAATTAAGGTCCCCGGTCACAATCTATATATTAATCACAGTCTTATCAAGAATCCACATCTCTACAAACACATTGACTTAAAGGTGAGAGATGGCCCCAATTGAAATATGAATCAAAAGAAAACTATTTTGTGGTACAATTATGCGAAATAGGTGAGAATATGAACTTTCAAACCTACATTATATGTGTTTGACTGCTGATTAATTAAAAGTAAGCGGGTGCATGTAATAAACTCTTCATTAAAATAAACAGGAAATGATAGATCACGAATCAAATAAATGAAACTTTCGGGATTAGAGATAAAATGGAAAACTCTTATGTTCTCTAATTTCGGTATGATACCACTGAAGGGATGATGTCATTCATCTTTAAATTGAAATACTACTGGATAACGTACAGGCAGGATGGAATCCACCTTGATGTAGACTCGCCAGTTCCCCAAGAATGATCTTTCCAAAGTATTCCAAACACCTTTCAGACTATCCTTATGATTTACAAGAGTGGTCTCTATTTCCCAAGCGTTTTGTGAATGATACATGTTTATGGAAATTTCCATTTCTGCGGTTTGATCTTTTCTTTGATCTTTATCACACGACGTTAATGTTAATAGCTGTTACTCCTCCCTCTTGAAAACATAAATAATTCATTGAAAGTAGCTGGTATATTTATCTATTCACAATATAAAAGCGCATGTTATATTTTTCAGAGCAACGCCTTACTCATTTATAAATTATATGCAAAACGTTACAGAGTCTCGCCCAAGCTCAACGTGAACAGGATATATTATTACTGCTGTCATTTGGTGTCCTTTGTCATGTTTGCTATCTTTATTTGGATCAAACGAAACTTCCTCAAGACCTTATCTTATTATTATGTAAGTCATTGTATGATCATCTACCACATTTCATAAAATCTGGTTGATTTCAAGCCCTGTTGATATCTTCAACATTTGTTACTCGATACTAAAATTGTTCGTGCGTGTATACTGTACAACACTTTGATCTATAAATGGTAACCATCTGATCTGCATTGAGGCACTAATTAATAAAATCAAAAAATCGCTTGAACTGCAAACTCCCAGGAATCAAAACATTTTAGAGTACTGTTGCATGCGACGGGAGCTGTGAATATAAATTATGATGTTTTTTTCTATGGATGGAAGATTCGTATTTTCTTTGCTAGTTTGAACATAAACAACGGCATGTTTATTTAATTATTTAATTATTATTATTTATTGACTGCGCTCACTTTGTTAGCAAGTTGCGAAGCTGAATTGCAAATGCGCTGTATCGTACCTTGATGACACAGTCATTGTTACACGACAAATAGGAATATTGCAGCATTATTTGTTCTTTATAATTACTTTTGATTACAAAACTAAACTTTCAAATTGACATGTTTTATTGAAGTGAAGCTGACTTACGCATGTGTCTAAACTATAAATGACTATATCTAAGCTGTATTTAGCTACTTTCGACAAAATGGAAAATAAACTTAAAGCAAGTCTAAAAATGATATGGATTTATATTCTTTTACATAATCTTGATATAGCATCAACATCAAAGGTAACTATTTTCTACGTTTCAAATATATTTGACGATACGTTATGTGAGTCCTCTGCCACAAAGCTTACAGGCGTGTTCCCTTTACTATCTGCTTGTGCCTGTTGGTGCGCACAGGCGGATGGATGCACGAGTTTCTTCTACGACAAAACAAAGAGAGAATGCTACAGCGTTAATTCAGTGTTGACATCGACGACTGGATGTCAATCAAGAGATGGGATGATTTATTCTACGAGTCAAGGTAAGTTCTTTACATCAGCGAACTCTGAGATAGGCCTGTCACAATCCAGACGAATTCCCCACTGATCCACATTTCAAGAGGTTTTATTGTGTCTCCTGGTCACACGCTTCCGTGGAAGAAGTCATTGAAGGCCATAAATACGAGCAACATTTGTGGTTAATTACAAATGTTACAAATACGTATAGTCTTTCCAAGGAACTATGGTTATGTAAAGAGTGGTGTTAAATATTGAAGGAATTAAAACAATCGAACTGTGGATCATTACCAACTAAAGAACTGGACATACACCTTGTTAGGTTTGTTTCCTAGAGTTAACCTTTGCAAATCATTTTATTCGTTGTATAAATTAATAATACTGAGTGAAACGTGAAGTATTATAGAAGTAAGTACACAACTTAGCCGGACCAGAAACATATCAATAAGTCCCCAGTTGTTATGCTCCTCTTAATACAAATCTTGTACGAGCATGCACACTAACACTTATTTAAAGTTGGTATTACATTTACCACGAAAAGTGCTGACAATATTTATCGACATTGCATATCCGAGGTAAGTGGATGTGTATAGATTAAATAATAAAAAAAATTGTTATAGCCAGTATATTGCATTGATCGTAGATTTAATAAAATTAATTTAATTATATTGACAGTGCTATACATCTATTATATAGAGTCCCAAGCAGCCATTCGTTCACGCCGTAAGAAAGATTTCTGGAATTTATTTGATATTAATTGATTTTTGTCTGGTATGAAACATTGTCACTCAAAATGGAATCATCCTCGCAGAGAGATAAGGAGAGAGTAAAAGAAGAAGGCAGAGACGGGAGAGAACTTGTGACTCTCCTATCCTGAGGCGAAAGCAATACAACTGCGCCATGGACGATCCATAAATTTGAGGTGATGCTCGGAATTTGGATTTGGGACCTCCTATCAAGTAATCCTACTATCGTCTCCAGAAGCATTGAGTTTCCTTCTACACTGAAAATGCCCAAGTTTATAAGTTTATCTGATTCTCAATCGACATAAAATCAAATCAATCTACATTGTATAATTAGGGACAGATAGTCAGATTCCTACCTCGGAGTATGCGGGCTCAAATCCAATCACCGATACTTTCAGCGCGAGTTCTGGTCAAAACTCAAGGAAGCAATCATCGCAAGTAGTTTTTATATGTTGCAAGAACTTTGTAGTTATAAAACGTATACAAATGTTTAAACTTTATTTTTAGCTGAACATGACTGCTATATTTACACACAGAACGATCAGGACATGATGGCATCTGTGCCAGAGAGTGACCAGTGTGAAAGTTACCAGTTTCATGTATACATCGGAGGCGCAAATGACCCACCTAAAGGTTGTGAGGGATGTAACTGTTGTCAACAGAAAGGTATGGAAGCCTAGTCATGCAAACATTGTCGGTATAGATAGGCGGCTAACTCACGCAAAATTCTGTAGATATAAAACGTCTTTTTTATTCTTGTTACTTTTCGTGTTACTTTAACTATACAAATAACTAATACATACTGCTTGTTGCTCTGCATTCATTCATTTCTATATCAACCACTACAGCCCATATGGTGTTTTATGTTTCGTGTCGTGTACACCCTTCTTTAAGAGGATATAAAGAAATGTCTATAATATATTTTTCTGATGAAAATGGTAATCTTTTCATTGTTATTGCTTTTTGCACATCGATTTTCCGGACTGAGTATTGATTAATAGATAAAAATTACACAGTCTCCTGAGTGTGTCTTGGCCCATAGTGCTACACACTTCTTTGAAATCTCTTGTAACTACTCTCTCGTATCGCCGACGGTTTTCTAACTTGCAGTTCATTTTCATCTCGCTCGTTGATATATAGCAGGAAGAATAGTTTAGTAGAGTAATTAACAGCATTTGATACTTGACAATACTTTTGATAAACAGCTTACATTTTATGTGCCATAAGTGTTAATGTTTGTTTTATTTGCTTTTGATACATCGTAGCCGAGTACCATAATCATATATTGTACGGAGCGAATGCTCATATGCATTTATAGCAAACAATCTCACCTTAATTAAATGCCCTGTGAAAGCCCATTTCCTACAGTTAACTTCAATATTTAAATGCATATTTCAAAACCAAGTTACAGTTTAGTATGAAATATATCGAACATTTAGCAGATTCTTCATTCAAATGAAAATCATAATAGTGCCCTTGACACGAAACTATGGAAGCCTTGGAGGGCCACTTTTGAGTTTCGACTTGCGGGTGTTTTTTTACTTTTGACTTATGACTTTTGTACGCCGTACTTTTGACTTATGACTAGAACTACTGTATTGCCTCTTTGGCGTTTTTATTAAAACAATATAAACACGTCAACACTCAATAAATACAAGTTCTATTTAAAAGATTTTAATAAAATCAATTATATATATATAAAAGTTACATCATTTGTGTCAATAGTAACAAAATAAATGTGTTTTAACACGCTTTTTGTTTTGACTTTTGACTTATTACTTATGATTTATGACTTATTACTTTTGACTTTTGACTTTTGACTTATTACTTTTGACTTTTGACTTATTACTTATCACTTTTGACTTTTGACTTTTGACTTTTGACTTATTACTTATCACTTATGAAAAAAGAAACCCTAATCCTAATCCTAACCCTAACCCTAACCCTATACACGGTCCTCACTGAGGACCTCCAGCGGCTGGTTCAGGTATATACTAGACATTTGCGAGGTAAGTCGGAAGGCGATAGTGAATGGCAGATTGTGAACATTTTATGGGGAACATCTCAAAATTATACACATTTCAAATTAGTGATTAGTTGTCGTATAAAAGGTTATTCATTTCGGAGACACATCATTGCAAATATATTTTACAATTGCGTACATAGTATTTAATTGATAAGAGCGATTTCTATTCGCCTGCAAACAAGAGATGCGCATACACTAACCGTCTGGGGAAGTAATTGTCGCGGGTGCGCCAAATCAAAGCTGATGCTCCTGCAACATTTCATTTCAAAAATGGCATGTTCGCCCTTATGTCTATAACGGGCTATATACCTTTTGGCAAACGGTAGCACTTCCTTCTTTCTTGACCAGGTTTTCGTCGCAACTGTGCCGCAGTATAAGAAGTCATAACAGGATTTCGATTTGGACAGATCTTGTGGAAACAGTAAATCATTCGCAATTTGACGCATAATCCAAACTGTTGGGCATCATTTTGATACCCAAGGAAGCCACATTCTAGACACAGATATTCGGGGTTTTGACAGAAAAAAAATAATTGAAACTCATTTATACTTAGAAGTCGATTTCTCTACAAAATTACTATAATGTATCAACTTATCGGTTTCGTCTGAAAGTGCAAAAGGAAGTCAGGATATACATAGAATCCGGCCGCTTCGTATCAAAATTCTACAAAAATTTGCAAATGTGGTCTTGCCACATCTCTAATTGATTAGTTTACATGAATTCTTCTACTTCAACTTAAGGCGTGGGGAACCATCACGTGTTAATAATTTGCACGGTTAAAATACGGGGACGCATTTTTGGCGATTTGACTGTGTACAACACGTTCTGGCTCCCCGCGCTTTTATCTTTCTCTTGTACTTATTATTATATACATGTAACGTTAACAAACGGGTAGACAATGTTACGCGGTACCGATAAAATCACATGAGTGATAATTGTATATATATTTTATGATTGCGTACATAGAATTTAAATGATTAGTCATAAAGTATAAAGCTAATAAGTATAAATATAATTATCTATAATTTACTTTATTGGATCCATTTAAGTCACGCCTATGTTTTGCACGCAAATATCGTGCGGATTGTTTTGACAGTCTAAAACAGTTTATATTATGTCATTCTCGTACGTCCAGAGCATTCGTTGCATAATTTCATCATGTCTGAAGGTTGGCAAACCACTGATGCATGAGGATGATATTATGTGGGCAAATAAAATTCACAATATGATATTACACAATTTTTATGTATGGTGAAAAAAACTTGATATTCAGTCAGTTTGATTTGGTTTGAAATTAATCATATATAAAATAAGTATATAACCCGTTATAGACATCAGGGCGAACATGCCATATTGTGACATAAAGTATTGCATGAGCATCAGCTTTGTTTGGGCGCATCCAAGACAATATCTTCCCTAGACGGTTAGAGTATGTGCATCTCTTGTTTGCAGGCGAATAGAAATCGCTCTAATCAATTAAATACTATGTACGCAATTATAAAATATATTTGCAATGATGTGTCTCCGAAATAATGCCCTTTGCAAAAATAATATTTTGTACGACAACTTATCACTAAGTTGACATGTGTATAATTTTGAGATGTTCCCCATAAAATGTTCACAATCTGCCATTCACTATCGCCTTCCGACTTACCTCGCAAATGTCTACTAGGAACCTGCTACTGAGGACCCAACAATATAACAATATACTTATACATATTACAGCACTTTAATTTCCTTCGGTATACCTTGTGATATTAACATATAGATACATAAAAACATAAAAAGTAATTTTTTAAAAATGTTACCATAGCAACAAAAAAAAATCAATTTTTTTTTACAGTTCCTTCATAGTTGGCTTGACGCCTGGGGGGCAAGTCCCCCAACCCCCCGCTTATAGAAAATTCTCAATTGTATATTATCATTGTTAAAAGAAGGTCTCATGGTAGATAAGAAATATGTTGCTTTATGTACATTATGCTTAATGAGCTAGCTTCTTTAAATAAAGAGATTATTATTATTATTATTATTATTATTATTATTATTATTATTATTATTAAAGAAAGAGGACACCCACAAGGCCTCCCGAGACGAGAGTTGCGTCGCCGCTCACTGCGGAGGCTCCCAAGGTCGCCTCCTGACGCGCCGTCACGGCTCATTGATACTAAAATAAATGACAAAGACAAAAGTAACTTAGTTCATTTATTTACAGCAAACAAGTTTACAGTGCTACGCACAAACATCATTTTAAAACCTTAATACAGGTTCGAATCCCAGTTTATATTGTCACAGCAGATCA
Source organism: Saxidomus purpurata (assembly GCA_022818135.1). Classification (NCBI taxonomy): domain Eukaryota; kingdom Metazoa; phylum Mollusca; class Bivalvia; order Venerida; family Veneridae; genus Saxidomus; species Saxidomus purpurata. The sequence continues at coordinate 32,480,968 of JAFMSR010000002.1, forward strand.
TTATGCTTTTTATGCAGTACCATTCCTCTTAAAGTGTCTGAAAGTAGCAGTCATAAGTCAAAAGTCAAAAGTTGAAAGTCATAACTTAAAAGTCAAAAACACCCGTAAGTCGAAACTCAAAAGTGGCCCTCCAAGGCTTCCATACGAAACAGTCCCTATGACCTGAAACTGTTTGGAATGAAACCCCTCTATACCGGATACACCGGTCTGGATGTTGTCCGATACAGAGACATTAATATGCTGTCTTTGTTATTGGCATCGCCGGATCTTGTCATGTAAAGAGAGGTTCTAATGTCTTTAGAGCGGTCATTTAATGCTATAACATTTTGAAAAGATTGTTTCCAAAATTTATTTAAGCTATACTTGACTACCAAAGACACCCGAAAATGCCGCGCATCAATTCTTCTCTTGTTCTTAGCTTTATGATGCAATCTCTGTTTTGTGTGCTTGATATTTTTCGGCATGGTTCACTCGGCAAAATAGTTGCAATATATACATTTTGATGTTTTAGCAGAACAGTGTACCTAATTTGATAGTTCGGCGGTAAAAAACGTGTCCGTGCATATGATTTCTGTTGTCCAGGTTCCAAGATGGTGCTGTGCAAATATCTGCAGATCTGTTTTATCCCCACTAGTACATGTACTATTTTTCGTCTTATTTTGCAATAACGAGCAGTATGTTTGAAAGAGGTTTTGTACCCCTGAAGTTATTGCAGCAAATGCGATCCGCTGTTTCAGCGCTATTTGTGAAAAAACATGAGCATTTAAGAAACTATCTGTGCACTTAGGCAATTAAAAATAATAATGTTGAATTAATAAAACTTTATGTTGAGTAGGGAGCATTTACATAAAACGCTCAACCTCGTGTATAGAAACTACTCGATTACGTTTTAATGATATTGATAAAGTCAGGGTCATAACAAGTCTATTATGACTGTGTCGATCTTGACCTTTGTGTTGGGACGTGAGTCTTGCACGCGACACGTCGTCTAGATTTGCTGAATATTGGTGCCAAGTAGATGTGTTAAGCATTGTCGATGCTTTAGCCCTCGTACATCCACTGTGGTAAATACAAAATTGTATTACGTTTCAGGCTGCTATGACAAGGTTTCCGGAGTTTACAATGGCACATGGAGTCAGACAAAATACGGTCGTCGATGTCAACGTTGGGAATCACAATCGCCACATGGACATAGATTTTCCCAACACCCAAGCGTCTTTGAAGCACATAACTATTGTAGGAACCCAGACAATGAAGGTACATGATAACATAAAGCGTTACAAATTATCATACGTATTCATTATTTTTGAAATACATGTAGTGCATTCGTTAGTCTGAAATTAACAAAATTTCCTTGCGAAGTCTCCAAACGGTTTTGAGTACAGTGTTCAGAGATGTATATGTTGTTTTTTATGTTGTTTTTTGTTGTATTCTTTTCGGTGTCTGAAAATCATGGCTTAGTTGTTTTTCTTTCTTCCTTCTGCTCTCTACAGTAAACAAAAAACCGCTGTTTGGGTTAATCAAACATCAGCATGACGTCAAGGGGCGGGCCGATCTCTAATGTTGTAAAATCTTGTGGCCCAACCCTTCTATATTGTCTTAAGAATTATACTATACATAAGCCAACCGTAAACCATATAGTTATGTTCTTTTGTATTATATATGTATTGTATTCTTTCAGTAAATATTCTTTCAGTAAATATTATTGTATAAACATGTACTAATACGCTGATTCAAATATGTATATGTGTTCTGTATATATCGAGTTGTGATAAATATAATAAAATATGATTAAACTAATTTATAAATATAATTCAAATCGTCAAAGGACTTAATTCTGCTTGAGCAATTGAAATATTTGGATTTTTATATTGTTTCAGAAGGTCCTTGGTGTTACACTGTAGATAAGAATGTGCGATGGGAGCTCTGTAACATACCAAGCTGTTAAACAACCTGGTTTCAAGCACAAGTTTATTTGAAGAGACTTTGGCTCCAGAAGGCAATTCAATAAAATAACTTGCACTTCAATGTATTTTAAAATGACATCCTATTAAAAGGTTCATCAACTACCATCACCATGTAATCAAATGACTATTTCATGAGTTTCTGTTGCTACTGAAGCTAGATTATTTGCAATAGGACGTATTGAACCATTTCGCAAACATTTATTTATCTTAAAAGTTGTTCATTGTTTTAGATTACTCACATTATTTCGAAACTTTTAAGAGTCATTAGATCTAGCCATTTATACAGTCGGAATCAAAGATCGCTGTTCACAATCACGATGCGACTAAGTTCCCCTGTTCGAGTCTTTCTGAAAATTCATGTTTAACTTATTAAAGTATATTGCAGGTTAGAGTACACAAAATGTATAACATCGATGAAGAGCTAAAGTTAGCAGAAATCAGCCAGTTTTATATTTAGTAAGATTTTAATCATTGTTATGATTTCTTTTGTTTAAAATTCCAAACTAATGAAACTGATAATAGAAAACCTAAAAAACTTCCTAAACTACACATCTGACCATGAAAAGCACACTGCATGTTACATATACGAATTCCGGTATGTTGAAAATAAAATTACCACAGTCAAACAGCAATTTGAAAAAGAAAAAAAAAAATTTTTTTAAATATAATGTTTATTCTGTATAGACAGTTATCATCTCAACAACAGCTTTCCCTCTTTCCTGACTTTCTTATATTTGAATGCTATGCAGAAGCTTAAGTTGTAGTATTGTCTCAATCCGAAATAAAATCTTTCTTGTGAAAAATCTCCACATAATATTATATCTGCCTTCGTTACCAATATTTTATCTTTTTGTCTTTTTATACCGAATCCGTTTCTCCTAATGATTTCCGAACTACTTCAAGAACAAATATAGGAATTGTTCTTGTCTTATTTAAAGTTTAAGTTTGACATATCTATGATATTACTGGTATCGAAGCAGTATCCGTCACGAAATGAAGGTTTTCTTAAAATATGTTTATTTAGAAAGGTTCAGTCATTCAAAAGTTCGGCAACAAAAATTCTTTAGCTCTTTAGCTTTAACGGAACATAAACATTGACTTTTTTCCCTTGCGCATGCGCGCAAGTAACGGGGCTCCAAAAGGGTATACAAAATAGACAAAACCGGTTCGCTACAGAAGCAGTTTCCGTCACGAGAATTTGTATAATAAATGTGTAGTTGTTGATAGATAATACAACCAAATAATGATGTTATATGTTTTTTACAACCTTTCTGATAACAACCTCCTACTCGTATAACAAACAGTAACAGTAAACTTGTTACCTCCCTTGGATAGGAAAATCGGGCAGCGGTCCGCTTACAAATTTATGATTTTGGCGATATCTGTATCATTACCGCTATTTTACATATTGATTTTAATAATAAAATAATTATTTAATATCAAATGGATGTAAAAATTATGTATTTTAAATTTACGTTGGCGTTTTTGGGTAGTCGTCTGTTTTTGACCGCCAAGGGAAAAAACTTGTCCTTAAATTGGACATGATTGAGTTATCCTTTGCGCATGCGCAAATGGTGCGCGTGAAATCCCTCACATGCGACTTGTAAACAAAACAGGTGTTGCACTTTTAAACCTTGAATTTATAAGTATCATTTTACCTTTGCTGGAAGAAACTATACTCAGCTCTGGCATATAAGGCAACGTTATGAAAACAATCGCGACTTCTTTGTTGAGAGTAACATGGAATGTAAAATAGCGCTATATCGGATACTGCTAGCATACGGATACTACTTCGATACCAGTAGTACCTGAAAGGATTGACTACACATAAATATTATATGTATCGCAACGGCAAAAATACATTAAAAATCTATATAAAAGACCTAGAGATAATTTTAGTATGTTGATAAAGATTCACTACTTACAATTTACAACTGTACAATCTTGGATTACTGATCTACACTTTGGTATACTGTACTAAAGATAGACATTCGTGCAGTTGAAATTGTTCAAAGAGGAACCACTAAGTTACTGGCTGACCTTTCTATGCTCTCCTATGAAGATGGAGAAAAGAATAAAAAATTACAACATTGGTTTACCGTCGTAAACCCAATGATTAAACCCAGTCATGCAAAATTGAGAACGGTATTGACAATATTTCTATAGATGGAATGTTTGAGTTCTCAGATTTACATACAAAGTAAATAATAAGTTTTCTCTTGGTCACTGAAATATATAGGCCCTATGTCTTAACACGTTCTGTGTAGGTATCATTGAAACTTGGAATTCTTTAACGCAAAGTCAGCGATTCAGTTTAAGACTATGTATGACAAGTACTTTCCTCGATTAAAATATGAAAACAGCGACTATTATTAAAGTCATCGATTCAAAGATATTCAGTGTTGAAATTGATACACAAGAAGCTTCTTACAATTTGTAACTGACAACATATTGTTGTAGATGACGAGATTATAGAACTCGTCAACTCTGCAAAGACCACGTAAGTATGTTTTTGTAGACCGACTCCATTTTCTTCAAGGATATAATTTCAGGACAGTCTACAAATCTTCATCTACAACCAGGGACGCAGACGACACCTGGTGGCAAACTCTTCTGTAGTTAGGGTAGTAACAACAATACAACCTTGACCTCATCCCTTTTCAGTGTAATTGTCTTCATTATATGGTATCGTCAAATACAAAGTAATTGAGAAATTGCCAGAGAAAAAAGGCAAGGCAGGGATTGCAGTTACCAGTTCTGAATAAAATTAAATTAAACACTCCCGTGGACTTGCACATATCTACACGGCAAGTACAAAAGGGGTATAAACACGAATTGTACAAGTGTGAATACCAGCACATGATACACTTACCGTTTATCACGTTTCTACACAAGGATTTCGATACAACCTATCTTTCAAACATGCCGTCAATGTCTTAAGACTGATTAATTGTTACCATAATTTGTAACGAATGTCGAAATATTAAAAGACATGGTAAGACGCATATGTGGAATTTCTCTTTACCACTGATACATGTATAATAATACTTTTTGCGGTCTTTCCATAACTAAAGACAGACAAAACATGTTCAAGTTGTAGTCATTTTCAAGTGAAGCCAATCTTTTCAGATATGCCGATGAGTACTAGTAGTCTCGTTTCTGGCAAAGAGCAAAACGAATACCGATTCTCGTATAAGTATAAATCACAGTTATAAGCACATTTAAAGAGATTTTTCTACCAAATGACACTGATCCTGTAAAACTTTTTCCCGATGACAAACACAGTAGATATAATTGCTCTGTAACTATAAAATGTAGACAAGTTGCAACTTAAAACTTGAAACAAACTGGTCATAAAAGCAAGAACAACTATGGCAAAACTATCAATTTTCGTTGTTCAAAACCACAAATGTTGGCTACAGCTACATACGAAATAGGCAGGTCAATGCTACATATTTATCTTGGTCAAACTCAGGCGCTGCGGTGACAATTGTTAAGATAAGATATTGATAAATGGTACGCTATAATAAAAGTACTATGACCCACAGGATGGCGCGATGGTCGAGTGGTTATCTCTCTGGACTATCAATCCTGAGGTCCCGGTTCGAATCCCGGCCGGGGCACTGTAAATTACAGGAACGCTTTTCAGTGTTCCAGGGATGAACTGGTTAGAAACCCAGAGGTAGTCTCGCGTGTATCGGGGCTATAAACCAGACACGTAAAAGAACCAAAGGGTATATTCGTAAATACGCTTAGTTGTTCTGGTACCTGAATTCTCGTGTATCTACATATGTCTCATCAACCTTCACCAGCCAAGAGTATTTGCAGTTTCATCTTAGGAGGAATCCTAGCGTCGGTCGGGAAATAAACAATGAATTTGTTTTTTAAAACCCACTCCCACCAACCAAGAAACGTGTTTCAATGTTTCCCACCCATCTTGAGATGAACTAGTTATAAGCTCAGAGGTAGTCTCACGTGTATCAGTGCTATACACCGGGAATGTAAATGAACCAAGGGGTACAATCGTAAAAAGGCTAGGGTCTGGTACCCGGGTTCCCTTGCATCTGCATCTGTGTCTCTTCAACCTGCGCCTGTCAGGAGTCTTGGCAAGCTCACCAAGGGAAAAGTCATGAGGTCGGCCCGGACTTATAAACAATCAAAGAAAAAAGACCTAGATGAAAAGAAACATCTTCTGACTATGACCACTACAAAAACTACATGCAAAATAATTTCCAAATAACAGTAAAACACAGGGATCAAACTTGCGATCAATTGATAACTAACCAGGTCATCAGTTCTCATGTCATGCGTATCGCATTTTAAATACAGATAGGATAGTCGTCTAGAGATCATTGCGAGGTCGTATATGGAATACTTAACATCTCGTGAAAAAAATAATATAGGGGCTTTAAAAGGAGCTAAAACAGTTGTCTTTGATTACTCTTTTTAATGTACACAGAAAAGACATTTGGTGACAAAAAAGAGTGACCGTTATGTTTAAAATGTTTTCAATTCATGTTTAAAGCTGCCCTGCTTCAGTAAATTCTTTTGTTAGGCCAACATCGTCATTTGTATTGGGTAGTAATGCAAGAACTGATACTTGCTGGCAGATACAAGAGACTTGATCTCTCAGTTGATGTAGCTACAATACTTGCTGGCAGATATAAGAGACTTGCTCTCTCAGATGATGTAGCCACGATACTTGCTGGCAGATATAAGAGACTTGCTCTCTCAGATGATGTCGCTATGATACTTGCTGGCAGATATAATAGACTTGCTCTTTCGGATGATGTAGCTATGATACTTGCTGGCAGATATAAGAGACTTGCTCTCTCAGATGATGTAGCTATGATACTTGCTGGAAGATGTAAGAGACTTGCTCTCTCAGATGTCGCTATGATACTTGCTGGCAGATATAAGAGACTTGCTCTCTCAGATGATGTAGCTATGATACTTGCGGGCAGATATAAGAGACTTGCTCTCTCAGATGATGTAGCTATGATACTTGCTGGAAGATATAAGAGACTTGTTCTCTCAGATGATGTAGCTATGATAATTGCTGGCAGATATAAGAGACTTGCTCTCTCAGATGATGTAGCTATGATACTTGCTGGCAGATATAAGAGACTTGCTCTCTCAGATGATGTAGCTATGATACTTGCTGGCAGATATACATGTAAGAGACTTGCTCTCTCAGATGTCGCTATGTATTTGGATTACAGGGGTTTCTTTCATAGACCTAATTTGAGATGTGGATTTTTATTGAAGCCCGGCATCACTGCCTTGCTTTGGTCTTGTTTGACATCCAATTAGTAATTAGTTTGCTTTTGACATCATTTCCTTCACAGTTGGTTAATTATGATGAAGTTAATCATTTCAAGAGGGTAACATGTTTAGCCAGTTGGTCACTCTTTCAAAGAGTCATAAACGACAACATTGTTTTGACAACAGGTTTAGTCGACAAATATAATGTATGTACAGAGAGATGTGGAATTTCTCAGGTGAAAACAAGTTCATACATTTACAAAATGCACACAATGATCATCGTTCTGGTATATAACATAACAGTTTTTCCTATAAATATAGCGCAAAATTGAGCGGTTTTACATGTAGTAACACTGTGCGTTAAAATATACTATGGTAATGATATATTGAAATATTGGATCTCAGTAAATGTAAGCATAATATAAGTCCAAAACCACCAAAACACCTATACAGGAAACGTGAAGAAAAGCGATGGGACGGTCATATCAGCAAACACGTAATAGCACATTCATATCACAGGGTTGAGAGTATATCGCTGGATAAAATGCTAGTAAATGCCGTCATCTTGTATGAGTCAAGCGTTTTTCCAAGAGGTTGGCAACACGTACAGAACAGTAAGGGATCTGATGGCGGAAATTCATGGTAAGTTTGGCCATTTGTAACAAACCAGGACAACTTCAATTCACACCATGTCGAAAAGTCGTTCATAGTGTTCTACAGTGCCTATCAAATGGAAATATTTGAAAACTTCTGTGTATAATATCCGAAATCAAGTGAATTGTGTTTAAACTAATGCCATTTGATTACTGACTGAGATACAGTCACACTGAACGGCTGTAAAGGAGTCCTATAACACGTTCTGTGCATTAATTATAGTCAAGCTTGTGTTAAAGACCATTGACATATAAAGATCACATTGAGAAAAAAGATCGGCATGGAGGTAACATAGCCCTATCGATCTGTCTACAAAAACTTGCAAATAAAGACTACCCGTTGACAAACACCACCGGAGCTTTTTTTTCCGTCCAGTGGTCTTTGTTAACATGTTTCCTGTATAATGTAATTGACTACGGATGTATTTTCTATGATAGCAGTGTTTTAGACGGACAATCTCAAAAGAACAATGATCACGCTGGTCTCAGTGTTCTAACTTGTTTGTACATTGTATGTATTTGGAAGTGATCACCATTGTATGTGCCATTGAAATTAGAACTAGAGTTACTTTTATTCCTGTTACTATATATACTTTGCGTTAAGGCTTATTCCATAACTAAATTATTCACGAGGATAATCTGCAATGCCGCTTTGGAAGTGTTCAATCTACATAAAACAGTGCATTATTGAGTCGATAATCTCAACCGATATCTATTTCGAAACGAAGTGACAATATAAACAATGCAAATAGTTTGGTGTTGCAGGTACAATGTCAACTAATGTCTGAAGATCGACATAGTCAGAATTGACTGCTATTAACTTTATCATTATTGTATAAGCGTAATAGAGTAGGAATAAAGCACGATGTTGAGCTTTCAGTATGCAAATGTTCCCTACCCACCATAACTTGCTGATTAAAATTTTATATTTTGTTACTTGCCTAGAGTGCACCTTTATTTTTCTAAAAGCTAATTCTTTTACAAATAGTTTCGAAAGCATGAAAAATTGAACACAGGTAATTGCTGCAATGAATTCAAGGGTACAAGACCTTTTTCATACTTACTGCTTGTTACTATTACTGTTAAAAAGGACTACAAAAGATAAAAGATATCCGCAGATACTAGCGCATCACCAGCTAGGGACCAGGACGACAGAAATCCCATGCAGCACTAAACCTTTAGATTAGAAACACTGTACAAAGGAAACGAGACAAACCGAAAAATATCACAGCCACAAAACAGAATTTGCATCACAGAGGAAAGAAACGCGAAAAGAATTGATGCGAGTCATTTTAATCTATGTTTTAGGTAATGTATTGGAATAAGGCTTATAGATCACCCTTAATGCTCTAATGCATACGCCTAATTGTGCTTATAAAGATGCTACATGCAACGGTTACATTGCTTATCCACGGTAGGCCTATATACATTGTTTGGATAAAGACACGTACATGCTAGATCCAGTTTTTCGAAACATTGTAGACGCAATTTCAATAAAATGTTTCTGATTTGACATCCAAGTATTAAAAATCGTACATTAATAACAATATTTTGGCGTTTTGTTGGTGTGTGGGAAGACTATGGGTGTTTTCGGGTCAATAGTCGCCCCAAAAAAACAATAACTCACAACTACTCTAGCTGCAGCTATCGCTTGTAGTAAAGATTTATAACAGTCAACAAGTTTCACAAAACAGCATTTTCTTATTTTGTCGGTAGTGTCCTTCGGCAAGTCACAATCAATTCCACATTGCCTCTCTCTTTTCGAGGTTGATTCCATATTTTTGTTAGCTATATTATACAAACTTACGGAAGCACAGAGGTGACATGTGGGAATTTTTTTTATATTATCACGTGGCCACGCGATAATAAAAAAGAAAAAACGAAAAACTAAACGTTATCGCAACAGGTGGCCACGTTGACTAATAAAAAAGCAGGGATGACGTAAACGAATTAAACAAAACGTTATCAGGTGTGGCCACGCGATAATAAAAAAAAAAAACAAGAAACAAAAGTTATCGCGTGGCCACGCGATAATAAAAAAGAAAAAACGAACAACTAAACGTTATCGCGTGGCCACGCGATAATAAAAAAGAAATATTTTTATTTCTAAATTCGAAAAACTTAAAACGTTATCGCGTGGCCACGTGATAATAAAAAAAGAAAAAACCAAAAACTAAACGTTATCGCATAGGTGGAACCACGCGAGTAAAAAAGCAGAAAATCAAAACCGAGATAAATAAAAGGGTTATCGCGTGGCCACGGCGTTTTGGCGCGTTAATAAAAATTTTAGAAGTACAAAAGAAAAAAAATATTACGTTGATATTCTTCAACGCTGGCAGTAGAGTCACAAGTCGACTGCACCTCAGTTGTGGTTTTTTTTTGTACAATCCTGTTACCTAAAACTCACTGTTAAACAATACAAAATTATAAGCAATTAGAAGAACAAATAATCATTTGGGACTCAACCTGATACAAACAAGAAGAAATATGAGGATAATTTTATTACCATTAGTGACGTACTCAGATGTAAAGAATGCAACACATTTTATAAAGGATCTGTGAGGAACATTCAGACACATTAAGCTACAATATTCAAAAATTCATAAGGTCTAGATATGCTTCAACTGTGAAAATACTGTCACCTGGAGGGAGAACTTAAGACATCCATGGGTTACTAATGAAGACTAGTATCAATACCAGAATTTAAGAAAATCATAGCAGAATCAGTAATAAAACGGACATCTCCTTTTGAAGCAAAATACCTGAACAAAAATGCCTTCGGTCTAAATTTGTAGAACCGGATACACAATCTATCCTGGCCATGACCTATCAGCCTACTACAGACAAATATCACCCCCGAGTACGAGTGACTGCAATGGAATAATTTTACTTGACAAATATGACTACAAAACTAGCATGGGAGTGTTTGTTTATTCCGTTTATGGTATATTTTAAGACTGTTGACACTGTTTACAATATCCTACCTATGTTATGTTTTATTAATCATACTGTTCCACTCCTGACCTTATGTAGACATTCTATATAAAGTGACAAACTCCAATATTGCTACTTATTTTAGCACGTTGATTTAGGCTAAATTTTAATATATCCCTACTGAAGACTTAAGACAAGTCGAAACGTTGGACAATGATAAACATACATTGAAGTTTAACTTAACCTGTCTTGGTCGTGTATTCCACTTTGTGTACAATTTTCTTATAACCTGTCTTGGTCGTGTATTCCACTTTGTGTACAATTTTCTTATAACCTGTCTTGGTCGTGTATTCCACTTTGTGTACAATTTTCTTATAACCTGTCTTGGTCGTGTATTCCACTTTGTGTACAATTTTCTTATAACCTGTCTTGGTCGTGTATTCCACTTTGTGTACAATTTTCTTATAACCTGTCTTGGTCGTGTATTCCACTTTGTGTACAATTTTCTTATAACCTGTCTTGGTCGTGTATTCCACTTTGTGTACAATTTTCTTATGACTCAACAAATTGTTGATTACTCCGATTTCATTGTGCCGCGTACTGACCTGGGACATTATGTATTTCAGTTTACATGCATTTAGATAAAGAACAAAAAAAAACAAACATATTTAATGTTGTTTTGGTAAAACTTAGGTGCGTAGCTCAGTTTTTGCATAGACACCATTTAAGTGTTAGATAAATAATTGACAAGAAAATCGCCATGACTTTTCTATAGAATGTATCTTTTAAGACCCTTAAGTCACAAAAAAAACATTTTAAAAAAATTGCATTTGAGAATAAAACCCTATGACACAGCGGATTTTGAATACCTTCATTTTAATCTAACTCTCCTTCGTTGGAAACAAGAAAGGTATTGACGCAAAGCATTAAAGACTCGGCAAAATGGCTTTGGAATGAGAGGAATAACTCTAGGAACTACATATATCAAATGGTATGGCGTTGGAATGCTGCGTTTTACTTTTGCTTCATAACAACACGTCTTTTCCCTGCTGTATTTCAACAATTTTGGCGGCAGTAGGCTTACAGTATTCATTCAAACCAATAACACATCTATTTTAGGAAATAATTCACATAATGTGACTCCTTTAAAATTTGTTCTGAAAGCAACCATCACTTCATTAATGCGTCAAACATGTCGATCATGTTTTCACTACAGGGTTCAGACACATTTCTTCCTTTGTTATACGGAAGACACAAAGTTGTTTTAAAAAGTGGGAGTTGGTATGTAGAAATTTTATGCATAATCTATTTATATTATGAAATTAATGGCGGCAAACTTTTTGTAAACTTTGCTGCATAGTAATGAGAATAACGTACTTGCTTAGCGGGGGATTAACATGGCTGCAATATACATCATCTCAAGCAGACAATTTAACCCCTTCCGAGAATTCAACCCGTTCGGAGAATGTAGGGGGGGGGGGGGGGGGGGGGGGGGGGGGGGGGGGGGGGGGGGGGGGGGGGGGGGGATGTAAACAAATCTTACGTTGATACGTTTCATATTGGCTTTCAACGCCCAATCTTTGACATTTCCTTGCTGATTAGACGTTTTCACTATCATGTACGAATTGTAACTGTGGAAGAATTTTTAGCACATAATAGGATCATATTTTTTCCAAACCTTTGACATATGTACACTCTTGTCGGCTCTTCCAATTACCAAACAGAGATGATAAGTGTCGTTTTAAATATATAACTAAGAGGTTATATAATACAGTTTTGAAAAAAAATATGAATGAAAATAACCATTGACAATTGGATTGTAAACATAACAAATCATTTTCTCCGTTGTCTACCTTCACACACGCACAGCTTAGCACCGTTATTTATAAAGAACCCGTATTAATAAAGGATAAGTCGGTTTCGTTAAAATTATTTAGATAAGCGTGCATTTTCGCTCCCCGAATACAAATATACTTTACCCAATTGCTGGTTTGATAAAACAGAAGACAATGATCGCCCTTCCACACTGACACTTAGAGCAAACCATATTCAGGTGATTTGGTCTTTGAGAGCATGCTCGCAATTTACATGACGGAGGATTTATAACAAAAGAATCCATTTAAACCCTTTCCAAATTTTCATGCGCATTAATTTGTCGTAGGTAAAGTCCACTTCTGAATGGTATAGGAGGTACTTAATTGACATTAATTACATGTAAAGTTCGTATAGGAGAAATCTATATATCGTAGTTCTTAACTTCTTAGCCTTTTGTACAGTGTATTTATACAGTAGAGTTTGTTTCAATGAAATGTCCGAACGCTCGGGAACGTCATCAGAAGACACAGCAGACATGACGTCAGTTTAACAACGTCATCTTCGTATGGTTTCTGGCAATCATTACGAACGGTATATTTTCCAAAGTTATTCCTGGTAGGAGATTTTGATAATTTCACTTTTTTATGATAATTTATTTATTCTCGACTGCGAAACAAGTTCTTACAATTTATATTAATCGCTTTCGAGACTCATACTAGATGGAATCATACTCGAAGAATGAGAGCCAATGTGTAATAACTTGTGCTCTGTCAATAGATACTACCGACATTGCTATTATTGGGACAGAACCCGGGACCCTTCGATCCTAAAGGCAAATGAGAGTAAAACTGTGCCGCGGCGGCCAAACAAATTTATGAAAATTTCACTGAGTAAACAATGAGTTTATCGGAATATAATCAACCGTTTTATTTCGATAAAACCACCGAAAAAAGCTTTATAAAAAAAAGTATTTGGTTTCAATGTAATCACGTTTATTTCACTCGTGAACACCAAAAGTAATTACTTCAATCGACTGTTTCAAGGTCCAAATTTCAGTAGAACAGACATGTTAGGGTTTTTAAAATACCACAATATGATAGCTTTATTGACATTTACATAACCACTCATTTATTACAAAAATTCAAATTTTGACTATATATCAAGACTAATTTTGCGACGGGCGAAACGCGGCTGTGCGGCATGACCCTCCGTAACTGAAGTCCCAGCAAACAAATAAAAAACTTCTTGTTTTTAGATAGTGCGCCGGCTTTCACTTAGGTCAGCCGGTTTTCTGCGTATGCCGACATACGTCAAACATTAACGTGATTTTTCATTAATAAAAACTACAGTGACGGTAGTTTAAACTAAGCTCCGTCGTTGTGACTTCAACCGTGGCCTAATGTATTTAGAACTTTAAGCTTAGTAACAACACATATATATATATAGAATCTTCAAAAGAAACATTCTTGACAAATGTAAACATTTACACACTGAAGTGTTCTTAAACTTTTCAGTATTAGTTTGTGAAAGTCTTTGCAAAATAATATCTGTTGACTAAACTGCGTTCCAGTTTTGAACACTGACTATTTAGCATACATTTTCATGAAGCTTTGAATAACTTACCTTTTCAATAGTTCTTAAAATTTATTGAAACATTAGGGCAAAATTCTAGGAATTGAATTTTTTTAAAACATCTAAATATATGAATATCTGTCAGAACGTGGTCTTTTCAATTACATGTACTATTAACTCGTGGCTAACTGAAATTCTGTCATCTAAAATCATGCAACTTAGGAAAACGTGTACTGTAGCCTAAAAAAGTATACATAGTCCTTGTAAGGATTAAGCAGAGACATTCATGAGCACCTGTCTCAATATGTAAGTGTTTAATACAAATTGAGAACATTGTATTTTATTTCTTGCTACATTACTCTTTTTCCTGGCTACATCTAATGTGGTGATAAGCTTTGCAAAATAATATGTACAGACACAATATACACTGAATTGCTATCACCTGGTAAGATGCCACCTTATACAGGGCATGGGGTGGGGGGGGGGAGGGGGGGTTAAAGCCATAGTCAGATGTTCATCGTGGTAAAACTGTTTTCAATTCCTGCTAACAGTGTTATAAGTGAAAGTTGCAAAACTGACCAGTTCAAAAATGTTTAGATGTTTCTAAATAACTAACTGATAATTAGAAAAATGATAAGCAACTAAATTCAATAAGCGTGCATTTACAGTGCATTAAAACAGATTTAAATAAGAAATATCTTTAAAAAGATAAATGGTGTTAAGCTGGAGGTATCACCAAAAGCAGTAGAGTATAAATTTACTTAATAGTTTCTGTCTTGAGCTCGAGGTTCAGATCGAAATATCCGTCACCGAGGGTAACTGTTTTGGCGGGATCGAGGCTCTGCCGAGTTCCCGCAAAACAGGTACCCGAGGTGACGGATATTTCCATCTGAGCCAAGTGTCTCATGATGGAAACTTTTTCTTGCATACCGTCTTGCACTTTAAAGTAGATTTCTAAATGCAAACTTATCAAAATGATGAATTATCATGAAAAAACAAACGAGTTTCCGACGTTGCGTTTGGGAAATGACGTCACATTGTTTATAACGTTACGTCATAAGTAATTCACGAGAGTCGTCTGGCATAGGAGGGGTGCCAGACCGGTTTTTCCGGCATGGGCAAAATCACCGGAAATGCCGATCCGATATGCAAGAAAAGCCTGTCTGATCCTGTCACTTCGTCCAATTTTTGTACTGTCAACCGTATTTCGGTCATTTTTATAGGCGGACGTTATAAGTATATATCTAAACATCGTTCTTAGGAGAGTTGTCAAGGAAGGTGGTTTATAGTCATCAATTATCAATGAAGTTATTTAATTAAGTAATAAGTTTATTATACTCCCACAACCAAAGTTTGGGATTCGGGCAAGAACATACAGGAATCAGCTTGTTGATTGGTCACTCGGTCAGCATATTGATCGGTCGGTCGGGCTGTTAATTCGTGTCAGCTTCATATCTGCTAAAACCCTTGAAAGACTGTCTTGAAACTTTGGTCAACTGTTCATCTTATGAAGATGACATTGTTCATAATGTCCGCTCCATATCTCTTTAACCCCTTGGAAGATTTTTAAGAAACTTTGATCAGATGTTCATTTTATGACGATTATAAAGATTTGTGAAGATTACATGCAGAACATATAATTATTTCAGCGCCTTTATCTCAAGGTCAAGATCACACTAAGGGGTTATTGTTATAGTGTGGCTGTTCAATATCTCATAGTCACCTTTAAGGATTTTAATGAAAGTTTGGTCAAAGGTTAATCAAGATCCCAAGCAGAACGCATGTTCCAACTCCGTTGGGCAAAAGTCAATGTCACATTTAGGGGTCTTTAGTTTTATGTGTGTCCGCTCCGTTTCTATATCCCTTGAATGACTTTCATGAACGTTTGATCAAATATTTATCCCATGAAGGTGACATTCATAATGCATGTTTTCATCCCATAAGTTTAAGGTTAAGGCTACACTTAGGCGTCATTCCTCTTTGGTGTCAAATTGTACATTATCTGCCAAGCCCTTTGAAGAATTTTCATGAAGCTTTGATCAAACGTTCACCTTATAAAGATAATTAATCTAGGTCATACAATTACCGAAGATTTAGCAATGAGAGAAACAAATTCTTGCATTTAACCATGTTTAGTGATAGCTCTAGTTTATTCCTGCTATATGAACCCACAGTTTGGCTTACATTTGGTGCCATCTGCAAACAGTATTTGCATTTAAATGAATAGAGCATGTGGGTAGGGCTTGATTCTCATAGAACAAAAGCCTAGAGACATTGTGCTATGCTTGTTCAAAATGAAAGTATACTGTGCGAAAGAAAAGTAGAGCAAAGTTTTGTGTGCGTTAACTACCTCTCTATTTTTTAAGACATCGCTCTACCAGTATTTTCGGGGCTTTGATTATATTTTGGTGTTATTTTTTCCGAAATGAAAGGCAACCCAATTCTTTTTTGTTATGCACAATCCATATAAAATATGTCTACATAAAGTACATATTAAGCTTGTAATGCGCGGAATATACCTAAAATAACACGAAGGAAATCCATAAATAACTTTTCTGTCCTGAAGTTGTAGTTTAAATTACAAGCATCATAACATAATTCTCTTCTGTTGTCGATGTCATTGGGTCATCCCCAACTATTTTTACCATCGTGTATTGGAAAACCGATGTGCGTTTTTACAAAGTGTAAAGAAGGATATTATCAAATAACTCGTACATGAGATTGTCGAAGCGCGATACTTCTTTATTTGCCCTTGCATAGTTAAAAGTAACTTGCTTATTGTATTCAGTGTAAATAATACTGCAAAAATGATATACATGAAGAAATAGGATGAAACATTAAATGGTGATTGTAGTTTTGGAAGTTACTTTGTGCTGTGTGTCTATTGGAATCAAACTCGCTAGTTGGTGTACATATACCTGATAGTCATCAGATACACTTCCGACCATCTTACCAAATTCAAGTCGCCCTATGAATAAGAGAACAGAAACATTTACTTAATATGCGCAATTTCACCATTACAGAAAGAAATATGGAAATATCCATTAACACGTTTTCTCCTTTTCTTTTATCTTTGACTATCAGATGTTGCAAATGCAAATTGCTTTTGACTATTCCTGATGCAAGATTAACAAAATCAACTGAAGGCATCTACTCAGCATCCATCTAAATGGGCTTTTAGAGTAAATCTAAGTCCCATCATCCTTTATCCGTGTATTATTATATCATGAATTTAAAAACTTTTCAAACATTTTTAGTAATTTCTCATCAATTTTGGCTCTTCCGATCACAACGTGCTGACATGAACTTGAACGTTGTTTTATATCAGCTGTCCACCTGCTGTGAATGTCGTTTGTTAACGAAATTTCCATTTTAACCACTCTGTCAGAATTATTATAACCAATGCATTGACCTCTATCAGCTTTCTAAAAATCTGCTTTATTAACGTAGATATCTGGGTTTCATGGAAACCGAAATGAAAACTTAACGAAAATATGTTTTTAAAGCTTAGATATTTGGTGTAAAGCATAAACATGTTGTTGTAGTTTGTTTGTTTTTTTTTTGTGTTTTTTTTTTTTTGCATTTAAGAAATCTAAGAAATATGTAACACATATCACACACAGCTACATGTGCAACCTACCGTCAGTAGTGAATGCTTGGTACCAACTTAACTGCATATCACAGGAACTCCTCGACTTATGTTACTTTGAAACGCAGATTCAAAATTCCAACATTTCAACACTGTGTTGAATACATATATATGCACCTACTAATTAGGACTACCGCCACAGTAGCATCAACTATTATATATGGTAAAACAAACCTTAAAGACGAGATGAATGCTTCAATTTTCTAACACGTTCAAAAAACAATACTCACGCAGGGTTCTCCGCAGAAATAATATAGAGTATGGGCATTTCCTGGGGATGTGTTGGGTGGGGTGGTACACCCTTCCGTGCGAAAAGTTTTGTTTAAATCAGCATGTGTAGACCTCATACCTGCATTGTAAGATCTTCTTTCCAAGTTTCTTTGGGTAATTTATTTTAACAATTTAAAACAAAAATACTTAAATTTTCAGCTTTTAATTTTCATTTTTAATCAAAACAATCATTATTAATCATCATACACAATCACATACAAAGTTATCACACAAAAGTGAATCCGAACATCAGATCTTTAAATCACTAGAATACACTGTCTTTCAAAAAAAAACACTCTTCTTTGTGCAGCCTGAACCAGCTGTCCACCACAGCAACAAATCAACCTCTCCAACAGGAGGTCCCTGGGTGGAGATGGTGAGCAGTGCGAGTGTCATCTCATGTCTGAAATCAGAAGAAAAAGAACAAAAACAAATAATTATTTTTTCAAACATACATATCCAGATATATTTCAAATAAGTAAAATACATTTATCTGGTCTTTAAATTGTATATAATTACCATTTTCGAACTATCCACCCACGACACAAATATTTGATACAAACATTTTCTAAAGTAGAAATCTACTGGTACTTATGAAAGAAGTGTTTTAAGATGCTCTTCAGTTTAATGATTAAAATGTCTGCGTAGCTCATACCCTCGCTCTCACTCTAACTCTTACACTACCATTGTGTAAGATACACGAAAAAAACAATGAGTTCGGATGAAAAGGCAGCGCCCGGGAGAGTTCCGTGTTTTACAAACAGCTCTTGTTAGGTTTTTGACTGTGTCATAACGCTTTAGTGAAGTTTTGGACCAAGCAACAGCTCATTAATTATAAAATACAGGATAAGTAAAACACTTTGTTTGCAAGTATTATAAAGGCGAAGCTGATTTGCGTATTGGCTTAGTAGGATTATCATAACGGAATGTGTTCTTTGTAATGACTTTTGACCGGGTTACAAACTGACACTTTTTCACGGAGACTTAATTGTAAATGTCATACATTTGACCACAACTGTGTTGCAGGAAATAGGATAATTACAACTTTATTCCATTTATAAGGACTTTTTACTTTGTCATTATATTGATAAGTTTTATAAAAGTAAAGCTGACTTACACATTGTGTACTACGCTAGTTATATCTATCAAAGTTACAGTAAACTACTAAGCAAAATGGAAAACCAAATTAAAAAGTCTGTAAAAATGGTATGGACTTATTTTCTTTTGCATATGCTTGGTTTAACATTAGCATCAAAGTTCACCGTTTCCTACAGTTCAGATATATTTAACAATATGCTATGTGAGTCATCTGCCACACAGCTTAACGGGGTGTTTTCTTTACTATCTTGTGCCGATGGATGCGCAAAGGCGAATGGATGCAAGAGTTTCTTCTATGAGAGCACAAAGAACGAATGCTACAGCGTTAATTTACTTTTGACATCAACGTCTGGATGTCAATCAAGAGCTGGGGTGATGTACTTTAGGATGTTTAGTCAAGGTAAGCTATTCTGACCAGCTATGATGTTAGCCAGTTACAAAAAAGCTCCGCCCAATGTCATGTGGTTTCATTGTCTCCTGTTGACCCTACTACATGGTCAATGGTTAAAATCATTGACTTATAACTACTTTAAGGGGAATCTCAAAATGTTAAAACATAATATACCTGTAATCATAAATGCTTTATTTTAGTTCGATTGCGAAGAAAGCTCCGTAGCTTATTGGGTCGCTCTCTAACACTCATTTGAGATGTCATCACGCTTGCGAGAGAGAGGCAGCGAATTTTTCATCACTGCTAATCATTTACGAAAACTTTTAAGTGCTAATATTTTAATTTTTATTTAGAATCCGTATATTTTACATACATTTACATATCGTCTTAGGAATCCCGCTCTCAGTCTCCATCGCCATCGGGTTTGCTTGTTTGCAGAAATTGTTCAAATTAATAGCTTCTTCCGCGTATTGTACTTTATTTTTAGCAGCCATATCAGATAGCAACTTTTTCTTATAATAAAGAATTTGCATATTTACAAAAAGCATTAGCATTTAAGAATATTTCGTTGCACTTAAGGTAAATAACAACATTTATTTTATGTTAACTTAGAAATACTGTGTTAAATCAGTGAAATATACTAGTGGATTGTATAGATTTCATATCAGTCACAGTGTGGGTGATATAGGCCTGCCGGAACTACTTTTTTAACATGATTATTCTCGCAAACAGTTTTCTATCTAAAACATATGATATATGTCCGTATATTAGTCAGTTTAGTAAATCAAATTTAATCCACCCACACACTAGTAAACGCTTTCTTTCAAACATCATTGTGTAACAAATATGGATTTGGATTTAAATTTAATATATTTTTTAATAATGATAGCATATCGGTCAAACAGCTTGACAATTTACCGACACAGGATTTGGGGAACATCAGTATGCTTTTAAGCTGCTCGCTCTCAGATTTCGAACTGTGTGAACTTTAGGACGAATCATCAAATTAAAAGGTTCCAGTATAAAATCATGTAAAGTTTTACTGTATGTTTGAATTTATACGCTACCAAATTATAAAGCGTTACAATGTAATAAAACGTTTGAAATGCTATTATTAACATAGTGTTACTGTGCCGTTAAACCAAACTCACCAACATTTCCAACAGCTTTTCACAAATTACTCCTAAATTTTGACTTGTGTTGTTGATTCTAGCATTTAGTATTTCATTTTATGTTTTAAACATCATTTTGGAGATTTTTTTCACCTGAATGTGTGAACGAGCAGCTTTAATGCAGTAGATATAATTACGGACAGTGATGCGTCTAAAATCAAATTGAAAGAGTTCCCAAACATACTAGATAACAAAACAGTTGGGCCATGTCCTGCTACATAGACAGGGCATAACTACACCTATAAGTGTTATTTTCGTTTTTAACCCCTACCTCATTGGGTCAAAATTTACCTCATTTTCTATTAACCTTTGGCCATTATTTTGCTCCAAACGATGCATCGTGGAACACTCTTAAAATACAACAATGATTATCCCGATGTGTGTTCAATCAAAGTTAGAAGAACTTTCTTATTTTTTAGTATATTTTCAAAATGTCACATTTTTACATATACATGTATTTGTGTTCGAAGACAAAGTTGTCCTATTTTATTGACTGAGCATGATTTTCTCGCTGCTTAAAGATATATAAAGGCACAATACTGGACGGCGATTGTTGGCCAATTTGTGATGAGCGTGGTCTAATCTATTAATCTACTTAATGTAGATATCTCTTTAGCGCAGGGCGTTGAGTGTTTGAATGCCATAAAAAGGGATAAGGGTTTGATCCCTGTGCATAACATTTCTTTTAAATTATGTTTTAATTTATACCTATTCACTCGAATTAAGATTTTATAAGAAATTTTAGAGATCTATTTTCTGTGTTACTTTTTATGTTGTGTTCTGCTTTATTTACTTTCATTCTTTTTATTTTAACTACTTAATATTCTTGATTTGCAGTGTATTGAATCAACACAGATACATAATTCATAATAAATTGACAGATATACATGTACAACAAAAAGTGTATCCAGAATGAAAATGGAAACTACATAAAAAGTGTATCCAGAATGAAATGGGCTAAACTTATTTCTTATTATATGGGCAGCTCTCTTGAGGTCCATTTTTAAATAACTTGCTTAAGGCTGTGTTAATTGCATCGCAAAAGGTATTGGTATGTGAATACTAGATCTTTAACGAAATTTGTCATGAAGATTTACTATATTTCAAGTTAAAGTTACTTGCCCTGAATGAACACTAAATACCAATGCTGAGTATGTTTTACATTCGTTATCTTCACAGTAATTTCAAAATAAATCAATAAAACGCTTCTCTTCATAGATGCCGTAAGCATGAGTTGCTGATGACAGACCTTTTGCAGTTTCTCTGTACATACGTTGCTATACAGACAATGAATATTTAATGTTAACCACGACCCAGATTTCTGATAATATGGGCAGATCTCGTGAGGGCCATTTTGAAATAACTTGCTTAAAGTGACATTATGCACATTTTTTTCAAGAAAAGATCCAGCTGAAATAGATGTGTGTAATAAGGGTAAAGGAAATAATAACTTTCAGCCCAATACAACAAACTCTTCCTGCTACCAGTACGAAATAATAACTTTCCAAATATTACTTTTCCTATTTTGACTGGGAGAGTCAATTTAAGAAAAAAACTACTGCATGCAGGAGTTGCTTCCCTTCCACTGCCGAAATATTTTGTACCAACACCTACAACAACGGAAGGGAGATCACTCCGAAGGAAGGAACTATTATTTTTTCTTGCATACCGGATCGGGGTATCCGCAGTTTTCACCAGTGCTGGAAAATCTTATATTACATCCCCCCATGTAATATGACTTACGTGCTCTTAAATGACGTCATTTCGAACTACTTTCGGACTATTTTCGTGTATTCAATATACATACATGAATGAAGCAGGAAAAGTAAACATTTACTGCGGTAGAGCATCAAGTAAATAAAATGATAACAGAAAAAAACTATTGTTGTTTTTTCTTTTGTTTGTTTATATTTCTTAAACATTCAAATAACATACAATCCACAAAATATATAAAACTACACCAATGATTTAACTTCCGTAAGCGTTCTGTTATATTCTCCGAAGCAAGTAATCAATAAAAATGTCAACAAGAGAGTTCAAAATTGGGGACGTTGTCCAAATAGGCACACATGGTGAGAAAGGGCGAATTGTAGATATTATCAGGCCCTTAGGAACATATGCAATGTACAAGGTTCACTTGTACACAACTGGTTGTGTGAAAACTGCTGCCAAACACGAGTTGGTCAAGGGCCTTCCTGATTATGATTTCCAGGATATTTTTGATTGCTATGATGCTTTATTTACAAATTATGATGCTATTCCTTGTATTCCTGCAACTGTTACTAATCCTGCTGACTGTACCAGTCCATTTGTCAATGAAAGCCAGGCTGATGTAGGCCTTACAGTACCAAGTTTTGTTAATGTCTCCAGTACTGGTCCAAATATGGCTGCTACAACACCACTGATGGATGTTACCAGTACCATTTCAAATGAGCCAAATGTTACATTCAACAGACAAGCCAAAACATCATTAGGTAGTTTTGATGCAGAAAACATCTCCCCTTTAAAACGTACAAATGACAGTACAAAAATGCCGGGCTCCAAGCGGTTTGCCCAAATGCCAAATGACCCCAAAACATACAGGGAGGAAAATAAAAACAAAAACACTGAAAGTAAAACCAGGAGAGATGTTTACCTCATGCAAGAGTTTTTACGCCAAAAGGTGAAAACAGAGCTGTACATGAGATTCCAGCACAGGAACTGAATGTTTATCTTCAGGAGTTTGTAATAAGGGTCCGTCAAAAAAATGGGGATGAATATGAACCCAGTACTATCCGTGGGATGATTTCCAGTCTTGACAGGTAAAGTTTATTGAACGCACAATTTGAGCTTAAAGTAACATGTACATTCCAATAAAAGAATCACTGTATCCTTGATATAATCCTTTAAATGCTGAGCACAAAGCGTTATTTTCAGTCATCACGATTTTCATACCCAAACCAGTTCGTACTTTTCCCGGAATCGTTCACATTTTACCACAGGCCACACCAAATTGATTTCTTGGTCATCAGATATTCTGCTTAAAATCTCGAGTGAGCAAGAGAATTAAAGATATTGGAAAACATTATTTGGTCCATTAAATTTCCTTCAAGCAAAAAATAATAATTGTTATTAAATTAAGTAGTCTGCAGAACATTGCTATGCTCTAAAATTTTAACCGTAGCATCTAAAACAGAATACAAAACGGAATCGGGAAGTTTAAAAATAACATATTTGCAAAAGCGTATTTTGAAATTGAGTTAGTTATTTTATTTGGGAGGGGGTTAAGAGAAATTAAAGAGAGCAAATCCGATGACCAATTTATTAATTTAGTGTGGCCTTAAATTTAAGATATTTTCCAACTGTGAATGGCTTTTTCCTAATTCCTGTAGTTTTCCCCGATTTCCTGGTTAAATGGGACGTGTGTGGTATCTCCGTCCTGAAAAATTTAAATATTTTATATAGAAGCAATTGATAGGCGAGTAAATATTGCAATTGGATTTAAGTTTGCATTCTCATAGATTCGTGAATATTAGGGAAAATCCTCGCAAGTTTTAAGCAATTTACAGTATCAAATTTAATGTGGCCTACTGTTTTATAACAAATTTGCTGAATTACTATATAATCACTATTTACAAATTACTTATTTACTAATTATAACACTACCCTTAGGTTCTTGCAAGAACACGAGTACCCAACCACTGTTGCTAAAGGTAGCGAGTTTGCCCTAACAATGGCAACTTTCAGCAGTAAAAGTAAAAACCTTAAAAGGCAAGGTAAAGGTAATAAAGACCACGCTGCTCACCTCCTCTCTGAAGCAGAAGTGGATCAACTGTATGAGCACGGTCAATTTGGAAATCGGGATCCCAACAGCCTGATTAATACCTTATGGTATAATAACACCACGCACTTTGGCATTCGTGGAGGCGGAACTGAGCACAGGCATGGCTTTTTATGTACACATCTGAAAGAATATACAATTTTTAACATCAGAATATAATTTTGAAAATAAATACGCTATATCTTTTGTAGGATTGTATATCATATAGAGGAAAATTGTTGGTTTCAGTGTAAGATCACGTTATAATTTCATCGAGTGGGCACCAAAAGTGATATTTTCACAAGTGACGCAG
The DNA here is from genome assembly GCA_022818135.1 of Saxidomus purpurata. Lineage (NCBI taxonomy): Eukaryota > Metazoa > Mollusca > Bivalvia > Venerida > Veneridae > Saxidomus > Saxidomus purpurata. Next base: position 32,505,866 of record JAFMSR010000002.1, read on the forward strand.
CCACAAGTGAAAATAACTACTTTTGCTGAACATTCACAAATGAAATAATTGTGATATGTCATCGATACCAACAATTTTTCAGTTTATTTTGTCTCAAACTCTACTTTTGCCGAGTTTATTTCATTAAAATGTTGAAAAATGCGGGAAACGTCACCAGAAAGCATCGCAAGCATGAAGTCATTGTTTTATGGTTTCTGGCATTCATTACGCCCGGTATACATTTTGATGTTAATCTGGGTAACAGATTTTGATAATTTTCACCATTATTTTTTGATAACCGACCGAAAAACGTAAGATAACAACTGGTATGCAAGGTTCAATACGTATCAGCATTATCGAAATAGTTGTATTGCTTCAAATCAGCAATTGCTACTATTTCTACTGTCAATTAAAACGCATATTTTTTTTTGCCGGACTCGTGTAGACAATTCCTGTAATATCAGTCAAGCACAATTTTTTTTCTGTAATATAAAACAGATTTTTCTCAACCTGTTTAGACAGCTGATGTGGGGAGATATTAAACTAGGTTTTGATAACGAGCTTAACTGCGAATACCTGGAGTACAACGAAAGGCAGACTAAAACTAGAACAGGCGCCAACCCAACAAACATACGTTTGCAAAAACCAAGGATGTATGCTACAGGAACAGACAGATGTCCAGTCCAAATGTATAAAGCGTATGCAAATCACAGACCATCAAATTTCTCTGGTAACTAATTTTATAAATGCCTTTTAAAGTTATTTATTAATTTTGTAAAATTTTAACTGTTGCACCTGCTTCCGGACAATATAGAAATCAAAGTGATTTTTTTTTTGTAAGACCATTTTATCCGCTGATTTTTTTTTAACCTTCTGAATCAACGAATGCAGAAACTGCCTGACCAAAATTATCTGGCGAACTTCAAATTAATTACAGTACTCTAGAAAATTCCGGGAACTTACCACACATCCCAGTATAGAATTTTATTACGAAAAGGTGAGAAAATGTGCTATCGGCCAGGGAACTGTAAGTGAAAGGCCCTATGTTCGACTCCCAGTCTTGCTCCAAATTTTTATCATCCTGTAACAAACACGTCTTAAGAGTCATACTGAATTTTTGGTTTTTAATAATTTAGAAAGTAAACTACTTACATGTTTTATGCGCTGATTATCAGGTGATGAACATCCTTTCTACCTGGCTGCTGTCACACACACAAACCAACCATCAGAGTTTGATCAGTGGTTTCTTCGTGGAGCTATTGGCAGGAACAAAATCGATACGCTGCTGAAAATGGCTGCACAGAAAGCCAAACTGCCTGGACTCCAACAAGGGAAGCGGATTTCCAACACGAGTGCTAGGAAACGCACCTGTCAGAAGATGCTGCAGAATGGAGTTCCTGACAACCAAGCAGTTCTCATCACTGGCCACAAAAATGCCAGCTCCCTTAATAATTACAGGGTCCTTTCAAATGTTCAGCAAAAGTCAATATCGGATATTTTGTCATCGTCCAGTTCAGCCACTACTAGTGAATGCCACAGGAATCCACAAGGTCCAGTTTCTGTCACCCAAACTCAAAACAATGTTGCAAACCAATCTGCTTACCACGTGTCTGTGCCATCAAATTCCGCATTGTGTTTGTTCTCAAACAGCACAATAACCGGCGGTTCATTCCAAATCACAATTAATAATGCAAAACCCGGTACAAATTAACATTTACCGAAAGTTCAATTCATGGTAACACATGTAAACTGTTTTGTTGACTGAATTTTCTTTTGAATTTTTCCACCTTCTTGTTGTTGTCTCGCCGCTGTCGATCGATATAATGACGATATGTAGGTCACGGCTAGATTCAAATTTTGTTGATGAACTTTATCTGCTTATTGAGTGGTGTAAAAATTTGGACTCAGTAATTAAAACTGAGAAAAAATGAACTGAGTTGCTTGCGTTTATTTTCATGTTAAAGTTAAAAAATCTCACAATTTGTGGCGGAACTACGTTGTTGAAGAAAATGGCTGCAAACCGCCTAGCCACGCCTTTGGAAATGTTTCATTTTTATTTGTTCGTTTATTTAGATAAAGTTATTCATTTAAGTGTTTCAAAACGTGTGTCTTCTAAATGACGTAAAATAGGATACTTTATTTTGACAATATGGTCATTATTACCAATGAAACAGAGAACTATGTTCCGATGCATGAATCGCTGTACTTCGGTGCGTATAGATTTGTACATATATTCCTACACCTTGTTGGGGTGCACAACGGGATTTCGAGGTAAGTGATGTGATATTTCTAAATAAAGCATACATTTTAATCTGACATTTTAACTGAAATAAAAAACCCTCATTTTATTCGGAATGCAAGAAAAAGTATCATGCATGGTGTTGAATGAATAAGCATGAATAAGCATGCCTGTTTTTAATTATAGTTGAAATAATTTCACTTCCAATTATATTCAACATATATTTCTGACTGTTGACAACATGCAATAGAGCGAAAGTAGGACAAAAAGAACACCCAGGTAAATCTAAGGAAATGCAAAAACATTCACTCCTTTTTCTGCAGCAGTATTTCAAACAGGGAAATACTCCACGGCTATTGTAAAGTTTTAGAAGCCAGATTCAAACTGAATTAAATTTGGTCTTAGTAATGGACCTTTAAACTGACCTATTTACAACATCTTTCTGTGAAATTTCTGGAAAATTACAAAGATATTTGAAAACTGGAAACCCTACTTTCGTTTTTAAAAATGCAAAATATAATTTATCAATTATTTTGTTAAACTTAAATTTCCAACACAATATGGTCACATTCAATGCAGAATGTCATATTTTCCTTCTGAGAAGACACCCGTTACAATTCCAGATTTAAAAGAAAATTTGATTTGGTCTAAGTAATGGACCTTTAAGGCTGTATCGCAAAAGGTATATGTATGTTGATACTAGATCTTTAACGAACTTTTTCGTGAGGAATTATCATAATTATTTGTGATAGTTATTCCATATTTGTGATAGTTATTCCCTTTTAATGAATACTTTAGTTCAAAATGCTGAGCATTTTTTACATTCGTTATCTTCGCAGTAATTTTAAATTAAATAAATAAAACGCTTCTCTAAATAGAAGTCAAAAGCTTGAGACAAAATATTTTCCGTCCCAACACCATCTAAATTCATGCTGCGAAGATGACCGGATGAGCCTGATTTATTAAGATATTGTCATATTGAAGAGAAACAAATGAAACAAGGTGTTATTAAGACCCACACGCTTAAAAATACGACGCAACCTGAACTTTATTATATAGATCTAATAAGAAAATCACCCTAAAATAATGATACTAATATGATTACAGCTAAACTTGTGGCTATCATCTACATCAGGCAACTGCCTAGATCTGTATATCAAACTGCTGCCTTTTTAACATGTGTTTTGTCTCGTCGCTGGCTTCTTAACACTGGTGCTACTATATTTCTTAATAATTTTGACAAACTTATCGGTATTATAACAGAATTGACAGTGTTGTAGTGATTTCTATAGATTTGTTTAGGACCACAGTAACTACAGCTTTATACATAAATCCATTGTGGTCTTTACAAAACTGTATTCCGTTTCAGGCTGCTACGAAAATGTTTCTAGAGATTACAATGGCAAATTGAGTCGTACAGAATCAGGTCGTCGGTGTCAACGTTGGGATTCTCAGTGGCCACATGTACACGGCTTTAACTTCCCGGCATTTAACTTTCCTCAGGATGCAAGCCTCTTTGATGCACATAATTATTGTAGGGACCCAGACTATGAAGGTAAGGATAACATATTATCATACATATGCATTATGTTTGCATCAGAACATGTCTCCAGTCTTGAAAAATAGTTTTGACATGCCAGTGTTTGAAGACCTATTACGGTAATTCCTGTTGTATTCTACACTAGTTGTAAGAACTATATTATTGTCCAATTGTTGCCTTACATTTCTGCGCATGCGCTACGTTGTTAAATGATTATATTGCCGCCTGGAAGGGCAGTCCTGAATAGATAGTACTAATAGAAAGACGTGTCGTTATATATAAACCCTGCAACTTTAAGATAGTAAACGCCCAATATAACATGGTGACAGTGTGGGATTATATTATATGGATTAACGTTTAAATTGATCGGACATACTGATATTAGTTACATAAATTCATGAACTAAACAGCGATACTCATAAAAAAAATGGAATTAGCAGGACTCCCAGCTCCGACAATGGACTGGAACTCGGTCAACCTGAACGATGCTTGGGACAAGTTCGAGCGGCATGCAACTCTCATGTTCGAGGGGCCGCTAAAAGGGAAAACCGGAAAAGAGCAAGTTGCCTATATTCTGTTATGGATAGGCGACAAAGGCAGAGACGTTTTCGCGTCATGGACAGACGTCACTGACGATCACAGAAAAAGTCCAAAAGAAATATGCAAAAAGTTTAAAGCGTTTGTCCAACCGAAACAAAACCCAATATTTGCCAGATATAAATTCTACCATGAAGTCCAAAATGAGGAGTCTATAGACGTATTCGTTTCAAGACTATCACTGAGCGCGAGAGAATGCGACTTCGCAGAAAAAACAGACGAAATTATTAGAGACAGAATTGTTTTCGGTTGCAAGTCACACAAGGTTAGGGAAAAGTTAATTGACATCGGAAAGGACTTAACTTTAGAGAAAGCCATTCAAGTGACACAATCCTACGAATATTCTCAAAAGCAGTTGAAAACAATGGCAGCCTCACACCAATCAGAAGAAGTGCACTATGTTCGTGCGAAATCAAACCGAACGAGGTCCAGAAAATACGTAGACAACAGGCAAGAATCAAGACAAGAACCTCATGAACGATGCGGGAACTGTGGTAAAAACAAACATTCAAAGAAAACAGAGTGTCCCGCTCGCGGGGAAAGATGCAACAAATGCCAGAAATTTAACCACTTCGCTAAAGTGTGCCGTTCAAAAAGTGTGTATCACGTGCATAAGGAAGTATCTCAGTCGGGAAATAGTTCTTCGGACACAGATGACAGCGAGCAATTCTTCGTATACACGGTAAACTGTTTATCCTCACCTGACCAAGCATTTGTAAATCTTTCTTTAGGTCCAAATAATACAAAAATCAATGTCAAGGTCGATACAGGTTCCATGTCGAACATTCTGCCATTACGCAACATCAATACATTAGGCATAAATTTTCCATTGAACAAAACAAACACAAAGCTGACCTCATACACTGGCAATACACTCCCAGTAACAGGCAAAGCTGAACTCAAATGCACTTACAAAAATAGGTCAATTACAGCAGAATTTTACATCGTGGATACCGATGCCCCTGCGCTACTAAGTCTACAGTCATCAATTGACCTCGGACTAATTAAACTCACATATGCGCTAGAAACGCACACACCCTTTGACACAGAAAAAGTCTTATCAGAATATAAAGACTTATTCCACGGAATAGGTCTTTTACCTGGTGAAAGTACACTTCATTTAAAAGAAAACGCTTTGCCCGTTGTATGTCCAGTACGCAAGATACCATTCGCCCTGCACGACAAATTAAGAGACGAGCTCGATTCGATGGTACAACAAGAGATTATCACGAAAGTTAGCGAACCCACAGAGTGGGTAAACGCTCTTGTATGTGTCGAAAAGCCCTCGACTGGGAAGCTCCGAGTATGTCTAGATCCCAAGTCTTTAAATGACAACCTTCGCCGACCACACTACCCTATGCGCACGCTTGATGACATTACGTCAAAACTCAAAGGTGCCAAATTTTTCAGTGTGCTTGATGCTACGAAAGGTTATTGGTCAATTCGGCTAGACGAGAAGTCTTCCTTTTTGACTACATTTGGCACGCCATTCGGTAGATTTAGATATTTGCGAATGGCCATGGGATTAAAAGTCAGCCAAGACATATTTCAAAGAAAATTAGACGAAGCCCTTGAAGGGTTACAGGGCATAGCCTCTATAGTGGACGACATTTTGGTTTATGGACGTACCCGTGAAGAGCATGATCAAAACTTAAAAAATGTTCTCATGAGAGCCAGAGAAAACGGCCTGAAATTTAACCCAGACAAGTGTACTATAGGTCTAGACAAGGTCAAGTATTTCGGTCACGTATTAAGCTCAGACGGGCTAAAGCCAGATCAAAACAAAATATCTGCCATCCTTGACATGAAAGTCCCGGAAAACCGCTCCCAGCTAGAAAGTCTGTTGGGAATGATCACGTATCTCTCAAAGTTCGCGCCAAATCTTGCTGAGGTTACAAGCCCCATGCGCGCCTTACTAAAAAAAGATACAGAATTTATCTGGAATCATGCGCAAACGGAGTCCTTAAACAAGGTTAAATCGATCATTACGCAAACCCCAGTCCTCAGCTACTATGACCCCAGTAAACCGGTCAAATTACAAGTTGATGCTTCATCCAAAGGTTTAGGTGTTGCATGTTTGCAGGAGGGGAAACCTGTTGCGTATGCATCCAAAACACTCACCACAACAGAACAAGGCTACGCACAAATAGAAAAAGAAATGTTGGCTATCCTTTTCGGGTGCAGTCGTTTCAAACATTTAATTTACGGTCGACACACTGTAGTCGAGTCTGATCACAAGCCCCTTGAGTCTATCATGAAAAAACCTCTCGCTAACGCTCCAGCAAGGTTACAAAGAATGCTGCTACAACTCCAGCATTATGACATAGAAGTCATACACGTCCCTGGGTCAGACATCCCTCTAGGCGACGCACTTAGTCGCAATTTCGTAAGTGACACTTACCCGGCACTGACAGACGGACTTGACGCGCATGTACACGCTGTTACAAAATATCTACCTGTCAGCGACCAAAAGATTGCACAAATTCAGTGCAGCACCGATAAGGACGAACAAATGCAGACACTAACACAAACAATTATATCAGGCTGGCCTGATAAACGGTCAGACTGTCCGACAGAAATATTGGATTACTGGAATCACAGGGACGAACTGACCTGCTTTAATCACATAATCTTCAAAGGTCAAAAGATTATTATCCCAGAGGCCTTGCGCGCAGAAATGAAACAGTCTGTGCACATAGGCCACCAAGGGGTAGACAAAACGACGCGTAGGGCTCGTGATATCATGTTTTGGCCCGGGATGACGAAAGAGCTAACTGATTATGTACTGAGTTGTTCAATCTGCATAAAACACAGAGATTCCAATACTAAGGAACCATTGCAGCCCCATGAGGTACCCCAGAGACCATGGCAAAACCTTGCCTGTGACCTTTTCACGTTTGATAATAAAGAGTTCATGGTTCTGGTCGATGCTTTCAGCAGGCATTTTGAAATCGACCTACTTCCTACAACAAAGAGTGTCACCGTGGTCCAAAAACTTAAAGTACATTTTAGCCGCTTCGGCATACCTGAAAAGTTAAAAACAGACAACGGCCCTCAGTTCAGCTCAGATACTTTTAAGTCATTTGCCCAAGATTGGAACTTTAAGCACGAAACTTCCAGCCCGACTCACTCAAGTTCAAACGGCCTAAGCGAAGTCTTCGTCAAAATTGCTAAACGCATCTTACAAAAAGCGAAAGACGAAAACAGGGACCCTTATCTCCCTTTACTCGAGTACAGAAATACGCCCTTGAAATGCGGCTGGTCACCTGCACAACTACTCATGAGCAGGAGAATGAGATCTATTCTCCCGTGCACAGATGAGCAGCTTATTCCAAAGACAATTAATCTCAAGAAAGCAAGAAAACAAATGTATGAAATGCAATCAAAATCAAAAGGTTACTATGACAAAGCAGCACATTCTCTGCCTAAGTTAAAAAAAGGAGATTCAGTACATTTACAAATGGGGAAAATCTGGGAACCAGCAATCGTCCGCTCACAATACTCAGATAGGTCTTATAACATAGAAACCCATGATGGCGCAACATATCGCCGCAACCGCAAATACTTACACAAGGCACCAAAAATGCACAGCCAAGCAAAACATCACCCTGACAGTCAAACATTATCCCGTATTGAGCCTCACGAAATTGACATTGAGAAAAGTTCAAATTTTTCCTCGAACTCGGAAACTACAAATTACGCAACAAGAACAAGGTCAGGTCGAGAGGTTAAACCGTCTTCAGTGTATGCAGGCAATGAATGGGTCAAGTGAACACTAACGAATGACCCGAGTTATAATCAATTCATTCGAATTAATGCCGTAGTATCAGTTTCTGATGTATAGAATTTTTCGCCAGCACGATTTAGTAGATTGGTAGAATACAGGTAGAAAATCATAGCAGAAGATACCGCTTGCATAATAATCTTGAACTTTATACTAGCAATAGAGGTGTTAAATGACTGTTTACCAAGGAGAGTAAAATTTAGAAATGTAGACTGCAGAGACTTTACTTTTCACACAGAGAAAGAAAACGATGGTGTTACCAGGATATAAATCTAGAACATTATACAATTGAAACAAGTGTTTCATTCTGAAAAGTGCTTAATAAAAACAGCATTATTTTCCATGTGAGATAAAACTAAATCGAAGATAAATAAACTCCAAATTTGAAAACAAAGGGGATGTTGTATTCTACACTAGTTGTAAGAACTATATTATTGTCCAATTGTTGCCTTACATTTCTGCGCATGCGCTACGTTGTTAAATGATTATATTGCCGCCTGGAAGGGCAGTCCTGAATAGATAGTACTAATAGAAAGACGTGTCGTTATATATAAACCCTGCAACTTTAAGATAGTAAACGCCCAATATAACAATTCCCACAGTTTAAAAATATTTTCGTATTGTTACAGGGAGACCATGGTGTTATACTGTCGACGAAAATGTGCGATGGGAGTTCTGTAACATACCACGATGTTAAACAGCCTAGTTTCATGCAGAAGTTATTTTGAAGAGACGTTTACTCAAGAAAGCGATTCAATACAAAACCTAGTTGTTCAATTTATTTTAAATGGCATCATGATAATTAGTCAGAAACTGCTCTCGCACTACAATAAAATGATAATGCGTTTCTGTTGCTAATGTATCTTTGACACGACAGCATTGGACATTTAAATATATCTATCTTGAATATTGTTTACATTTTCATTAGATTGATTATTTAACTACAAAAATATCATTACATGTATTACTAAAACAGATTGCTTAAAACTGTGTGCGGTTTCACTCCACAGAAGTTACCAGTAAAATATTGATCAGTAGATTATTTCATTATTAAACATGTACAGTCCATTCATAATTATGTGACAGTGAAGTAACAGAAGAGTCCAATATCATTGTGTAAATCCGTTTGATAATACAAGGATTAATACTTTACCTTCACGTATGATGTATCTTTAGATTCAATGTTTGTAAGGTGTAGTGTACGCATGCACATATATCTATTACGTTACCGTCGCATTAAAAGAATGAATAGGAACTGCTAGATCCATTTGTTAAATAAATACTCTCTTTCCAACCACCTTGAAGAATGCGTGTCCCAAGCTGGGTAGGCTAGACATCAGCGAAGTATTTAAACGTTTTTGAAAAATATTCCTACATTTACCATTGCAAAGGTATGGAAAGTTGCTGAAGACAGACCATTTGCAGTTTCACTGATGAAATGACATTCGGTCAATCTTTTGTTTCACAAATGCTTCCAAAACTCTACGGAAGAGTTCGATCATTTGCTGTTTGATTGTGACCGTAATGACATTTTATGTAATACAATGCAAACTCCTTACAACAGCCAACAACCGGATGACTGGAAATTGTTGGCTGTTGCTCAGAAGGACTTTTTTGTCGTAATATATATGATCAGTTCTTTTTTTTTTTTTTTTTTTTTTTTTTGTTATTTTTGCGGGTTTATGCTTTTGGTACTAAATATTGTGAAAAAGCTTTTATAAAAAAGTGAGAATATGTCTGGATTGTTGAATTAATTCTTGATGTAAAAGTCAGTCCAAGGAATGGATAAAACATACAGACATTGGGAATTTTCCGATAATTGCTTTATGGAAAGCTTTTCCAGTCAAAATTTAACGGGCTGTTAGTGTGTTCCTTGACCGTTTGAGAGGTTTTCTGCCAATTTGATTGAAAAATAGTGGCTGTTGGCCAGAGTTTGGAAGTAGCTATCGGTGGGAGGTAAAACATATAGAACACATAAGGGGCATTCAAATCGGCTGTTGTAAAGAGGTGACTGTTGGTACGATGTGACTGTTTGTGGAGGTTACACTGTAAACATACAGTTTTTGTAAATGTCACTTACAAAACAGGACTCAAAGTAGGTGAATTCTTGCAAAGATTGACAAGGGAAAGTTTACTCTGTTAGTTTATACTAATTTATTTTAGCTCGATTGTGAAGAAAGCTTGTAGCTTATCGAGTCACTCTCGAGTCCGCTTCCTGGAAAAACCAGTACTGGTGTCGTATGAGGAGGTACGGTCGTGACCTTGGTGGGGCTCGAACCCGCAACCTCCGGGATTTACTCTGTTCTATCTTGGTTATACAGACTAATAATTTCTGTCATGAGCACGAGGTTCAGATCGAAATATCCGTCACCGAGGGTAACTGTAAATGAATTTAGAGATGTTTAAATGTTAACCATGACCCACATTTCTGATTATACAGGCAGAGGTTTTAAGGTCCATTTTGAAATAACTTAAGGATTGTGTTAACTATTTTATATTTTGTACATTTTTTCGCTCTTAATGAATACTTAAGTACAAATGCTGAACATTTTTTACATTCTAACATGTGTTTTTTGCTTTCGCTAATAACAATGTTTACTGTGAATGATATAATGTTTATATTGTATATATTGTGTTGAAAATGTGTGTTTGCTATAATTTTGTGTAGTTTTGCATGTAAATCTTCGTATCTACTGAGGCATATAGTATTACCGCGATGAAAAGCTTAACTTAGCAGAAATTAGCCATCATGTATTAATCTAGAAATAATGACGTGTCTTGTTTTTTATGCTGATTTGAATAACGTTAGATACAAGAAAAACTTGAAAGTGGCAAAAGCCGTTTATTTACATATTTACAGTTATTGAATATCTATAAAATAGTACCTTAGTTCTGCCAACATGTGTCCTTGACATCTTTAATAAAACTGGTTATGAAAATCTGGTCAATACTGATAATCCCATTGTCTAACTTTCCACCTCGATAGCACAGTGCACCCCTGATGGCTTGGAAAATGGTATTTACAGTTCCCTCCATTGACACTTAACATTTAAAAAGAGTAGTGGCATGAAGATAAAGAAAAACTTCCTGCTTCTGGGGAAAAGCAAGTTCTTGTTACTGGATGCCTATTTGTCACACTAAAGCTTTGTAGATTATGTTGGCTGTTGATTATATGCGATCTTTATCGATAACCACGACAATTCAAGTTCCAAGAAGGCATTATCATATGGGCATAAATTCATATACATGTTGTTTGGACTTGTTTGATCGTGATGATTGTCGTATAAAACGTATTTTGCATTGCAAACAGTAAATTTTGCTGGCCTGTTTGCCAATCGGATTAAATGAACCAGATACCATCCATTTTTCATTCGGGACAAGGTTAATCTTTGGTGTATAGAAGAGATTTACAGGTAGAGGGATATTCTAAAAATAGATTCACTGATAAGCACTGACCACAGCAACCGTTACTAGTCGTACATTTTCCCTTGTACTACCTTATCACTGATAGTTAAAATAGTGTACATGATGAGAATGGATGTTTATAATAAAGCAAATAAAAATAAAAAATGCACCACAAAACATTATTGTTATGCCGTTTGTAACAGTGACTCACTGAATTTATATGAAAGGAGTATTTTATACCCTTTCCTACACCAAAACCAAAGAAACATACAGATCCTATTCTTGCCATGTATACCCCAACACATGTAAATATTATTTGAGATACTATAAAACATAAATTCAACAGATTGTTTGCTTTTGTCTTTGCCATCTGTGTATTATTTTGAAATATGAACTATTAACAGTTGATAGAAAATAGGCTCTAATCAACAGGATAAGAATACATGTTTATATTTAAAATAATGAGAGTTGAACCAGTGTCAAAGAGGACATTATTTGGTGCCCTCATGGCGCAGTGGTGGGGCATCCGCCTTAGGATCGGAATATCTCCTGTTCGATCCCCACCAGGGCCGTGGTGGTAGTGTCCTTAGGCATGACACGTAATTTCGCAATGTCTTTCTCTTTTAGAGGTCGATTCCATCTGGAGTGATTCTTGACAGCAATTAATATAAATTATCAAACTCGCAGTCAAGAATAAATAGATTTGTCTAAAGAAATCATTATCTAAGCATTTGACATGCACTTAATTCTTACATGTTGCCTTTCCAAGCACCGTAAATTATGAAGAATCTGCTTAACCAAGCAGTCTTGCTCTTTAGTCAAATAAATTGTCAGTGAGCATCTCATTAAACAATTAATAGTACCATTTAAAGTAAATGATGGACAAGCTTATTTTAGAAACTGAGCAATGCCAGTGTTGATTATTTTTGTTATCAATATTTACACGAGGTCCTGGTGATATACACCCCGCGATCCCACATAGGGTATTCGTTTACAAAACAGATTCAGACACAGTGTTCATGTGCTGTAGTGACAAGTTGCTGAATAATAATTGAAAAATGCATAAATAAAGACACTGACGTCACACCAAAATAGGCAAAAAGTGAAAAGCCTGAAATCCAATTGAGTTATCATTTGAAGAACTGCATTTCTTAGGTACCCTGTGTGGGACAAGGACCCTCATCCACCAAAGGCCCCTCTTCAACCCTGGTACCCAATATACTGATACATTATTTTTTTTTTTATTCGCTAGTATACTTGATTGTTTTGTTTTAATATATCAGTCTAATACGGCACCAGGATTGTGGAGGGGCCTCTGGTACCTGTGCTGCAATGAAGAAAATTCGCATTGAAAACAAGCTTGTCTAAACATCAATGAAACTGAAACAAAATTTTCCAAACAAAGACTTGGATTACAGGTTTGGAATATAAGTGCTAGCATGGAATACATGGGTTAAAGTAAAGTGAATTATTTTATTTTTTACACCCAGCCATAAAGTAACTAGCATTTATTTTCACAAAGTTTTGTGTAGATGCATATAAATTGTATATGATTTATGTTTTCATAACAATAAAATCAAAACATCAGTAAATTCTTAATTATGCTTGTAGATTTTGTGTAAAGACATAATTTCTGTTAACTTTATAGAGAGAATCTTATCTGTAGCAGACATTGTTTACATCTGAATGTACGACTTCCTAAGAAATGTGTATCACGTGATACACTTATCAGCTATTGATGACGTACCTGTAAATCTCTCCTATATTGTAGATTGGTTTGCAAGTTTGCATTAATGCTAAGCAAAGCCTTATACATTTTAACTATAAAAAGCATTTATAAAAAATAAATTACATTATTTTAAGTTACCGACAAACAGTCACGTTCTTTAAATTTCGTCTTTCCGTCGGTTTTGTGCTAATGAAGTATTATAATATTTGTTTCTAAAAATAAGTTGACGTTGTAGATCTACGTTGTAAAATAAACCATCTTAACAGAGAATCGCTCTTTCTACGTTATGATTTAGACGGGAGGCTTAGAATAAATCAAAAAGCGCCCCTCGCTAGTGGACTCTGTTCATTCCACTATGACTGCACTTTATCCTATGGCTCTGAGATATGTTGTTGTAGATTTGAGTTCACTTGTTCAATATTAAAGTACTTCCCCATATGACACAAGTACTGATTTTTCCAGGAAGCAGACTCGAAAGTGACTCGATAAGCTACAAGCTTTCTTCACAATCGAGCTTAAATAAATGAGTATAAACTAAACTAACTATTCAACAAAGCCAAACTTCCATTTCCAGTGCCTCTTTTGACACGTATACAGTTTATATTCAGGGTGTTACGATTCAGTTTGAGTGCTTCTTCGTCTCTGGCGTGGACATTCTTTCATCATTTTATCAAAACTACACCTAAATGTTTCCATAACTTACAAATAGTTTGGTATAATGGTGCATTATATTTTTAATGCATTGAAACTGATAATAATAAACCCTGCAGAACCTGCTAAAAGACAAAGTATGGGAAAGTTTAGATGAAATACACAAAATGCATGTATTATATAACTGAAGAGTCAGACACTCATTTGAAAAGTAATCTCATTTTCTGAAAAGAAAAAAGGCGTATGCTGATTTTTAGTCGACTGGCGTGATTCAACAGAATATTATTGTCTTGTCTAACTTTGTAATGATGCCAACGCTGTACATAGTATTTTCTGCATCCGAAATAAAATATTCATTCTGAAAACTTTTTTACTCAGAAACTCATACACCTGCCTTTGTTACCAGTTTACTATATTTTTACGCCCAATTCTTTTGACCTCATGATATTGCAAATTATTACAAGAACAACTTTAAATTTGGCTTGTTCTTGCTTTCTCTAAGTTTGAGAGATCTTTGATATTTGCAACACTGAGCGGGTCAACTGTAAGGATGTGTATCACTGCAGCGTTATAACAAGAGCTGTCAGTAGGACAGCGCGCTCTACTTTTTAGTGCTTGCCTATATAACAAAACTTTGACAGTTAAGGGCACACAAGACTTTAACTAGGAATTTCTAAGTACAAATCAAGAAACATTTTCACAGAGTTATCTTCTATTGCTTACAGATAGGTCTCATGATGGTACATAAGAACTCCAACTTTCAAAGTAATATCTCAAATGGTTAAGTCAACAAGTGGACAAGAATGAAAATTTTAACTGAGTTTCTAAGTCAAAAAGGGCCATAATTCAAATAAAATCCTTGACAAAATTACCTTCTCCTGCTAATGTTTGGGGATCATGATGGTTAACAAGTATTCCAACTTTCAAATTAATATCTCAAACAGTTCAGTCAGAAAGTAGACTGGTACGAAAAACATTCTAAGTCGATAAAGGGCCTAAATTTTTAAAACAAATCCCTGGCAAAGTTACCTTCTCTTGCCTACAGATGGGGGTAATGGTTTAAACAAGCATTCAAAGTTTCAAAGCAACATCTCAAAGTGTTAAGACAATAAGTGGATTTTACCCATATTCAATGTATTTTCTAAGTCAAAAAGGGGCATAATTCTGTCAAAAACCTTGACAGAGTTATGTACTCTTGTCTGTTGATGTAGGTCATGATGGTTAACAAGTATGGTTAGTTTCAAAGCAATACCTCCAAAGGTTTTGAAATAAAGTGAGGTGGTTCGAAAAACTTAACCAAGCTCAATACACTTTCTAAGTCAAAAAAGGGCCATAATTCTGTCAAAAACCTTGACAGAGTTATGTACTCTTGTCTGTAGATGGAGGTTATGATGGTAAACAAGTATGGTAAGTTTCAAAGCCATAGCTCTAATACTTTTGAAATAAAAAGGGGTGGTACGAAAAACTTAACCAAGGTGTGACACCAACGCCGACGCCGGGGCGAGTAGGATAGCTCCCCTTTTCTTCGAAAAGTCGAGCTAAAAAGGGAAAGAAATAGATCTATAGAATTATGTTTCGGTAGATCATCCTCATTTCGTAAGAATATAATTGAAAGATAGTCTACATATTTTATCAACTGCAACTAGGAACGTCTATGGACTTTCACACACAGCTTAAAAGCTACAAGACGATACCAGAGGGATAACTATACTCCAGTTCTAGATAATCATGGTACATCAGCTTTCAAGTAACAACCTACAGAACACTCAAATACGATCCGCCTGATGAACTATCTATATCTTGCATTCAAGATCAATGAGCACCAGAACTTGTAAAGCTGGTACATCAGTAGTCCAGGTACAAAATGGGATAGTAGTAGGTAGTTCTGTATAATATGGAAATTAACAGTCAAATAAATTTGAATACAATGTACACACCGTGCAAATTGGGGTTCAAAAACACGAAAACACGTTGTACAAGTCTGTATGATCATTATTTCGCTGAATTGAAAACACGATTGACAAGTAGCTTATTGAAAAATTGAAACAACTCCACAGAAATACAAGAACAAGTGACAGGAAATTGTCACAAAACCAGGTTTTCATTTTCCAGTCTGCTGGCTGAGCGCAAATGTTTAAATATCTTGAGAAATGTAGGAGGAAGTGGGCACGTGACAGTATTCTTTTATATATAACATATGTGGAAAAAAAGCAAAGGGTCATAATTCAGGCAAAAATTATTAAAAAAAAAAAAAAAAAAAAAAACTTGCTCTGTGTGGGGTTTGAACCGCTGGTCTCATGAGAAATTTTGTCATCTTACTGTAACAGAATACTCCAAAGTATACAGGACAGGTAATCTATTCTAAAAATATACAGTAATAACAGAGTATTCTCCCTTGTATAATAACAGAGTATTCTCCCTTTTATATATACTTAAATAAGGAGACACAAAATTGCTAACGGACGGACGGACGACCTGGGGCAGAACATTATATATTCAAAATTCTTTAGTTCACAATTATAGTTCTGTGAAAGTTTGGTTGAAATCCCTTGAGAACTGTAGGAGTTGCACACAGAAGAATATTTCTCTATATATATTATATTATGTGGAAAAAAACAAAGGCCCATAATTCTGTCAAAAATGATCAAATCACAAAACCCCGACAATATGCGCCAGGGCACTTGGTGACAATAATTCTGTGAAAGTTTGGTTGAAATCCCTTGAGAAGTGTAAAAAGGAGTTGCGCACAGAAGAATTACATATGTGAAAAAAACAAAGGGCCATAATTCTGTCAAAATGACCAAATCACAAAACCCCGACAATATGCGCCAGGGCACTTCATGACAATACTTCTGTAAAAGTTTGGTTGAAATCCGTTGAGAAATGTAGGAGGAGTTGCGCACAGAAGAAATTGTTTACGCCCGCCCGCCCGCCGACATACCTCAATCTAATAACCAGGATTTTTCCTTCAGAAAACCTGGTTAACAACTATATCAAAAACCTCAAAACCTTTCATTAAAGCCAGATAGTTATCTGGTTATGTTGTATTTCAGTACAGAACCTCTGGGAGGACAAAAAAAGCCACATACGAAAAAGCCAGGCCAATATTATTACCATATAATTATAATTTCAATATGCAAAAAAGTCCTATTGTAATGATTTGTTCAAATTGTTTGATAAGATTTACTGCGATAAGAAGCACAGCTAGGACTGGCATCTGCCACAGTTGGAAGACTTTTATTGCAACTGTGTTTAGAGATGCAGTCACTGATGACAGCAATCATTCGTAATTTTAGAGTTTTTTCGTTTGTATCAGATAAATCATATGACCAACGCCCCAAGAAGAGGTTAGCTGCTATAGGTTACGGTGGATAGTGCAAGATACAGAAAGTGACCCAGTTCCAGCGACACGCTTGCTGGTTCTTTTTCATGCCCGGTATATAGCACCTGTGAAAGCCACCCAAGTTTAAAGTAACATCCGAAACAAAATTTGCAATAATAGTGGTACAGCAAGGATCAAACTTGTGATACATGGCAGGGATCACGCCAGCCCAGACTCATAGGGAGAAGTGACTTCTCCCTCCAGAGACATTAGG
Organism: Saxidomus purpurata; assembly: GCA_022818135.1. NCBI lineage: Eukaryota > Metazoa > Mollusca > Bivalvia > Venerida > Veneridae > Saxidomus > Saxidomus purpurata. The sequence continues at coordinate 32,523,386 of JAFMSR010000002.1, forward strand.
GAGAAGTTTTTCAGAACAGGGAGAAGTTTGTACAACGTGTTGATAACGTTTCATGTAAAATCATTGCATCCTTTTCATACTTAAACAACTGCATAAAACAAACTTTTTATTTATACAAATTCTTTCTCATAAATAAACATTCTTGATTGATAATATTATGTTCTGTGGGTTCCTTCGAGCTTTCTAACATTTTTACAGTGAAATGCAATGTGATTGTATGAAATATTGTATTAAAACTCTTTCCTACTGATTTTAATTGCCAATTAATGAATTGATTACCGAGATAAAAAAAAATGCAACAAACAATCAACAACTGAACATAAATAAAACGTGTCAATACGACCAAAGAACCATGATGGCTGACCAAACATATACATGTAATGTGCAGGCATGACTTGAAAGACATGTAAGAAAAGAATACATATATGGGATACAATACAACAAAATATTATTTATTGTCTGTAAGTCATATATATGTACAATAAACATTAGCTAGGAATAGCTTCTGACATACTATATAACAACAACAAATATAACATTGCACATAAAGCAATAGAAGCAATGCTAATAAGATAAGTATAGAAACCTGTTATTAAAAGAAGAAAAACATTAAAGAAAAGTCAACAGATATAAAATGTAAATACACATTGTGTTCTGCTAAAACAGCCCTGAAGAATACATGTTATACATGTACATAACTTCAAAGACTAGATAAATAAACTGTACTTAATACTATGTACTATAATTTTTATATTAACACAACACACAATCCTTGTGGTTATCATATAATTCTATAAAACAAGACATACAATAATTAAAACTGCATGTACAAACATAATACAATGTATTTGGTATTTTTGATTTTGTTTTAACAAATAATTACCGGTATGTAATACATGTACCATGTACAGAGACAAGTTTAAATATTTCTTGTTGTGGAAGGATTTGACCACAAGTTAATGTAAATCTTTGAAAAAATGGTCTCACTCACATGAGCGAAATTTTGCAATTGCTCTCGATATGAATCTCATCTGTGACGATAAGGAAGTTTAAACTGCTGTGACGATAAGGAAGTTTAAACTATGTTATCAACATATAATCAGGTAATCACTTGCATTAAGTTACATGTTTGTTTTATTTGTAGTTAACACCCGCTTTTCAACAGTATTTCAGTCTCGACCAGTATACCTCTTTACCATAATCCTCCGTAAGAAACTGCCAACTTTCTAACATAAAGACACATGGTCAGCAGCCGGGTGAGAACCTATGGCCCTCAATCACCGAGAGGTTTTGTGGTAAAATTCAGTGACCTTAACCACTCCACTGTGAAGGCTCATTACATATACATAATATGATAAAAGGTTTATAATTATTTGACTAAGAAGTACCTTACACAACACTGAACCTTGACCAAAAGATGCAAAAATCAAAACTGCATTATTGAAAGACTTTACATTTACCCTACCCAGGAAGTTCAAGATAATTCATCATTAATTCTGCAGACTGTGATCTAAATAATGATCGAAGACTTCTTAACATTGTATCACTAATGCAATCTGAAATCAAAAAGGTCAATATGAAACCATTTAACATTTGATAAGACTTCAACATGTTAAAGACTTAAAGCAAAATCAGATGTCAGTGGTTAAATAAGAAAATTGTTCAACTTAGAGATCCTACAAGGTGAATTTGGTCAATTTTGCATAAATCAAGGGCCATAAACCAAAACTGCCTGGGTCAATTTGGTTGGTTATCCAACTTGGCCGAGAAATTATGCCAACAAACATTTTGAAGTTTGGTGAAGATCAGATGTAATCTGTTCGACTTAGTGAGTAGACACCGCCCGCCCGCCCACAATGGGTGTTTCCATAATACGTCCCTTTGGGAGCAGTAACTCAATGGAAAATTATCCGAGCACAACATACCAACAATTATGCATAAAAAGCTTGGTATCAATCACTCCTTTAAAGTTTCATTCATTTCCAGTCAGAGGTTGCTAAATAATTGAGTGGACAAAATTTGCTGAAAAAAATCAAAGAGTCATAACTCAATGAAAAATTATTCCAGTGCAATATGCTGGCAACATTCACAATTAGGCTTGGTATCAATCACTCCTTTTAAGTTTCATTGATTTTCAGTCAGTGGTTGCTGAGAAATAGGGCAGACAAAATTTGCTGAAAAAAAGGAGGGTCATAACTCATACGCATAACAACATGCCAATGATATGTATAAATAGGCTTGGTTCCTAGCATTCCTGTTAAGTTTCATTGATATCTGGCCAGTGGTTGCTGAGAAATAGCTCAACAGAATGTGCATAGACACACAGATGGACAAGGTTACTCCAATGTAACCCACATAAACTTTGTTGGTATAAAAATGACAGACAGAGAAAGTAGGAAGGGGAGTGGTAACAAAATCTGTATATGTAACCTCTGCACTGAAGAACTGATGACAGGTTGATGGAACAGGGTAACATCAATGTACATGTACATGTAGCTTTTGCTTCAAGCTAAGAACTTCACACCCTATACATAAACTTTAAAGGTAATTGTGTGTGACTTAAAACATCAATGAACACTCAACACAGAAATGTATTACAAACTATTAAGAAGGTTGAATAATGACAAAAACTAGTACACTAGGCTACTAGCCTAAAACATTGACATGACTGTAAGGTAAACAAGAAAAGAAGAGGGCCAAGATGGCCCTATATCGTTCACTTGGCTACCATTGGCTATAATAGACGGTCATCAATAGCAGAAAGGGTCTATTTTGGCCAGGGACTAACAATTTTCCTCTATATATAAGCCTATGTAAAATCAATAGACCCCAAAGCAGGGTCAAATTTGACCCGGGGGGTCATGATTTCATGACCAATCTTGGTAGAGGGTCACCAGGTAATGCCACATGCTAAATATCTAAGCTCTAGTGGTTTCAGAGAAGAAGGTTTTTTTAAATTTTTCCTACATAAGCCTATATGAAAAGAAGCGACCCCAGGTGGGATCAATTTTACCCTGGGGGTCATCATTTGAACAATCTTGGTAGAGGTCTACTAGGTTATGTCACATACCAAATATCTAAGCTCTAGGCCTTCCTGTTCTTGAGAAGAAGATTTTAAAATTTTTCCTTTCTGTTGCCATGGCAACCAGAGTTCTGCATGGAATGGAATTATTTGAGCAACTATGAAAGGGCTTTATGCAAGGAACATCCCTTCCAAGTTATATCATCATTGGCCTAGTGGTTTCAGACAAGATGTTGTTTAAAGGAAAATGTTAACGGACGTATGACGGACGTAATGAGATCGTAATAGCTCACTAAAAAGGTACATGAAATCATATATACATGCAATGTTGAAGGGAAATTAAGGCATAATAAACAAAGAATATCATGTAAGTGATGACCTTTTACATCTTCCCTGAACAAAATTAATACTGCAATGATTGTAGCATTTTGCATATCTGTATGGTGACACCTTATATAAGATTTAAGGTCATCAGCAGAAACACAATATTTCAAAAACAGCAAAATTGGCAGAAACAAAAACGTTATTAATACTCAGTACATGTAAACTAGCAATCAACATTCCTATTGTATAAAGTGTACAGCTTTAAAATTAGTTTTCGACTATCCTATTCAAAAATTAGAATTCAATCCAGTTAGGTAAATTTCTTTTCTGTCAGTAACCGAAGTAACTCAGTCAGTATGACTTATTTCTTGTGTATCTCCAAATTTAATGGGCATCTTTCTTGGTCAAGTTGTAATGTGGCCATTTTCATGATTTTAGCTTCAGAAGTACAGTTCATGTAATATCACTTTTTTTTGTTCCAACACCAAAGATTAATTTAGACTATTTACTGAATATTCATGGGTGCAAGGTGAATGCTGAAGTACAACAACAACATTAATATAATAATAATAATAATAATAATAATTATAATAATAATAATAATAAATGACTGCCTAAGGTTATCTAGATAGCTGTGATCAAAGAGTATCTACCACACTCTTTCAAAACCATGTAAAAAAATGTTTAAAAAATAATTATACAACAATCCACATAGCAAAACACAGACACCAGCAAGACGAGTACATTGATAACATATCTATGACAGCACTAAGCATTTAAACCTGGATATTATATATTACTAAAATTATACATAAAAATAACTGCATAAGGCTACTACACACAATAATATCTGTACTATTTTGCATGAAAAGAGGTACATGTAAGCCAAGGAATATCCCAGCTTTTGTTGCAAATGATTCACCAGCACACTGAAGACTTTAATGAGTTTTATATATTTAAATAGGGTTTCGAAAAATATCTTATACTTTTACTACTCTGTTTCTGACTTTATATGCTGCTTGCTAATTATAATTGGCATGCAGTAAAAGTTGCACAGGGCTGCTTTTACAGTTCTACTGTACGGTGTCATTTCTCTAGATATGGGGTTAAACATCACAGTTGAATACTGGTTACTCTGGCAACCAACTATCAAAATTTGCCCCTCATGAGGAATGACACCATAGTGATCAAAATGTGGCATATTCCCCACAACTGTTGCAGGTGAACCGACCTTGAATTCAACAATATCACCGTGACGATAGAAAATATACACAGCCTCATCAATGACTGCCACACGACTGGCAGTGGATGCCATCAAAGGCATGTCCTCAATTAGGAAGCACATTCTTTTTTTCACATCGAAACATTGAACTTTAGTAGACAAAGTCCGATCAGCCATCTTACCTCCAAATATATAGATTCTGTCCCCAACTGCTGCAGTGGGCATGAAGGATACAGGGATTTCAAGTCCTCCAACTATTTTCCATTTGTTCATATTAGGGTCATAACATTCAATGCTACTGAGTGTCTGAGATATTCCCGTACTTCCTCCTACTACGTATATACAGCCCCCAATTTCCACCATCGAATGGCCCCATCGAGCATCCAACATTGGGCTGCAGTGTTGCCACCTGTTTTCGCCAGAGAGAAACTGAAGGACAGTATTTTTACCATGATACCCTCCAGAAACGTAAATATCTCCCCTGCATTTACATACAGCCAAACATGCACCAGGTTCGGTTGGAGGTGCTGCCAGGGTATACTCCGCGTCTCTTCTGAAACTGAAACATTTTATTTCTGTCGCTTGAGGATTTGGATGACGACTTCGAGTACCGACAACACACATCATCTCTTCTTGTCTATGATGACAATTTCTCGACATCTCTGACAAATATCTAGTCCCACTAACGTCGGAATCTTTGGCAGTTAAATATTCATACACATCTTTCAGCAACATTTGGCACTCCTCACTATTTTCAACCAGCTCATTTTTACTCAATTCTTTCACATATTTCACACATATTAAAGGGAATCTGACATTTCTAAATAACTTCCCTAATTCCCCACTTCGCCTCTCGGGATTGATATCCACCCATTTCAAAACAGCATCACACACTGCTTCTTCTGAAGAAGTATTCAAGTCATTGTCGTTGATAATTGTTATCAAATCATTGGCTGAGATGAGCCCAAACTCTTCTGTGTTCAGGACTGTTGGAAAGAACTCGAGGATGTATGTCCAGCTTTTTTTGATCAGCTTGGAACAGTTAAGACTAGTCGCAAGCCTCCAAATACCCAAGCAATTTTCTGGCCCTAGGTGAGATAAACAAAGATACAGTTGTTGTTTTTTTCATTATACAAAACCTGAAAAAAATCTCGGCAATCTAGATATTGCTAAGTCTAAGAAATGCATAATTTTGCCTTAAAAATTTATAAATCAAATCAAATACACTAGACATGCTAGATAAGAGTTGTTGATTCATAAAAAGTTTTCCAATCTCTTTTAAAACATATATTTAAGAAGCATTACACTAGCACTGCAATTTCTTCAAATAGATTTGCCATAGAAATATCTATAGGAATTTAAACTTCAACTATATAAACACAACAAAAACATAAAAATAAAATTTTTTTTACAGTGTAAATTCTGCTTTGAAAATCATGAAGGTGACTAATACATTTCTGTTATCTGTTATAAGTTGCAAGAACTAAGGTCAACAACCGATGTAAAGTTAAAGTTTAAAGTAAAAAACATTTACCAATTTGTTTCTTGAGGTAGGATTCACACTGTTCCTGCAGACATTTGATCTGTAACATTACAGCTGCTTCAAGTAAGCCTTCCACATTTTCCTGCGTGATAACATTGCTTCCTGTATACATGAATCGTAACACTGCCTCAAATACATCTGCTTCTATATTCTGTAAGTTGACAGTACCATTCAGGGTCTCCTGCATGCCAGATCGGAACATCGCACAGAAGTAGGCCGAAATTGATGACAGGATTATCTTGTGGCAGTTGTATGAATTGGGACCAACATTGACAACGATGTCCGTAAATGACTTGTCCTGCCATACTTCTTCTATGCCTAGTGATAGAATCTGGAGGTATTCTGATTTGAAGTTGTTTTCTCGTGCCATCTCCATCTCCTCTCCTTCAATCTCTGAGTCTGAAAGATCAAACAAACTTTTCATAAACAACTGTTACTGCTAGGGGTAGCCCCCTATACCAAAAATTTTAAGTGCATTTTATTTTTATAAACTGTTTTCTGCTTGAGTGAACCCTGTCATAGATTTTTTTAAAACATCATTGTTACAATTTTATGACCAGTATTGAATGATTAGGGGGGTATAATCTTCTTTTACAGCAGATGTACAAGTATAGATTAAATCTGAAGACAGAAATTATGATACGGTTCCATCAGGCAGAGAATGGTATATAAGGTGCAACAAAACTGTTTGGTCAGGTATAGCATGACATTTTACTATATTTATGTCTTGTTCCTTTTTTTATCGTAACCACCATCGTTTGTTTTGTTTTATTCATTTTTTTTAAGAGGTTGAAAAGAAAAAGGTGGGGGGGGGGGGGGGGGGGGGGTAAACTTTTACATAAACCCATAAAATAAAAGACCACGTAAGAGATTTGTTTCTTTTTTGTAATCAGTAAAGTTACTTTTAATGACTACTTATTCATTTATATACTATTAGTTATTCTGTATTTACTTAAGAAACAAGTTCTTACAACTCATATTAAGCACTCTCTTACTGACTGCAGATGGAATCAACCACATTTGGAAGAGACAGACAATGTGGAATTATGTGTCTTAGGCCACAAACTTGCCATATAAAATGCCTTAATTTTGACTAAATCAAGGACAATAACTCTGGTGTTACTGGTCCAATATAACAAGCTGTCAGTAGGACGGCGCGCTGGACTTTTTAGTGCTTGCCTATAAAACAAAACTTTGACAGTTAAGGGCACACAAGACTTTAACTAGGAATTTCTAAGTACAAATAAAGAAACATTTTCAGAGTTATCTTCTCTTGCTTACAGATAGGTGTCATGATGGTACATAAGTACTCCAACTTTCAAAGTAATATCTCAAATGGTTAAGTCAACAAGTGGACAAGAATGAAAATTTTAACTGAGTTTCTAAGTCAAAAAGGGCCATAATTCAAATAAAATCCTTGACAGAATTACCTTCTCCTGCCCATGTTTTGGGATCATGATGGTAAACAAGTATTCCAACTTTCAAATTAATATCTCAAACAGTTTAGTCAAAAAGTGGACTGGTACGAAAAACTTAACCAAGATTCTAAGTCAATAAAGGGCCTTAATTTTTAAAACAAATCCCTGCATTCAAAGTTTCAAAGCAATATCTCAAAGGGTTAAGGCAATAAGTGGATTTTACCCATATTCAATGTATTTTCTAAGTCAAAAAGGGGCATAATTCTGTCAAAAACTTTGACAGAGTTATGAACTCTTGTCTGTAGATGGAGGTTATGATGGTTAACAAGTATGGTAAGTTTCAAAGCCATACCTCTAAAGTTAATACTTTTGAAATAAAGTGGGGTGGTACGAAAAACTTAACCAAGGTGTGACACCAACGCCGACGCCGAGGCGAGTAGGATAGCTCCCTTTTTCTTCGAAAAGTCGAGCTAAAAACCAAACCAAAGGTGCACAACTTCTCATCCCAATAAACATTTGCATCAAGTTTGGTGACTCTAGGTCAATTAGTAAAGACGCAGTGCATGTCACAAGAACTATATTTTATACGAAGCTACACTGGATCATGAATACATGAGAGTTTCTGTGATATCAGGTTAATTTCGAATCATAATAAATTATGTTTGGAAGTTTGTGTGAAAAAAAGTATGAATATATCGAAAATATACTTTGTTAAGCTTTATCAAAACACTGATTCGACCATTTAAATCACATGACATTCCAGTTTGTGACATCATATAGCTTTGCGCACTTGTCGCATCTTAAATTTTCAGTTTTTTACAAGCTTGTTGGATTTCTACACTTCAATTTTCAATATGCGCAGACCTATAAACACATGGATTGGCAATTTCCAAAAATTGATTAAAATGATACCAGGAAAAAAGTTACCCATAATGCCTTGCATGCGCTCAGCAACAGCTCTGATATCACACACTTGTTGTCAGATTTTGAGTAAATAAAGAAGGGGAAAATACGATACTTGCTTTGATACAACTGCTGTGTATCTTTTTTTAAAGATATTTCTTGTTATACAAATTAATTTACTCATATCTGACAACAGCTTTATAAGCCATCCATTTTGTTAAAATGTATCCATAATCAGAATAGCATTTTATATTTTTGTTGGTTGGTGAAAAATTCCTGTATGTTCACAAATTTCCAACCAATAAAGTTGATAAAAGTTTCTTCTTAAAAAAATAACTATTATTTCAATATACAGATTTGATTACAACAAAAATTACATAAAGAAAGAAAAATACAAACCACTGCACAATAATGGCAATAAACATGCTAAATATTGCGAAAAACATTATTAAAACTGATTTCTTTTAACATGTTTAAGAAATTTTCCTTGATTCAATTCATTATGGCGGACAACAGTAGGAAGCGATTCTGATACCCACAGATATTTTCCTTGGATGCATACATCTCGCAAAAGTCTCGTAGCTCAAGACAAAAAGGTTGAGATGTGTAGGAAAATACGAGAGTTGCCCATCCATGTGTATAGGTCCATGTCACATGTGATGTCACATGAAAATGTATTTGTAAAAAAAGGAAGAAAATTCAGCCCAAGATTAAATCATAATAATAATGATGATACTGATCCTATACCTAGACCAAAAGTACATTAGTAGCCGCATCCAGCTACCTACCCACTGTCAGCCTGATTAGCTCAATCGGTAGAGCACGAGACTTGTAATCTCGAGGTAGCAAGTTCGATTCCCAGGGCTGACCAACTAAAATTACTTAGTCTATCGGATGAGACTTAAACCTGGGACGAATACATACTATTGGGATTGGAAAAGGCTGCTGATACCCTAATCCATTATCGATTTTCATTGCCGTCCGTGGCCGCCATTTCGAAAGATAATTTGCATTTTTTCCGTACACATCACAGCAAAATATGCCAAATTCAAGCCCATTTTAATGTTTTATACACTAGAAACATCACTTTAATTTAAAATTGTATTTTTCAGCACAAGACTTCATACAAACATGACAAAGTCAAAACATGCTGCGAAATGCGACTGGTTATTTCAAATCCTCTTTCAAATCCATCTCCATTCTTGAAAAACACATTTAATCACAAACAAACGGTGGTAAAAATTCTTCTACAGTACATAGAATAAAAGAAAAATGACAGTGGCTAGAGTTACTGTACTGTAGGAACTTCTGTACCTCTAGAAAATCCTATGAGGACTGGCTAGAGTTATGGAAGTTTATAAAGGCATAAATTATGTGCATTGCTTTATATATACATGGTAATGTATTGTAAATTTAAATATTTCACCAGTCGTAGTGAATAAACCGATCTGTCGGCAAATGCAGCAACTTCGTAGCCGCCATTTTGGTAGTACATAATACATTGGCGGAAATATCGTTGTTATCTTCGTCTTTACTTGAGCGTTCCATTGTAGTTGGACAATTATATCACATTTTGTGAATGAATGATAGAAGTTAAGTAAAATATGTTGTTGACGCACATTGTTTTTGTATTTAATTTTTTGAATACATCTAAGCCAAACCACGAGAAGGCACTCAAATCATGACAAAAAAAGAAAGATTTTAAATTGTGAACGAAAGTATGTACAGCTGTTAAATTTAACAATAAATCTTAATTTCGTTTTTTACGTTTTTCGTGCTCTTAGAATTCTATTTTTCTTTTCTTGATCTTACTATTGTTTAATTAAAGTTGTTTGTAAACAGAACATGTAACTATGTGCAAGAGTATACAGCATGACAATGATATTTCCGGTATTAGCAACATTAGTATAAACAAAATGGAGCCTGTGAAATTGTCGTATATACATCATATCAGTTTATTCAGGAATAGTGGTAAAATATTTAAATTTACAACACATTATCATGCATATATTAAAGCAATATACATCCCTTTATAAACTTCCGTAACTCTAGCCTTCCCACATAGAGTTTTGCTAGAGATACGGAACTACCGTAACTCTAGCCACTGCCATGAATAATACAAGGCCAGGCGCGTAGCCAGGCATACTCCCATACTCACGGGAGTACTTCGAATTTCAAAAATGAAAAATTTAAATGGCCTAAAAATGATGTTAAACTTGTGCCTAAGGGGGGTACATGTCCACTCGGGTATACTAACAAATGGTAAACTTGTGTTTCATAAATGCAATAAATAAGTTTTATACGTCCTAATTATTTACAGTATAATAATATTGGCTTTAAAAAAAAATTGCGGGGGGCTTCCACACCCTGTCTTACAAATACTTGGAGTACTTCGATTATGTCCCTAGCTACACCCCTGAAGGCCATCACCATTTTTAGTATTTCATTGTCAACATTTGTTGAGTATTACAGATTTTCTAGATTCAAGATGGCCGCTTCCTGTTCGGACTGCCATGAATTTCGCAAGATATTGGGTCGTTTCACACTCTGTTAATATCATTGCTCCAGCTATAAACCAAGGTCCCATGTATGGGTGCTAGTATACACCTTGCATGTTAAAGAACCAGGGCTGTCTCTGGAATTGGGATGCTCTCTGTAATTTCACTATCCTCCGAAACCTAGAATCACTAATCTCATCTGGGGGCATTGGTCATGTGGGAAACTGGTAGGTACCAAAGATAACCTAAATACGATAAGATACCTACCTACTTCCTAATTTTAGATAAAAATCTATTTCCTGGATTCGAGCATCTTTAAAAGGTGTTTCTGTCATAACAGATTGTTTTGTTACATTTTCTTGATTTGTATTCGTCTAAATAAAGATTCTTGTACCTTTCGCCTGATGTCCACAAAGGGATTTTGCGGAGTACAACAGTTGAAGTTGAAGTTGAAGATATGTTTCGCGAAAATATGTGACAAATAAAGAAAACATGCGTCCAAACGCGAATTTACGAAAAATGTTAATGTTTCTGTTACTATCGAAATTGAGGAGAGGTATATATAGCGGGTATTCTGTATGATTTCAACTGTATGTACCTCTACCGCAAGAAAACCTCGACTTACATTTTTTTACGCTTGGTCCATCTATTTTTAGAACATGACAATGTGCTTGATTTATCCTTTTCATTTTGGTACACCAGTCTTTAATTTAATAACTATCAAAAAAGATCATCTACAATCAACCCATGATTATTAGCCATGGTGTTCATACTCAGGGTCCGTGTAATACATAGTCAATGAATTTGAACTGCAGACGGAAAACGCAGACAATATAAACATAGACGGGAATTGAGAAAGGCAGTGGCTAGGTAGCCGTGACCGGCTACCTAGTCTTTTGGTCTAAGTAGCCGGATCCGGCTACCTAGACCAAAAGGCTAGGTAGCCGTACATATATGTCTATGAGCTACATAGAATCGGTATTGAATAATCATTCATTGAAGTATATAATTTGTAAAGGTTTATTGTTTATTAATATTAGACAAGGATCGCAGAAGTTACCGTGTAATTTACCGCTACCCTGCCACTGCCTTTTTAAAGCAGTTAAATATGTCCGAAATATTGACCGATATTGAATTTAAGTTTCCATCTTACGCCGAAACTTATCAAAGTTATACAAATTTTTTTACATATTCATACAGTTCATAATTACAGCTTTTATTTGATACCAAACATTTAAATATTCGTTAAATAATAAAAAAGGTACGGCTGTATTTTCCACTACATTCTTACTTGGTATACAGGACGGCCGTATTTTATAATACACTTTTTCCAATCAGAACAAGTTGCTCAGATAAACAACATTCAAAACTTTTTAAATGTTAGAGAGAAATAATGTTTCACATTCACAAATTAATAAACATTACTCAGTCAGTGGTGTAACATAGCTTGGACTTAATGATGTTAATTTTGTCATTCTTTATGACATACCAAAATTTTCACACCTACCGCGAGTGATAAATGACAAGTGGAAAATAAACATTGATCAGTTACGGCGGAGTTAAACGGAAAAGATATTTTAAATCCACATTTTAAGGTTCAGATAAAAAATTTATATAATACGCAGAACCTGATAGTACAGCAGTGATTCGCAACGAAATACCGCGGCGGCAATGTGTGAATCAAAGGATCTTAATATAACAGGTCGCGTTTACAGGTGTACTGTACAAACAATGTTATGACTTGTGCAACATGTATTAAACTGTTAAAAATGAAAAGATTTTGATTTGATTTGAAGCAAATTTGATAAAGGTCCGTCCTCCAAAGAGTAGGTCAATCACGGCGACTAATGAGATCTAGGATATGTGACTGACCTATTCCTGCCAGTTCCATCTAGGTCGCTTCATTCCCATTCGGTAAAAGGTGAAAACTCGGTCTTACCGTTGACTCATATGCAAGTTTAAATTTTTTAAACGAAACAAAAGCTTTAAGAACATAAAATATATAAAAACTATCTGATAGTTTCAAGGTTGGAAGACGTCGTCTTCTTTCATTTCTAATCTTGGTATTGTATTTTCAAAGTTAAAGATGCATAGAGACCAGCGATGACAGCCGAACACCTTACCCGAATGAAAATATTTGATCAGTACCCGGATGTGCGAAGCCGAGAATAAAAATGAAAAGAAACAAACATATGAAATATATGTACGGCTACCTAGCCTTTTGGTCTAGATAGCCGGATCCGGCTACCTAGACCAAAAGACTAGGTAGCCGGTCACGGCTACCTAGCCACTGCCATTGAGAAAACGCAGACAATATATAATATACAAACATTATACATAATACACAATCTGGTTTCAGAAAGAATCATTCTTGCCAGACCGCTCTTGTAAGGTTAATAGACCAGTGGTCAAGGGAAATTGATAGCGGCAAAATGGTCGGCGCTTTGTATCTCGACTTAAGAAAAGCATTTGATACAGTAAATCATGAACTTCTACTTCAAAAACTCAAACTATGCCACTTTTCGGATTCCGCAATAATTTGGTTTAGATCTTATTTCTCCAACAGAAAACAAATTGTAATGGAGGACGATAAGTCTTCGAATCTTCAAACAGTTATTTCAGGGGTACCACAAGGCTCGATACTTGGGCCGTTATTATTTTTAATTTACATTAACGACTTACCACTAAAATTGGAACATTCAGGAGTTGATATGTGTGCAGACGATACAACTGTATATAATAGCCATTATTCCCCTCAATACATTGAACAAAGATTACAAACTGATCTAAATAATGTAGAATGTTGGTGTAGACACAATCAAATGTCCCTTAATCCCAAAAAGTCTACTTGTATGTTACTAGGATCCGTTCACAATACGAAGAAATATCCAACATTAAATATAAATATTAGCGGCAACAATATTGCTTGCGTTACAAATCATAAAGTCCTGGGCGTACATGTTGATAAAACACTTACTTGGGAACATCAAATTAATAAGGTATATTCTAACCTAAATTGTAAATTATCACTATTTCGAAGAATAAAACCATTTCTAAATAAAGAAATGCGAGTATTGTTCTACAATAGCTATATTTTACCCATATTTGATTATGGATCAATCGTTTGGTCTAAATCCAATATAAGCTTCTTAAACAAAATTATTAACATTCAGAAAAGATCAGCTAGAATTATCCTAGACAAGGAGTTCGATCACCCGTCAGCGCCTCTATATCAAGAACTTAATTGGTTGCCGTTCTTTGAACGTTGTAAATACCATATGGGTGTTTTAATTTACAAAGTTTTTCATAATTTAGCCCCTGTGTATTTATCAAACCTACTCATTAACGATACATATGCAACTGCAAATTATAATCTTCGTTCCAAAAACAAAAACGATATTAACAAAAACGATATTCCTCATCCATTAATTAAATCGCGTTATACAAAATACAGTTTCCAATATTCTGCTATGATTGTCTGGAATGAAATCCCGGGTCAAATCCGTACCTGTGATAACTTATACACGCTTCTTGGAAAACAACCATGATTATAAAAAGAATGGTTATATGAAGTAATACAGGCAACTCGCTCACAGCGTTCGTCATCTTTAATTGTTCTTTTTAAATATATATACATTGTATATACCATTGTTTAAATGTGTTAAGAATGCTTGATTGTGTGTAAATGTTTTCTTTAATCATAATGTTGACGGCCGCAAGTGAGATAAATGATGTTGAAATTGTTTATTGTGTAACCGTCGTTAAATAAAGTATATTGAATTGAATTGAATATGCGTTTTCCCATGTTTATATTGTCTGCGTTTTCCGTCTGCATTTTATACAGGCCCATTCGTATTCAAGTTCAAAATACTCGGTTGAGTTCGCAGTAAGTTATTTCCATTTTTCTAATCAAGTAGGCTACTGTAAGTTTTACTTTCAGTTTGGGTGTTTAGGTATGAGACGCCTAAATACATTTCCATAGACTTACATTATAAGGATTTCTTCCGGTGCGACTACCCAAAATCTCACCGACTGCTGAAATAACTTTATTTTGTAGAATCATCCTAGTCCCACATAAAAAACAAAATTTATACAGTGATCCAATACTTTTGCCAGAAATTGGGGCCAAGACACCCCCCCCATTTTTTGGCAGTTTTTGGTCACCGACCAAATATGTCAGTATTTTCAAATACCAAATATTTTGATTAAATTTAACCAGATTTTTCTTCATATTTCATTGTATTATTTCATTTGTGATCTATCATGCAGCGATATTTCAAACTAATTTTTCTTGTATGCATCCCTTAGTTTCAGCCAACAGCAATCAAACACATATGTAGGTCTGCATGTTCCCTAGACAAAAAACCTGCTTCCGGTTTTCACCGATTTAGGCGTCTCATACCTAAAACTGAAACGATGCTTTGTACGCACTTAGAACTCTTTCAAAAATAAAATAATCATTGCTGAACCAAAGTATTGCTTTGATTTAATCTGCATAGCATCACGATGCAGAATATACCTCCATTTGATGACCAGGTCGAGACGATTTCGTGTGCTGCTGCTGAGCTTTGAAATAATTTGTCAAATGTGCTTTAATGTGGTCTTTTCAGTTGTCGGGGGGGGAAATTTTGGTTTTTTTTTTTCCCGGGGGGGAAAGGGGGGGGGGCAGGGAGCAGAGTGTCTTTAAAAATATATTGTATTGGTGATACATCATATACTTCTTGCAATGGCATGTTATGTACCCCACCCTCAAAAATAGAAATTTTGAAGAATTTTGCCTTATTTATCACAAAATAGTGTTCAAAAAGCAGGATAAGGAAAAAAAAAATACATCAAAAAGTACAATAGAGTTAGGGGGTTCATAGCGCACACCGTACAAACACGTGTTCTTGTTAATAAAAACAAAAAACACCATCTAGATGGAGTTCAGGGGTGCCCAAAAT
The DNA here is from genome assembly GCA_022818135.1 of Saxidomus purpurata. Classification (NCBI taxonomy): domain Eukaryota; kingdom Metazoa; phylum Mollusca; class Bivalvia; order Venerida; family Veneridae; genus Saxidomus; species Saxidomus purpurata. The sequence continues at coordinate 32,539,259 of JAFMSR010000002.1, forward strand.
TAAGAGTAATATGCGTAGTATTTGAATTTCTAACAGGGGGGGGGGGGGGGGGGATGTACCAAGGGTGTGGGGGGCGGGAGGCTTCTCAAGGGCCACTGGCTTTTCATTAACATAGAGCACGGCTAGCATGAAATTCAATTGAAATAGACGATAACTGACGCGAGCATCCCTCTGAGGCCAAAAAAGCGGTATTTTTTCATACCATTTTAGAGTAATTTTGTATTTCTGAGACTGAAATTGCAAATACGACAAGAAATGATGCATATTTAACAAAATCGTATTTAAGTAATGAAAAACAACAAATTAGCTACAAAAACTGAGCAGATTTTCTCAAAAATTGGGTTTTAAGGCATTTTTGTAATTAAAAGGGGGAGGTAATTCAAAATCTATATTGCCCTTCCCAGTGCGTTCCGGGATATTTTGTCGCATTTTGTGATAAGAATTACGTCGATTTTGTTAAATTACAATGCTAGCACTGTTTTCACGCAATTTTATGGCCACTAGATCTATATAAGACATTCTATAAAATTTTATTACAACAGATACTTGTTTGGTATGTTTTTAGCTCTAGAATCATAAGGTGACGAAAACATTTAGCTAAAACAGTAGCCATATAGGTGATAGGGTTTACCCGTCTAGTTATTTTGAGATTCAGTTACAGGTCTAAATAACACAATTTCATCAATAAAATCACAGTACGCACTAAAATCCGAGCATAAACAGCTCGGGAACATACTTAAATGTAAATTATCATTTGTGAATTATATACCACATTTCACACTTCTATTGACAACATGTTATCTGCCCTTGCACATTTCTTTTCAGCATTTTCTCCCTGCTGGTCCGTTATTGAAACTTTTAACCACACCTGCATTCTAGACTAAAATAATCTGGGGGGGGGGGGGGGGGGGGGGGAGTAATAAATTCAGATTTGCGGCTACGCCCGGATTTCTGTTGCACAACAAAATAAAAAGAAAAAAATAAACGACTAAGGGTACATTTTAACCTTTATTTTCATAAACAAATCAGAAAAGCTGTTTTGTTTCCTTCCAGACCTCTATTCAATGTAACTGTTACCAAATTAGCTATTTTGAATACAAAACAAGCAATATGGGGGGGGGGGGGGGGTGGGAACTCGGGGTACAACACAAAAACAATGTTATCTCTGCTATATTTAGGTATGAGACGCCTAAATACATTTCCATAGACTTACATTATAAGGTTTCTTCCGGTGCGACACCCAAAACCACCGACTGCTGAAATGAACTTTATTTTGTAGAATCATCCTAGTCCCAAAAAAAAACAAAATTTATACAGGATCCAATACTTTATGCCAGAATTGGAGCCAAGACACCACCCCCATTTTTGTGGCAGTTTTAGTGGTCACCGACCAAATATGTCAGTATTTTCAAATACCAAATATTTTATTATAATTTATATCCAGATTTTTCTCTTCATATTTCATTTGTATCTATCATGCAGCGATTATTTCAAACTAATTTTTCTTGTAGCATCCACTTAGTTTCAGCCAATCAGCAATCAAACACATAGTGTAGGTCTGCATGTTCCCTAGACAAAATAACCTGCTTCCGGTTTTCACCGATTTAGGCGTCTCATACCTATTGTTAACAACAACACAACATAAATGTATGTGAGAAAGGTTATTTAAATAACGTACCTGGATCACTGTCTGTTGACATTTTTTATTAACGTCTGTACTTCTGTTTATCTTAGATCTCTGTTGAAAAATGTCTGTAAAAAATAGATATAATCATTTCTACTCCATCATTGCATGGTCATGATCAGCTGATATTTTATGATCACATGATTAAAACAAATCATTAACCTACAAATTATTAACTTTTTTTTAGTTAACTCCCAATCATATTTGTTAAATCATAGCAGTAAAATCAAGGATTTTTCAATACAACAAGAAAAGTGACGGCATTGGAAAAATCTTATCAGATACAGGATGTCAGGTTTGTCGCTTTAAATATTGCAGACGGGCTCTATGCATCAGTCACTAGCTTATGTTAATTTGCTATTGAAAACAAAATTTTGTATCAGAAATGAGTTAAGGCCTATTTATGGCTTGTTTAACACGCCATTCATAAGATTAAGAAAGCATCTATTTACTTTTATGTTACAAGTGAGTATTACATTGAAAATGTAAAGACAAAAACTGTACTTTATCAAAAGCATTCACAGTCTTGTTAAGATTTACCAATATATACACATAGGGTAGCATATACTTTATTCAGATCTTATTTTCTCTTTTAATTTGAAGAAGAAATGACTTTTAATCTATAATTCAATGGTGTCTGTGTCGACCATAATCTGTTTTGGACAAGGAGAACCCCCAAAGCCACAGACCTACATACACATATAGGTCCGTGCCGAAACACATTGTTTTTGGACACATTGTTTTTGGACTAACCCTGCAGGCTGCCAACTGGAGACAAGTGTTTCAGCCTTACTCTGCGAGGCTGTTGCTAGCTGGAGACAAGTGTTTCTATCTTACTTTGCGAGGATGTTGCTGGCTGGAGACAAGTGTTTCTATCTTACTTTGTGAGGCTGTTGCTGGCTGGAGACCAGTGTTTCTGTCTTACCCTGCAGGCTGCTGGCCAGAGACAAGTGTTTCTGTCTTACCCTGCAGGCTGCTGACTAAAGACAAGTGTTTCTGTCTTACCCTGTAGGCTGCTGACTAGAGACAAGACTAGTGTTTCTGTCTTACGCTGCAGGCTGCTGACTAGGGACAAGTGTTTCTGTCTTACCCTGCAGGCTGCTGGCTGGAGACAAGTGTTTCTGCATAACCCTGCAGGCTGCTGGCTAGAGACAAGTGTTTCTGTCTTACCCTGCAGTCTGCTGGCTGGAGACCAGTGTTTCTGCCTTACCCTGCAGGCTGCTGGCTGGAGACAAGTGTTTCTGTCTTACCCTGCAGGCTGCTGGCTGGAGACAAGTGTTTCTGTCTTACCCTTCAGGCTGCTGGCTGGAGACAAGTGTTTCTGCCTTACCCTTCAGGCTGCCGGCTAGATACAAGTGTTTCTGTCTTACCCTGCAGGCTGCCGGCTGGAGACAAGTGTTTCTGTCTTATCCTTCAGGCTGCTGGCTGGAGACATGTGTTTCTGCCTTACCCTTCAGGCTGCCGGCTAGATACAAGTGTTTCTGTCTTATCCTTCAGGCTGCTGGCTGGAGACAAGTGTTTCTGTCTTACCCTTCAGGCTGCCGGCTTGAGACAAGTGTTTCTGTCTTACCCTGCAGGCTGCTGGCTGGAGACAAGTGTTTCTGTCTTACCCTGCAGGCTGCTGGCTGGAGACAAGTGTTTCTGTCTTACCCTTCAGGCTGCTGGCTGGAGACAAGTGTTTCTGTCTTACCCTTCAGGCTGCCAGCTGGAGACAAGTGTTTCTGTCTTACCCTTCAGGCTGCCAGCTGGAGACAAGTGTTTCTGTCTTATCCTTCAGGCTGCCGGCTGGAGACAAGTGTTTCTGTCTTACCCTTCAGGCTGCTGGCTGGAGACAAGTGTTTCTGTCTTATCCTTCAGGCTGCTGGCTGGAGACAAGTGTTTCTGTCTTACCCTTCAGGCTGCTGGCTGGAGACATGTGTTTCTGCCTTACCCTTCAGGCTGATGGCTCGAGACAAGTGTTTCTGTCTTATCCTTCAGGCTGCTGGCTGGAGACATGTGTTTCTGCCTTACCCTTCAGGCTGCTGGCTGGAGACAAGTGTTTCTGTCTTACCCTTCAGGCTGCTGGCTGGAGACAAGTGTTTCTGTCTTATCCTTCAGGCTGCTGGCTGGAGACACATGTTTCTGCCTTACCCTTCAGGCTGCCGGCTAGATATAAGTGTTTCTGTCTTATCCTTCAGGCTGCTGGCTCAAGACAAGTGTTTCTGTCCTACCCTGCCTAAGAATAACTAGGTTTACCTTCATTTAAAGTTACAATGTACCTCATTACATTTTAGCTTAAGAGATCTAAAAGTTCATCCTGGATGTTTAATTCTATTTAATCTTGATTGAAAGAAGCAAAGAATGTATATTAATTCATTTTGTCTCTCTTATTCTTTTCCTGTTTCTCTTCCTAACAACAGTTAATTCCTGTTTACCTTCCTTCCTCCCTCCCTTGAAGCTGTCAAAATAACCAGGTAAATTATGCTAGTTTCTACACATTGATAAACAACATTTTAGATTTATGAGTACATGTACATACATTATACGGCTGAATACTCCATCTATAAAAGTATATATTAATATGCACATCAGATATCTCTGTTAAAAGTAAAATTACCTTATGACATGAAGTTTGCTGCAGGGAAAATTAAATTACATGTTTAATAAGAGAACTGATATTATGGAATGGTTGAGTTTTTAATTATTTACGTAAAACTTGATAAGGCCAAAAACATTATATACGTGTGTTTCATGTCTGTCAAAAAATTAAGGTTGGCAAGGCATTTTTAGCTCGACTATTCGGAGAATATGGAGAGCTATTACAGTCACTTGTGTGTCGGCGTCGGCGTTGCTTCTTTGGTTAAAGTTTTGCCTGCTAAGTACTATCATGCACATATCTCAGTAACCACTTATGATATTGACTTGAAACTTTGTTCATGTCTTTAGGGGTGTCATACAATCAAGTTAGATAACTCTTGTTTACATTTAGTACAAATTATGGCCCTTGTTTGACTTTGAAAATTTGGTTAAAGTTTTGCCTGCTAGGTACTATCATGCACATATTTCAGTAACCACTTATGATATTGACTTGAAACTTTGTAAATGTCTTTAGGGGTGTCACACAGTCAAGTCAGATAACTCTTGTATAAATTTAGTGCAAATTATAGCCCTTGTTTGACTTTGAAAATTTGGTTAAAATTCTGCCTGCTAGGTACTGTCATGCACATATCTCAGTAACCACCTATGATATTAACTTGAGCTTTGTTAATGTCTTAAGGGGTGTCACACAGTCAAGACAGATAACTCGTGTTTAAATTTAGTACAAATTATGGCCCTTGTTTGACTTTGAAAATTTGGTTAAAGTTTTGCCTGCTAGGTACTATCATGCACATATCTCAGTAACCACTTATGATATTGACTTGAACTTTGTTAATGTCTTAAGGGGTGTCACACAGTAAAGTCAGATAACTCTTGCATAAATTTGATACAAATTATGGCCCTTGTTTGACTTTGAAAATTTGGTTAAAGTTTTGCCTGCTAGGTACTGTCATGCACATATCTCAGTAACCACTTATAATATTGACTTGAAACTTTGTTAATGTCTTAAGGGGTGTCACACAGTCAAGACAGATAACTCTTGTTTAAATTTAGTGCAAATTATGGCCCTTTTTTGACTTTGAAAATTTGGTTAAAATTTTGCATGCAAGGTACTATCATGCACATATTTTAGTAACCACTTATGGTAGTTATATCACACTTAGCAATAGTGTTCAGGGGTACATTTTGTATCAAACAATTAATTTACCAAAAATTACATATGTAGTGATAGATTTTGACTTTTTTATGATTCAACTTTCCTAGTTTATACTTAATAGTTAGCAGAATGGGTACCTTGGGTGGTAGGAGGTGTGGCCTAAGACAATAGAAATCTATTGTCTTCATTCCGTCTTTTGTCCCTTAAGTGGTCATTCTTTTGTTACTTAAGTGGTCACTCTATTGTTCGAGAACAATGGAAATACCACCTAATAACACCTTCGTATGGGGTTGGTTTTTGCGTTCGTCCCAATTTTGTCCGGAGCATAACTCAAAAAGTACTGGAGCGATTTTCTTCATACTTCATACACTGACAGAGCACATTGGGAGGAAGTGCAGTGTGTAAGAACAATAACTCTACCTTGCCTACTTTTAGAGTTATTCCCCTTTATCAGATTTACTTGAAAAACTTTATCCGGAGCATAACTCCAAAAGAACTTGAGGGATTTTCTTCAAACTTAATACACTAACATAGCACATTGGTAGGAAGTGCAGTGTGCAAGAACAATAACTCTACCTTGCGTACTTTTAGAGTTATTCCCCTTTATCAGATTTACTTTAAAAGTTTTGTCCGAGCATAACTCCAAAAGTACTTGAGGGATTTACTTCAAACTTAATACACTGACATAGCACATTGGTAGGAAGTGCAGTGTGCAAGTACAATAACTCTACCTAGCCTACTTTTAGAGTTATTCCCCTTTATCAGATTTACTTGTCCAAGAACATAACTCCAAAAGTACTTGAGGGATTTTCTTCAAACTTAATACACTGACATAGCACATTGGTAGGAAGTGCAGTTTGCAAGAACAATAACTCTACCTAGCCTACTTTTAGAGTTATTCCCCTTTATCAGATTTACTTTAAAAGTTTTGTCCAGAGCATAATTCCAAAAGTACTTGAGGGATTTACTTCAAGCTTAATACATTGACATAGCACATTGATAGGAAGTGCAGTGTGCAAGAACAATAACTCTACCTAGCCTACTTTTAGAGTTATTCCATTTTATCAGATTTACTTGTCCGAAGCATAACTCCAAAAGTACCTGAGGGATCTTAATACACTGACATAGCACATTGGTAGGAAGTGCAGTGTGCAAGAACAATAACTCTAACTTGCCTACTTTTAGAGTTATTCCCCTTTATCAGATTTACTTTAAAAGTTTTGTCCGAAGCATAACTCCAAAAGTACTTGAGGGATTTACTTCAAACTTAATACACTGACAAAGCACATTGGTAGGAAGTGCAGTGTGCAAGAACAATACCTCTACCTTGTCTTCTTTTAGAGTTATTCCCCTTTATCAGATTTACTTGAAAACTTTGTCCGGAGCATAACTCCAAAAGAACTTGAGGGATTTTCTTCAAACTTAATACACTGACATAGCACGTTGGTAGGAAGTGCAGTGTGCAAGAACAATAACTCTACCTTGCATACTTTTAGAGTTATTCCCCTTTATCAGATTTACTTTAAAAGTTTTGTCCAGAGCATAACTCCAAAAGTACTTGAGGGATTTACTTCAAACTTAATACACTGACATAGCACATTAGTAGGAAGTGCAGTGTGCAAGAACAATAACTCTACCTTGCCTACTTTTAGAGTTATTCCCCTTTATCAGATTTACTTGTCCGAAGCATAACTCCAAAAGTACTTGAGGGATTTTCTTCAAACTTAATACACTGACATAGCACATTGGTACGAAGTGCAGTGTGCAAGAACAATAACTCTACCTTGCCTACTTTTAGAGTAATTCCCCTTTATCAGATTTACTTGTCCGAAGCATAACTCCAAAAGTACTTGAGGGATTTACTTCAAACTTAATACACTGATAAAGCACATTGGTAGGAAGTGCAGTGTGCAAGAACAATACCTTTACCTTGCGTACTTTTAGAGTTATTCCCCTTTATCAGATTTACTTGAAAAACTTTGTCCGGAGCATAACTCCAAAAGAACTTGAGGGATTTTCTTCAAACTTAATACACTGACATAGCACATTGGTAGGAAGTGCAGTGTGCAAGAACAATAACTCTACCTTGCCTACTTTTAGAGTTATTCCCCTTTATCAGATTTACTTTAAAAGTTTTGTCCAGAGCATAACTCCAAAAGTACTTGAGGGATTTACTTCAAACTTAATACACTGACATAGCACATTGGTAGGAAGTGCAGTGTGCAAGAACAATAACTCTACCTTGCCTACTTTTAGAGTTATTCCCCTTTATCAGATTTACTTGTCCGAAGCATAACTCCAAAAGTACTTGAGGGATTTTCTTCAAACTTAATACACTGACATAGCACATTGGTAGGAAGTGCAGTTTGCAAGAACAATAACTCTACCTAATCTACTTTTAGAGTTATTCCCCTTTATCAGATTTACTTTAAAAGTTTTGTCCAGAGCATAACTCCAAAAGTACTCGAGGGATTTACTTCAAGCTTAATACACTGACATAGCACATTGATAGGAAGTGCAGTGTGCAAGAACAATAACTCTACCTAGCCACTTTTAGAGTTATTCCCCTTTATCAGATTTACTTGTCCGAAGCATAACTCCAAAAGTACTTGAGGGATTTACTTCAAACTTAATACACTGACATAGCACATTGGTAGGAAGTGCAGTGTGCAAGAACAATAACTCTACCTTGCCTACTTTTAGAGTTATTCCCCTTTATCAGATTTACTTGAAAAAAAATTCTGGAGCATAACTCCAAAAGTACTTGAGGGATTTTCTTCAAACTTAATACACTGACATAGCACATTGGTGGGAAGTGCAGTGAGCAAGAACAATTACTCTACCTTTCCTACTTTTAGTCAAATAGAAAAATATCATACCTATACTGATAATGAACATTAATATAATTTTGCAAACCTTCTCTTCATTGCCTTATTCTTTTTCCACTTACTTGAAAACTGTACTCAGCATGACCATAACTATACGGCTTTTTAAGGATTTCCTCTCACCAAGTAAAATGTACGAAAGTACAACCTTCAGGTAACTTCTTCCCGGCGGGGGGATTAACCATGTGTAACATGGCTCTTGTTTTACTCAAAAGCTCAATTTATCATTTTGGTCATTGTCTTATAAAAAAAAGTTTGAGGTTGGCAATAAAAAGTTAAGGTTTGTCAGAAACACACATTTTTTTGGCATACACAAAGTTACCCTCTTGACCTTACTTCTTAATGAACTTGCATCTAAATAATATGACCAACAACATATGAAAATGGGCCTTCGGGCAAACTAGCTTTCTCGCATATTTTGAACAAACATTGTTTCAATATCAATACGGGAAAATTTCAGTTACCTGCGTCCAGTAGATACAAAATTACAACATTCTGAAAAAGTATTTAACCTAAGGCATCATTGTTTACACTAAAAGTGACGTCACATACCTAAATTTGATGTCAAAACTGACTTCAATTTACATGGGCAGTAAATTATGTGATAATCATTTTCTGAAACAGCATCATTTATTTTTGTTGCAAAACTATATACTCTTTCGATTTATATTATATCTGATGAAATATTTCATGTCCTCTTTCCACGATATGCTTTTTTCATAGGGTAAAGCCAAAATAAAAAAAAGAATTGCAGAAGGATGTTGAAGCAAACAGTATGTTTCTGTGGAGGAAAATATAGTGGCTATCAGCTTTTAACATAGGTTTTGCATTTAAAGAGGATGACAAAAATGTACATTTTCTGTTGTTTACAATCAATTATTGTCCAAAAATGTAACAAATGCCCAAAGGCACATTATCGTGCGACGCTTGTCATATATGTTTCTTTTAGTTCCTGCTTTTAGCTCACCTGGCAAAAAGTGCCAGAGTGAGCTATTGGGATCGCTTTCTGTCCGGGGTCAATCGTACGTAGTACGTCGTCCTTTGTCTGTCCGTCCACCATTTCCTTCAAATGACATCTCCTCTGAAACCACTGAGCCAATGTTGATGAAACTTTGCAGTGATGTTCCTTGCATGAAGCTCTAACAAAGATGTTCAAAGAATTCCATTCCATGCAGAACTCTGGTTGCTATGGCAACAAATAGGAAAAACTTTAAAAATCTTCTCTGAAACCACAAGGCCTAGAGCTTAGAAATTTGGCATGTAGCATTGTCTAGTGGACCTCTACCAAGATTGTTCAAATTATGAACCTCGGGTCAAAATTGACCCCACACAGGTGGTCACTTAGTTTTGCATAGGCTTATATAGGAAAAACTTTAAAAATCTTCTTCTCTGAAACCACAAGGCCTAGAGCTTAGATATTTGGCATGTAGCATTGTCTAGTGGACCTTTACCAAGATTGTTCAAATTATGACCCCCGGGTCAAAATTGACCCCGCACGGGTGGTCACTTAGTTTTGCAAAGGCTTATATAGGAAAAACTTTAAAAATCTTCTTCTCTGAAACCACAAGGCCTAGAGCTTAGATATTTAGCATGTAGCATTGTCTAGTGAATCTCTATCAAGATTGTTCAAATTATGAGCCCTGGGTCAAAATTGACCCTGCCCAGGGGGTCACTTGGGTTTACATAGGCTTACATTTGTATATAGGAAAAACTTTAAAAATCTTCTTCTCTGAAACCACAACGCCTAGAGCTTAGATATTTTGCATGTGACATTGTCTAGTGGACCTTTACTAAAATTGTTCAAATTATGCCCCTGGGGTCAAAATTGACCCTTCCCGGGAGAGAGGGAGGGGGGGGAGCACTTGATTTCACATAGGCTTATATAGGGATAACTTTAAAAAAAAATACAAGGCCAACAGGCAGATAATAGATATTTGAAATGTTACTTAGCATTGTGTAGTGGACCTCTATGAATTATGTTAGAATCATGACCCCTTTTATTATAGCAAATGGTAGTCAGGTGAGCGATACAGGGCCATCATGGTCCTCTTGTTTTATATGGAATTTCTATGTCAAATTAAAGAATGTGGACAAAAAGTACATGTCTAACTGTTAGGATTGTCCATTCCTGTTTATGTTGTCCATTGAACCAGACTTTTCCAATAACAACACTTCTGCAAGTAGTTAATCAGTCTGATATAATTTATGTTTTTCCTGTAAAAATTCTATCGATATATACTATATTTCATGCACTATTTCCAGTCCATTCTATATGATTTGGCTTTGTACACTGGGGCAGTTTTACCTGAAATCGGTGCTGGATAGTAGACTGGCTCTAGAACAAAACTGATAGATATTTATTAGTAAAAGAGATATTTCAGGCTACTCTGAAATCACAGACTAGATTTTGCAGCTTTCATTACTTGATCCAAGTTAAAATTCAAATGGGTTTGGTCCCCTATCTGTATATAGCCGCTTATAGTAGCTAAATGTGGAGAAAACAACATTTAAATCCTGATCTGCTCCTCAGAATACTCTTGGTTTGTTTTCATCAAACTTTGCATAACTCTCTGACATACCCTGACTTTTGGGACAAAATGCACATGTAGATAGAAAAGTTTTACCCAACTTCATAATGTAGCGTTAACATAAATAAAAATTGAAGAAAAAAAGAGACATTTGCACAACTTACTTTTAAAGTCTCCACATCGTTAAGACAATTACCTTGATAATGGCAATAAAAATGGATCTGTAGATAATACATGTGTGACAATATTTGCATGTTTTATTTAAAGTTTGATATAGTTTAATATAATTTTCAGTGAAAAGTGGCAACATGTTCCTACAGTTTGCTGTGGTGTTTTGCTTTGTCTCATGTCTCCATGGATACAGGATTGATGTAAGAAGTTCAACAAATAGCAGACCTATTATAGGTACATGTACATGTATATATATTTTCTTTAAGGTCTTGTGAAGTGTGTGTATTTTGATGTCAATGACAACTTTAAGTGCAGGTAAAGGTGAAAATATGAATAGTCCAGATCAGACATGATGCAAGTATGAAAACAAAGGTTTAAACATTAAGTTGATATATCAAAATGCTTTGTAATTAGCTAATTATTGTTCAAGGAATGTACTTGGCTGAGACTCTATTGATTAAAATCTAAAAGGTTATTTTCTATTTCGAACACTTATCATGCTTATAACCAATTTGAATCAAGCTCTGACCATTTAAAAGCTCAAAGCATGCAGAAGGACAGCAGAGTTATGTAATGTTTTAAAACTATAAAAGTGTAACGATCGGTGAACGTAGTGAAAACGTTCAGTCGCATATGATGATAATATGCAAATTTAAAACCCATGTACATGTGATGGGGATTAGGGTAGTATATATAAGGCACAGAGACCCATTCAGGCTTGAGTATACTTTTCACTGAATGGATCTGCTGCATCTTAGGCCCTCAGCCGTTATAAAAGCAACAAGTAATCACGACACACTGGATATGTTTGATTCAAGGTTTTATTCAGTTTTAACCATCAGTAGGGAGCTTAATTGAAATTTTTGTGAACAAATTTAACAATGACTTGAGACAGCTTTTTACCATCAGTGACAACAGTTACTGTGTAGGGGAATCTCCACACATAATATGTATTCATTTATCATTTTGTACTAGGTGTATTAGCCCAGGAGACAAGTTCAAACGCAAAGCATTATGGGGACACATACATTCCTGCTGGGTATTTCAAATACCTGGAAATGGCTGGGGCAAGGGCTGTCCCTGTGTTGTAAGTAAAGTTACTTGTAAGAAAAACATTTTGTACCTGTTGGTACATCATTAATTAAAAAGGTTAACAAATACATTGTGAAAGTACAATTAATGGTTGTTATAACCATGTGAATTCTTTTCCAGTCACTGATTATATTCTAAGTTTAGCCATGTTTTCATTTTTTTTATTTCTTTACAACTAGTAAACAGAGTGTTACTTTGCTCAAAGAAATTAGAAATGTTTTGAAACATAGCTAGGTTAAATACTGCCTGTTAATAGCTAAAATACCACTGGAAATGAGGGTTTAAGCATCAACAAAAGTCATAGTGTAAACCAGTTCATTATTTTTAAAGTTTTCACACAAATATCCATTTCTTCTGTGTTAGTCTATATATCATAATGGAAGTGCAATGATAATATTTGATGACAGAAAGACATTAAGAATGCTTTTCAAAGTTTATTATGGAGTCTATGAATAGAGTCTTCACTTATGTTCCATTGCCTCATGAACTTTTCTGTGTGATTTGACCAAAACTGACATTGCTTGTTCTTTGCTGTATGATTTGACCAAAACTGACATTGCTTGTTCTTTTCTGTATGATTTGACCAAAACGGACATTGCTTGTTCTTTGCTGTATGATTTGACCAAAACTGACATTGCTTGTTCTTTGCTGTATGATTTGACCAAAACTGACATTGCTTGTTCTTTATACCCCCAAAACGAAGTTTAGGGGGGTATATAGGAGTCACCCGGTGGTTGGTCGGTCGGTCGGTCGGTTGGTCGGTCGGTCGGTCGGTCGGTCGGTCGGGCGGTCTGTTGCATTTTCCTTGTCCGGAGCATAACTTGAAAACTACTAGTTGGAATTCAATACAACTTCATACAATGGTCAAGCACATTGAGAGGAAGTGCAGTGCACAAGAACTATAACTCCATCTTGACTCATTACAGAGTTATTGCCCTTTGTTACTTTTCCTTGTCCGGAGCATAACTTGAAAACTACTAGTTGGAATTCAATACAACTTCATACAACGGTCAAGCACATTGAGAGGAAGTGCAGTGCACAAGAACTATAACTCCGTCTTGACTAATTACAGAGTTATTGCCCTTTGTTACTTTTCCTTGTCCGGAGCATAACTTGAAAACTACTAGTTGGAATTCAATACAACTTCATACAATGATCAAGCACACTCAGAGGAAGTGCAGTGTACAAGAACTATAACTCTATCTTGAGTATTTACTGAGTTATTGCCCTTTGTTAGTTTTCCTTGTCCGGAGCATAACTTGAAAACTACTGGTTGGAATTCAATACAACTTCATACAATGGTCAAGCACATTGAGAGGAAGTGCAGTGCACAATAACTATAACTCCATCTTGACTAATTACAGAGTGATTACCCTTTGTTACTTTTCCTTGTCCGGAGCATAACTTGAAAACTACTAGTTGGAATTCAATACAACTTCATACAATGATCAAGCACACTCAGAGGAAGTGCAGTGTGCAAGAACTATAACTCTATCTTGAGTATTTACCGAGTTATTGCCCTTTGTTACTTTTCCTTGTCCAAAGCATAACTTGAAAACTACTAGTTGGAATTCAGTACAACCTCATACAATGGTCAAGTACATTTAGAGGAAGTGCAGTGCACAGGAACCATAACCCCATCTTGACTCATTACAGAGTTATTACCCTTTGTTACTTTTCCTTGTCCGGAGCATAACTTGAAAACTTCTGGTTGGAATTCAATATAACTTCATACAATGGTCAAGCACAGTGAGAGGGAGTGCAGTGCACAGTAACCATAACTCCATCTTGACTAATTACAGGGTTATTGCCCTTTGTTACTTTTCCCTGTCTGGAGCATTTTTCGAAAACTACAAGTTGGAATTCAATTCAACTTCATACAATGGTCAAGCACAATGAGAGGAACTGCTAAGAACAATATCTCTTTTTAGTTTGTTTGCAAGGTATTATGTTACTACGAACTTCTTCAGTTTATAAAGCAATCCTTTTGGGGGTATTAATCACATTTAGTGATAGCTCTAGTTTCTGTATGATTTGACCAAAACGGACATTGCTTGTTCTTTTCTGTATGATTTGACCAAAACTGACATTACTTGTTCTTTTCTGTACGATTTGACCAAAACTGACATTACTTGTTCTTTGTTTTCAGTGTAAAGAAAGGAGAGGACTACTATGATTACATGTTCAAGTCAATAAATGGGTAAGACAATGTCTGTAGAGTAAATGGTCATGACAAACAGCTTGTTTTACCAAAGGTATGGGTGGATAGGGCTTGGCAAAAACATGAAATGTCAGTGTTTTACTATTGAGACCTGAATTTTTAGCTCGACTTTTCTATGAAAAGGGGAGCTATCCTACTCGCCCCGGCGTCGGCGTTGGCGTCACACCTTGGTTAAGTTTTTCGTACCACCCCACTTTATTTCAAAAGTATTAGAGGTATGGCTTTGAAACTTACCATACTTGTTTACCATCATAACCTCCATCTACAGACAAGTGAAAATAACTCTGTCAAGGTTTTTGACAGAATTATGGCCCTTTTTTTACTAGTGTATTGAGCTGGGTTAAGTTTTTCGTACCACCTCACTTTATTTCAAAACCATTGGAGGTATTGCTTTGAAACTAACCATACTACATACTTGTTTACCATCACAACCTTCATCAACAGACAAGAGGACATAACTCTGTCAAGGTTTTTGACAGAATTATGCCCCTTTTTGACTTAGAAAATACATTAAATATGGGTAAAATCCACTTATTGCCTTAACCCTTTGAGATATTGCTTTGAAACTTTGAATGCTTGTTTACATAATAACCCCCATCTGTAGGCAAGAGAAGGTAACTCTGTCAGGGATTTGTTTTAAAAATTTAGGCCCTTTATCGACTTAGAATCTTGGTTAAGTTTTTCGTACATGTCCACTTTTTGACTAAACTGTTTGAGATATTAATTTGAAAGTTGGAATACTTGTTTACCATCATGATTCCCAAACATGGGCAGGAGAAGGTAATTCTGTCAAGGATTTTATTTGAATTATGGCCCTTTTTGACTTAGAAACTCAGTTAAAATTTTCATTCTTGTCCACTTGTTAACTTAACCATTTGAGATATTACTTGTTAACTTAACCATTTGAGATATCACTTTGAAAGTTGGAGTACTTATGTACCATCGTAAGACCTATCTGTAAGCAAAAGAAGATAACTCTGTGAAAATTTTTCTTGATTTGTACTTAGAAATTCCTAGTTAAAGTCTTGTGTGCCCTTAACTGTCAAAGTTTTGTTTTATTGGCAAGCACTAAAAAAGTCGAGCACGCTGTCCTACTGACAGCTCTTGTTATTCATCTCCTTACAGTTATGCCAGTTTATAAATCTGTACAACATGTGTGCAATGAAAGGTAGGAAAACGATACTTGATTAATTAAGTCAGATTTCAGACTGCTTGCACAATATATATTTGTTCTAGGTAAAAATTGCATTTATTGCATTTGTATTGTGAATACATTAATTTTTTATAAACAAAGAAAGATGTTTATCACTTTAATGATTAAGGTTACTGTTTCCTGGTGGAGGTGTCAACATACTTACATCTGAATATGCCAGAGCTGCAAGAATAATGTATACTATGGCTCTAAAGGTAGGTAAACCACAGTCATTGTCGGGGGGGAGGTAAATGTATCTGCATTGCTGAATAACATGCTTTTTGGTGGAAATAAGTGACAAACAGTAAAAATAAGTGACAAATCTAGGGATGGGCATTGGGCATTGTAACTAAACTCATACTGCAAGGGTACTTATTGTTAAAATGCAAGGTAAAGCTGTAGCACAATTGTGAAGATTATGAAGAACCCTAATCAAGGCTCACTCTGTCACTTGCCAGTTATAATAGTTGCCATTTGCAATAAAATCACACATTCAGCAACAATTTTTCTGTTTGGTGACAAAATTATTCAAAATAACACTTGTGAGCATTTACTCCAGATGATTTTTTGACAATTCTGTGCTAAGCTGGCACAACTTATAAATACGCCAGAGGAATCCGTGGTAATTATGTTAGTAAGAACAAAATGCATTGTAGTATAGGCATTATATTATCAACAATTTGAACTTAAGTCAACAGTTGTTATGATTTAGGTTGTTCATCATTTAGGTTCTAACGTGCTAAAATTGTACCAGTACTCTTGCATTACAAGAAGTTTTTAAACTTATGCTTTTCATTTTTCATTGTCCGGAGAAAATGGGTTTTTGGTATGCTCTATCCTAATTAGGTTTGGGAATGCTCTGTCCTAATTTAGGTTAGGATATGCTCTAAAAGCTGATTTATTTTAGGGTATGCTCTATCCTAATTTAAGTTAAAAGTACGCTCTTTCCCAGAATAACCTATTTTCACACAAACCAAATTTATTAAATCAATTTACCCATAAAATTAATCAATTTTATAGTATTTTAAGTACCCATGAAAGAAGAGTGAATTAGCTCATAGTACACAGTGATCATGTCATAGTTTTCTCATTTCAGGCCAGCAAGGTTGGAGACTATTTCCCTATATGGGGTACATGTCTAGGGTTTGAGCTGTTGACAGCCCTTGCCACTGGGGCAGATGTCCTTGATGACTTTGATGCTGAAGACATGGCTATCCCACTAAACTTTTCAGATGGTAAGACAATTTATATACAAAGCTGATTTCATAAAATATGTTCAAGACTAATTAGGCCAAAAAGCTTCTTTTGGCCAGGAACCAGTAAATATTGTTTGGCTCAGAAATACTGAAATAAGAAAAGACACCAGGTAACAAAGTGGTGCAAAAGTTGGTAATAGTTAATATAAGAGGTATTTTGGAGTTTTTATCAGATCTACTAGACAATGTCCAGAGGAGCTTATGCCATGATGGTTTGTCTGTCGTCCGTCCGTAACTTTTCTTGATAGCACTCTACAGGTCACGATTTTCTTTTGACTTTCATGAAACTTGCTTAGAAGGTTGCCTGCAACCTGTAGACAATTTTTGGGGTCAATGGGTCAAAGGAAGAATCTTTGGTCTTACTGAGAAGATGATGATGTTTTTCAGGGTCAAAGGTCAAGGTCACATTCCTCCATTAGCTTTTCCTTGATAACACTCTACTGGTCACAGTTTTCTTCTGACTTTCATTTAACTTGCTCAGAAGGTTCTGCAACCTGTAGATGATCCCTGTGGTTTTTTGGGTCAAAGGTCAAGGTTACAGTGACTTCCGTTAGATTTTCCTGGATAATACTCTATAGGTCACAGTTTTCATTCAACTTTCATCAAACTTGCTCAGAATGTTCCCTGTAACATGGAGATGATCCTATCGATTTTTGGTTAGTAGGTCAAAGGTCAAGGTCACAGTGACCCGAATTTTGAAAATATTTTCCGCTGAGACCTATTTGACTCACAGTGTTCAAACTACATAGGATGATTGGTCTTACTAAGTAGATGATCCCTATCATGTTTGGGGTCAGTGGGTCAAAGGTCAAGGTCGCAGTGACCAGAACTTTGAAAATCTTTTCCACTCAGTATCTTGAGATCTACATCACCCACAGTCTTCATACGTCATAGGATGATTGGTCTTACTGAGTTGATGATCCATACTGTTTTTGGGGTCAGTGGGTCCAGGTCACAGTGAACTCTGTTAGCTTTTCTTTTGTAACATTGCAAAAGATTTTCACAAAACTTACTCAGAACAATCCAGTCAGACAGACCAATAGAGCGATACTGGCCCTTTTGGGCCTCTTGTTTGAAAAAAAGAGGACTATTGTCACTTGATTGTCGTCAGCATTGGTTTTGCGTTTAGGTCACATACATGGAAACTATCAAAGCTATCACTTTGAAACTTAGAATACTTGTGCATCTCATACCCTTCTTCACATTGTATGCTAAAGATGCTGAGTGTGACCTGTTTTTTGGGGTAAAAAAACATGAATTTTGATGGATTTTGGTCGATTTTGAGAATAGGACATAGCTTCCTCATTTTTTGTTAGATTGATTTCAGTTCAAATTTGTCATAAAAAACTAATGGATAATTTACTTCAACATGTCAAATGGGTTTTGAGGGGGGGATAATTTAGTATATTTGGACTTTGTCATTTTTAGCTTGTCTGATTTTTCAAATTTTGGGTTTAGGTCACTTACATGCAAACTATCTAAGCTATCACTTTGAAACTTGGAATACCTGTTCACTATCAAAAGTACAATAGAATGAAGGAAGAGTTTTACAAGTTACATTGCCTTGTCATGTATTTTGTCTGGATTATTGCCCCTTCTTAATTTACAAAGTTTCACACTCACAATATTTTTGTTACAATGAACATAATGCAACCTTAGTGTATAGGAAATATTTATGAATATCTGTAATTGAGTTGTGTTTTTGGGCTCCTGGGGTCAAGGTCACTGTCAGTAAAAATAGGAAAACGGTAATATATTCAATGTCTTTAGTTACAGTTGACATAATGTAACCAGCTTTTGTTTGTTGTTAGTATTTAAGAAGATCTTTAATGGGGTTGTGTTTTGGGGATCCTGGGGTCAAGGTCACTGTAACTAAAAATAGAAAAAATGGTAATATTTAAATATCCTTAGTTACAACTGACATAATGTAACTAAATTATTAAGTGTGTAATACATATAGATAGAGACTTTTATTGGAATTGTGTTTGGGGTTCATTGGGTCGAGGTCCAGGATTTTTTCTAAAAATAGAAAAATAGGGAAAATACCATTTCTTTAGTTGCAGTTGAATAATTGTGACCAAACTTTGTATAGTTTTATGTATCCAGCACCATTGACATTCTACTTCATGCAAGATGGGTCATAAAAATGCCATCATTTCTTAATATAGAGCATGGACCAATGAGATGTTATTTGTTGATCATATAAGATACTCACCAGAACAAGGCAACAGCCAGAGTAAATGTTGATCTGTGATCCCATCATACCTAATAATTCATGAGTCTGAAATTTTTGTTATAGATGTAGTGCTCATATAGTTTTTGGATATTTCATTGATACAATACCAAAAATTGCATGGGACATCATCTGTGATCAAACTTGGATATCTATGACGTCTCTAGCATTTTGAATCCAGCACTACTACTATAATGTTCTACTTAATGCAAAACTTTTAGATGGGAAAAAGTAAGATCAAGACCTTTATACTTTTTCTAAAATTATAAATTATATTATATTGGGGCAAAGCCCTTTACAGCTCGAGCGGCCTGCATGCACTGAAAAAAGGGTACATATCCATATGTACACTGCAAAAACTTGTATTACTAATACTATTTAAAATTTGCAGCCTCAGGTCTGGTTATGTCAGTTCATGATCAGTCTTTAAGTTTAGACTTATTAATTTTGTAGAATATATCATGCACTTGTTTTTCAGGTTTCCGGAACAGTAGACTCTTCGGAAATCTGCCAGATGATGTGTATTCCTTCCTGTCAAAAGAAGATGTAACAGAAAATTTCCACAAAAATGGAATTACACCCACCACATTCAAGCTTATATCGGATTTAACTTCAATGTTTAAAGTGTTATCAACAAATGTTGACAGAAACGGCAAGGAGTTTGTGTCAACAATGGAAGGTTGGTATGAGTTATTTATCATTTCACTTTTTGTAATTTTAAAAAGTACTTCTTCTTGAAAATGCTGTACTGGAAAAAATGCAAGGATGCAGGATTTAAAATTTGTTGCCTGAGCCTTTAAAGTTTTTTATATCTTATCTTAAATTCTTCAAATTAACAAAACTGAAAAATGTACAACAATGTACATTTTACCAAGCCAATACCCACTCCCAGCTTGTCATAAATCAATTTTATGCAGAATTGTCAATAGAGAAGTCTTTAGATAGAAGTGCCACAACAGCAATTCAATCATTTAAAGTATGTCATGTAGGACATTGACCTGTATATTAGTACCCAAATTATAGATAAAAAAAGGTAAAAACATAAATTTTTACTCTGTTTTGATTTCAACTTATATAAGCATAGAAAGATTTGAGAGTGATGTAATTATGGTCATAGATGGTATATCTTGCTGTATGACCGGAACTAGGATCAACTGTTTCAAATTACCCAGATATATTTTTACATTATTAAAAACATCAATACATGTTTTATGTTTTAGGTCAGATATTACTTGATCTTTTAAAACATCAGCTGCACAAAATCACAACTCTAGGCAAAATTTGATCCAAATTATGGCCCTTGATTTTGCATGCAAGCCACTATCAGCTTCATATCTCAGTAATGTAAGATTAGATAGATTTGAAACTTCAGTGAAGCCTTCATGGTTATCAAACAATACTAGTCTAAGAGCTCTTTTGATACAAAATTATTTAGGATTTATGAATTTTGTTAAAGTTTTCTTGCATATGCTTATGTTATGCTATGCTCATATCTTAGAAATCACATATTTGATTTACTACTATGTGCAAGGAAGTGTTGACAGGTATCAGACTTGATAATAAGAAATGACCATAGAGTTATACGACTTTAAATTTACCAATTTTAAGCCTTTTGGATTGAAATGTTTTAAATGCACTATCAAAGTGTTTTGAATAGTGACTGTCGAGCATACCATTATCTGACGGCTCTTGTTTAGCATAATGTTCCCTGTATGACATTCTTGTCTTCAGTTCAAATTGTTAGATGTAAATCATCAGTAATGATCCGTGCTTTCAGGGATAGACTACCCTATCTATGGTACACAATGGCATCCTGAAAAACCCAACTATACATGGAACACCAAGGACCACATCAATCATGGACCACATGCAATAAGAGTAGCACAGTACATGGCAAATTTCTTTGTAGCTGAAGGTATGTTTTTCTCTATAAATGATGCTGTAAGATTTGAAGAACATAATTATAATTAAGTACAATGTAAGGCTAATTTGTTTCTATTTGCTGTCAGTTTATTGTTTTTAGCTCATCTGAGCACTTTGTGTTTAAGGTGTGCAATTGTGATCTTGTGATCTCCGTCTGTGAACAATTTCTTCAAACAACAATCCCTCAAAAACCACTTCATGGAATTTCACAAAACTTAGCCAGAAACATCCTGGCATTAAGGTGTTTAAATGGTTCTGGTTGACTGAACAACAAGGCCTCCACAGTCAAAAATAGAAAAATCTTCTTTTCCAAAGTTGCAAGGCCCAGAGCTTTGATATTTGGTATACGGCATCAGCTAGTGGTCCTCTACCAAGGTTTTTTTTTCAAATCATGCCCCATGGGTCATGTAAGGAAATATATATAAGGAAATCTTAAAAACTCTTCTTGTCTGAAACTGCAGGTCGTAGAGCTTACAGTAGATATTTGGTGTGTATTATTGTCTAGTGCATCTCTACCAAATTTGTTCAAATTATGCCTCTGGGTCTAAATTGGCCCCGCCCAAGAGGTTACATAAAATTATACGTATTGGAAACTTTAAAATCTTCTTGTCCAAAACCTTAGATATTTTGCATATAGCATTGTCTTGTGGTCTTCTACATTTTTGATATCATGCCCTTAGGGTCAAAATTTACTTGGAAGGGGAGGGGGTCACTTATATAAGAAAAACTTTAAAAAGCTACTTCTCCAAAACAACAAGGCCTAGAGCTTAGATATTTAGTATGTAGCATTGTCTAGTGGACCTCTACAAAGATTGTTCAGATCTTGCCCCCAGGGTCAAAATTGACCACACCTAGTGGGTCACTTGTTTTACATAGAAAAATCTTCTTCGAAACCACAAGGCCTAGAGCTTAGATATTAAGTACGTAGCATTGTTTAGTGGACCTCTAATAAAGCCCTCTATCAAGTTTGTTTAAATGATACCCCCTGACCAAGCTTTAGGGATTGCTTGTCAGTATATAGTTATAGGACAAACGTTTAAAAATCTTCTTGTTGCAACTTTAACATGAAGGGGAAATGGTACTAAGGTGAGTGAAATAGTATGGTATATTAGGGTTTTATCGTTGGTACCGGTTTCCCATATGACCAACGCCCCCAGAAGAGTTTAGTTATTTTAGGTTTCGGGGAATAGTGCAAGATACAGAAAGCGTCCCAATTTCAGAGACACCCCTGGTTCTTTATCATGCCAGGTTTTCACCAATAAATGGGACCTCGGTTTTAAGTCTCATCTGAAAGACTGTTAGTAATTTTAGTTGGTCAGCCCTGGGAATCGAACCCACAACCCCGAGATTACAAATCACGTGCTCTACCTATTGAGCTAACCGGGCTGACTGTAAAGTAAAGCTGACAGTGAAATAGGTCTACCATGACCCTCTTGTTTAACTAACTTTCACCTGAAAAATTTTAGGAAACATTTTTTTGTAAGTTTATCTGAGGTCACCAAAGTTTTCAGCTCAAGATGCCCGTTTTGATTACTTTTGTCAAACAGTTGCACTGCCTTCACTACGAATACAGTTATTGGATAGTTGGTCACAATGATTTTGGTTTCTTTTAATAAAGTTGTGTAAATTGTGTTGTTTGGTATGTTAACGCCATAATCATGTTGAAGCTGCAATGTATGTCATATATGTTTTGTTACGATAAGTACAAAGTATAAATGTTGTATAAAATACCTTACATTATGACATGTTACTGTTTTAAATTGCAGCCCGGAAGAGCAGTCACAAGTTCAGTTCAGAGAATGAAGAAATTAACGCCTTGATTGAAAATTACCAGCCAGTATTTCACAGAGATGAGACGTTTGAGGACCGCTACTATTTCAACTATACATCGTCTTATCTGTAACTGTGCAACAAAAACATTCTCAAAGCTTCTCTTGTGATACTATGCTATAGTGATATTATTTTTATCCAGATATAAATATTGAACATTTCTGATCTGAATAATTTGATGTATATGTGTTTACACTTTCAATTTCATTTTCTGGTTTAGTTTTTTAGCTCACCTGACCAGAGCACTAATTGCTCAATGGTGAGCTCAATGTGATGACCGAAAGTCCATCGTCAACAATTGCTTCAAATGACATCTCCTTAACCACCAGGCCAATTTCAACCTAACTTCACAAGACTGTATATTCGATGATCCTCTAACAAAATTGCTCAAATGGTTCTGTTCCGCTGCACCATACCAGTAATAGCCAACAGAGCTAAAAACAGAAAAACCTTCAAACAACATCTTCTTAACTACAGCGCCAATTTCAACCAGACTTCACAGGATTGTTCCTTGGATGGTCCTCTACCAAAATTGTTCAAACGGTTCCACTCTGCTGCATAAAATGGTCACCAGAGCTAAAAATAGAAAAAACCTTTAAATAGTATCTCCTAGCACTACGCCAATTTAAGCAAAACTTCGCAAGATCGTTCTTTGGATGGTCATCCACCAAAATTGCTTGATGGTTATGTTCCACCGCACAAAAGGGCCATCGGGGATAAAAATGAAAAACCTTAATAGATGACATCTCATTAACCATTATGCTCCTCTACCAAAATTGCTCTAAGGGTTTCTCATCACTGTACAAAATGGCTGCCATGAGAGCTAAAAATAGAAAAACCTTTAAACAAGATCTCCTAAATCACTGGGCCAATTTCGACCAAATTTCACAGGATTGTCGAATGGATAGTCTTCTACAAAAAAATTGCTCACAGAGCTGTGCTCCAATGCACCATTATTATCTTCGTTATCAGATACTGTGCATATGTCATCCTGGTATTGAAGATGTTCTGTTTCACTCAGTTGAGCGATATTGGGCCATCATGCCCTCTTGTTGTTTTACTCATAATTGTTTCAGACTGAAATAGTAGGAAGAATATATTAGTTGAACTTTAAGCAGTTGTCATTCAACATAGAAAGCTAAGTTTTAGCCTTACACTGCACAAAGTCAGAGCAACCAAAACAATTGGATTTCTTTGGACTTACCTTCACTATAACTATCATACTTCCACTTCAGAGGCTTTTCATAGTAACAGGGATTAAGCCAGGCCAAATGGCCACAGTCATGATACTTACCTAGAACTGACTCTTTTGGAAGTCTGTCGCACCAGTGTAAAGTATACCACTTAAAAGGAACCAGACAAGGCCAGTCTAAATTTATTTGAAAATACAATGGTGGGACCAGCAAAAACTTGATTTTGTAGTTATAAATTACAAGATCTGCTGTATTTCATGCTTTACATTAGATTACTATAGTACCCCCCCCCCCCCCCCCACAAAAAAAATATAAATTTTTTTTTTTTTTTTTTTTTTTTTTTTTTTTTTTTTTAAAAAAAAAAAAAAAAAAAATTTTTTTTTTTTTTTTTTTTTTTTTTTTTTTTCAAAAAAATTTTTAAAAAAAATTTTTAAAAAATATTTTTTTTAAAAAAAATTTTTCCAAGGGGAAATTTTTTTTTTTTAAATATTTAAATTATAAAGGGAGATGTTAGTTCTGGTATTAACATATAATCAGAGTCATCAGTTAGTGTATGCAGAATAATGTAAAATGCCCATTCTAATCATCGTCGGACACCCACGGTTGTCGACTCCACTACGCTGTATACATCATGGAGCGTTCGAAGTCAACAGCCGTGGGTGTCCCACAATGATTGTAATGGAATAGCCAGTGTTTGGATGTGTTATGTACAATCTTGGATAAATGCTGCTTTAATTATTATGTAAAACCTCTCTGCTACATCTTTGTTTTATGGAGTGCAATACATGTATATTATACATGTGCATGTATTTGTGATATGTAATTATTTTCCTGTTGCACATATGGAGGATGACAAGGGGATATTGCTTGTCTATAGAAAATCAAAAGAAGTTAAAAGAAATATTAGACAAAGATACTAATTTTGAAAATCAGAATTATATTCTTAGTAATTTACAAGTTTTAAATAAGGGATACAAATTTGTACTTACCTACTACACACTATTTTTAAATTTTGTATAGCACAAAATATTACATAAATGCATGTATATTTTATACTTCATAATTATATACTTCATACATTTTTCATAACTTTTGTGCATTTAATTTCATTAAGCCTCTCCAACAACATGCCAATTTAAACATACTTTTTTTAGGATATGCAGTTTAGGCTAGTTTTATTCAGGGACAATTGCATACTGCTGGTAGGTCTGTGCTTGAATAATGTTGTTGACACAAGTTTGTTACTGCACACAAGTCTTTTACTGTTGCATTTAAAGGGGCACTCCCTACATCTAGCAGATTATATTCTCGAAACATAGATGATGTGTTCAATGAATGTAAAATGAGAAATAAATACAATTTCCAAGAACCTATGGCGAAAAATGCATAATTTTACCACAATTAATCAATTAAAAGGCTTTCTGTGATAAATCAAATCCACCCAATCTAATGTACAACAACAACTCTACGTAGATTATTGAATGGTTTATGGTACTGCAGTATATTTTAAACCGCTGATTTTACTGATAATGACTGGGAATACATAGCTGAAACTTTTAGGTTAAGTTATATTACTTCCAAAGATTCTATTATTTATGTTTTGGAGTTTATTTAGTTTGGCTTTAGTTATAGGGTATGTCCCCTTAATGTACATATTGTTTGATGTTATGACATAATAAATAAATTTATTCTTGTATATTGAGAAATTGTGTTTCTTTTTGAATTTCAGAAATTTGGTCACATGTTGTGGACAGCTAGATCACAATGGTCAATTGATTTAAAGCAGATTGTGTAAATATTTTAAAACCTGTCTATTTATATAAAGTTATCTAGTTACTTTCTCTAGTTATATTACCTTTGAAAATGGTCACATTGGTTTATAGTTTAGAATGATGCTCACATGCTTTTAAAACATAAAAGAAACTAGAACTGTCACAAGAGTGACGAATTATACCCCCACAATACAGCTTTGTCACAGAAGTATGGCAACCATAAGAAAGGAATGGCCACAAGGACATACATTTCAGTTATTATACAATAAGTTGTGTAAATGTATTGTTTTAATAGCACACAAAATATGCAAGGTTGGAAAGTATGGATTATTATTAAATTTAATAGGTTTATTTCAAACATGTTAATATCACTAACCTCCCTATCAAATTTCATGATCCTAGCCCCAAGTGTTCTTAAGTTATCATCCGGAAACCGTTCAACTGTTCCGAGTCATGTGACCTTGACCTACAGACCAAGTTAAACCTGACCTGTATTTCATGATGTTACACCTGTGTACCAAAAATTATTTAAATAGGTCAAGCCTTTCATGAGTTATCATCCGGAAACAGTTTTACTGTTCAGGGTGACCTTGACCTTTGGCCTACTGACCCCAAAGTCGAACTTGACCTGTATTTCATGATGTTACAGCTGTGTACCAAAAATAATATATATCGGTCAAGTCGTTAATGAGTTATCATCCGAAACTGTTTTACTGTTCCGAGTCACTGTGACCTTGACCTACAGACCTCAAAGTCATACTTGACCTGTATTTCATGATGTAACACCTGTGTACCAAAAATTATTTAAATCGGTCAAGTCTTTCATGAGTTATCATCCAGAAACCATTTTACTGTTCAGGGTCACTGTGACCATGACCTTTGACCTACTGACCCCAAAGTCGAACTTGACTTGTATTTTCTGATGATGCACCTGTGTACCAAAAATTATTTAAATAGGTCAAGTCATTCATGAGTCACCATCCGGAAACCGTTTTACTGTTCAAGGTCACTGTGACCTTGACCTTTGGCCTACTGACCCCAAAGTCAAACTTGACCTGTATTTCATGATGTTACAGCTGTGTACCAAAAATTATTTAAATTGGTCCAGTCGTTCATGAGTTATCATCCGGAAACTGTTTTACTGTTCAGGGTCACTGTGACCTTGACCTTTGACCTACTGACCCCAAAGTCGAACCTGACCTGTATTTTTTTATGTTGCACCTGTGTACCAAATATTATTTAAATCGGTCAAGTCGTTCATGAGTTATCATCCGGAAACCATAAAACCAACAGACCAACCGACCAACCAACCAACCGACCGACCAACCAACAAGCTCACTCCTATATACCCCCCCCAAACTTCGTTTTGTGGGGGTATAATAAGTTTTACCAAGTTATTTCTGTTATTGAGAAATACGAATTAAGATACACATAATTGAAAGGGAGGATTTTGTATTTTTGACTAGGATAGTCAAAAAAGATTTTAACATATTTCCTCTATATTCAATGTGAATAAAACTATTATACAGATCTTTATTTTTGGGTTGTAACTATGGCAATATTTATCATTCTAGGAGTATAAATCACTGGTTGTTTTATTTAAAATTTTGATGGTCACTTTGAACCAGGGGTAACAGCTAGTGAAAAAGAGGAAAATTGGCCGGGGATCAAAGGGGCGGCCTAGGCCCTTTGCGGGTGCAGGGCAGAGCCCGTTGGGGGGGGGGGGGGGGGGGGGGGGGAAGCTCCTGATTTTCTAGCATTTCAGATCACTTAAGGCAAAATCCAAAAGAGCATTTTGGTCATGTACTGACCTATGTTTTTAACAATTCTAATCATTTCATTTAAACATAGAGTAAAAAAATCAAATAAAACAAGTATGTTTAGAGAATGATGTTAATTCAGTTTAGGGTTTGAGAACTTGAAAATAGGAATTTAACAGAACATTTTGAGATATAAAAAAAAAACTTACATAGAACCTACTGGTGTCAGTGAAATAATTTTTAAAAGTGAACTCTGTCATCCAGTCAATCAGACCCCCATTCAAAATTAAATTTTTGCTTTTCAGGGAAGCATTTTACACCTTCTTAAATCAGATAGCTGCACATCCCCTCCCTAGATCAATCAGTCTAAAAGTACGTTGTTCCCCGTTTGTCATATATTTTCGCGACCTCTCAAATCCGTGATTTTCGTCGTTTTTCGCGTTTTTATCAGTTTTAATACAAAAAAATGTCCCAAAAGTATTTTCAAATAATGATTAACATAAACTATTACTGGAAGGTTATCTCTAAACCCCCTCCCTGCCGATATTCATGTAGAGTAAAAAATATATAGGTCTATAATAATTCGGAAGTTAAAATTTCAGGACGCCAAAAACGAATTCTCTAATTATCATAACCCTCTTATTCGTTGCTCTTCCTATTAATATAAACTCATGACGATTTACACAAACAGGCTGGTCGACTTTTGAATTTCAAATCAAGAAAAAATGTCCTAATTTCAGTTATGACATGCAATTATCGGAAAATCGTGTATACTTGAATTGTCTTTTGATCGCCGGCAATCTGTGAATATTGCCATTCACAGAGTCGTCGTGTCAGATTCGACCGCTCATTAATCCGTGTTTCAAACACCGTATTCGCCGAGGTCTATTAATTGTTTATCAATTAACACCTTTGATAACGACAGAGACGGCCACGTGCTGTTTGGTAGGTAGCCACAAATTAGCTCCGCCTACTTTCATATATTATCCAACAGACGACAATCGATTCTTGACTGACGGCGAAATTGACGAGACTTGTAACGACGCCCGCCTACTTTCGAAGTTACCAAATGACGACAAACGGTTTTTGATTGACACAGCGAAATTGCCGAGACATGTGACTGCCCCCCTTCCCACCAACCCAAAAATGTGCGGATTTATTTCGTTCTGAAAATCGATCTTTAGGACTCTGAATGCGGATTAACGCGGAACTCTGACACCCCTGTAATAAAACACGTTGATAATTAGTACGCAATTGTTAACTGGAAACGTCGTATTATCATCTGTTGTTGAGTCATCGTACTGATAGAAAAAATGCGGTTTTAAAATAATTTGACCAACTGTTCATTTATCAAATCCCAAAATTTTAGAAGGGATTCATTAGGGTCAAAATAGTGGAATTTATTTTCGATTCGGCCCGAAAATCGGATAAAAAGGTGCCCTGTAATTCTACATAAATCTAACGATCTAAGTCTTATTATAATTAAACAATGAAATCTTTGATTTATTCGAGAAGTTTGTTTTGGTTTCGGGCTTAAATTATTATTAAGTATTGAGCTATTGTTCTTCGACCCGACTGCGAAAAACGGCCGAGAATTTAACAAAGAAAACTATTATGCATTCATTTAAAAAATTTGTTTTGTTTATACCAAGGCAATTCCCGTCGCGAACGTCGGCGATAATTATTATAATTAATGTTGTCCCAATATCCAGGATTATTCATTGTTCTTCGCCACATTCGTGCAAAACTGCGGAAAATTAAGACAATAAAATCAATGCACGCTTTTCTCATCATATATTGATAAATCATCGGCAATTACCACTGGTAACGAGGGCGGTACCGCGCCGTTGATTGGCGACTATTTTGACAGCTTTGTGTCTCTATAGGCAATAGGCATTTCCGGGCGTACAGTATGTGTCTGGGGTCTCAAATTTCGGCTAACGGAATTAACGAATCGCCGAGCCTACCCCCCCCCCCCCACGGAAATTTTCACGGCGGCCACAAAAAAAGCGGAAATCCGCGTTTCCGCGGAAGATTCTCACCCCTGTTGAATGGTAATATTACTTTAATGTTTACCTTAAAGTGTATGAAATATAGGACAGATGGAGTCAACTCATTGACATACTCAGTAAACATGATACAGGCCGCATATTTTCAAATTTTTCAAACAACTTGTTCAGAAAGTGTCAGAGCAATTCCAATGTTTTGTTATACAAGTCATAAAATAGGCCATTAGGTCATAAAGGAAACCCCTAATGAAAACTGTAGAATTTTCCTGACTTTACGAATTTTCCAGACTTCAACTCCTTTTAATTCAGAAATGCATTTTACGGCTTACTGGTATTTATGTTCAATACTTACTGCCAACTTCAAATACATCTACGTATAAGAATGAATCAATAACTAATCATATAAATCATATATTTAATAATCTATCCTTTTCCTCTTGAACACTTTCAGACGTGATGTCAAATTTTTCATAGTTGTCTGCTGGCCACATTTTGTATTTTTCCCAAGCTGTATGACTGATGTCACTATACATGTTTGCTTTAAAGTCTGGGTCACTGAACTGCTTGAGTAACTCTGCAGATCTTTCATCAATTAATGAGTTTAGAGTTAACTCCTCTTTAACAAAGTCAAAGTTGGAAAGATCCACAAAGTTTCCTGAGATGGCAAGAGAAGTTTCTAGATTTTCTACTCTGTGAGGGCAGCCTGCTGGCACAAACAACAGCTCACCTGAAATAACAACAAATAAGCTTTACTGCACAAAAGGACGAGAACTTCTGAAATAAGTCCAGTTATGCAATAGTCTCAAAACTGAAACTCAATTTGGTTAAAATGAATTGATTGGGCAAGGTCGATATGAAATTCCTTCATTATCCTAAAACTATGAGATATTGTGTTGATAATTTTACTGTACAAGTTGTTTCACGTTTTCTCTATCAAATGGAGCATTCATCAACAGTGTAGAAAAAAATAGAAATGTTTCATAACTTTTGAACAACCACATAGTTACCTGGTTGCAGAGTGCATTCTACAGGTTGAGCAAGTGATAGCAATGGATGCTGTTTTAAGTCTGGTCTTTGTAGATCAGCTTCAAATACAGATCTGTTGAGCATGGATGGCTAAACACTGGATACAACATCGCCACGTCATTCTTATCAAAGAATACCCACCTGTAACATATTGTTGTACATGTAATTGGTAAAGGTTAAGTACAACAGTTAATAATGGGTTCAAACATTTAGCTCTGGATACTACTGATAACCTTGAACATACCGTATAAAAGTTATTGTCTTAACAGCCATTTGTTAACTTGTCATAAAGTACCAGTAGTAGTTATCTACCTTTTTCTACCCTCAAACAAAGCCATCCAAAAGTTGGAACCAAAAGCCTTCTGGAGCTATAAACAAACTGGGCCAGCTGTCCTTGTACAGTGATCCTTGGGCTGTCCTCTGTAGAAAATCACCTGAAATGTAATTAAACTTTAGATTGTGATACAACTTCCTTTATCTCAAAATTTTAGATTTCTTTCACAGAGTGTAGGACTTTAAATTGACTGTGGTAAAGCAGTCCACAACACAAGTCATTTGCAATAGTAACTAAGGAGAGCAGTGGTGTAGAGGTTAAGGCGTCTGCTGCTCATCCCCAAGTTTGCCAGTTCCAGCCCCATTGGGGTTGTAACCGTACCTCCTCATAAAGACACCAGTACCGTTTTCCCAAGTGGAAGCCGACTTGAGAATGACCCGATAAGCTTCAAGCTTACTTCATGATAGAGCTATATATATTAGTATAAATAATTTTTAAAAAATTGTAACCAACATGGGTACATATTTCAAGTAACATTTTTAACACACAGTAGAACCTGCGTTAGTGGTTGCCTATACTAAACAAGCACCTGCCTCTAAAAGTCCATTGTTTGAAATGCAAGACACCAACTACTCAACATTATTAAGCTGCTGCCTTCTTTAGTAGACTCGTCTAGACAGTCACTTTGACTGAATGCATAACACAAGTTTAATTGTTTAACAGGTTTAAACACTACAAACCTGCAAAATATTTAGGTATTGTTAATTCTGATGCTAACTGTGGACAATGTATAGGTATATTCCAATCAAACAAGTATAACTGGTCCTGGTCAGGTGACTGGTTTCCATGGAGACTGGTTATAAAATCCTTGACCTTCATTGTTTTTGCATCTTCTAGTCGAGCCCACTGTACTGACTCTCTGATGCATTTCTTTAAGGTTGCTGAGCAGTCACCTACAAGTAAGCATGCTACATTAAAACCTGTGTCCAATACCACTGGTAAATAGAAGACCAGTGGGGAAATACAAAACACTACTCATACACAGAAATGAAGACCAAGATATTTCTAGAAAAACTCTTAAAATAACACTTTTATGACAGGATGAAAGAGTGAATAAATGGTAACTTATAATTACATGTAAATCATATACCTGTAGAGTCGGAAAAAGCGTTTTTGTCATTTGGGATGTTCATATCATATTTTTAGTACAGTAACTACGAAGCAGAATTTATATTGAATTCCTTATTGCATTCTTATCCATATAGTAGATGGATTGGCAATATTAAAGAGCTATAGAACTAGGCCAATACAGTATCACTGCATACAATCATGTTACTGTTTAAATGAGTCAATAAATTGTCATTGTAAGATGGCAGTAAGAAAAGATCTGTGATCATGATTTGTGTTCATGTATTTATAAAATCTTTGTGGTGCCAAAATATGTAACAACAATCAAAGTACCTGCAATGTCAGAAATATGTTGTAAGGTCCAAGGTACTGTGGTCATGTTGTTTACAACATCAGTTATAACAACAGGTGTACTTGTTAGAGCATATTTATAGAGGAAATCCTTGAAGGATAAATTGTGGACTGACATTCTCTCAACCTGCAAAAATACATAAAGATAGGGGAATATGTAATAGTTGCAGAAACGTTAAGAAAGTGGTCCATCTAAATGTTACATCCGCAATTGATTTCATTTGCAAGGCAATAATTCATAGTCAAGAATCAAGATCATCTGTTTGAAAGCTAAACTAATTTTTCAAAACATTTCTTTGAAACTGATAAAAATGCTTAACATGTGACCTGTTTAGGTTGCGGCAGGGACTGGACTGAGGCAGAGCCGTGATCTAGTCGAGATAAGGCCTCTTCCTGCTGCTGTCTGTAATGTATTGCCCTCGTTAGCCTTTTCAACCGCCATTCAAATTCCTTATCTGGAATGATTAGGTAAAACATCAAGAAAGATAAGTGAATTAATCGCCAGTGCACTAATACCTTCCCATGAACGACGGTTAGATACACTGTCACTGGCCTGTAAATAACTGAAATACTCATGAAATCCAAAGAAAAAATCAACTATCACAGGCTTGAGTATATTTTATCAAACAAATGGTTATAACTATAAGATCAAGCTATCAAAAGATACAACATTCATCATCGTCGATTAATTTCAAGTTTTCATTGCAAAAAGATGTCAAGAAAACCACAATCAGTAATTAAGTAAATCTGAAGTGTTTATTGTAAGATAACTGACACTACATTGAAGGATAATTATAACTGCGGGTTCGAGCCCCACCAGGGTCACGACTGTACTTCCTCATATGAAACCAGTACTGGTTCTTCCAAGAAGCCGACTCGAGAGTGACTTGATAAGCTGCAAGCTTTCTTCACAATCAAGCTAAAATAAATTAGTATAAACTAAACTTATGAGCTGGTCACAAAACAAAAGAAATATAAGTGCATGGTATCATGAATAAATGATAAACACAGATTGAACAGTGCCATGAATAAGTGATAAATGTACAGACACAGTGGTTTGCATGCATAGACATTTGCTACATACAAATGGGCAATAACTCTATAAAATGTAAAATATGGTTTGAAGCTGTCATTGCACCTTTACAAGCATAGATATTATTGGGTTACCAACTGTGGAGTTTCAATGCAGTACCACCATAGACACTTTCTAACTGAAAACTCGCTAAGTACAAAAGGGCAATAACTCTATAAAACATGTTAAAACCCAGTTACATAACTTGCTTTGCATGCATAGATATTATAGGGTATCAACTTTGTAACCGCTGCAGATACTCGAGATACTGAACACTTTTTAAGTACAAAAGGGCAGTAACTGTATAAACATGTATGACAAAGTTATATAACTTGTCATTGTGATAAATCTTATGTTAATGAACATGTTGAGTAGGTTTAAGCAGAGTAGCACAAGTAATATGTTACCGTGTGTAAGATGGGATGGGATATAACCCCCACTTTACTACATAGATTCTAAATATAATAATTCTAAAAATGTCATAAAATGAATTTAATTACATGGAAAAACAACTATATCAAAACTACAACCTTGAGGGTTTTTCTCGTTGGCTGACTCAAGATGCATTTTAGCCAGACTGAGATTGCCTAATTTCTCATAGTAAGACGACAATGTTGATGAGGCATTTGCACTCTTACATCCTTTGGATATCTTATCTCTCAGCCGTGATATTTCTGCCTTTAGAAACTGTAGACCTTCATCAGTTCTGAAGTATCAGTACATTGTATCACATATAATAACTGAAACCTTTGTTAAGAAGTGAATACAGCTCATGCAGTTCTACAGAGCACAGTAAGTGCATCTAGCAACTAGATAACTCAAAGTACTTTAAATACTCATGGAAGGAGATTGTTCTTAGCTAACAAAAACTTAGTAAGATTTGGGTGTTTTTAAGCATTTTATATTAGCCTGCTCATTAGAACATTTGAACATCTTAAATCATCATTTTATATTGAGTTCTAATCAATTATATAATATACAGGTTTTGTATTTTGTCAACAATTTTATGCAGCAAATATTTTTCACATATAAAAGTAGTCTAGCATAGTCAAGTAGATTATAAACAATTTTTACCTAAGTGAAGGGGAAGTAACTGCTGAGAGAGTAAGTAAATCTCCACGAAGCTATTATTTCCACTTACAATAGGTAGTACTATCATGTGAAAGTAGTGCATAGAATGAATTGTGCATTCAGTTTATTATAAATAATGAAATTGTGACTGAAAGATATTCATTTCAAATCATCAAACTGATGCACATTAATGTTTGATAAAAACAGGTATTGCATATACCTAAATCTCTTGCACTTTATTGATCTGTGCTTGTAAGATTTATCTGAATCTCATCAAACTATATGAATCTGCGTATGAATGATTGAGGGCAGTATTTAGGTAAATGCTACATGACTCTGAGTAATACCATAGGAAGGTAATTTTTGAAAATAATCACCTTCCAAAAATAGATTTGGTGAGGTAAATGTCAAACTGAAAACCATCCAACTTCTTTCCATTAAGGAATGTGAGTAAAGACAATTGTAAATGCCATTTTGTTTGAATCTTATAGTTAGTAAATAGATTGCTAATTGTTTCTCAGCATAATTTAATGGACAAAACTCTGAAACATCCTTAAATTTACCCTGTTATGAAGTTTATGATCGTATTTGGATTTTCACTTTTTGGTACATTCTCTGGACTGAATAATTGTTTGCCAATTTTTCTCCACCATTTAGCCAGGGCAACATCTGCAAGATCTTCCTCAGTCTCATCATATACAGGTTTCTCTGTTACCTGTAAGCATGGTAACAAATTATTTATTATATGTAACCATGGTAACAAATTACATATTATATCAAATTATATTCACAAGATCTACCGTAATTTCTGGACAATAGGTTTGCTTCACTTTATTGACATCACCCCTATATTTTATGATTTTAGAAAAAAAAAATGTATAGGCCACTCAAGTAAATTGGCCGCGGCCGATACGCCGAATATGGTGCACATCTCCAGGCATTTGAAACAAGTCACGCCTTTTAATCCCTCCCACATAATCTGATGATATACGGTATCATAATATGGTAGTCAATTGACCAATGCAGTCTAAATGGGATAGAAAGTATTCTACTAGGTAAACTGTTTTCAAACAGCATATAAAGTACCTGAAATTCCCACTCTGTGCACTAAAAATACCAATTTTAAAAATCAAAAGGTCAAATAGGCCACCTCGCCGCATAGGCTGCATCTACAAAAATTCATTTTTTTTTTATTTGTATAGGCAGTCCGCAAATTACGGTAACTCTGCCATTCATGACTTCATGTTTTAAGCTGATGTGTTCTTTGTTGTAAAATTAATGGTATATTATTGCTCTGAAACACTTGAAAATTGTTCTAAAATTTTAATCTTTCCTCATAAAAAAGTTTGATGTCAGCAGTAAAAAGTAAAGGTCGGCCAGGAGACCGGAAACACTATTTTTTGTTTGGCCTAAGAAGTAAAACAAAACACACTTAGTACTTTTTAAGTTGTACCTTCTTGGTTCTTCCAACATTTCTCAGAAAGAAACTGGAAACTGATGCTGGATTATGAATTTTATCTGTTGAAGATACAGGGGGGGGGGGGGGGGGGGGGGGGTGTGGTGGGGGTTTTAGTGGTTTTTTTACGGGGGAGGGATGTTGTAGGTAACAGGAAAATCAATGATAGTTCAAGGTTTCTTCATTTGTAAGGTTTAGTGGTATCTGAAGTTGTCTCGCTAAAATGTAATGTCCACTTCCTTGAGCAATTATCTAGCAAATTAAAAGCATACATTTTTATAGAAAATTTTGGTGAAAATGGAGTTTAGACATTATTCATAACCATTAAGATAACTTTGACATTTTCCAAAACAAAGCCAGTTTCAAAATAACAGTCATACATATCTACACTACATCTACGGGGATACTCCCAACAACAATTCTGATCTAACTGGGGGTGGGGGGTAATAAAACGCTAAATTACATGATATGCTGTGTAAGAGAGTAAAAGGGGGGGGGGGGGGGGGGGGGGGGGGGTAGTACCTATACAACTTGGTTAAAAAAAAAAAAAAAGAGGATGAAATTATTCCATATATGAGTCTGGGCCAGATGTGAAGCACTGAAGGGGTTTGCACTTTTTTTTTTTTTAAAAGGAAAGGGTTCCAGTTCTGATCGTGCGACGGAAAAAGGAGTTCATATGATACTGAGTTCTTGAAAATGGTAGTTTAGTAAGATTTCTAGAGACAGTCAGGTGGATATCTACAAGACGAGGTGTGTGATATTTATATAACATTATTAAGGATGCGGTTCTTCTCTTTCTAAGTCTGCCATTTAAGAGTTTTAAGTTGATGTTACGCTTCTTTGGTAAGAGTAATCATTCCAAACATTTCTGGCTCAGCCTTTCTCTCAAAGATAAGTTTTTCTGCTGGGTGCCACTAACTGATGCTGGATTATGAATTTTATCTGTTGAAGTTTGGGGTTTTTTTTGGTTGTACATTATACATTTATGAAGTCTTGTTACTAGTTGTTAAAGTAGACAAGTTTCCAACTAAAGTCACTGACAAGGTATTTAGCATTCTATTTTTATTTGATTGTTTTTTATGGAAAGATGTTTTCTTTTTAGATTCTTATGATTTCGCATTTATCATGGTAATTTTGTTTAATATTCTTTAATTGCTGGATCCATTCTGAGTTGATTGTGTCATCAGCTAAATAGCGTCCTACTTTTAACAGGCGGGCGTGATGTAACAAAGGAATGCCGGGCCCAAGACAGACCCTGGGTACTCTACAGAACTTAAAGAAAGAATGTGAGCCTTCAACTATCCACTGATTGCAGCAAATTTGAATCCAAGATAGTGTTCTAAGTTTCATGAGTTTATAGAGAAAAGCTATGTCACATTTTTTGAGAAATCAGTAAAATGAGATCTGTTTGTTTTGATGGAGATTGTCAAAAATTTTTTGTGGAAAGTTTAGACATTATTCTTATCTAAACCATTAAGATAAACTTTGATCAATTTTCCAAAACAAAAGCGGGGGGGGGGGGGGCCCCCCTTGGGTGGGGGGGGTTACAAGGCGAGGGGGGGGGGGGGTAGTTGGTGGGTTTTTTTTTTGGGGCCTTTTTGTATACAGTTTCAAAATAACAGTCATACATATTCATGATGTTAATTGCGGAAAAACTTGGCCAAGCACAAGAAAAGTAGTCATAAATTCTATTTAGTAGATGTACTGCCATTTATTCAATCAAAATTTAATGACTTTCCATCATTAATCAGAACTTGGACATCCATCATGTCAAAAAATGAAATATTATAATTTAACTGCATACAAGTGGTCCGACTACAACTACTGTGCCTGCCTTGATTAAAATCCATCAAATAGTTTGTAAAAAGTCATTAAGTTTCGCCCAAAATACACTGACATTGTGTGCATGTCGTTTTCAATGTTCACACGATACATGTAAACTTGGTGGTTACTGTATGGTATGGTTTATTACTTTTATTTACACAGAAAGTAACGCACAATTCAATAAGCGTCTAATTGACACAGATTTTAAAGCGGAATATCGTGCATATTATTTATTTCTTTACGTCCTTAGAAACTGAAAGATTACCATTTTATTTCAAGAAAACTCAAACTCTATATTATCAACAAATAACAGTTATAATTAACTCCCAATATCTATAACTTATAAACTAAATACTCACAAAGACTAAGATTTCTGAAGTGAGCTTTAGAGACGCTTTATTTCAGCGTATTTGGAATGCTTTTGTTTTTATTGAAACCGAAATGAAAGTAGGAAAACCCGGTGGAAAAATCTAACGCGTAGATAATTTGCGTAAAAATGGAGGACCCAAAACATGCAGCGTATAAAAATATGCTTATAAATGTCGCAGACGTGGTAGATCAGGATATTTCTGTGTTAGAATCAATGAAATTTAGATGTGATAGCATTATTAAAGGCCGCGAGAGAGATCAGATAAAATCAGCCATACATTTATGGACAGCTTTAGAGAAGAGAGATTACCTCAGTCCCTCAAATATCAGTTTCTTAAAAGACATCTTAAAAACATGCATGAGAGGACAGAAAGAAGCACTGAATATTTTAGAAAGTTATGAACGATTGAATGGAAATATATCAGGAGGTTTGACTGAGCAGCAGAGACCAAATCAGAATCATCCCAACAATCCACAGATTATATATTTACAAGGTGGACAAAACGGTTTGTAAGCACTATCAGTATTGCTTAGAAATCCTTAATGTGAAGATGACATATATTATAACATACATCTACATTTAGCTTGAGACGTGTCCAAGTCATATGATCGGCAGTCCGGTTAGTGCAGTGGTTAGCACACAGTCATACATTTATGCACTCTCTTCTCACCAATGCTATCCTGATTCGATCAATCTCCTGAGAAGTATGCGAGATGGTAGCTGTAAACCAGATTGGATTTGTGGGTTTTGTCTGGGTTTTCTGGTTTCCTCCTATAATAAGACCATCATAAGCCAATGTTCATCCGTATGGTTGGTTCAAAAGGTCAACATGAGCTTATTTTAGTTTATACTAATTCGTTTTAGTTCAGTTGTGAAGAAAGCTTGAACCTTAGCAAGTCCTCTTCCAGGAAAAACTAGTAGTGGTGTCATAAGAGGTGGTACGGTCGTGACCCCAGTGGGGCTCGAACCCGCAACCTCTGGGATGAGCAACAGACATGCTATTAAACCGCTTCACCAAGAGCTGTTATCTCAGATGCGTTTGGGTCCCAGCAATGCTTTTTACACCTGTCATCTTAGTATGTATTAAAACAGTAAGCTAGAGTTTTTGGATAAAATAATTCAGGATTTCAACTTTTAGCCATATGCATATAGGTCCTATTCTATTTACAGGTATACCCAGACAACATCAGGAACGTCAAATTATTGGTCCAGGTATGCCATAATTGTTGATAGAATTTTATTTCTCTTATTGTTCACATTAAGTTTGTACATATTTTATGATTGTTTGAAAATTTGGTTGGGTGAGACATTTCACTTATCATCTATTTTTAAAGAAAACATTCTACAAAAGACAAACAAAATCACAAAAAATGTGGTCAACTAGACAGATTTATTGTACTCTTTATGTAGTATCAAGTGTAAAATTATTCATTGAATTCAAATAGTAGCTATGTTTATAAAGTTCAAGTTTGTAACTTGACTCTGTGAACTAGTGAATTCTCTGAGCATCAAAATAGTTTCAGTATATTTACTTTAAGGTTTTTGACTTACTATTGCCAATAAAACTGACTATGTATTCCAATTGAAGGGTAAAAAGATTTAACTCTGTGTATGGTTCAGAAATGTGTTAACTTTAAGATGTATGAGCAGCATGTGTGTAGGAAAGAATGTGTTTTTATTTTGAGTAACAAATTGTATATGTATATGTATTTTAAACCAAAAAACACAGTGTAAAATGCGACTCTTAATAGTACTTCAGCATATATATAAAAAATGTCATGTGTTTTTTCTCCTGTAGATCTGACAAAAGAAATCGCATATTTGACAAAGTCCTTAGGTCGAAACTGGGCATTCTTTATGCGAGAGCTAGGCATTGAAGAGAGTGAAATAGAGATGGTTCAATCTGACTACAGATATACCAGGGAACAAATTCATCAGTGTTTACTGTTGTGGCAGGACATACAAGGACAACAAGCTACCAAAGAGAGACTTGTTCATGCCCTCAGAGCTGTAACAAGGAATGATTTGGCCAACTTTCTTGAGGAAGGTGTTTATTAGTGAATAAATGAAAAGCTCATCCCAGAAAGACATTCTGTTGTTATTGTTGACTGTTAAAAAAATTCATGTCATTCTGGGAACATCAGACTGACAATCAGTAAATTCTGTACATTGTGTTACACAGTTCAAAATTAATTAATGTACTTATGTGATTATAGAAGAGATGTAGGGTATGACATACTACAATTGACTGCATTCTGCCATCCGTGGTCGTCTCATTTGCTATACAAGTAGATGAATTTTCAGTGAACATGAGCAGGAGGAACGACATCTAATGTATGTGTAAATTAGTTTGGTGATAAACAAGTTTAAGCCATCGTGAATGCTGCCACTCTGTATACTATACACCCATTTGTGCTAAAATTTCATAAACTGGACTGTATGTATATTTCATAAATGCAAAGTCAAGTTGACAACCAAAGAATGTGGTAGAATTAATAAATGTTTGACTGGTTATTTGAAGACTTATGCTATGTCCTGAATACTGTCCAGCATTAGTATTCATTCAGTACAAGAGCACCGCCTACGGGTGCCTGACGCTCGTCTGATTTTATCCTTTTACGGTTTATTTATTACCATTTTTTTAAGTAACAGTGTCCTTGACCTTGACCCCGAAACACAATCCCACAAAAGGTTTTCATGATAATTACTAGACATAAGTTTGGTCACAATTATTCAACTGCAACTAAAGATATTGTGTTTTTCCCATTTTTTATTTTGAGAAAAAAATCCCGAGCTTCGACTCCATGAGCCCCAAACACAACCCCAATAAAAGTCTTGATTTATATATATTACACACTTAATAATTCAGTTACATTATGTCAATTGTAACTTAAGAAATTGAGCATATTATTGTTTTTTCTATTTTTAGTAACAGTGACCTTGACAATGACCCCAGGAGCCCCAACACACAACCCCATTAAAGATCTTCTTAAATACTTACTACAAACAAAAGTTGGTTACATTATGTCAACTGTAACTAAAGATATTGAATATATTACAGTTTTCCTATTTTTAGTAACAGTGACCCCAGCAGCCCCAAAACACAATCCAATTTAAAAAATATTCATAAATACTTCCTATACACTAAGTTTGGTTGCATTATGTTCACTTTTACAAAAATATTGTGTGTGTGAAACTTTCCAAGTTAAAAGGGGCAATAACCCAGTCAAAATACATGACAGGGTTATGTAACTTGTAAAACTCTTCCTTCATTCTATTGTACATTTGATAGTGAACAGGTATTCCAACTTTCAAAGTGATAGCTTTGATAGTTAGCATGTAACTGACCTAAACGCATGACTTAAAAAAATCAGACTAGCTTTTAATACAAAGTAGCCAAAAATATTAAAATATCCCCCCCAAATGTATAACTCAAAACCCCGTTTGATATGTTGAAGAACATTATCCATTTATTGTTTGTGAAAAATTTGAAATCAATCTAACAAAAAATGAAGAAGCTATGTCCAATTCTCAAAATCAACCAAAATCAATCAAAATTCATGTTTTTTACCCAAAAAAACAGGTCAGACTCAGCATCTTTAGCATACAATGTGAAGAAGGGTATTAGATGAACAGGCTTTCCAAGTTTCAAAGTGATAGCTTTGATAGTTTTCCATGTAAGTGACCTTAACGCAAAACTTAACCAACGCCCGACAATGACGACGACAATCAAGTGACGACAATCAAGTGACGACAATAGCTCGTCATTTTTTTCAAAAATCAGACAAGCTAAAAATGGTTGGGAAAATTAATGGATAGCAGTCGAAATTACTTTTGTTGTAAAATAACATGCCTAAATGTAGATCTGTTATTTTTTATTATGCTTCATGGATATGAATTGTGAAGGTAAACTTGAAGAATTATGTGAATTCATCATGTGATTATTTTAGGGGGTGGGGAGCCAACCATTTCAATTCCTTACAGGTGAGCAGTTTACCTAAACATCGATTTTGGATAGGACCAGTAGGAATCTCACATCCTCAGTAAGAAACTGCTAACTTTCTCATATAATTAGAGGTTAACACTGATTTCAAAGACAGTAATCAGTTATCAGTAACCTATCAGGCAGGGAGGCTTTGGTCTACTGAATCTCTGTACCTAGTTAACCCTGCTTCTGGTCACCGTGTCCACCCAGTCAGTCAGGCCGTGCTCATTTCAAGAATCAAAATATAAGAAACAACTGCAGCTTCTAAAGAACTTTTAATAGAAGTATCTAAAATAGTTTCACAGATCACTTTGTATTTCTTCATCCACCTATCACTTTACATCCAAAAACATGAGGGATCATTGGCATTTCCTTTAATTAATTGACATTGTTTGATTTTAGTATCCTCATTAATGTATTTGAGGCTTTCGAGCACCCAGATTCAGAAATGTACAAATAGATAAAACAGTCTTATAATTCATGTTAATTTCTTGCATATATCATAAAGTTATATACATGTACATGCAGTAACACTATTCCAAATGTGTGTAAGAGAAATTGTACTACCTTTCAAAAGGATTTTTTTTTGTTCTAGTACATTTTACTTCGTAAAGAAAATTATCCTCCGTTTTCCTTTCTAACATTTACAAGTACAATTATAGTTTTGCAGTATTTAATGAAAATGTGTCCCATATGTTCTTGGATGTACTACAAACTTGATGGCTGCAAATTCGCAAAATACCATCATTTTAGGGTAAAGATTACCTAGCTGGTACCAGTCAAATAAACTAACAGGTACTTCAACCTCCAAGATGTGCTGAAAATCATTAACAGTGGTAAAATATACTTTCATTAATATCTGATACAAGATGTAACTGCAGCAGTCAAAACATACACTGATGAACAACAAAACTAAAATATTTGTTTTAAACATTAAAATTTGCTTTCTTTGGTACAGTACATGTATTTCTGTTGAAAATCACTTCAATTAACAAAATATAATTTAGACATATTTCATGAACTATAACATGCATATTTAAACTAAAATTCATTGATTTGTTAAAAAATATATACATCTTTACAATTATAAACTTGTATAACAAAATGCATAAAAACAAACTTCTTGAAACAAAATATACATGTACATCTTTATGC
Organism: Saxidomus purpurata; assembly: GCA_022818135.1. Taxonomy (NCBI): domain Eukaryota; kingdom Metazoa; phylum Mollusca; class Bivalvia; order Venerida; family Veneridae; genus Saxidomus; species Saxidomus purpurata. The sequence continues at coordinate 32,582,453 of JAFMSR010000002.1, forward strand.
AATGTACATACAATTTTTACCATAAAATGGACGGTTTCCTCTCGTGGACGGCACGGAGAGTTGATATGGATGGATTTACCCCCAATCATGAGATCGAAGCATACAGATAGAACTTTAAAGCATTCGTGTAAATTTAGCTAAAATGTGCCGAAAGTAGCCAAAAATAAATAACAAATGCTTTCTCCTCAGTCCAAACACATTTTGATGTTGTTTGCTCAAAAGACATTTCGAAAAGGTGGATATCAAATAACTTTAATGTTTAACTTTTTTTTCTTCTAAAAACCGTTTAAATTTTAGTTCTTGTAATTATAGTAAACTATATTTAGTTTTGGATCTTAGAGAACTCTCTGTTATTCATTGTTAGTAAATACATATATATCTGAAGTATGGTGCGTTGATATTCCAATAACGCTGCTGATATGTTATTTATTTACTATTTTGGTACTCTTTAAATATGTCAGGAACTGTCACTTAGACATTGCCAAATTAAAATGAAGTCTGACCAAACTTCTACTGATTTAAGCAATCTTAAGAACTCCAGCCAATCAGAATGCATTTCTCTTTTAATGTATTAGTATTAAACATGGTGCCTGACTACATCGGCATTCCCAAAAACAAAGTTGTGTTACCACTAACTTAGCTTTAAGTGTTACATTTTTATTTGTAACGCAGCTTCTAGTCCGAGGACATAGAATTGTTGAAGAAGGTGAGATACTAGAGTACACAACATTGATAGTGATGCTATCATAATAATAATCACATATACTTTGGCTTTTTTCTCCACATCTTTATTGAACCAATTAATATTCTCCTTAGGTCTCAAGTCTTGCTGTCACTTATATTTTGTTCTTCTCAAATTGCTCGTCATTAAAAGAGTGATGTAATTAAAATCATTTGCACTGAAGAAATTCATTTTAGCCAATAATAAAATACTGTTCATATATTAATAATTGAGGTTTTAGATAGCCATGTTAAACTACTGTGTGATATGAATAATAAAAGTGCACAAGTTTAGTAATAGGTAATCCTGTCGAGGTTTGTAAAGTTCGCCAAATATAATGGAGAAAGCATTCTTGAAAAAAACAAATTAGTTCACTGCAACCTTAGTTTCACATATTTCCAGTCAAAGAATGCATGAATAACAGTGGGACTGCAAGGGCACATTTTTTATCACATTTGTAGACTTTTTCCCGATCATTTTTATGTCAGTTAAATTTTTAAAATATATTTTTCTCATTCCTGCAGACTTTTTAGAGTTTTATATTATGTAAAATGTTTATTTTTTGCAGGAGTGACATGAGAGTATTTTTTCCCCACTTATACTAATGTTTGTTCAAATGCTTGCACTGTTTTAAGACCTGAGCGTGATGCTGAACTGAGATTGCAGAGTAACTGTAAGTTAGTAATATATCACATTAATCAAAAATCAGTTTGAAGTGTTTCTTTAGCAAATCTATTATTTAAATCAATAAATTTTCATATCTGTACCTTTTTCAAATTTTTATCAAAATAAAGTTTTTTTATTTAGAATACACAATCTTTGTATGGAAACCTGCATAAATGTATGTTATTTCAAATAAAATAATAACTACACCTGAAAGAATTATAAAATACAAGAACATGTAATTGTGCAAGAAAAATATACATCTTTTGAGACAAGTAACTAAGTGACAGGATTATAAAATACTGTATTTCTAGCCGACATATACTTAAACAATTAAACTTGAATAAATGTTCAGCCACATGATTCTTGACACAGATTTTTTTATATCTAACAAACAAGAATAAAACAAAATAGACATGTAAACTAAAATATATATGTATAGAACAATGTCAACCTGGATAAACAAATCAATTACGAAAGAGGTTTATGGGACGGATTTCAGCAGGTTATTTTGTTTAGATAGGACGGAGTATCGTGGACAGAATTACATATCACATATCGTAAGTCTAAAAACTTGACTAGTACAACACAAAAACATAAAATCTAAACTGCTACAATAAATATGCAAAAGATCTTCATATGTGGATTTTCTTTGGTAAAATGTTCTCGAAATTTTTGTCAGAAAATATCGGCCTTATATTTTTTCATTTATAAAGAGATGCTGGAATTGTGACTTTAGTTCTTAATGCCACCTAAAAAGTTTTTATGCTATATTTTAAGTGATATTACCGTTCAAAATGACAATCATAATTTTGAATAAAACACAAATCAATGATTTCTATTCCTAAAATCAAGAAAATTATTATCATAGTTATAACCAAATGAAATGGATCAGTATAACAATCCTTTTTTTATTGAATACAGAGAAAATCTAAAATCTTTTTTTACTATGATCCTAGTCAAAAACTAAAAATCCACACATTTGGTAAGTTTTATGGATATTTTCATTTATGTCTGTCAGTAAGAGAAATACCTCTGTGTAACTCATTCCTTACATATTTTCAATGTATCTACAACATTTAAGCTCCATTTTTGACAATTATTTGATATGACTATTTTGAGGGGTAACATAACTTTAAGTTGACGTTAATTGCGATGTCACTAAATTCTCAATTTTGTTGCTGAACTTGAGCAAACTGTATCAGGATAACTTAATACCCGAACTCAAGATTTTCCTGAATTCACTTTCAACCAATTCAATTATCAGATTAAATATTGAAATTTATCCCAAGGCACAGCCTTTTACTTTGCATTTTCTAGATCGCAATGAAATATTTCTGTTAAATATTGACCGTTATTGTCTCACAGGTAAATCGCAATATTTATTGTAGCATGATATAAAACATTAAGACGGAATGATCACGTTCGTTAATAAAGTTCATTGGTCAGTCACTTGTACATGAACAGCAGTGGTGTGTTTATGATTACAGAAGTCTCTTGTCAGTCTGTGTTGTCAGCATTGACTGTTGTACACTCCACTGTCGAACATGTCCTGAAATCAGAACAAAAATAACATTTTAAACTTAAATTTCATTTGTTAAATAATACAAATAGCGCAATATGTAATAGATAGCGTACTGTTTGTGAGAATAATTACGTTATTTCAAAGAGGCTTAGCCTCCCAGAAATGACAAAATTGTTTAGTAAAGTGCTCACCTTATGAAAATGGCACTTTTACTCTGTTGGGCTATTTACGTGGCCTATTGTACTGTGGTCTATTGTAACAGTATTGAAACTTGGGCTCCTGTAGATAATCTAGTAGGTCATATTAGATAGATCACAGTTAAGTACTCTGCCTCCATACATAGTGCAAATGATCAGAAATTACAGTACATTGTTTTCCTATGGATATAATTTTATGCAGAAGCCATAATACAATATCTCAATCAGTGGATGCCTGTGTCAGATGGTTACTTGTACGATATGTAATAATCTACCCGTGTCCAAACAAATCCATGTTAACTTTATATGTTCAAATAGTCTCAAATTTCCTGCTATACCAAAATGTTGGTAAGGCAATACTGTCATTGCGACAAGAATCGAATATGTAAACCACAGACGAAAAGTAATTGAAATCCACCTTACTGAGTTCTTTCAAAACAATCATATTACACTACCATTCTAGTACAAATTTGTTTCACTCAACTATTACATTCCATAGATATTAAGAAGTAACAAATTAAGCATCAAGCAATTTTGCAAATGAATAACATAAAGTGCTGTATCACATGACGATAATATTTCAACAATCATGCAAATAGAAGTTTTAAGGTACATGCCCTAACTCTATCATAAATGAGAGAATTTCTTGAAGGAAATAGTAAATATATACATGTAAAATGAAACTTTCGCAGTTTTTAAAACATGCTAGAAAAATCCTTGAAAAACAATTGAAACAAGTATTTAAAATTAGCTTAATAAAGGTATTAAATAATAAGTATTAATAACACTTAGGGGTTAAAAAATAATGCAATAATGAACTAAAAGTTGATAAATCAAAGCAGACATTATAAACTCAATCTTTCAACTTAATAATTACTCGCAACCCATTCCAGATTGAATCCACCTCAAAGAGAGAGAGGCAATGTGGAATTATTATGTCTTGCCTAAGGACACTACTGACAGGCTATTGAATCGAACCTGGCTTCGATCCTGAGGCGAACACACTACCACTGGGCCACAGTGGCTCCACTACTCTATGGGATTTATTCTGAATCAGACTTAATCATGGTATGAAAGTTAATGACACTCAAGGAGAATGTGGGTCAAGATTGAAAACTGGGAGATGATGTCAGTAAAAAAGGTTGAATAAGCCTGCTGGCTACGTTTTAACACCTGCTGACCATGTTGGAAAGCCTGCTACTCAAGTAGGATTGATTTTCTCTACATAGTCTATTTTAACAGCAAGTGAGTGAACTACCACTGTGCTATGGCAGCTCCATATAAAGAAATGGTGCTTAGACTACACAATGGGAATGTTCTCCAGTGTGATTAAGACTGATTCTGAATAAAACCTGTAGAGTTATGTCAACAACGTAATTATAAATACTTGGTAAATGGGTTAGAAACTAAGATGTCAAAGGATGATCTCAATAGCTCATCTTACTAAGAGATGAGCATATAACAAAAAAGTGCAATCAGTACAAACACTAAAATGAAAGGAAAAAAATGTTATTAAATACGAAGTGCAATAAAAAAATCAGTAAAATAATTAAGGCCTAATAATTATGACTAACACAATTCTAAGGGATCAAGTATTATTTTGTACCAAGAGGATCTTTAACAGTTACTGCTAATTCACAGATGGAAAAAAACAACTTATCAATCATCTCATCAAATCTTCTGAAATGACTCTGAAGAGTTTCCTCCCTTTAATCATGCTGACATTGAAAACTAGACTCGAACTTTTGTGACTACTTTCATTTATTCCAATAAAAAATACTTTACATGACTAAATTTGTATGTGTGAGACATCCAAGAATTCTAAAGTACATTGTAACAATTTCTATTATGTTCTGTTTAACAACCGTCTGTGAACTAACTACTACGTCTTGCATATGGACTAGGAGTTGTTGGCCCTGAAAAACCTATCTATACCTGAATAATGTGCTTATCTTTTAAACTTGTGTGGCACATTAAATGGAAAACCCTACAAAATACAATTTGATATACATATTATTAAAAAAAAAAGTTTAGCACGCTTGTAAGAGGGCATACCTTGTATTTTTTTGTAAGAAAAAAAGGCAGAGGCTGGTGGTAGCACCCTGATCCCATGGATCTGGCACAAGCTACTGTTACTGTAGGTGCTTGGTCACATGACGGGTATGGTGCTAGTAACCAGCAATAGGAAAATGACAATACAACAAGAGAGGAGGACTAAACTAACAACCTCTCATCAGACATGTACACATAAACTGATGTGCGAGAAAGGCTGAAATCGGAATGAAATGTCAGACTTTGAACTGTTTTGAGAATGAAGTAAATGATTCCAGTTTAGTATGAAAGTTGAATATAATGCAGAATGCCAATGATTTCAAACAAAGTTAAAATTAACAAGTGCTAATACAAGAAATAAACTGTGATCTGATCAATAAATTATAGATACATAACAATAACAACAACAACACTTGGGGGTAAAACAAAAACTTTTTTCTTTTCAAACAAATAAAACATGCATATTAGCATGCTTAATATTGGGGTAAAAACATCTAATTTACCATTTTACGCATCACTGGTCTGTTGAAATGAGATACAGAAACAATATTAGATAAAATTCATTGTCTATAATTTATTTTTTTCATAACTATAGTGAATATACACATGAATATCACAGAATTTCAATTAGAAATAAGTACAATCTGATTTTTAGTGACTTAAAAGTTCCATCTGCTTCTGTTTCTGTTATCTTTAAACACTAAGTACAACTTAGTCTGCTGTTGACATATCGCTTTCTTAAAATTTTCCTGTTTAATATTTAAGTTTTCCAAGCAACTTTTCAACAGTTAAGAAAGTATTTTAAAGTATTGTCACTTAAAAAAGGGAGTCTGAGGGACTGTTTTTACAGAAACCCTACAAAGCTATCTGATTCTGATCCTAAAGTGTTTTTTATACCAAGTACAATTCGATACCTGTCCAATACTTGTAGAATTATTGCCTTACATAAAAACAGATTTTTTCTATTTCATTGAAATTCTGAGAGACACCATTATACATGAAGGACTGTAAATAAATACCAACCACCTGCATATAAAGTAAGAATTGGAGAACTTTTCCCCATACTAAGTTTGTAGCAGAAATCTATAATCAATGTATTTTGTATAAATATATGTATAATTATAAACTATAAATGGATAAGATAATGTGAAAACATTCACTTTTAGGGTGTTGTTTTCTTCGAACCCTTCCTACTGTCATGAAGTTGTTAGGATAGACAGAACTATCCCAACAGCTTATTTTAACCCTTTGGGGTTTTTAATTTGTCAAATCATTATCATGGCACACAAAACTGAGTTATCTAAAATCTCTGTACAAATCAGTGAGAGGTTATGTCACATCCACACTGTTGATAACACTGTTAGAATACACCAAAGTCAACTTTCAATCCAACATGTACGTAAACAGTTTCAACATTTATCTAACCTTCTATTTTTGACTCTTTATAACATTTTTAGGCGCTACAAATATAGCACCGTGCTCCTGCAAGCAGTGTAAATGTTGCTTTAACATATGAAATCTTACATGGTTTTACATGACTAAATGTTGTTTAAAAAAAAGTAAAAGATCTACTTTTTTCACAGCATTTTTTAAAAAGTTTGATTCTTCACCTGATCTGTATTCATTATTTTGGTAAATGGGGTATATATTGATGGTAGTTATGATATTTATAATTATGTATACTATGGGCTTTTAAAACTTTCTTGTGTATAACTGTATACACCAGGTACCTCGTTCACACTCAACAGTTCTATGAATATAATGCTATGATAATCTTGAAAGTGTCTAAAGGCTGATTCTGTGATCTCTTTCAACTGCTTTTGCATTTAAGTTAGTACATGTACTACTTCAAACCACTTTCAAATTTCATTACATTTTCTTCTTCTTGTGCAATATCCTATGTTTTCCGTATTCAAACTAGTATGTACCTTTTAAAAATTGATTCTTTATCAGCGATTCTGCAAAAGAGGACAGGTAAAAAGAGATCACTTTCTTAGTAATGCTTTGCAAAAGAAGTCACAATTCCCAAACAGACTTTTTCTTCAAGAACATTCATTTACAAAGAAATAGTGTGAACAAATGGAGAAACAATGCTACATGGCGTTGTTGTTTTTACAAGGTTAACATGTTGGGTTATGTTGATGAGCCTGCATCTTATCAAGTTGCTCATCACACCTGTTTGCAGGTGATCAAACTGCAAGGTTATGACCTATCAAAAAGACCAACTGGCTTTGGTTGATTACTGCCAAAGTGTGGTCATTGTACCAGGTAAGACATTTCAAGGAAGGACCCTGGCCTGCAAAAGGTATAATTAAGGACAGACTCTGCAAATTACCTTAAAAGCTTGGAAACAAAAAGCCACTTTCTATAACTGAACATTCTACACTAAATTAGTGACAGTGTCTATAACAGAGTTTTTATTCAAACCACTGCCATTCATTATTCATTAATTTGAACATACTTAGAGCAGATGTCATTAAGTTGTTGCCACGTTACCATGGCCAAAGATAAACATTGATACAGCAAATACTATTACACTGAAAATGGGCAGGATAGTACAATAATGTTCTTGTAAGAAATACATATCTTTTAAACAAAGCATGACTCAGTGCAGCCTTACTATATGAGATGAGATATGGTTGATATGTTAAATGAAGCCAAAGAACTGGAAGAAATGGATTAAATAATGTCACTGAAATCAACTCAAAGACAACCTTACATCATCTTCGCCATGGTCGTATATAAATGGGCGAGGTGCCACCCGTTTCCTTTTTCCCTCCTTTTCCTATTGTCATTGATGCAAAACATTTTAAGTATAATGTTTGTAATTTCGAATAACAGTTACTGGCTCTTGTATAAAAAAAACTCTTCAACTCATGCTAACAGACATAAAATTTTGTTTGCCTATTTTAATTCATTTTAACATGTAGACTTATCTATGCAAATGCTTAATGAATTTATGAAACACTTAATACATTGTAAATGCATGTTGCAACTTTTTGTGTAATAACTTTTATAGAAGTTTGTATTTTCTTAATACCTAATGCCTTAGAAAGTTTGTATTTTCTTAATACCTAATGCCCTAGAATAGCCGTATGTTGTCTTAAAAGCAAATAACTCTGCTACAGTAGTAAAATCACTAAAATGATAAAACCCCGGTACAAAAGCCAAAGGCCATGCAACTGTCTATTTCTAGTAATTTCAAAAATCAGTAAAAAATACCCTGTCCACCAAATATTTTGTCTACAATTTTGAAATTACCAGACAGAGAGAAAGTCACACAAAGATTGTGCAATCCTGGTGCTTTTTGGATTCTGAGCCCTCACTTCCTTTTCCTTGTGCATCAAGTGTGTAAGTGCTGGTGCCTTGTTGGAAAGAGGGGGGAGGGGAAGGGGCATGCCTTTTGGCTCGAGTTAATTTCTGATTCTCTGACTCTTCAGAAACATTATTCTTGTGAACTGTCCTAACACCCTTGTGGCTAGGCCTGGGGGTTTTCATTTCTTGTAAAACCTTGTTGCTTAGAGGGGGTAAATTTACTGTGATGGGATTTTTTTGTCTGTCTGCATTTTCTTTTGCTAACATCCTGGTTACATTTTTATCATTTACTTCATACTTCTCAGAAGGGGGTGATTTAACACATAACTCTGCTGTGTCAGATTGTACAGGACTTTTTGACCTGTCCCCCTTGTGCTGCCGTGTTTGAGTGTCAGTCTGTTTATCAACTGCAGTTAAACACAAATAAGACTGGTTCTCTGTTTTGGAAGGAACTGCATCAGACTGGTTTGTATTGAGAGAGTTCTGATGTTTCAACTGAGTCCTAATCCCAGTCCGTGTGTCTGTTTTACTTGTCATGCTATTTACATTCTGACCATGTTTTGCAGCTAACTTAGCCATTTTACTCAATGTTCCCATAGTGACTTTTTGACCTTTTGCTGTAATAACAGGTTTCTGATAAACCTCAAGTATTTCTGACACTGACATATCATTTCTAGTATCATCTGATGGTACCTTATCAACTTCCACTTTCTTTTCATTAGTAACATAGAAATCAGAGTGCATGAGCTCCCTAGATATATCTGGCACAGGTTGACCATGTTCATTCATTCTTATATCAGTGTCTGGCATTCTCTTAATACTGTTTGCCTCATCTGCATTGGCATTAGAAATTTTAGGAAGAAACCCAGTTGAACCAGATTGATTACTTGGTTTCCTGGGAATATTTTGGCCAAAATTCTCAGTTGATGATCTTGAACATTTCCATCTTAAATCAACATCTGAGGAATTTCTTGATGACAAGCTACTCAATGTTGGGCTTGACAAGGTAATGTCAGATCTTATTTCCGACTCATTAGTAAGCGTAGGACTTGACACAGTAACACTAGAGTTTAACTCAGAGTCATGACTTGGCATAAATGGAACTGACATAGAAACACTATCTGAATTTTCGGAAGAGGGTCTAACCAAGTCTGACCTAATTTCATTGTCTGTCCTGGAACCTACTGCAGAAGGCTTTTCTATGTCAATTTTAAGGCTACTGTCCCTGCTTAGACTTGCCAAAGGAGGTTGACTCGGGCTCCTTTCTGCACTTTTTGATGCGGGTCTAGATAACCTTGCTTTTGAGTCTTCATTTCTTTCTGAACTTTTTGATGAAGGTCTAGATAACCATGCTTTGGAATCTTCATTTCTATCTGAACTTTTGGAGGAGGGTCTAGGTAACTTCTCATTTGAGTTTTCACTTCTTTCTGAACTTTTTGATGCGGGTCTAGATAACCTTTCTTTGGACTCTTCATTTCTATTTGAACTTTTGAGGAGGGTCTAGGTAACTTCTCATTTGAGTTTTCACTTCTTTCTGAACTTTTTGATGAAGGTCTAGATAACCTTGCTTTGGAATCTTCATTTCTATCTGAACTTTTGGAGGAGGGTCTAGGTAACTTCTCATTTGAGTTTCCACTTCTTTCTGAACTTTTTGATGAAGGTCTAGATAACCTTTCTTTGGACTCTTCATTCCTTTCAGAACTTTTTGAGGAGGGTCTAGGTAACTTCTCATTTGAGTTTTCACTTCTTTCTGAACTTTTTGATGCGGGTCTAGATAACCTTTCTTTGGACTCTTCATTTCTTTCAGAACTTTTGGAAGAGGGTCTAGGTAACTTCTCATTTGAGTTTTCACTTCTTTCTGAACTTTTTGATGCGGGTCTATATAACCTTTCTTTGGACTCTTCATAGCTATTTGAACTTTTGGAGGAGGGTCTAGGTAACTTCTCATTTGAGTTTTCACTTCTTTCTGAACTTTTTGATGCGGGTCTAGATAACCTTGCTTTGGACTCTTCATTTCTATTTGAACTTTTGGAGGAGGGTCTAGGTAACTTCTCATTTGAGGTTTCACTTCTTTCTGAACTTTTTGATGAGGGTCTAGATAACCTTTCTTTGGACTCTTGACACCTTTCTGAGCTATTCGATGAGGGTCTAAGTAACATTTCATATGAGTTTTGACGCTTTTCTGAAAGTTCTGATGAGGGTCTAGGTAATTTTTCATTTGGGTTTTCACTTGTGTTTGAGCCTTGTGATGAAGGTCTAGATAACCCTATGTTTGGGAGGCAACATTTACCTGAACTTTCTAAATATTGTTTAAGCAAGCTAAACTGGAGTCCTGTAGCATTCTCACTATTGCTGTAGCTAGAAGAGGGAATTCCAGGAAGAATTGGTGTGGTGGACCTAATATCTTTGTTTTCAGTATGCTCTAGATTAAATGTAGTGTTGATGTGACCATCTGTTTCTGGATGGAAGTCATTACCCTTGGGGGATTGCAATATAGGGCTCAATGGCTGGGAATTTAAATAAAGGTAAAGTGAAGAATGGGTATCATTTTCTGAGCAATGATCAACGTAAGTTGAGGCAGGGACTATTGGACCAAGGCTTCCAGCACTGTTGCTTTGTGACTCTACATTCTCACACTGTGCATAGCTCAACACTTGCTGCTCAGTTTGGTCTAACCTGGTATCAGGCATAGGTACTTCCCAAATCAAGGGAGTCTCGGGTATACAGGCTTCGGGTATACAGCCGTTATTTCCATATCTTGAACTATAACCTTATCTTGGAACGGCTGTAAGTCATAAAATCAATTTAACATTCGAAAAAATGGTTCTTACTGATCAATATTTATTCATGAACTTTTGAAACAATGTATTCTCTGCTTAAAAGAGTGTTTAATGTTATTTTTCACTTTTAAAGTTAGTATTGCTTCTGAAAAATGATCAGTCAGTATCTCCTTGCCTTTGTCTGTTTGAAAAAAAAACATCTTGTTTAACAATTTACATAAATATCATGCTGTTTTTATGAAAGATCAGTATTACATACCATCTTTCCACCAGATCCTGGTCCCGACCTAGATCTGGCTCCACCTTGCCCACTACTGCCAGGAGATGGCGCTCTAGCACTTGGCTGTGGAGTAATTGATGACTCTGAATCCCATCTTTCTAACTCTTCTCGGACTAATCTTTCCATTTGTTCCCTTTTTACTTCGTCACTTGTCCCGTCGGACTGAAAGTTTCGTGATGGATTAGATACAGCAAACATACTCTGGTAGATAACCTTTGTTTACCTTTTAAGTTGTATTATTTCAAATGTTGACAGTTCAACCATGTTAAATTTCGAATATTTATATACATGTAGTTATAATTGTTAACCCCATTTTATTTTACACATCTTAAAAGATAGAAACTGCAGAATACTCAAATACAACTGACTGAGATATAAAAAAATGTACCCCTAACAACCTCTTTATCTTATTTACCACCACCAAATACCCCCATCAAAACTTTTTTGTGAGCATACTTCCAAATACCAGTAGGCAAAAACTCAATGTGTTGTCCATGGGGTTTTTACTATATTTTTTACACATTTTTAATATGTGAATAACTATCATGGCCAAACTGTCAACAATTGGATCTTTACAGACATATAAGTATATTAGACACCATTAGGTTACTGTGATTTTCCTGTTAGGCAAGATGGTTTACCATGCAGAAATGATATCAGTTACAAGCCAGTTTCACTATTAACATATTATGATCTGTTATAACACATTCCAATATCACTGGTTAGCTCCCCTTACTATCACTGGTTAGCTCCCCTTTGACTGTCTACATGATAAACTTACACTTCTATTTCTTTCTTTTTGTAGCAGTGTTCTTAGTGTCTTCCTGTTTCTGATAGAATGAATGCAATTTGAACTGATTACATCTTCAAATAAAATAGACTTCAGCAACAAGACAACCTATTGTTTAAAAACAATTATTATGTAAACAGAAGCTTTTTCTGTCATTAAAAACATTGCAGTAACTTCAGTAAGGAATTTCTTTCATATCCTCAACCCATATCCCCACCCATCCCCATCACCCATCCCATCCCAAAAACCCTTTAAAAACTCTAGATACACCAATATCTGCATGATAAAACTGGCATCTGAAGGATATTCTGACTCAAGTGTGTTCAAGGATGGGAAAAACAAAGTGATTGGTTTTTTTCATTTCAGTGTTCCAAACTTGTTAATTATCGCACAGCATGATTCAAGGGAATATATACCTTGTCAATCTCTCTATTTGCATCCCTTCTCTAAAATATGCACAAAAGTTGATCAAATAACGAGTACCTTTAATTTTAAGATTAACCTATGTCCACATGGTGAAATATCACCTACCAACTTTGAATAATTTCTATGAAGAATTCTTAGAAACTACAGGCATGAGACATGAACAGTTGTATGTGCAGTAAAGATTTCTACAAAAAGAATGCGTTGTCCGTCTTCTTCCCATACACAACAAATTTTGCGTTCTAATTAAGTATCGTAACTAATAACTTAATTTCTAAAGGCAGATTTCAAATTTGCGAGAAAACCAAATTATCTTCTGAATCTACTTCACCTACCTCTGTTATACTGTCTAGGATTTTACCCATTGTTTCTCTTCTTTTTAATTTTGCTTTTTCCATGGCTTCTAATTTTACTAACACAGCGTCTATCTTTGAAACAATACTGCCGATAGAATGTTCCATTCTGTCCACTCTCCGAGACAGCACTGTAAATTCTTCATATGAGACGCTCTGTGAGGGACCTGATCGTGACGATTTTGTGTGACTGTCTTCATCCTCGCTGTCATCTAAGCTGTCGTCGTTGAAACTAACACGGCTTGTGGATCTATGACCACTTTCTGGTCGATCAATTCTGTCAAGTTCATCATATTCCTTATTGAGAGCAGCCTAGGGAACAAAAAAAGGACAATGTTTACAATATAGTCAGACAAAAACACACAACTGTACATTTCAAAAACATGCTTTCAGGAATTTAACTGGTAATTTTCCCATAACCGGAAACTAATTACTTCTGTCTGTTTCTTAGATCATTTATTTCTTTTATCTGAAGCACGAAATAGTCTCCTGATTAAGTAATAATCTCCGATTTAATAAAAACATGTATAGTTTTTCATACTTTAATATAGCCTAATTGTGAGCACCAGAATCCGTTCTTTTTTATTTTTTCTCTAATCTGTATCAGCAGTGATTGTTTCCATTCAAATATTGGAAGTAAAAATAACAAAGATGCTGCTAACCTTCTGGTCATTGAGGTCAGCTTGCATTCTCTTCTGTTCCTCCTCATCTAGTACACGGTCACCGTCAATATCATACTTGGCAAACAGAGCTTCAATTTCTCCATCTGCATAGCCCCGACTGAAATATTCAAATTTTTATCTTTCAAATTCAGGAAGTAATACTAATAAAAGGTACATTTAATTAAAGAGTATAAAAGTCAAAATTAGCTATAAAAGTAAATTGTCCTTAAAGTTAATTTCTTTTTTATTTCAAGAAGTGAGATCTGACTGAACCTGGTTTAGTATTACATACTGCAGAAGCTTCTCAAAACTTACGTTTTAAGATCCTGACGCCATTCATCAAAGTCCACCTGTTTGTCATTGTTAATGTCCGCAGATTTCAGGGCCTTCTGGATGTCAACAATCTTGTCATGCTTGAAGTTCAGCTTGCTCAACATCTTCTCATAACCCTGTAGACAAACAACAAGTATAAAGTTGTGAACATTCAACCTCATTCTTCTAAATAATCTTTAGAAAATTTGTTTAACTGTTTATTTTTAGCTATTAAGCTAAAGGACTGGTTCAGGGAGAGCAGTTTAATAGTGAGTGATATTACACCTTGAGCGCTACAGCTATAAAAGCCCTTTTTGTTCAAAACCTAACCTCCCCAAAATGTACCAATACAGTTTCATTTCATAGTAAGCAAAGACAAGAGAGACTGAATAAGTCTGAATCCTCCACCACAGTGAAGGGAAAATTCATTGGTATAAATTAAATGACTGTGCAGCACTGTGTATTTGTATAAATGTCAATTATTCAAACTTACTCTCTTGAAGTAGTCTCCCATCTCAAATTCGTTCTTCTGGTTGGCCATATCACCCTTCACCTCGGAGTAGGTGTCGTTGATGATGGCCAAGAACATGTTGATGAGAACGAAGAAGACAAAGAACACAAACAGCATGAAGAAGATTGGTCCAAGAACTCGGTTAGCCGCCTCAAGCTGCTCAAAGTCAAAATCTCCCAGGATGATTCGGAACAGTGTGAAGCTAAAATAACCGTGAAAACTTTCATGTTAAATTGACTGTACCCTTCAAATAACTACTATGATATTAAGAAAGACATTAAGAAATGATTTATACTGTAAGAAAATGAATGTTACCAAATTTAAAACTAAAGTACATGAATCTGTATACAAGTTTTATTCCCAATGAATATAGTGAAAGACTTACTGGCTATCCTAGTCAAAAAATGATACCTTAACACTTATGTTCATAACAGGTCTCAACATATACTGAAAAAATAAAGAACTGTGTAGGCTAATCATAGTCTACACTGGTCATAAGGACTGAACTTATCATAGTCTACACTGGTCACAAGGACTGAACTTATCATAGGCTACACTGGTCACAAGGACTGAACTTATCATAGTCTACACTGGTCACAAGGACTGAACTTATCATAGGCTACACTGGTCACAGGGACATAACTTACCATAGTCTACACTGGTCACAGGGACAGAACTTATCATAGTCTACAGTGGTCACAGGGACATAACTTACCATAGTCTACACTGGTCACAGGGACTGAACTTATCATAGTCTACACTGGTCACAAGGACTGAACTTATCATAGTCTACACTGGTCACAGGGACATAACTTACCATAGTCTACACTGGTCACAGGGACAGAACTTATCATAGTCTACAGTGGTCACAGGGACATAACTTACCATAGTCTACACGGTTCACAGGGACTGAACTTATCATAGTCTACGCTGGTCACAAGGACTGAACTTATCATAGTCTACACTGGTCACAAGGACTGAACTTATCATAGTCTACACTGGTCACAAGGACTGAACTTATCATAGTCTACACTGGTCACAAAGACTGAACTTATCATAGTCTACACTGGTCACAAGGCCTGCCATATATTGATCTTGCTCGGTGAATGCTACAGACACAGCAAAAATTATCCATATGTACTTACAAGGAGTTCGCAAAGTCGCTGAAGTCCTTTACTTGGGTTCCGAAGAGCAGGTAGCCAAGCTGAGTGAAGGCCAAGAAGATGATGAAGAACATCACCGCAAAACCTGCCAGATCCTTGGCACATTTACCGAGAGTGGATGACAGTTGAGTCATCGTCTTGTTGAAGCTGATGTACTTGAAGATCTGTTTATAGAAGAGATTATTTACTCCTTACTCCTTAATCAGTCAACTCAAGCTCTAATACTATCAGTTAAATATGATTGCCAAAATCCCCACTTTTGATACTTGTACTTGTTAGAAGCAAGCAGTAAGGGTTGCTGAAGTAAGTTGCACAAACTAATTTGTAAGACTGAAGGTAAAAACAACACACATTCATATCAAAACTAGTCCACTTTTTATCTTTTAAAAAGCTGTAATTTATTCCTGTCAGTATACATGTAGGAAGCTTTTATACGTTATAATTTTAACATGGACATCACTTCATTCATCTACTTTCTACCAGATAGGAAATGTATGAATTAAAACCTTTATGCTTCTACCAAGTTGCATGAGGCCATCTAATACAAAGTCAATTTCATTCACATTATAAAACATGATACTTGCAACATACCTTGATCCAGGCCAAGAACACAGCTATGGCAATAGCATTATCAAACTGCGTCTGACCATAGCTGAGGAACTCAAAGTCTGCATACTGATCTGGTTTATCCAGGAGCTCTTGCAGGAGCTCATCAACCTTGATGGTACGGTACACATTGAACGCCACGCAGACAAGGCATATTACAATCACCAAAATGTCGAGGATGTTCCAGACACTCTTGAAGTAGGAGAACTTGTGCTTCTTGATCTGTAGCAATACAAAGCAAACACTTATAACAGCAACATATCTAACAGCAATGTTACAGCATCATCCTACATAAGGAAACATATACTAAACAGTGCTTCAGGAACATTCACAACAACTTCCTATAATAGCTGTTAAATTGGCCGCATTATCTTTTTGAAGGCTTTTTTTTTACCTACAACTATAATGTGACATAAATGCTAACATATCTAAATAACAGAGCTACTTTACAATGGAAATATGCCTCACTCGAGTAATCGCTGGCTACAAATACAAACATTAAATGAAAAAGTATTTACTGCTGAGAAATAACACAAAGAAAGGACTCCCTAGACACTATTATGCACAGCACACACCAGCAACTAAACCCACAACAAAGAAACACACACACTCAAGAATAAATCCTTCAAGTTTGATTCTTTATCTTCCCTTTATTGAAATTCTTATGTTATTCTAAATAGTGTTCTCACTCACAGAGAAAGGGCAAAGTTTTACCTCAATGCTTTCTTCAATCATGTAGTAAAGGATGAAGAGACAGAGGATGAATTCACACGCCATGATGAAGTAGTCCATCACTGTTACATAGCGGATCAACTTTACCGTTCTCATGGTGGCATGCGGGATTGCTCCTCCAGTCGGCGGAAACTCGACAGTCAGTCTAATTAGAAAAAGTGATATTTAGTATTATAGTAACTCTGAAGGAATGCGTCTAATTTAGATGTACCGGTAGTTACTCAAGGAAAAGATATTTAATATGTAGTAACTCAAAGAACACAGATATTTAAATGTAGTATACAAAAGGGTGTTACTAAAGTAAGCCTCACTGTGAGAAAACTTACTATGGGCTGACTACAAACTGTTTTTAGTGTAAACATAAACAGAAATCATCAATGTTTTTTATTCTTATGCAATTACAATGACCTTAACCAATAAAGAGGGCTCATCATGAAACTTTTGTATCTGCTAGTTACCGTTATGTGCATACGGTAATTTCATGATCAACCCTTGATTTTACGAGAGTATCCTTACCTGATCACACAGAACAGGTTGATATTGGCATTATACACAGTGAAGTCTATGAAGAGAACCCTCGTGCCTCTACGTATCCAGCGTTTATCAAACAGATAGTTGACGATGTCCAACGACTCGCTCTTGTTCCGAGTAAGATCCTGTATATACCCTGCACCACTATACGTCGCAATCTTACCCCAGTGACTCGATCCGTCCAACTCGTCCTGAGTGCGATAAAACCACCTAAAACAAAAAAAACACCATTAACATGTTATCATAACCTGGTAGATTTTTATATAACTGATTGGCTCCAAAAACCAACTGAAAAGTAAACAAGAATGTGTCATTAATCCTTGACACATGTACACAGCCTAACATACTAGGACAATAAATACATCTATATATCAGCAAATTTTGAACTATTTCAAACAGACTGCTTTTGTTGTTTTCAACTTTAGAGTTCATTTGTTGCTGCTTGTCGAATGAACTATTTTAATCTCATAACAGTTTCTTTCTTACTTTACTAGGATTATAAGGTGTGAGCCTGTTACAACTGAAGGGGGGTCTACGGCCGACCCCTGCACTTCTCCCATAGTGCTGTTAAACTTGAACTTATTATCTAAACGGAGACTTTTTTGGTAGGAGGTGTTTTAATCTGATGAATAAATTAAATTCAAAAGTATTTTTATCTGCTTACACTGTAATAAACAAAAGTCAGTTTTAAGTACATCTGATAGCTTTTATTATACATCATATATAACAGTATTCGGGAAAGTTAAAAAGTCAGTGCTTTCTACACCAATCATAAATACTAAGACAATTTCAACTCCTATTTCTCTTTCTTACTAAGAGTGTGTTACACTTACGCAGTATAGTTCTGTTCTTCAGGACCAAACGCTTGTTTGTTTTCCAGACTTTCCGCGTACGACTCGTAACATTCTTTGATCACATTCTTAAAGTCTTCGTGAACGGTACAAGAGTTGCTGTGGACTTGTAGTTGCCGAAGTCGGGGTACACCAAGTAGCTTGTTCTCGTAGTAGATGTAGCCAAGCTGATCATCTGGTACAGTCTGGTTGTTGTACCATGTCTCCCAGTACAATCCATTGACAAGGGGCTCTTTTGCAAACTGCAGAAAAAGTAAAAAAGCTTGATATGCTACAATTCAGTTGTTTTTCCATGGAAACTTTATTTTTCTCATTTCTAATTTCAAATGTGGGCACATGAATATACCTGTCTCATACTCCTGAACTAGGATCTTGGTTCTAGTGAAGTTGTTTATGCAAAGACACAATTTTACTATATAAACAAATTTACATTGTCACAATGACTAATGCGTACATTTCCTCATAGCACTATACCCATTAACATTATCCACTAACTTACCCAGCTAACTGCTTAAAATGGGCTGGGTTCATCTTTTAATTTCAACAGTAGATCTAACATTAATCATTTTGAGGGATGCCCACTGAACTGATACCCGGCTAACTGCTTAAAATGGGCTGGGTTCATCTTTTAATTTCGACAGTAGATCATAAATCATTTTTAGGGATGCCCACTGAAAATTTACTGTTGGAATAGCGAACAGTTGAGTTTATGATCAGACATATACTAACTACACAGCTGTGCAGGCTGATCATGATCTGCACTGGTCACAAAAACAAAATAATTTGCTGCCAGGTGTTTATCGATTATTGATGGTGGGTAAACTGATTAGCGAAATATTGTACTCATCAGGTTTTAATAAAATATGTCATTGGATCAATTGTAATGGAATGTTTGACTGCACTGCCGTTTTGAAAGTGAAGGTATAATGTTATGAAAGTCTACTTAATTGTTACATGCAATCGTTGATCAGAAATGGTCTCCTTGATATTTATGAAAATAAGATTTTGGAAGTCAATTCTTGCACAGTCTAGGCTAGAGTGTAATGAAAATGGAATACAGATAGGAAAAGAAAAGTATTGCGCACTATAGATAGTATATATGTATCTACTCAGGATTGTTTAGGAAATTGTCTCCAAAAACTTACCTTCCAGAAATCTTCAACACTAGTAATAGTACGGAAAGATCCACCGCCAGTATGGGTCTTGTCTTGGAATAGGTCACTCATCACCTTCGTGTAGTAGTACATCGTGGTCTGGGTCATACCAAACGTAACTGAAATCATCAGCACAAATCTTTATATCAAAATACTAATATTACAATCAGGTTTTGGCATACATTAAAGTTAATTTCTGAGAAAGCTTTTAATACTATCAATAGCAGTATAACTGAAACTTAAAAAGGAAAATAGAAACACCTGTATATAAAGACAGACCTTGACTTATCTACAGGATCTATTTGATGGCCAAGAAAATAAGTCGTGATAAAAAATCGAGATAACCAGATTTTGGATAAACTAAGCTCGATAGGGGATAGGAAGGGGTAAGGAAGTTTATTGTCTATAGAAAGACGTTTGCTGTCTTGCTAACAACAAAATGATCGTGTTATACCAGGTTGTGTAAAACGAAAGCTAGCTCGTAGGTTTAAATCAACTAAATGTTCAATTCATCTGATTCATGTTGCCTTGCACCTCGGTGCCCGAAAGATTCTGGCTGTCTCCCCTGGTCCTTTCTACAAAATTCTCAGAAAACAAGCTTGCCTGATCTTTCAGATATCCTCCCGGGTTGGTTACATGCCTTTTCTCTAGGTTTATTGTTCGTACTGGCGCTTGGACAAGTTTCAAGACTTCGGCTCGGAAATGACTCTTCCTGTTTTTTTCCAATATATCAAGATGTTATCTGTACTATATTATTTCAGCAGGCAGTTTGCTAACACATTCCTGGGAAATACAAATTACCCAATCCGTATATTACAAAGCTTACGTTCGCAAAAATAAACAATTAATTAATTTTGGGTCAGCGTTAATGAATCACTGAGCTGAATAGACCCGGTAGTCTTGTTTTCAGCACCTCTGACAATGAGAGGAAACGACAATTACTGAGCGAATGTAGCAATGTGTAGCTTTTCACACCTTGTTTGGCAGGTGATAAATGTCATTAATCGAGACCATATTGGATGTCAAAATAGAGGAAATTTCATTGTTCAAATTTAGTCAGATAACGAAAAATCGAGATGGAAACAAATCGAGAAATCCGTAGATTGATTTATATAGAACAAGAAGGAAAAATCAGGGACCAAAAATCCAGGTCGATATATAACGAAAAATCGAGATAAACGTTGCAGACAACTAACGAGTCATTGTATATAAAGACAGACCTTGACTGTAGCTACAGGATCTATGTGATGGTTTAAAAACATAGTTCTTTGATAATCTATTGATACTTGTTGCCAGATTTTGAACTCCACCTTAAAAAAGACTCAAGCAAAATACTGTAAGCCATGTAAGGCCTGAAGGCATTTCATAGCAAGCACATTTACATGTATAGCTGGCAAAAAACACAAAACAATCAAGTGAAATATCCTTGCTGTATAAAACAGGTCAAGGTCTTACCAATACAGAGGATGACCAGGAACACGATGTAGATGATCAGTTCTCGGAGAGTTGTCTTCACATGAAGCTCTCGGTCTCCCTTCACGTCCTCCGTCTGTCTCGTTGCCCATAGCGCTGAAATTATACAAAATTCACTGTG
This sequence comes from Saxidomus purpurata, assembly GCA_022818135.1. Taxonomy (NCBI): domain Eukaryota; kingdom Metazoa; phylum Mollusca; class Bivalvia; order Venerida; family Veneridae; genus Saxidomus; species Saxidomus purpurata. Next base: position 32,603,668 of record JAFMSR010000002.1, read on the forward strand.
AAAACAATAGCTGACACTGACTTTGACAGATACATGTAGGAATATTTGATTTTGCTATTTTTTTTTTTCTGGTGGTTTATGTGTGCTGTATGATTTTCAACTTTGAAATATTTTCAAAACAGGGTGTAGGAATATAATTCATACTTTTATCTATACTTCCAATAAAACCGGACATCTCAACAGTACAACAGTTATTTACAGGCAAACCATCATTCCTGGGAAGGACTATTACTAAAATCCATATCATCTGTAAGAAACTGTCAACTTTCTCACATAATATAAACATGGCAGGTAGCAAAGCTTGAATCCATGACCTTCAATGAATGAAGACAACCCTAACCACTACACCACAGAGTAGTCTTGTATTTCATAAGAAATTGAAAATTGATGAGGAAACTGAAAGTATACATTCAGTTTGAATTTGTAGCATGTGTAGTGCCTGAACATGTTTTTTTTGAGGACATGATATAATACATGTAGCTATTCATTAGCTATACCATATTAGATTTCAGACATTTCAGTTATGTATGTATTAAGCTTTGAACAAGCTCTCAATTAGGAATCTATTGAGGAAACTTGTTATTGTATAATTTATTTATAATAAACTTTTTTTTTGCTTATTTCACAAGTTGGAGGACAATATCCCTACCCTTTGCAGTATTTTTTTCAAACAACAAATTTAAATCTATATATACAAAAGAAATTTCTGTTCCATAAAAAACTTGACTAATGACAAATATCAAAATAGTTAGGTTTTTTTTAATTGTTTTACAGCTAAATAAAAATAAGAGGGGAAAATGAGCAAAGGAGAATTTAAATATAAGATTATTCTACCAAATACAATAATACCAATGCCCACCCCAAATACCCACAGATTTCTCTTTAATAGGGTGGATTACACAATAAGACTTCAAAATGTCAATTGTTATTTTCAGCATCTGGATTTGATTTTCTTGTTGTTTTTTTCTAGTTCTCTGTTCTATTATTTATTTCTTTCATTCTCCTTTTATGTCTTTCTAACCATCTTATTAAAATTCTTCAGTCTAATTTTATATTTAAGTCAGTCTTCATAATACTGGTATGTATATCAAGAATGTAAATAAATAATTGAACTCAATGAACATGCCCTACTTATACTATCGGCCTTTTAAAACCTTGCGTCTGACAGCAGTACAATACCTTACCCGCAAAATTCTATGGCTTAGTTCTTTATCCTTATTTGATCAAGGCTGGTTCAATACAATATGTAAACCCTTTTCAGTAGGAAATAGTTACATGTACACACAATTAGGAGATTTTAAAAACTGGGCTATGAACTTGCAGATAATTTAAAATTTAAACCACAACTGTATACAAAATATGTAGATAATAGATAGATATAAAAAGTATAATACTGTTTTCATATTTGAATATGTCTTAAATGGGGACTGCATTTAATTTTGAATTGCATACTGCATTTCAAAGTTTTGTCTGAAGTTCAATTTTATTTAGTATAACTTTTTTCACAAGTCAAGCGGTTTTAAGGTCCTTACCCTACTTAATTTCAAAAATGGGATATAATAGTTTGTTAAGGTTTTTATTAAAAATAATCAACAGTATGAAAATTAGTGAAGTCGACAATGTGGAGGCTGATCACAGTCTACAATGGTCACAAAAAAAAAATCCGAAAAAAACGCACAAGGTGTAACATAATAATTATTATGAGGCTTACTTGAAAGTGACAAATAATATATGATACATGTAACAGAAAAACTATCTGAATCAAAGGAATTTCAAAATAACTATTCTTAGCATCTTTGGGAACATTAAGTTCCACTTTTTGTTTACATGCATCCACTACAAAGCATATTCAGTTCTAGTCATTAATGTGACATGTGCATAAGTTTGTATAAACTTTTGGCTGTTTTTAAAGTAAAGAATTATGGAGCTCATATAGCTTTGTCATGTGCAGGTGTTACATCTTAAAATACTTAAGTTTGATACTTATGAATATACAAAAGAAAATTTTCTATGTCAAATGAACAGAAAAATATGTATCAAAGATACTGTCAAATTATCTATTTATATTCAAAGGAATGCCAAATGCCTACTTAACATTGCACCAGACCCACTTAGAATTTCAGCTGATCATGAAACTGTGGGCTAATTAATATTACACTTCTTTGTCACCTCATAAACTAAGCTTTATTACATTGTCTGAGGTGGCCTTCTTCTATAGAAATGTTTCCATCAACATTAAAACCCAATCTATTAAGCAAAATCAATGGTTAAGGAAAAACCTTTCAAAAGCTTCAAAAGTTTCTACTGAAAATCAATGAGATGAGGCTTAGAAACGCTTCAATATTCTGTCCCAGCCACTGAAGCTTCAACAGAGAATCAATATGCTACCCTACCTGTGGGGCTAATCAAACACAGGTATATTGTCAATTATTCAGTATTAATCAGTAAGTCAAACTAGGCTATGGAACTAAATAAAATCCCAATGAATATTTCATATGTTTTTCTGCAAACTAATCAATTCTTTGACGTCAATTGCAAAAGAACTGGATGAATTGAAAGGTCATTTGCTAAGAAATGAATAATTTATGAATTCTACGCAATACCTGGCTAAAAGTTTTTACTTGAATTTCATTTTACCCATCCAGTCACGGATAGAACAAGTTTAATTTACTTTTGGTTGATTTTGTGCCAAAAGTTTTTTTTTTTTTACTTTCCAGTTCTTTAAGGCATCTTAACTAGATGTCCAATTATGAAATAGATTGACAGTTGCAATTTTCTTTGCCCCCCAAAAAATATCCTTCCAATACAACTTACTTTTCAACATTCATAAATCAATTTGAAAACTGAAAGATTCTGATATATGCTGAGGATCAAAATATCATAATAATCAGAATTCATGTTAGTATTACTGCCTACACATTACTGTTCATATCTTAAAAACAACAACCACATGTCATGCTGTATCGTCAAAACACACAGGCGTTTTTGACTAGCATAGCAAGGCTCCAACAGAATATGGCAAATTTTATTTTAAACAAATTTCATGTGAGTATAGCAGATTCATTTATTTTTTTATATTTAATACTCGCAAATTCTGAAGAAACTAGTACTCTTATGGAATGCCATTGTCTGTCCGAAATGACCATAGATAGTTAGCCTTTTCAGAGTCTGAAATTCAGACATCGATGCATGTAAAGTTATGCAAACAGATTGCTGAGGATTCAACAGTAAAAAGTACAAAAAAAACATTAAATGCATGGATTTTGCACAAATTTAGTGAAGACAAGATGTTTAGGATAAGAGATACGTATTGGTATGTACGCTTCGGTCAAATTTCATAAGCAAATTATGAAATATATACTCATAGTTTACAGATTTGAAATTTTTATAGGCAAAACTGTGCCGATTCAAAACTTTAAAAGAACAAAGAAACAGTTCCAATTTGTTTTTCAGCAACCATATTCACAGACATTTTAGATCATCGCAAATATTTATAAAGAATCTCTTATTGCCAAAACTTACTGCAAAAACTTACATGTTTAATGTCACCTTGTTCCCAATCTCAATGGAAAAAATTAAATTAAAGGCAGAACATTCAAATTACTTACTAAAATGACAGTATTCACACAGTGTTTTGAAGCCAGTTGACTACTAACAATAATATTATGCAGCTATGACAAGTGCATGAAATTGAATGGGAAGCTCCACCCTTTAATTATCTGGGAAACAGTTTTAAAAAATACTGACACCTAAGCAATGATGTTGAAGCTGTGTTTCCCTTATGATACTGCTTATCTACATTGTACAATACCCAATATCCCTTCAGGCTAGTGTTTTTTTATTTGTCGTTACTCGAACCCGCCGCCCCTATTTTTTAGTATTTTTTTTTCAATTTTTTTTGTTTAAAAGTTGAAAATTTTAAAATCATAGAATTAGAGGTCTGTTTATACAAATGATAACGTAGCTGCATTCGTCTACAATTTTTTTCAGACCGATTTGGAACCGAAATTCGACCTCATTCCCCTCTTAAAATAATGTATATTTCCCCCCATTTTTGACAAAAATTCCCCTCAAAATGAATGCTGACAAAAGTTTTGATTAATTTAATCTAATGTTTGCCAAAATTGTTAAAAAATGTAAGTTTCCATTAATAAAATGTTTCATAATCACTTCTTGCAATTACTTGATACCTTACTTTTGAAATAGTCAGCCGAAAATCGCCGATTTTTCATTTGTCATCTATTTTCGAGACCCCGATTTTTGTTAATTTTTCCAAAGAAAACAGTGTTCAGAAGTCTAAAACAAGAGCTGTCCCTCACAAGTGATGAATGCCCCGAAAGAGGTGCCTCACAGTCCGTGTCCTCTCCATGTGCTTAATAAATGTGCTATGTAATTTTAAAATCCTTCCATGCATGACAGAGTAACCATGCATACAGTATTCCATTACTTTAAACACTAAGTGTGACCTTGACCTTTGAGGTAGGGACTTGGGTCTTGCACGCGACACATCCGCTTGATGTGCTAGACATTAGTGCCAAGTTATTTTTAGGAATGTCATTGATTAAAATTTTTGTATCGATATACCGAGTTAGAAATATCGACGATACAGCGATATATCGATACAGGAGCGTAAAAAAGTCACTGACTACATATTTTTACCAAATTTCCCGACTTTATTTGTACTAAACATATGGTTCTGGTCTATAATATATATCAACCCTTGCAGTGCTGAAATATTTTTGCCTATGAGACCACATTTCATTAAATTATCATTCGTTAGAAAAACACGGAACACTGGGTAGAGTGATTGTTTATATTCCGGTTGAGTTTTGATGAAATTTTCGAACATGCTGTAGATCATTGCAAGGTATACCATTATTGGATATACGATTTTTCAAAACGGCAATTGATATTGAATCTAAAGTGTTTTATCGTTGATATATCGATATTGTTTGAAACAATTACATCCCTAGTTATTTTAAAATCCTCCAAAGCATAATAAAGTTATAGTCCGGACACAAATGGATGCATATATACAGGATTCCATTACCTATAAACTCTAAGTGTGACCTTGACCTTTGAGGTAGGGATGTGGGTCTTGCACGCGACACGTCATCTTGATGTGCTAGACATTTGTGCCAAGTTATTTTAAAATCCTTCAATGCATGACAAAGTTACAGTCCGGACACGAATGTGTGAGATATAAGGTGACCTTGATTTTGAGGCAGGGACGTGGGTCTTGCAGCGACAGTCGCTGTGTGCAACTTGATATACCTTGAAAAGTAAGGGCTTTTATGCTATATAGAGGAATCCAACCCACCAAGGCCGCCTTGTAGGGACGGGGGCTGCAGAAACGTCGCTTGATGACGGGCAGTTTTCTCGAGCATGACAAAGTTACAGTCCGGACAGAGTGTGTATGATGGGGGGGGGGGGGGGGGGGGGGGGGGGGGGGGGGGGGGGGGGGGGGGGGGGGGGGGGGGGGGGGGGGGGGGGGGGGGGGGGGGGGGGGGGGGGGGGGGGGGGTTTTTTTTTTTTTTTTTTTTTTGGGGGGGGGGGTTTGGCGGCGCGCCCGTTTTTTTGTGGGGGGGGGGGGGGGGGGGTGGGGGGGGGGGGGGGGCGGGGGGTGTGATTTCAATATGCCACCCTTCTGGGGCATAAAAAGATAATAAATACAATGTTTTCAATTGAAAATAGCAGTACAATGTATTCCTTTTATTCATGTTTGTTTTAACACCAATGCCTGAACATTGCTTTATTACGGACACCAGTATTTTTTATCTGAAATATTATGTTAAATTTCTGTTTCTTCTCTATGTAAGTGGGAAAAGAATAATGAAATAAAAGTCAACAAACACGGCAATTTTGATAAGATCGCTGGTGGGCAATAACAGTTGTATTAACAATATTTTGTATCAGGAAGGAATTTTTGAATTTTAGTAACTTTTTTGCTACCTGAAGGATTTTTAAAATTCAAAAAGTTATGAAATGCTCTTGATACTCATATTTTCGTATTAGAATGTCTTTTGAAAAAAGTACCGTTTAGAATGACACCTGATTTTGTTGCTATATAACCATTTACGAAAACAGTGTAAGTTTAGCGCTTGCGAATTTTTCATTTTGAATCTTAACAAAAAATAAAAATAATGAATAAAGTGTATATTTTATTAGCTTTCCAATGATATAAAACATTTTAAAATATCTTTTGTTTTAAAAAAGTTACGGCCGTTCAAAAACACCCATAACAATACAAAAACACAGACTTACTACTGCTGCCCACCGCATTAATCTCTTATCAGAAGAAAATATTGCGTAATACAGGGTTTTGTTTGCAAACACGATCTCTCCTGTAACACTGCCAAATAAAATTGTCCAAGTGGGTCCTTTCCAGGCTTTTGTTTTGTTTCGTTTCGCCATTTTCATATGTGCCCCCCCCTTTGGTTTGTGTTTTTTTCATTGTTATTATAAATAGAAGGGTGGAAAGGCTAACTAAAAAGGGTGTCTGAAAGGGTCTACTGAAAAGGGAATGGGAAGACGGGCCGTCTCCTGTGGGGGGGGGGGGGGGGTGGAAAGGGGGGGGGGGGGAAAGTTGAGAAACACTGCACCAGACTACCTTGCTCTACATTAGAAAGTAGAGTTGAAAGGTTAATATTTTTAAGAGGGCCAAAAAGGGAAAAAAATTCCTGACCAATCGAGAGACCTTTTTTTCTTCTTTTTTTAAAAATTAAAATTTTTTATTAGCACCAATATTGCTCACATGTCAAATGTACAGTAATTGACATTTCAGAGATCAGTAGAACAGTCAAAACATTTAAAACTGTTCAATGATAAAAAAAAGAATGTATACTTACATCTAATACCGCCGCCAATCTTAGAGATGAATGACTTTGATTCATTCTTTGAGGAAGTAGCGACAGCTGATGATTTTGACTTGTTACCACTCATGTACACAGAGTCATCTTCCATTGCTGTTGTAGTGTTCAAATCTGCGTCATCACGAACTTCAGTGCCAAAATCAAATTGACTATCAGGTCTAGCATTACCGCCATAGTCCCGTGCTCCCCATGCAGTCGTTCGCGCACTTACTGGTCGCGCTTTCGCACTCATTTGCAATTAATCTTGTCAAAAACTTCAACAAAAGTAAAGTAGACCAAAGTTTTTGGCACTGCCACCGTTTGATAACTGAACTCGATAAGTTATAAATTACTCCGTAAAAATGTAAACGTTCACGTCCAAATTGTTTCTGAGGCGGAATTCTGCGTCCCAAAACCTTTTATTTCACCAGAATATTGATTTTGTAGCTGAAAAGTCCAATCATTTGACAGCACCTTGACGATTCCATTGATTTTCAGAATTATGACGTAAAGCCACTAAAGTAGTTGAAAAAATATGCTGTTCAAAATAGTTTTTCGGAGAAATTAAACGGATGTTTTCATCTTGGGAGCAAGGCTTCTATTTGTATGCCTATCAATTGATATGTAATAAATCATATTTCGTTTTAGATTTTAATAATATTATGGTTTTGATATAAGCGGCTTTGAATACAGGTTATAATGTACAAAATTTATTTCCTCTATTGGTGTTTGTATAAAACAGAGACGTGAAAACGTACATCTCTATTTATAAAATTAACAAAACACAGATAATTCTTACCTTGGTCGTAATAATATAGTGAATACAGTGAAAAGTGTCGTACAGTTCCGAGAACGTCTTTTATATGTATTTGATAATATGACCATTTTAAACTTCAAAAGGATACAATGTACACGTATATGCTAATTAAGTTTATGGGCAGGGGATTACCACTGAATAACCATTTGCAGCTCTACAAGCCACACAAGTCCGAATATTGAGTATGCCTACCAAGTCTAGCTGGTCGCCTAGACTTAAACAAACATAAAGTTCTCGATAATGTTCAGCGTATAGCTACACGTACGGTCCAATGGTTAAGCCATTGGAGCGCCCTTGAGAACAGGCGTCTAGTCTCCAAACTGGTTATGTTCCACAAAATATATGTTACAATCTTGAAGCAATCTCCCTACCCAGTTATCAAGAAGTAGCAGACAGATTAGTAAGACAATTGCACCCCTTAGTCTCCACCAAAACAAATGCAAACTCGGACTTCTTTAAGTACTCACTTTCACCCCATACCGCAGTCATGTGGAATATGTTACCCTCGCATATTGCAGCCCTGCCTGATGTTGAATAATTCAAGCATGCAGTGGCCTAGCCCAGTTATTAATCATACAGCAGTTGTTTTTAAACCTTTTATTCATTTACTCTTTTTAACAGTTTTAACAATCTTGATTCTGCTAACTGGACGAACCGTCTTGCAGTTATTTTATTTTAACTTTTATTAACACCGGGCATGCACCCTGCCCATAACACTCATGAGAAGCGTGAGGCAGTATCACAAGATAAGAGAACGTGCTGACATGTGCTCTTCGTTCTTAGTTAAGCCTGTACGTTTATAGTCCCCTTATGAGCTTGCCAAGACCTCATTATGACTCCCATACATACTCTTACCTAACAACATATGAAAATTTAGGAAGTTTGTTTTACCTGACTGCAATACCCAGTCCGTTTTGTCCAAAGATTATGATTATCTAGCCCAAATGTGTAAAATGCCAGTAGCCAAATAAGAGGTGTACGAGCTTGCTGACCAGGCACGCGTTGCCAGTGTACATTGGTGCTTGAACCACTCTGCCTCGTGGTTTCTTTATTTGGTGTTATAGCACAGAAGAAGATAGATGGTGTTTTTGTAAAATAATCGCACAGTCAAAAGGAGCAAAATAAAGTCATTTATAAATAAAGACGACCAGTTAAGTAATGTAAAGTTTAATACACCAATTAATTTATTTTAAGTCTTACTTAACAACATTTGAAATATGAATACTTTTATAAATGCTGACTATTGTAAAAATTTATAAAAGAACAATTTATATTAATATCCCTATTAAATCATTTGGGACAGATCCCAATCAAATGGCCGTTGTAATTCTGTATTACTATTTATTTGGTTATAAACAATTTACTTAAAAACTATTTGTTACTTAAGTTTGTTTTACTGAAAAGAATACGCATATGCCAAAAAGGTGGCTATACGTGAAGAAAGAGAAGAGGACAGTGTGAAAGGGGCAGTTGTTTTCCCGAAAAGAGGGGAAATCCGAGGTTTTTCAGGTAGAATCTCTTAAAATAGCTGATTCCCGACAGATTTACAAAAAATGCCTAACAAACTTGGCATAAACAAAAATGCTATTTTCTGGATTCGATGATTTCTAAAATAAATCGTACTAAACAGTGGTGATAGAGTGCTTCCACTCAGATTCAGTGCCGGTCATGTATAAGGTCCCCCGGGGTTCAGTGCTGGACCGTTGACTTGTTCTTTGTTACATAAATAACCTGCAAAATTCGGTTAAAAGTAGAGTAGGCTTTTCGCTGACGATACCATCGTTGACTCACAAAAACTTCAAAATGACTTGTCAAAATTAGAAGTTGGGAAAAAATGGATCAACGGATGTCATAAGTTAGTTGAATTATTGAAAATTACTTTTCAAAACTGGACACCCAAACCCTGTGACAGCAGACTTTTTAACGGTTTGGCTGAATAAAGTGTAAAAATACTATAAACTTAACTACGTATTAAAGGACAAGTTTTAATACTGAATCCCAACACGTCATCGATATTTACCCATTAGAAGCTTTAATAATCATTTGTTACATCTTATTTGTAAATTATCATGCAAGGACAAAATACATGCGAATTCTGACATTGACTCATACATTGAAATATTTTAAAATGATTTGGAACAAATGTTCAGCACATGGAGATAAAGTGTCATGCGCAAGTGTCTATTCTACACATTGACGGTCAAGGAGACTATGAGACACCTCTTTGTGGGCATTCGTCACCTACGAGACACACCTCTTGTTCTCCTATACATTTCAATTGGCATGAATTGAATTGACTAATAACGATTAATCAAGAGGCAAGCCAATACGTCTGAAGTGTTTTTTTTGGGGAAGTCCGTTTTCACATCTCATGGCATAGTTGATGATTGGAACAGCCTCAGTGTTACTATTGTTACAGCAAAAGACCTGAAATCCTGTAAACTCTTGGACAAAGACCCTATAAGTCACGGAAAGTTCCGAAGGTTTGGCATAGGCTGTTTTTTACTAGATCGTTCCCCTTTTGGGATTTGTGAAGAGAAGGTATATTTCTATAACGAGTGTTATGTACCTAACAGTACAAGTATATTAAAGCATATGATAATATCACATTTACACGAGTGAACGGAGTCGTTTTTTCTCGAATTATTGTTCTATTATTGAACAACTTGTCGAAAACATTTAAGTTCAGACTTGTAAAAGCGTGTATCTTTTATAAGTGTTCGAGTAAACGAGTATGTAATTGAAACTTGTCTGATTGAATGTAAATTATTCCGTGTAACTTCTGAATTTTTATCGCGGAGAACAGCTTGTTATCATCCTCAAATAATGTTAAGATATTGCCGATGGTATCTTGGAGGTTCAGGGCCGTAGTCCGAGGTTAAAAATAGGGAGGCACTTTCTAGGGGGTCCGTGGGCATGTCCCCACCTGAATTTTTGTTCGAGTGTGCTATTACGTGCATTTTCCTGCATTTCAAACATGTTTTTGATACTTTTAAGATACCGATTTCGGAAACAATAAATGACATTAAAAAGATTCGCGTACATTTTAGTTACATATAGATCTGCGCAAAATATAAGAATTTCGAAATAGTCAACATATTTGCGATTTTTGTCATCCTAAAACGCTAGTTTAAAGGCATATTGTCTATTTTTTATTAAATTAAATAATAGGGCCTCAGCTCAGCTATGCTGAAAAGATGGTGCCTCAAAATATATTCTTTTTTCATAATCTTCTCGGGCTCCCACGCATGAAATTACATTTATGTAATAATATTTCGACATCTACAAGCGTCGTACCGGAGGCAAAATTTACGAAAGGTGTTTTAAACGTATTCAAATCATGTAAACAGTCAAAAGATAATGTTTGGTGTTTGCAAAAATGTAAGTCCATTCTACCGTAAAAAAGATAAGCGGCAATAATACATTGCAACAGAGATACTGATGATTTCCGTAGACCATTTTCCCAGCCTGTACATAGTTAGTGTCAAACAACCATTGTTTACTGAAATTAGCAGCTTTTTAGCTCACGTAAGTGTGCACTAATGTGCATCCATCCACCTTTTTTTCAAATGACATCTCATATGAGAAACCACTTGCCAAGTATTTATGAAACTTGGTAGGGATATTACTTGTCTCAAGATTTAAGTTGTTAGAGGAATTCCATTCTTTGAAGAACTCTGGTTGCCATGGCAACCGAAATGAAAGTGAATCTTGTCAAAACCTGCAAGATACAGATGTAAGATATTTTGTTGTGTGACATTGCCTAGTAGACCTCTACTAAGAGCATTGAAATTATACTCCTAGGGCCAATATTGGCCCCACTCAGGGGTCACTTGTTTTATATAGACTTTCAAAGTATTCCTGTTACAAACGGTAAGACCTAGAGCTTAGATATTTAGTATGTAGCATTGTCTAGAGTGGTTCTTAACCAATATAATGTTAATAGCATCTCCCAGTGGTCATCTACAGATACTGTTAAATTTGTACCCATGGGTGCAAAATTGGTCTGTCCAAGGGGTCAATTGTGTTACATATATATATGGAAATATTTTAGAACTTGTAGCATTGCCAAGTGGTCCTCTACCAAATCTTTTCAAATAAGGCTCTAATGTCAAAATGGGGGGTCATTAACATACACTTGGAGCCACTTCTAACCCGACACTTATATAATTCGGTATAACTGAATTATTTGTATGCAGATTTCGTTCAAATTTAGAATATAATTAATTCAACACATAATACATACTTCTGCGAAATTTAATTTTAACTGATTAACAAATACATATAAAACTTAACAAATAAAAAATATCTCTGTAATATCCGAATTCACAAAATGGCATAACATGAAATCCCAACAATGAGAAGTCACCGATTCATAATAAAATCCGTACATCGGAGTAAGGAAACGAAATACAATGTTATTGTATTTTACAGATAAATTTACCCCTTTGTTACGATTTATAGTGAACAGATTGATACTGCATATGTTTGCAAATAAAATTACTGCTAAATAAATATGATACATTTATATACGTGACTGTCTGATATTTTTCACTCACCTACATTTCCTTGTGTAAAAGGGTGAAATCGTACTTGTCACACATGCAAAAGTAACCGATCGTCACAGTTGAAAGGTTTTATCATTTTTATACAGCTAATGTTGCAAAACAACATAATATTTAATTTGAAATAAATATCTTGAACCGTATTCGAGAAAATCGAATTTGAAAAGTGTCAGGTTAGAAGTGGCTCCAAGTGTAGTACAATTTTTTAAAATCGTCCTCTCCATTATTGCAAGGTCCAGAGCTTAGATATGTGGTATGTAGCATTTTAAGATGTTGAATTCAAGCTCAGAAACTACATCTTCTTCCCTCTCAGTTCTATTTCTTGCTTCCGCCAGTTTTAATGGTATTGTCAAAATGTCGATTTTCAGAACCTAATTGGGAGTAAAAGGATTCAAATTTGTGGCTACAATTATAATTCTTTATTATGTTTATTTCTATATTTTATTCTTATTCTTGTAACAAAGTTTGTTTTAGTCATCAATAGAAATATACATCAACATTGTATAATAAATAAGTTTTTTCAACATTGTGCTAAACACTTACACCAATTTCATTATAGTCTATATACAGACACTTCCTTCTTTTCATACAACAGAACTGAATGTCCTAGTCAATTAACTGACAAATACCTCACATAAATAATGCATTACGATGCAAAATAAACTAAAAGTATACAGACAATCATCACCACCCAGGTATGAAGATATTTAATTTAATTATTGCTGCAGGAGTATTTTTTGCAACATTACACATTAATGTTACAGAGACCTTAAAAGAATAAAATTTCAACATTTCCCTTGGCACATGCATAGTTTATAAGGTATATCGAATTCAATACTGAAAATTTCATGCATCAAAGAATAAGTTATGGGATATCTATACCGATCAATACAAGTCGGTTACAGGAAGCCTTTTACACTACATATAGTTGGGACTAAGTACATTCAGAATGATTGTGATCCCATATGTAGTTACAAAAAGCGTTGCTCAATTATAGCTTTCAAAAGAAGAGAAGAAAAGGAAACATTTTACCACCTTCCCTCCCTCCATCTTAACTGTTCTTGTATAGCAAAATTATTTGCCACATCTTATCACACCCAAGCAGTGTTTCAATGATTAAGTCATAAAATGAAGCCTGTGACCAAATGACAACTTGTAACTAAGTTAAAAAAAGCTCAGGGTGGAATCATCAGCAATAAATAACAAAAAATATGTGTAGCACATAGTAATGCATGCATTACATGTGAGTTTCTTAAATGCCCTGTTAAAAGATTCTCCTACTTCTTGTTATTACTATTAAAGCCTATGTATTCATGGGTTGTTTCTTTCGTGATTTATTTTTTTTATTATTTATTAATGAGCTTTTTAATACACAAGTCTTAGTAAAGTGCTAGTAAACAATAGATGATAATGATTCTGTCTTTCTTGAATATCTGGTTGCAAAATGACACTGAATTACTGGTATATCCTCTTACCGTGTACCAATAAATCAAAGCTGAGGCTCAAAGTCTTGTGTGAAAACAGTTAAAGAGGAATAATGTATGTTATAATGTCCTACCCTTTCCTTCTTTCATACTCTCATTGGTTTTCATTTTCATAGAGGTTATTCTCTCATGTGTAACACTTAATCTGTTGGTGGCAAGTGTTTCTGCTTTTGAAACAAATTTAGGTCACTGCCTCCCTGCACATCCCTGCAGTCTGATCATGATCTGCACTGTTTATCATTCAGTCAGATATTTTCAGACAGTTTGCAACATTTTAAGCAATTTTATATTATTAAATTTGTTGTGTACTTAGCAATATGCCAGATAGACAGTCCATTTTAGAAATGTGTGTAAAGGTTAATATTAGAAACTGACATATCAAAGGTCACAGTGACACTGCAATACAGAACATGACTGGCTATACTGTACCAGTAATATATTTCACAAACATTTACATGGAGATTAAAATCTTAATTACAATAGTATGGTTAACACTTCTAACTGAGTAGAAAATTGAAGTCTTAATCACAGCTTAAAGTTTGACACTAGTGGCTAAGTGGCACTTTCTAAAGGTAGTTTATTTAGAAGGGTCTGGTACACTTTGCCACCTGGTGATGATGATTTTGCCTTCAGTGATGCATAAACCATTTTCTGAAAGGAAAGAAACATACATGTACATCTTACGCGTGTGTTTCATACAAGCATCTGCAATGTGTTAAACATCTTTAAAATCTCACTGTATTTGAAAAAAAAATTCAATGGGTGGTGTCCAATAACCACAGGTAACAGGGTTTTGGGTTATGAGAATGGTTGTTCCAAGCAGAAACAGTTGACATCCCTGTGACATTTACCTATGACCTTGACCTATACAACTCAACACTTAGTGCATGTCACCTAACCTCTGACCTTTCAAGACAAAGCTATCTCAAAAACTATTATTCATAATGAGTAGAAATTGTTTTCAAGATGGAAGGCCCATTGGCAAATGGATTCAGGCAATGTTTCATCAGTAATCACGTTTTGAATGCTGAATCTATGTGACCTTCCTGTAAACCTCTGACCTCTAAATCAATCACAATTCAGTTCTACTTGGTTCAATTTACCTAAAAATTGACTGTCGGTGTAAAAGACAAAACTAGAGGATGCTTTTGTAAAAAAGCGCATGTCTCCCCCACTGCTGAGAATAACTGTGAATGGAAACAGGAATGGAAATGGAGATAAGATAATGTAAATACCCGGTAGTCACTTCAATGAAGGCTGTCTATGGATGGTTTCTATTGTTAAGGTTGTATGAGAAGATGCTTCCTAAACTGTTTGTTTTTAACCAGGTATTCAATTTTGAAAATCCTGGTTATTCAATCAGCGTATGGCAGGCGGGCGTCAAACGAAATTGCACTTGATGGTCATATCATATATAGTTTCACAAATGAAATTAAATGAAATTGTGTCTGCTCCATAATTCTTCAAACCTTTAAAGGATTTTGATGATACTTAAAACAAACGTTCATATTGTCAGATTTTTTACACTATTGAAAGACAACTCAAAAACGAAGAATGGACGACGGACTGACGGACTCCCCCAGTTTGAGGGTTGTAGGTCAAAAGGAACTCTAGTTATCATCCGGAAATGAGAAATTGACCAACGGTCACTGTGACCTTGACCTTTGACCTACTGACCCCAAAAACAATAGGGATCATCTGCTCTATAAGACCAATCATCCTATGAAGTTTGAGGTCTGTAGGTCTAAAGGAACTCTAGTTATCATCCGGAAACGAGAAATTGACCAACGGTCAGTGTGACCTTGACCTTTGACCTACTGACCCCAAAAACAATAGGGATCATCAGCTCTATAAGACCAATCATCCTATGAAGTTTGAGGGCTGTAGGTCAAAAGGAACTCTAGTTATCATCCGGAAACGAGAAATTGACCAACGGTCACTGTGACCTTGACCTTTGAACTACTGACCCCAAAAACAATAGGGATCATCTGCTCAATAAGACCATTCATCCTATGAAGTTTGAGAGCTGTAGGTCAAAAGGGAAATTTTTATTTTTGGAAAAAAAAAAAAAAAGGGGGGGGGGGAGGAGACTGACGGACGGACGGACTGACGGACAGGGCAAAAACAATATGTCTCCCCCCGAGGTGGGGGAGGGGGGGGACATAATAAATGACAGATGAACAATGCATAAAAATTGTATGTTTCTCTGACTAGATGAGAGACTATTATTTTCAAGCATACTTTAAATCTGAATTCTGCTAAATAAATCAAACATACCAATTGTTTACGATCTGCTTGATTAGTTCTCTGAGCTAGGTTCCATAAATTGACCGCAAGATTCTGTAGATTCTGCTGCCCTACATCTCCATGGTTTACAACTGTGTTGAATAATTCCATGGACAGCTGGGTCTGTCGCTTCTGAGTCTAGTCATTTGAAATGGCACAATTAGTCATACATTTCACACAAAACTTTGTGATACGAATGGGGATGTGATGCATTTTGATTTAAAAGCGAAAATTGTTTTCTTTTACTATTCTCAGATGAATCTATACTCTCTTAAATATAGAAACAAGAGGCCCTTTATAGCTGTACTAAATCAAGAGAGAACATGACTGTGCATACTGAAATTAGAACTGTGCAATTTATATGGAGTATAAAAACCTGAATGTGATAAAATTTCTACACAAATTTGATTTCATATTCTTAACTTAAATGTTCCCATGGTTTTCCTTTCATTTGACTGGGTGAACAGATCTAGTGTTTGACCCCATGTGACCCAGTCTATAAATTCCTGACTAGTTTTTATGACTGGATTTAAAATGTTGTCCTGTCGTCTGATAATGTGACCTAGATTTTTAACCTGTAGTTTAGAACTTGACCCTTAATACTAACTTATTTACTCTCAATTGAGAAACAAGTTCTTACAACTTCTATTAATTGCCCTTGAGACTCACTCCAAATGGAAAGAACCTCGAAGAGAGAGAGGCAATGAGAGTCTATTGCGTATAGTCGAAGGACATTACCACTACATGTCACTGGTGAGTATCAAACCTGGGACCCTCTGCACCATGGCAGCTTCACTTTATTTAGCACTACAAGTATATATATATGACTGTATGAATCTAATCACCAGTCTTTATAAATCATTTAAGAAGTAAACTGAAATGAAAGTAAATACCAACCTCTGGGGTTGTCAACGTCTTCAAATGGCCAAGAATTTCTTCAACAAGTGTTGAGCATATTGCACGTACTTCATTCACATATTTTGGATCAGAGGCATACAAGCTGTCATTGGAATCAACTGTAATATAATCATGTATTAACCATAAAGAAACAGCAATGAGATATATATGTTAAATTCTTGCCTCAATAATATTTCATAAATAAAACCAAATTTCTTTCCTCATTAATACAACCATGATCTTATGATAACAAGATGTTATAACATTTCAATTTTTTATATTAAGCATTAATTTAGAGAAGTACATCATGTGTTGTCAAAATTGTTAGATGAACCTTACAACACTGACAAACTTTCAGTTCAACAACAACAACAGACTTCCTGTGCACTGAGGCACAAGCTGACTTCCTGTATGCGCACCTACCTTTGTCAATATGATATGGAAATGTTTCCTGGCAAGACGCTGACAACATTGACAGAACTCTAGTATAAACAACTACTTTCGCATCTGAATGAGGCTCCCACGTGTAATTCTGCAGTATGTTTAAAAGGCCCCTCAGTAAATACAGCACACTGGAATCTGGGTTGTCCTGAAATATGTACAGTGTAACTTTCAGCTACCTCATGATGTCTCTTTAAATCTCTTTTAAACTTAACAAACATTTGGCAGTAAATTAATCACTCGAGGATAAACATAGTTAGTTCTACCGATTAATTTACCTAGGGACTAAAGTAAATGTTAACACATGATAGATATTATTAATCTTAGCCCTTACAGTCTCAAATGATCTTCTTATAGATAATACTAGCAAAGTTGACACAATGTTACAGTATCGCAGTATCACATGATCTACTTACAGGTACAACTAGCAATGTCGACACAAAATTACTGAGATAATCCACAATAAATGGTTCTGATGATCTGTTTTTACCATCTAGCTCCATTACACGGGGAATGTCAGGAATCATGGATATTGAAGCCTTGAAAAATGCATCACCTGGAAATACACACAAAATACAGCTAGAACTAATGACATAAAAATAGGTCTGTTTAAACAAAAGCACAGTAAGTCATGTGCTTTAATTATGAAAAAATATTAAACCATTGGATGATGGTAGAAGGGTTAAGAAATTTACAATGCTTGGAAAACGGTTTCACTGTGATACATGTCTATATCCAGATATATATATTGTATATATACTAATTTATCTATTCTCGATTGCAAAACAAGTTCTTACAACTTAGATAAATTGCTCTCGAGACTCATTCCAGATGGAATCAACCTCGAAGAGAGAGAGGCAATGTGGAATTATTTGTGTCTTGCCTAAGGACACTACCGACATGGCTATGGTAGGGATCAAACCCGGGGCCCTTCAATCCTGAGGGGAACACGCTACCACTGTGCCACGGCAGCTCCACAAAAATATTCAGATACATGTACTAGCTTGTTACTTTACCATGACTGAACATGTATATACCTTAAACTTACCTTGACTGAAACACTGGTTCAGTAAAGCTACCTGTCCAGACAACAGATACAGCTGTAGCTGAGAGAATACAGACTGTAGAGATGGAACTGTTATAAAACAGTATGCAGCACAGGCCTGTAGAAGAGAAAAATGAGTGACTTTAACATTATGAGCGGAAGTCTCGTGATAAAACTGAAAACATAACTTTTCCATAACAATGTCCACATATTGCATAATTTTGTTCACCTGCAATTGTTGGTGTTTTTGTTCCACAACATTAACATTGTTCTTGTACCAATATTTAAATATTTCGGGTTCACTTAATATTTGCGTTCAGGCGTTAAATTTCTGACTTTGCAAAAAAACAATAGTGAGAGAAAATGAGTGTATGGAAACAAGCAGGATTTTGTGAGTATATCTATCTAAGGCAAGAAGAAGAAACAACACAATAGTTCAAGAAATATAAGTGGATACAACAATCTGTAATGTTTGTAAATAAAAACATGCTCACCCTCACAAAATTTCCTGTTTTCCTTGAATGATTTCCATTCACAACTTTCCTGGTTTCAATTGCCAAATTGTTCACACTCTACAACAGAAGTAAGATGTAATACAAATTTGATATGTGTACAAGAATGTATGTTGTAAGCAGCTTCACTATAATGTAAAGTAACTATGCCTCTAACATGACTGTGATGGCTGACATCCAATAGAAATAACTTGATTTATTGTATACTATGCATGTTGAAAGTCAGTAAATCCCAGTAAAAGTCCTTGCATTACATTATTTTAGAGTATTTTAGAAACCAGTCTTGCTGACAAACATTTAGTACAGCTTAAAGGATCACAGGTTATTTGAGCTTAATTCTAAAGTCAGTCTGAAGCTTACTGAGACAGTGTTGTGACCAACTTCCTGGGAAAACTGACACCAGTGTGCCCTGGTGAGCTATGACTTCTACTCACTTTGGTTTCAAACAAACCACTAAAACCATTTTGAACCTTGCCTACTATACTGCCGTTTGCCCTTTGAGGTTCAAACATACAACCAACATTTACAGAACAGATAAAATTGCATAACATAGCACTTTTATAACCCTTATTTATCAATCGGTTTTATGGTAGACTAATAAACTTTTCATCTTGGCCAATCCAAGTTATAATCTCATAGAAGAATTATGTTTTACAAAGATCCTGGTAAACGAGGCACTAAACCAACATTAAATAATTAGCAGCTACTACATGGCTATATATAGTAAAGATAAGTTCATACTTTACCTGGATTAACTGTACAAGAACTATGTCAAGGTTGGTAAAGGAAGATCTTGCCTCTACATAGAAACTCAACTGTTGTTCAAAATCCCGTCCAAATGAGATCTTCCTCACAAAGCCGGATATCAGACTGCTGATGGCCTTCTTTTCATCATCCAGGGACAGAGCACTGAAATATATTAGCAAGTGCAGTAAATCTTCCATATATCAAATACATGTACTACACACTTTTAATTTTTTTCACCAAAATGTATAATATCAAAGATCATAAAACAATTAAAATGCATCCCCTGTCTTCTGTGATAAAGGTAACAGTCTCATTCACTATTCATTTCCAATATTTACTAGCTTGCGTTGATCTATATATTCAGTAACCTTTCCCTCACTAGTATCCTTGTGAATTTACAACTTCAGGAGTATACCTAAAACTACTTACTTGACTGAATCATGCATGGTTTTACAAATGAACATCATAGCATTGATAATAACTGGGTCCTTTGTGTCTGTCTCCTGGAATCTGCAAAATACATAATATATAATAATACTTGTTTGCTGTTCATCCAATTGCAGTATAGACATGTACAAAATCAATTTTACTTTTCAGTTTATAACTTTATACTAATTTATTCTAGCTCAATTCCAAAACAAATTCTCTCGACTTTTATCAGGCATTCTCTTGACACCATATTAAACGATCAAACCAATGATTACCAATCCCTTCTGACTTAGTCAGCAACTTTTCTTATCATTTACACCTAAGTAGACAGAAGCCCATGCAGCATTAGGTGCCTTAACAAAGGACACATCACATCTGATCTGACCAAGGATTGAACATACAACCTCAGAGCTATGAAGCAAATGCTATAACATTAGACCACACAAGCGTTGTTTTACTTAACCCTAAATATAATTGCAAACTAGAGCTACCAGCATGAGTGAAGATGGTTCATACCCTCACCAACATGTCTTGACACAGTGAATGATGTCACAGTGAATGTTGTCACAGTGAATGGTGTATTATTGAAGTCACTGTAATGATACCTCAACAGTCAGAGTGATGCCCCTTTAGAAAAAACCACCTTGCAAATGGTTCAAGGATTATATACATAGGAACAGTGTTTACAACACTGCAGATTTATAATCGAGAACACAACAAATACAGTGTATCAGAAGATGCAGCAGGACAGAACAAAGGGATTCTAACAGGGCCAACCCTGGAAAATTAGCTTGGTAAGAGTTTAAAGGTCAACAGGTTTTTCAATCTGGAGCAGTCATATACAATGTACTTCTTTTTGATGAGAAACTCTAACAACTTAAACAGTAAACAATTTTACCCTTACTATAAAAATAAATATTATTATACAATGAGTGAATTTAAAAATAATCACCATTAATCTACAAAGCTATGGCTATAACATTATGTAACTTACCTTACAAATGCTTCAGTTATATTTTTGCAGACATCAACTTTTACACTCTCTTTCTGGAACATGTCAATGAATGGCAGGAACTTCTCCTGTGTGAATGGAAGCAGCCATCATTAGCATATTTATCAATAATTAACACACGTACATGCATTAGTTGGATATGCTGAAATAAGAGGCAACCTTACAGTAAACATAGCATACAGTCTTACTTTCAAGATAGATTATTGTATCCATATTAAAGTTAAAACTATTTGGGTATGAACTTATGCTTCAATATTTTCAATTATTTTGATAATACAGTGGAATTTCTGAAAACCGAACACTGACGGGATCTGCAGAAAAGTTCGGTTTTTGAAAGTTTCCGGTATTTGGAAGTGTAGGGTCATTTGGACTGATAAAGGGAGAGATAATCAAAGGTTCTTCATGGTTTGAAAAGTCCTTAGGTTTTAAAGCATAGAAGAGATTGTAACCCTTGTTTAGCATATTGCAGCACAAAATGGAATATATTGGACACTGTTCTCAAACAAAGTTCGGGGAATAAGATGGGGGGGGGGGGGAAAAAACATTTGTACGTAGAAAATTTTCATCAATATCAGTTAAATAAATTTCAAAATAAAACGCACACCTCAAGAGTTGGTTTTGGAATCACTCAGACTCACAAATTATTTTAATTTTGTTCTTTAGGGACATTTAATTCTATGGAGTTGTCTCGGTATTTTTTTTCCAAAATGATACAATTCATTTTATTTATATTTTCGCCAAAATAAATGTTCTCAATTTTCACTCACCTAACATTAATCCGCTGATCCTTTCTTTATTTGATATCATTATCTAATAATTACAGTCTTATGTTACATTCTTAATCCTTTGATTGACAGGTTGTGATTCTAACACGTGTCAAAATAAACGAGTACCGTTAATTGGCCAAACAATGGCAATCATTTTGCTGGAAGCAATTAATTTATGATCCGAGTGTTTCTAGTGTCCGGTTTTTGGAAGACAATTTGTACTGAGATAAGTTAAAATTTACGAAAATATCGTCCGATATTCGGAATTTGGAAATTCCGGTTTTCGGAAGTACATTTTACATAGAAAATAGAGGAGGAAATTTCGGGACTTAACAAATCGTCCGTTTTTCAGAAGTTTCCGGTATTTGGAAGGTCCGGTTTTCGAAAGTTCCACTGTATACTAATGAGAAAGACAGGGAAAAGTCATGTACCAGATGAGTATGCATACATGTATCTTAGCAAACACTAGCAGCATCTTAGCAACTACAGTATCATACAACCTGTGATGCAAAATAGATGCTTAAGAACCTTGGCACTTACCAATGAGAAAAGCAGGGAGAAGTCATGTATGTGTACCAATATCTTGGAAACCACTGACTGTAGCTGGGGATAGAATTCCTCAAATGCCCTGTCTGGGATCATATGCTTGATTATATCATACAATATTGTGCTGATCTCTCTTTTCTGTAAAGGTAAGTTTCATACACATTGAACTAATGTGAAGATATCACACACTCTATTTACACAAATGAATCACTGACTTGTTAACAGGTATCTCAAAGCTCGCTGGGTGGTTAACAGCTATTTCAATGCTCACTGACTGGTTTACCCATATCTCACTGATTAGTTCAGAAATATCTCAAAGCTCCCTGACCGGTTAATCTGTATCTAAAAGCCGCCCGACTGATTAACAGGTGTTGCCGTGATCTTGACCTTTGACTAAATGACCCCAAATTACATTATGCACAACTAGACTTCATACTTTACGGACAGACAGCAAGGGGAAAAACAATATGTCTCCTGGGGGGGAGAGACATATTAAAATACATGAATTGACCTGAATATTATTAACTGTAAATAAATGTCACTTCTAAAAGATATTTTTAAAATATTCTTAACAAAAAAACATTTGATTTTTGCCAAAAGATACTTGCCCCAAAGTGTTTAACAATGAATTCCATCCATGTCTCAGCACAGCCAATATAGTCCTGAAATATTCATCAGAAAAGAAATTCTATCAGGTATCCATTAGCATTTTCATCATGTAACTAAGCATACCATACCATTAACCCACATCATAGTGGTAGCATGTGATTTTGCTTTTGTCACTAGTGTAGATCATGATCAGCATGTATATCTGTCAGTCTGATCATGATCTGCACAGTTCACTTTCAAGTTTAGTAAATTTTCTGTTTGTACCCCTCTGAAAAATTAATGGTTCTGTCTAAATTGACATATGGAATTGGACAAAAGCTTTATTTAAGTTCAGGAGGGTCAGGTTAATATTCATCAAAACTGGCTAAAAGGGATATTTAAGTAATTTCACATTTTCTGCTATAATTGTAGTTTCATCTTGGAGCTTGCATTAAAAAATCAAGATAGGCTGAAAGGTTGTATACAATATAATAGTAAATCAAGAAATAGAGTTTTAAACATAAAATAAACAGGAAAATTGTTGATATCAATGTAATATCACTCACATTAGCTCATGAACACTAATAGTAGTTATTTTCAATCGTAGCTATTCCAGAAAATATCACTTTTGGTGCCCATTCGGTGAAATTATAAGGAGATATTACACTGAAACCAACAATTATCCTCTATATAAAAGGGAGAGTACTCACTGCGGGATTCTTCAGTTTCATGATAGGTTTCCAAACCTCGTTCAGCACGGCCAGTTTCTGATCTTCGGGTGGGTCAGCTATAGCCAGACACGTGCCAAGGGTCCGGAACAATAAATGCTGCAATTTTATAACACAGTTATTATCACCCTAAATCTCCTATAAACCACACATCCATATGAACAACTTTGAGTTTTAGCTTCCAAACAGCAAACACTCATTTTTTTTCAGACTCCAAGAATTTATTTCAGCAAAACCAATCCTATTGTCAAAAGAGGGGAATAAACTGCCTGGCAGATTTAAAGGGGGTATAGTAAAATACAGCATTGACAAAATCATATCTGTAATAGGTTTACTATTTATATGCCATGAAATACATACAAGTCAGTTTATTCAAAGTACATGTATATTCTACCTTAGGAAATCCAGTTTCCTCACAATCTTTGATCATCTCAATAAACTTTGTGGCTCTTGCAGCTATATATTCAGGTTTGAAGGCAGATATCAGAGAGTTTAGCAACAGAGCACTGGAAAACATAAAACAGCTCTTATTAATAATAATGAATCTCAAACAAATGTATGAAAACTCCAGATTTTTCCAGTAAACTCTTAATAGTTACAACAGCAATTAGAATGAAATTAGTCTTATCTGCTGGCTTTGCTGTTAAAGAGTACAAGAATTCCTGCGTGGTGTTTCAAATTAATGATGTTACTTAATAAAAAAAGATTTTTTATTTAATACCTACATGTTTCTGTCTGGTTTCATACATACTGTATAGTTGGTAATATTTCTGATGATTTAAGTTTTCGTATTTTTTTTGTTAATTCTAAAACTTATGAATTCCGCAAAAGATTAATTTTTTATGGATTTATAATTACAAAATTCTCACTTCGAGAATAAAAAATCTGCAAAAATAACTTGTCTGCTATCAAGTGATGAAAACTTTATAATACAAAACTTACCCAATTTACAGTATTCAAGATAAAATTCAAAGTTTTTACCTATTACAATGTTTTCTTGACTTCTCTAGTATCTCTGTCAATGTTTTATCTGAAGCCTTGTGTGCTATACACTGAAGTAACCAATCCAGTCCCGGAGAGAACAGCGTCAAGTATCGCGGCATTTCAAGCTTCTGTATCGCAAGAATATTCTGTACGCTATCACCTTGCACCTGGTGGTGAATGCAGTCAGTGTAAGTAAAGATTTCTAATTTTGTACTCTTTGAAATACAGGTATCTATCCAGCATATAAGAACATATTACTTTACTTTTTGTTATTAAAGAAAGTCCTGCAATTCATAAAAGAACATATTAACTGCACCTTTAGAAGATGTCTTGACTTTAAGTCCCAAGATCACTTTGAACTGACTGATGTAGAAAAATAAATTTAATGATAGAGTACTTATCAAAATGCATTCTATTCTCTGTAATACAATGTTGATTTACCGGTATGCCTTTCTTTCATATTCAAGACACTTCTTCTTGAAAAAAAGATGCCAGAAAGCCTTTTCTTTTTTTTTGCAGTATCATTGAAAATGAAAATGATACTGCACTCTATTTCTTACATGTATCTAATATATATTAAAAAGCAACGCTATGAATGTTTTTGGTACAAATGAAGCTCAGTTTCGCCAGTAAGACATCTTCCTTGGTAAAATAAGAGCTACTTGTAATCTATCATTCAAAGAGCTCCTGGGACTTTAAACTTTCCATTTTAATAATCAAAAAGAACTTTTTACAGTCTTAGAAACAAAGTGTGTTTCAACTGCATACACATGTCTCAAAAACTATTTAACATATCAAGATAATGTCGAAAAAATTTGTCACATAAGTTTTAATAAGTAAATAATCATGCTTTTCCGTGGTGTGCCATCAATGTCAAGGACCACAATGGAAATAAGGGAGAATCACTTTTCCCTTTATTGTGTTATCCTTGGTATTGATGTGCATATGATGGTTCATAAACTTGTGTATACATCTAATTATCTGTATATGTATGTACATCATGTTTGTTTTAACCATGTTTGTACATCTGTGATATACTAAAATAAACCAACCTACCTACCTACCTACCTACCTACCTACCTACAATGGTTTCCAGTTTAAAGGCTGTATTCCCTACAACAATGTGAAAGAATATAACTGTTTTACCTGAGAGTATGTTGCTAGGAAACCATTAAACATTGGTAGAAGGTGGTCTCTGATACTTGGAGCAACATCTATACCAATCTGTAACATATATAGTATCATACCATTACTTCCTATACATGTTTATTACCTTTCAAAGAAATTTCAAGCCATTTGATTGGTCACCAATATGAAAAAAGAAATTGATATTAATGGGCAAGGCAGGGAATACACATTTTAAATTTCCCTTCCTTGTACCCTTCGTCAATGTAGTCTGTTCAAAAGCTTCACAACTTATGTTCACTGTTCTAATGCCTTGCAGACTTAAAATAAAATTTATTGTATTGTATTGTAAAGAAAATTTCAGTTGTACTGATGCTCTAATCTATCTACAAATCATTAAAACAATAAGTCATTGTTTCAGTAATTTCTCTACAATTGATATATTCCAAATAACCATGTCACACACCTGAAATTTAATGAAAAGTTTCCTTTTTAAAGAAAGTCTCCTAGTCTTTTGTTTACATTCGTTACAAGTTGATTTCTGATGTCATTAAGCGACGATATTTGGTGACAAAAGGGGCACCATGTGGACATTTAAATGTGTGCTTACAGCCAGTAGGCGATTTATTAAAAAATAAATTGAACATTTCTGTTTAGACAAGGAAGGGTGATAAAACTCTTTTTGGGATTTTGACTTGATGCTGCCTTGAACTAGTATCACCCTCGCCTAACGACTCAGGAAATATGAGTCTAGGGGGTAATTTATACACATATACTATGTCAAGAAACCAAATAACATATACTTTATTGGTAAACAATATTTATTGTATGCATATTAAAAAATGTCATTTAGTGAAAGTGTTACCCATTCCTGCAGGGAGATATGTCTAACTCTGAAATACCTGGTATTGTGCTTACTGAAAGCAAATGCAAAATTCATTTAAAGAATGACAATATACTTTACCTACCCTACTGAGGAAACATTTAGCATACAGTGATACAAGAGGATCACCCATTCCACTGATCATCAGTGACAGACGCTTTAACGCATCTGCATATTCCCTGAAAAATAAACCAAAATTTCTATTACATCTAACTTGTTAATACATTACACATTTGTGACATATTTACAAGAAACCCTTGGGATGGATTGTGTTATTCTGAGAAATGGTAATTCATACTGTGTGTTGTCATATCACATATAACGATATGAGAAGTCAATATTATCATCTAACTAGAATAACTGAAACTATTTCACATTGTTATTACAGAAACAATTTGACATTGTTTTTAAATGAGTAAGTAAAGTTACTTTTATATTTCAACTCTGGAAATAGTTGAAAAATCTAGTTATGTGTTCATGTTGACTGATCTGAAACACTTTTAATGTGGTCAACCTAATAACTGAACTGACCCTGGGTTAAGGAAACTATAGCATTTCATGATAGCTGCCTCTACATAGAATCTTGGGATAAGTTCTCTGATTGATGCGATCTTAAAGAACCAGTTACGGCAGGTTTCCTTTGCTGAGTCTGGTACCTGGTCTGGTGTGAAATTTTCTGAAAAGACGATCATAATATACAGATACTATTATTTTTAATTATGCATTTATACTTCAATTACTTGTAGGGCTTCTTTGTAGTATGTAAATAATTGTCAGTGCCAATTTATAAACGTCTTCATTTGTAATCATGCAATGATTGGAAATTAAGCGTGACTTTTAAATGTATTTGATAAATCAGACCTAAGATGCAGCCATTTGTTGATATTTGTTCGTATTTAATATTCTGTTGACAAAACATGTGGCTTTGAGTGAAATAATCCAAATTCATGTTAGATAGACCTTGTTTAAAAGGCAAGTTAAAATCACTACAGGATGACAAGTGTTACACTTTTACAGTATTTACCTGGTAGTTTGATAGGTACACCACTTCCTGGAGGGAAGTACTGAGCTTTATCTCTCAGTCTCACATACACCAGCTTCCCTGCAAATTAAGTGTTTATTAAGCAATGAAAATACAAAATCAATTCAAGTATAAAATTTCAGTAAGTCAGTTGTAAATCTACGAGGATACTGTATCACCCATGTTATCTGTTGTTTAAAATCCTAAGCTTTTATCAAAGAGCGAATATAAGAATGTATATTTATGCATAGTCTCTAAACCTTTGAGGAATATCAAACATCTGATAAGTCAAACTTTGCTATCTTTGTTTAACTTAAGATACAGTCGTATTTGAGCTGCACTTGGAAATAAATACATTTTGTACTAACTGTTAAATGTTATGACAAATATTGGACGATAAATAAAGCCTCTCACTAAATACTGGTAAATTTCTGTATACCAATGACTGGTTTATCTGCCATGTTACATACCAAATGTTTCCAGAATGTCAGTAATAAGAACGAATTTGCTGGGATAAAACTGGATCACACTGACGTCTGACAGCATCTTGGAACACTGTTAAAGAAAGTTGCAGTTTAATCAGATACTAGAGGTATGTCTAATAATGTCTGATTCTTAAACAGTTGTTCAATTGAAAAAACAATACACAAAATGTAGTTATAAATGAAAAGTTCAACCAGATGAAAAAAAACCATCCTGAACAGTGAATTTCATTTCAAATAATATCTAAAAATTAAATCATTTGTTTTTTTGTTATAATATACAGTACATACATTTTGAATATGTTGGTTTTTTTTATTAATAGCCTGGTTAACATACATTTACTGGCTGAACTTCTCCAATGTATCATCTCTCTAACCCAGATCTAAAGCAGCTACATGAGCCTGATTTACCTCTGACTTACCTGTATGGCTATTTTAAGTGCCTTCACTCTCTGATCCTGGTCCCAAGCTGCTATGAGAGCCTGATTAAGATCTTCAATACGAGAAACATACTCCTGTTGACTCAGATTTAACATTTCTTGAACAGATCCCTGAAAGACAGAGGTAGTGCATTTAGACATTGACCTATATACTATTTGGAACTCAGCCCCTCAATTTTGTTGTGGGCACTTAATTGGATAAGCTCATTTAATAGACTTGGCAGGCTAAAGGCTAATTACATGTATATGCGCTATCACATCCTATGGAATATCTGGTAACCACGGTTCCTTGTAAATCTTACCTCCTCAAAGTCATCCAGCTGTTCGAGTCTGTTCTTGACTTTATCTGACATTGTTGTTGTGCTTGTGTGAGTCTGTGCCTTTATAACAACTGTAACAAAATATTGTAACATGCAAAATGCAAATGTTTACACAGCTGAGATGTACATGTATATCAAGTGACATGCAAATGACTTGTGAGGGCCTGAATAAATACTTACAGTAATATTATCTTACATTCTGGGGCCTGAAATTTTGTGCGAAAAGGCAACCTTTGCTGTTTTGGGCAGTGAAAAGCTCTAATCAGAAATACCACCACACCACCATTAATTAAAGAAACTGTATGTACAGTAAGTATTATATTCTGCTTTCATAAATCTTGCTCCTTACACAGACTAGGTGTGCATCAATATTTACTGTATAATCAGTTTATTTATGAATAATGTGACACTGGTCATTTGACCACCATATTGGAGTACTTTGCTCAGACTTTATTCATTAAGGATTCGCTTTGCCTCAAGGAAAAGTCAAATAAGAAAGTATTTACTATTATGATGCATATATCTCCCATGCCAGAATGATAAATACCCCATACATTGTGTCATCATTATCACCTTAATAACAATCTTTAAAGTTGCAAATGCCTGTCTGCTGTTACAAAACAAAACTACTATGTGTAAATGTGCCATGCATACCATGCTCCTTATCAGCAGATGAAAGAAAACTTGTAGTAATGGATAGTTTTTCTGATGTTGTATACTTGCTCAGGATATCCACTCTTTTTGCTGACCATGGCTCAAAAGAATCATCTAGTGAATTTGCTCGACCTTTTGCTTCACTCTCCTTTAAAAGACATATTATCTCACATAGAAATAAAGAAATAACATAGAAATAAAGAGTGAAAATAGACTGTGACATAGATATGTTAACTTAATATATAAGTTATTTATTATAACCATTGTTTCTTCAATGATTAGCAAATGAAATGGTTCATTATTTATTTTGCAGACCTGTATCCATTCAATAGATCTGAATGACTGCTGAATCAGAAAGTTTTTATTCATTTGTATATTTTCAGTGAACATGGCCATAGCATGTTGATCAATTAAAGCTGTTAACCAAACAGAAAGACGGACAAGAACATTTTAGTTTAGCAGGTGTATAATTTAGCGTAAAAATCTGTTACCCCAAAGCTCAAGCCTCTAGTTTTGGTGGTCTTATTGGCCTCTGCCGCCATTGCTGACAAAGGATCCATACCATCTAGTGCTGCACCAAGTGGGCCCATGTCACCAAGGGCACTAAGGGGATCAGATGCTTTACTAGAACTCTTGCTTGGTGTTTTCCTTGAAGACAACCCTTTCCTATCAACATTCTTTACTTCAGATACCTTGAAGTTGAATAATTCATATACATTTGTAATACAATAATCACAAGAACATTGTTCCTACAAATTGACCTGCAATATAACAAATGATATACATGCAAGGCATAATTTGTTTTCAGTCAAATTTAGATAACTGTCTATACATGTTGGGTATAAAGATGTTTTTAAACAATCTTTCAGTGAAGTGATGGTGTTAACAACTTACATGCCTCTTAAGATTTTTGACATGTTTTACAAAATGTGATATTTCAAAATCCTTTAAAAATCTTCAAATCATAATTATAGGATATAAAATTGATATGACAGAGTATCAAAGTATTAATATACTACTTAGTCTAATAACTTATGGTATCTACAAAACGTATTTCATGAGTGACCGCTGACAGAAATTTCATAATACAAAATGTATGACTAAATCACTTTACTATGATTTAGCGGTTTCACTTAGAGAATAAAAACAGAAAACAGCATTTTTTAAAGAACTTTATAAAGCAACTATCTACATATCATACAAAGTTTTGCTGATATGATATATGGACATTATCTACACCATAAGTTGTTTATGTACTTTACTTTCTATATTGTATTATCTTGTCTTTTGATATTGTTATATACTCACTGTGCTAATAAATCGGTTGTCTTTTGACAATTCCAGAGAAAGAAAAAAGATTTTAACATTATGCTACCACTGCCTACCGGTACATGAAAATGTCACCTTTCATGTTTTATACAGTGCATAGAAAGAAAACTGATTTACTACAGTACTGGCTCCAATCAGCAGTTCTTTGTTTTGAATTTAGCTCAATCTCATAGGCAGTGCTGTGTTATGACTGGTAAGAACACCCAACTCATGGCTGGTGGTTCAAACCCTAGCACTTTTTTTCCATATTTCACACTTTCCACACATTATGTGACATAGTACTTAGTTGGCCATAAAGGGAGCAGTAATTAAGTGTATTAAGTCGAAAGTGATATAAAATATGGTAAATTATCAGAACTTGATCTTATAAGTCATGTAAATGAATTAAGTTTGCTAAGTCCTAAACTCCTAAGCTAAAGTTTTAAATTAGCTTTACAATGCATCATGTTTTATCAGGAGCTTTTGACCTGTTATAATGCTACAATGTAGTATGGTTCAACTTTTAAAAATTAATTGCAAAATATAACAATTACCGTAGGTAAATTATTAATAAAGCTTAAATGTGAGATTTAAGATACAAAGTATTTGATTAATAGAGATTTATATCAGACATACGGTTATTGCTTTCAGTGGGTGACTTGATGCTGGTGTTGTTATCGATGCTTCAGAGCTATGTTCATTTTCATAGTTTCTTTTCCTTGGGTACCTATAATAAGAAAGAGTAACAGTAGATATATTTCAAACAGTAGTTGTTTTTTTTTTGAGGAACCTGCGTTTTCTAGGACAGTTAAGCTGCTGTAAAATATTCACACTGATCATGTCTGATTTAATTTTGTCCATTTTTAATAAAGTAATCTAAATTTAAAATACAAGAAACTTTCTAGTAAAGATTAACATTATCATATTCACATAAATTTTGTCTTTCAGTCTCTGACGATAAAAATACGTCTTCACATGTTTGATGAAGTTCTGAATTTGGTTGTTACATAGATTTATTCATTTTCAGAACAAACAGCCAGAACAAACAAAAAATTAAATGGCAGTGGCTAGGTAGTCGACACTATATTTCAACTTTTATGCTGATTACACAAGCTCATTCTTGAACACGGATATTTCAACAGGTATTAGTTGGGCGCTTACTCAGCAGGAATGATGCTGATACACAATGAATAAATTATGTACAATAGACCACAGGTGGCCAGCGCAGGGTTCCAGACGAATTTAACGAAAGCGATGTTTACAACACAATGTTTTCGTGATTTCCGGACCCGATAGTGCTATACCTTTACTACTATATGTATATAGTGAAAAAAAATTTGTTTTAATATATCAGTATATGGGGTACCAGGGTCATAGTGGGGCCTCTGGGGGGAAGGGGGTCCAAACCCCGCGCCGGCCACCTGTGCAATAGATAATAGTCATGTGATTATTTTCATGGCAATGTTCATAACAGCCTTCAAATTTCCAATAAATGTAATATTTCCACCTGTCCACCAGTCACTATATTCAATTCATTTAAACTTGAGTTGCATTTGATCATCAACAGATCCTAAAATGTTTGAGATTTCAATGAACATCTGTCAGGCCTAAAATATATCCCTGCTACACAGAACAGTTTCTACAAGGGCAGAAGATGCAGCGATTGCAAGATATCTGTTTGCTAACTTTACGAGGGATGTGTATTCTTTGCTCTGCCCAGATATTACCGTATGGCAGTGTTTGCATATAGCTTTACATGTAACAGGTCCATTGGCATTTTCAGGCAAAAATGAAGTTTTGAGATTTGTTTACCATTTCCATATTATAAGAAAATATGTGACCATTAATCACCAAATTATAAGCATTGATCTATACTGAACTACCATTTCCACCCCTTCATCTATCTGCAATTATCAAATATATTGTACAAGTTAAGGAGAACCTTCAATTCACATTGAAATGAGACAAATAATGAATTATGTGCAATGTATTTTCATACAGGTATAACATCTTCTAACTGTAGCACCTGGTCATAATGACTATTTGCCTGAGGCCTGATCTGGCCCACTGTCCAGTAGTATACAAACAACACCTTTCAATAATTACCGTTTGTAAATAGAGTGATAATTACTACATGTACACATATAATTGATATTTACTGGGCCTTTTTTACTAATAGATTAAATTATTTAACTTAAAACTCTTAATTATGCTCCTATATACTGAATGTCTGACTACCTTTTATCTATCAAATATAAATTTGGGTAATAAGTATGGATTAAATATTTCTTTATACCATAGATGACTACAGGGTTTTATCCACATTCTATTTTATACACCTTTAAAAAAGGTACATGTAATCATAATGTAATCAGAAAGTAATCATGATTACAGGTCAAATTTTCATGAGTAATGATGACATTACAGTAATTGTAATCAGTTTTAGGAAAGTAATCATTACATCTGATTACTTGAAAAATGTGTAATAATTACAACTGATTACAATTGCTGATTACAATTACCCCAGGTCTGGAGCTTAGGAACACTTATTCAATCAATCAGTGAAACATGAAAACAAAAATATTGTTATTAATGTAACTTGTCTAACAATCAGAACTCTTTGGCGATGAAGGTCTGTTTTTTAACCAGGTACCTGCCAATATACAATGTGCATGTAAAATTGTTTGTTCTAATTTAACAGATATATTTTATAACAGTGGAAAGATTTTTCACGAAACTTTAGGTTTTCTGGTAAAGTGATAATAATTATACTATAATACAATTCCTCATTTTACATGTTTTAGAGCGTTAAGTTGTATTTTGAATGATATAAATTGAAATGATCTACATGTTATATGGGTCGGTAACACCCGAAAGTGAAACAAAACTTTCCACCTTATTCAGTGCACATAAAAATTAGGAGCGACGGTCTGTCAGTTATGAAATGTCAGTTCTGGGATTAATGCAAGACGACATTAGGCATTAAGGCAAGTTAGAACATATTCTCGGCTTTGCCGTGATGTCGAGGTAAAACAACGCCATCTTAACAAATCGGTAATGTTATAAACTATCGATTAAAGTATAAAATGCGCATTCATGGGAGTTCTTATAGCAAAGACACCAACTTCTGTTTCGTTTGTCTTTATCAAAAGGAGAAAACTATTTTCATTCTAAAGTGTTTACCATTGACTGTCGCATGCAATGACACAAAGGGAGTTCAAGTCTGTTTTAAACAAAACAAAAAGCTTTTAACGACATAGAATTATTATAAAAACAATCTGATAGTTTCGAAGTCATAGAGGATCGTCGTCTTCTTTCATTTCTAATCTGGTTTATTATATTATTCAAAGTTAAAGATGCATAGAGACCAGCGATGACAGCCAAGGAATCCATCAGATTAAATTGCACATATTTCATGTTCAGTACAGAAATGATGGACAGGGACACCAAACAACATATCAATACTGTTGGCATTAAACACAATTGAATTTAATATTGCAGATATTCTATTTCTTCAAAAATATAACAAAAGGAAATTGGGAGGTACCATTCGTAGTTCGCCATTTTGGACAAGTCACATGACTTTTACGGTGCGCTTGATTTTGATTTAATCCATTTGCAGGTTATAATGTACTAAATGTGTTATGTGAAGTCAAAAACTCCTCGCTCTCTAATCACTGCCTTGAAGTGCCTTCACATGATACCATATGATGATAAAAATGTAACATGACGGCATGTAAACAATTACATAAAAATCACTATTCTGATTTATTTTTGTATTTGACCATTTGCAGTTAAGTATTTATTAATAAACCTTATATGCAAAAGTAGTACAACAAAACCATACCCAGACCTATATGTGTATATTGGTCCGTGAATAAAACTAAAGCTAAATTCAAATTTGTACTTTTTGAAATTTAACAAAACCGTGTTATAACCGGATTTTGGCAGTGCTTACTGAATATTGTAAAGGGAAGTAACCGCTGCGAGCTTGAGTCGGCGTTACCAGGTCATGGGTTCTGAATATTAACTTGATACGGTAAAAATTTGACCACAGTTTCATCAAAATCCTTCAAAGGGTCAAGGAGGTATGGGATGGAAAAGAAATTTACCACATCAACATTAAGTTTTGGCCTTGACATTGACCCATCTGACCAGATCACGGGTTCTGCTCATCTGCAAATTGTAAACATTTGACCGGAGTTTAATCAAAATATTTCAAGGGATTAAAGAAATATGTAGCAGACACAAGTGTCAAGACTCAAACGTTTGACCTTAAGTTGTGGCCTTGACATTGAGCCAGCGTGACGTGCACATAGGTTCTGCACATCGTCTTGATGAGATGAACATTTGACTCGAGTTCCATCAAAATCCTTCATGGGGTTAAAGAGATATGGAACATACACGAATTACAAGACTCAAACGTTTTACCTGAAGCCGTGACCTTGACCTTTAGCAAGTGTGACCGGCTAAAGGGTTCTGCACATCGTCTTGATGAGATGAACATTCGACCCGAATTTCATCAAAAACCTGCATAAGGTTAAGAAGATATGGAATAGACACGAGTT
This sequence comes from Saxidomus purpurata, assembly GCA_022818135.1. Classification (NCBI taxonomy): domain Eukaryota; kingdom Metazoa; phylum Mollusca; class Bivalvia; order Venerida; family Veneridae; genus Saxidomus; species Saxidomus purpurata. Next base: position 32,639,168 of record JAFMSR010000002.1, read on the forward strand.
TTACCCCACTGGGGCATCGTGCAGTTTCTATTAACCAACTTCATTTTAGCAACCATTAGGTGATCATTTAGAGTACCAAATTAAACTAAATTCTGACCAGTTGTTTTAGAGAAGAGATTCATGGTTTCTTTCCTTTTGGTTGCCGTAGCAACCATAATTCTGCATGATTAGAATTAGTTTAGCAATTTGGTAGAGGTTCATACATTCTTTTATTTTTCTTTTATCTTTCTGTGAAATACTTTTACTTTCCCCTTTCTAGCCTAACAGTCTCTTGACTTGACGCTTAAATTTATACGTCCCTGTAAGGTGTTCGACATAAATAGAAAAAAGATAGAAAGGAATATCCCTACCAAGTTTCGTTGCGATGTAATACGTGGTTGGAAAATGTAACATGTAGGTGAAGTAGTGTATAGTTCTTTGAACAAAATGTTATGAAAATCGCCTAGGAAGTTACGATAAAGAATGGGTTAAACCACTGTTCATTGTGTAGCTTAAAATTGTCAAACAATTGATATTTCTATCCTTTATCTATGTAAAACGACAAATTATTTTTTATGCTTATGTAACGTCTAATAAGTAGTGAAAAGTTTTTATTGTTCGGCCAGTATAAAAACCGATATCGGTCAAACATGCCGGTATCTTCCGGTATCGGGTAAAATTGGTCCAATACGTTACTATGACTCGATTTTTATAGTTTGAAATTTACACTCACACTTCATTTGTTTTTGAATGGAAGTATCATTGTACAGTCACTGACAGTCTATTTGAATCAAACATGTCGTGCTAGAGCAATAAAGTGAAAGGTAGCCAAAGTTTACTAACTGGTCGGGATGCACTTTCTATTTTTATCAGACTGGTTTACATTTCGTGTTATTAGACTGGTCTACAGCAATAAACTGACAGGTAGCCAAAGTTAACTAATTGGTCGGTAACGATACTTTTAGTAATCGTAAAAATGTGCGTTGTTTTGTTTACAAACATTTTGACTGCAAACGATTTTGTGAGGATAGCGGCAGGAATAGTATTGTATATTCTGAGAATCACCTGAATGGAACATAGTGGAGAACATATTATAATATTGCTGCGTTAACTTTGTTTTAGTTACGCTGAAAGAAAATAGGGCTCGTATACAGTATACAATCTAATACAAAAACAAAAATCAAAGCGCTGTGAGCGCTGAAGGCCTGGGGGCTATAGGTTAACTCCCCGAAAAACAACTTTTCACCTACGTGTTCTGCGTTGAATCTTACCTAAAGCGCGGGTCGAAATGTGCAGAGGACGAAATTCAATATATGACACAGAATGAACTAGAGATTGTTTTTCACAAAAAAACTTGTCTCCCCCCTTATGACCTTGACCTTTGAGTTAGTGACCCCAAATTATAACGAGAAATTGACCAACGGTCACTGTGACCTTGACCTTTGAACTACTGACCCCAAAAACAATAGGGATCATCTGCTCAATAAGACCAATCATCCTATGAAGTTTGAGGTCTGTAGGTCTAAAGGAACTCTAGTTATCATCCGGAAACGAGAAATTGACAAACGGTCAGTATGACCTTGACCTTTGACCTACTGACCCCAAAAACAATAGGGATCATCAGCTCTATAAGACCAATCATCCTATGAAGTTTGAGGGCTGTAGGTCAAAAGGAACTCTAGTTATCATCCGGAAACGAGAAATTGACCAACGGTCACTGTGACCTTGACCTTTGAACTACTGACCCCAAAAACAATAGGGATCATCTGCTCAATAAGACCATTCATCCTATGAAGTTTGAGAGCTGTAGGTCAAAAGGAACTCTAGTTATCGTCCGGAAACGAAGAATGGACGGACGGACTGACGGACTCCCCCAGTTTGAGGGTTGTAGGTCAAAAGGAACTCTAGTTATCATCCGGAAATGAGAAATTGACCAACGGTCACTGTGACCTTGACCTTTGACCTACTGACCCCAAAAACAATAGGGATCATCTGCTCTATAAGACCAATCATCCTATGAAGTTTGAGGTCTGTAGGTCTAAAGGAACTCTAGTTATCATCCGGAAACGAGAAATTGACCAACGGTCAGTGTGACCTTGACCTTTGACCTACTGACCCCAAAAACAATAGGGATCATCAGCTCTATAAGACCAATCATCCTATGAAGTTTGAGGGCTGTAGGTCAAAAGGAACTCTAGTTATCATCCGGAAACGAGAAATTGACCAACGGTCACTGTGACCTTGACCTTTGAACTACTGACCCCAAAAACAATAGGGATCATCTGCTCAATAAGACCATTCATCCTATGAAGTTTGAGAGCTGTAGGTCAAAAGGAACTCTAGTTATCGTCCGGAAACGAAGAATGGACGGACGGACTGACGGACTGACGGACGGACGGACTGACGGACAGGGCAAAAACAATATGTCTCCCCCCGAGGTGGGGGAGACATAATGATTCACAAATATATGGGTGACAGGGAAGTTTGTTTTATTATGAAATGTACGTTAAATGAAAAATAATCACATAGTCAACATTATAAAATGTTTAAGCCAGTACAAATAATTCGATCTGCGCTTTGTACAACTTCAAGCGATATGATCTGATGATGTGGATCGAAAATTATTGTGTACCAATGACAAGACCTTGAAACAGAAATAAACAAAGCAATACCAGCAATTAAATACAGTACTGAACAATGTGTATAACAGAGAAAACCAAAAATGATTCTGGGTTACCTTGTAGTTGTAATCAGTGAAACCGTTCACTCGGCCTCGACATGCAGCGTCCTCGATAAATGGCGGGTGAATTTGATCACGTTAGTTCCTTCTCGGGAATGTACGTAAATTATATCTTTTTTTAGAGACATTTATTTTTAGGTAAATATATATGTTATCGTTCGTAAATAACAAAGTTGTCAATGAAATAACATCGGAAATTTGAAAATCAAACTACAAACTCTTATATCGAGCTTCGTACGTTTTCGTAAATTTTCGTAAATATCCGTACTTTTCCGTGATATGCATATGATTATCTTCCGTAATCAGCTAACAGCGCATTAATTTCTAAAACAGAAAAAAATGGTAATGCAGCCCGTAAGCTATATACCTTCCTGCAGTCGTTTGAAGTTTGATGTACTATTTTTATTTGTAACATGTTCTTATCATATGCGGCATTCAAACAGAAGATTGATCTGGTCTGTCTTGCACTACTTTCGCATAGCGCATGTTTACAGTTGTTATTCGCACATAGCACGGCTAAAATTCTTGCAGGGTTTGAAATGTGGTATACTAACTTAGGCCTTGGGGACTTTCAGTCCCCAGGCCAAAAACAAAAAAAAAACAAAAAACGGAAAAGGCATAAAGACTATATAAAGCTTTTTCATGAATATGATTTCGTTTCTTTTTAAATCATAAATGATACACTGGAAATGAGAAAGAGTCACTAAATTGTAAATGCAGAAACCAGAAAGTCAAGTATTTGCTTTACGTATGAACCTAGAATGTCGATTTATTCTGTCTCTGTTATAAAGTCTGTAAAGTTTATTTACATCTCCAATTTCAAAATATTTACATGAAAGCTTTGTTTCTAGGCCCGCTGTGATACAGAGTATCACAGTTTTTCTTGTTAACACTGGTCCACGGGTTTCAGCGGTGATGTCGGTTAGCCAGAGCTAAAGAGCCAGAAATGGACTATTATTAAGAACATATTCAACGCTTTAGCAATCAAAGCAATCATGGACGACGAAGACGATCCAGTGGAGCTTGAGGTAAAGTACTTTTGCAGTAATAATAGGGTTGTTTTTGAAGTCTTGTCTATTTCGGTTGACAGTTTCCATCTAAACGCTTTACTGGTTTAATTTACTTAATAAACTGTATGATAAATTAAAATTGTTTCCAGGATTTGCATCATTTTTCTATGAAGTTTAATAAGCGCCTGAAAAATACTCGTAGACGCTTGAAATGAATGAAACATGATGTTTTCTTTTTAGCATAATGACAAGCGGTTACTATGTTCTTTTTGATTACATGAACATTTCAGTAAGACATATATTGTTGACTTTAATCAGGCTGATGAACTTTTTTACAATATTTTCTTGGAAAACCTAATTTTCAGACTAAAATAAGGACTGCAACTTCGATCAAAAACAAGAGCTTGACCATGCATTGAGACAGGGCCCGTATATTACAAGGTTATGAAACCCTACTATATATTGTTAATAAGCGAAAATATGATGTCGCGCTATCGCTTTTTCCCGAGCCGATATACCTGTATTTATGAACGCGTCGGCTTTATTGAACGGAAGTGTGTTTACTCATGAAATATTGTACCCAACTGATACTAATGTCGTTACTGTTAAGGCATTTTTCCTTGATTTTGATACAATTTTCGCGTAATTTTCAGCTTTAAAATTCAGATTGTAGCAATATAAATATCAAAATCATGATATATAAAATTCACTATGAAAAAATGAGTTAAGCGCAAACAGGCGCCATGAAAACGGTATATTTTATGCTGAAAAGTGTTTTTATTTCTCCTTCGGGGTTTACACCGAAATTTCTAAGATGGTACATGTAATTCGAATAAATAAATTGAAAGTGGAATTCTGTCCGTTGTTTTAACTTTTGAAAATTGCCTTCGTATTTTTAACTTCATGTTCTAGCGTCTTCTAATTAAAAGATTGTTCTTTTCAGACCTCTTCACACATTAATTATGCTAATAAAAACGAATGTATAATTGCCTGTTTGTGTTTGATCTTTATTTGTGTAGTAACAGTAGTTTTAAAGGATCGAGAAATGTCAACAAAGCAATTATTTATTTAATGTCACGTTCGAAACTGTGAATTCTCTTTAGTTTTTCTGTGAAACTTCATTTACATACATTGAGCATAAAAAATCATATCAAACAACTGAATTTAAGAGTAGACTGCATAAGTGAAAACAAAAAGCATGAACATGCATTTTTGAAAATTAAAACTCAATTTTTATTTTAGTTACACTACGGAACTTTGAACTATCTCTATCACCAGAAAAAAATAAGATAATACTAAATCACAAAGAGTTTAGTTTCACATAACATACTCATTTACACTGTGTATCAACAACGGCGTCTCTACAAAATCTCCAAACAATCGTCCATTTTTAACAGCTTATTTTGACCATTTGGTAATAGAAAACTAAACGTAAAGATGAAAAAAAAAAAACTTAAACACTTACCTCACATTTCAGTATCACGACTTATTGATGTCATCATATTTTCATATTCGGCCGATTCGTAACCCTGTAATATATGGACCCTGATTGAGACAAACATTGTTTACATCAGAATTGATGTGTTGAAACACTTTCAAAGTATGTTTACCTAAAATCTGGTTTTGCCCCCTTTGACTGTTTGAGCTTTTGCCCATATTTTTTTAAGTGTTGAAATAAAAGGGGGGTCACTGGTGAGGTTTTGGATTTTTGCACTTCCGGAAATTTACATTTGTAATATTTAAAAAATGATGAGTTAATTGGAAAAGACAATTATATAGTAGTAAACTTAGGCACAATAGGAATATTTCAGTATAAAAAGATTGAACATTTTTGAGAACACATATTTTGACCTCAAATTTTGTGACTAAATTGACAAATTTTGTCATATGCCAAAATGGGGGTAGGGGTACAAAAATAGTCATTTCTCAAAAACCGTTTAAGATGTTTACTTAATTCAAACTGTATTACAAGAAGAATGTTAGGGTATAAAAATTCATTAATAACTAGTTAATTTTAAGGTTCTTTGTTACAGACCTATTCCGTCATATCTCAAAGCTCGTCGAAATCTAAAAAACACATTTTTTGTCAGTTTTTATTGAATTTCTTTTTTATATGCACATTGATCCCAATTTTTTATTTTTGCATTCTAAAACAAAGATTTTAATTGAAGTGTAAGCAAAATATCTGAAAAACCTTGTTATTCCTTTAATATGAAATATGCATTTATCAAAAATTTAAAAAATGAATTTTAATAAGGTGGGTGGGGTAATAATAAGGAGCATAATATTTATTCAGATGATGATAGAAATACCACTAACTCTAATTTTTCATCCTAAAGTATGACATACTACATAAGAAGAGATTAAAAATTGATATCCATTCTCAAACATACACCACATACATAAATGTTTACTACACAAAAATTCTAGCTAATTCTGCATTAAGCACCTTATCTGATAGTGTATCACTTAAGATTGATATTGCGAAAAAGTAAAGTCATTGACCCATCATTATTTTTCCAGAAATTAACTAGCAATATATTATAGTCTATAAAAAACAGGGTTAATTATTGTTATTTTGAATTTCAGCAGTGACCCCCCTAAGTTGAGCTTTTAAACCAGGGTCCGTATATTGCAATATATGGACCCTGATTAAACCGAATAGGAGAGATCGCAGTGACATCACACGGCAATTTTGATAAGATTGCTGGTGGGCAATAACAGTTGTGTTTACAATGCTTGTGTGTGTTTCGGAAAGGAATTTTTGAATTGTTATAACTTTTTTGCTATCTGAAGGATTTTTAAAATTCAAAAAGGTATGAAATTCTCTAGATACTCATATTTTCACATTGAAATATCTCTTTTGAAAAAAATGCTGTTTCTAATGACACTTGATTTTTCATAATGGCTTGTTGCTGCTATAACCAATTACGAAAACGGTGTAAGTTAAGTGCTTGCAAATTTTTCATTTTGAATCTTTGAAAATAATGATTGAAGTGTATATTTTATAAGCTTTCAAGTGATATAAAACATTTGAAAATATATTTCGTTTTAAAAAAGATACGGCTGTTAAAAAACACCCCTAACGATACAAAAACACGGTGTTCCGACCGCTGCCCACTGCATTGATCTCTTATCAGAAGAAAATAATGCGTGATATGTACAGGGTTTTGTTTGCAAACACGATCTCTCCTATTTAAAATGAAGTTACTTTTTATGGCAGATGGCAGTGTGTATTTTCTCTTCACAATTTATTCATTTTAAGAGAAAGTAATGATTGTAAAATACATTTTAAATTAAAGCAATAATTGCAAAATACATTTTGAGTTAAAGTAATGATTGTAAAACAGGAGTTTCTACAAGTCTGTGTGGACACACAATAGCATTTTGTGAAGTTTATGAGTGAATTAGAAGGGCATAATAAGTTGTAAGTCCCATTATCGCTCGAAATACTCATAGATAATAAATTACAGATCTATGTCACATTTAGTCTAAAACAATGTTGATGTATAAATTTCTTTGGAAGTGGTTTAAGTAGCTGGATCTGTATCATTATTATGATTTAATCTTAAACTGGTTTCTTTTTCTTTTTATGCCCTCCACAAAGTGGGGTGCATATAGCGTTGCACTTGTCCGTCCGTCAGTCCGTCAGTCCGTCCGTACGTCCCGAAATCTTGTGAACGCAACTCCTCTTAAACCGGATGGCAGATTTTGCTTAAACTTCCAGGGATGAACAACCTTAATGTGTAGATGGTAGTAAAGGAAGGAATTTTCGCGGCGACCAAATTTAACAGAATTATGGCCCTTTGTTGATTTTTTCACTATATATCTTGTGAACGCAACTCCTCTTAAACCGGATGGCAGATTTTGCTTAAACTTCCAGGGATGAACAACCTTAATGTGTAGATGGTAGTAAAGAAAGGAATTTTTGCTGCGACCAAATTTAACAGAATTATGGCCCTTTGTTGATTTTTTCACTATATACTATGTAGAAATTTTGTGAACGCAACTCCTCTTAAACCGGATGGCAGATTTTGCTTAAACTTCCAGGGATGAACAACCTTAATGTGTAGATGGTAGTAAAGGAAGGAATTTTTGTTGCGACCAAATTTAACAGAATTATGGCCCTTTGTTAAGTTTTTCACTATATACCATATAGAAATATTGTGAACGCAACTCCTCTTAAACCGGATGGCAGATTTTGCTTAAACTTCCAGGGATGAACAGCTTTAATGTGTAGATGGTAGTAAAGGAAGAAATTTTTGTTGCGACCAAATTTAACAGAATTATGGCCCTTTGTTGATTTTTTCACTATATACCATATAAATAATTGAACATATAAATTTTACATTTGTAATTTAATTTAACATGTACATAAGGTTACCTGTAGATCATTTTAGGTATATGTACAGAAATGAAACAGTGGAATGAAAAAGTTCCACATAAAAATCTTACATACAGATATGCTTGCTCTTGTTTATGAGCACATCTGCACAGTGGGGGCATCCGTGTCCTTTGGACACAATTCTAGTTTCAACTACATTGCTATATGACACTTATTTTATTCAAATTATAGAAGCAAAGAAATACAAGACTAAATGGTTGTCAGTGCTCACACTGGCAGTTTATAAATAATAGCCATAAATTTTTCATGAAAAAAAATAATAGCCAAAGTCTGCGCGTTGTCGTATTGACTTGACCAGAAAAATACCATTTGAATACAACTGGTCCTTTTTTTGCCAATATAGGTCTTGTTCAGTTTTTGTTGGCAATGGGTATTTTACTAAATGGTTCATGGTGCAGTGCTGTTACTGTCCAAGATACTTAACTTCTCATGTGGGGCATTGGTAAACTAAGTCCAGCTGGACATGTCATGACTCTCTTTTCAGTGTGTTGTTCCAGTTAAATGCATGTGCTTGAGTAAAAAGAGCATGTTCATTTTTTTTCCAGCAGGAAACATATCTTAATCACACATCTTTTTTTTGTAAAATTCTGCAAAACTAAAATATTAACTGATCTCCTGTAAATTATTTCTTTTCAGTTTTACTCGTCTGTCACGTATTTTCGCGACCCCGTTGCCGCTCGATTTTCAGCAACATATTCCAAGTTTTTAGCAATTTTAATCATATTTAAACTGAAAAAATTGTCACCATAAGAAGGAACGGAGAACAGCCTATTTTAAATGAAAGTTTAGAAGAAATCAACCCTACTTTTGCAGCAGGAAACTACTCGAGTAACTGCCCGAGCATCTTTTTAAAAACACACTGAACATTGTGCAGGTATTTTAATCATATTATTCTGTATTCGTGAGAAATATAATGAAAATAATCTGACTTCTGATAATAGCCAAATTAACGTAAAACAAAAATTACATACGTTCGAAACACACCAGTTTTTACCAAAAATCGTTACAAGTGGGAGTTTTCACACTCTTGCTACGTTTTAATTGAAATAATTCACGACACCGAAATTTCATTAAAAAAAATTTAATTGCCACCATACTGATAATCGGCCGAAATGTGTTGATTTGACGTGGTGATTGACAAGTAAGTTTCCCACAAGTTTATAAGTGGGCGGATTATTATTATCGAAGGACGGGAACACTTTCAGCTCGGCGATTCGGCGGACGGGTTATGTTAAAAAGTAGGCGTATTATAACTATCGAGCGGCGTGACTCGGTTTCGGCCCGGCGATTAGTTTGTTTGTTGGGTCCACCATCCTCTAAAGAGGCTATAATCGATACGACCCGCCCGGCGATTAGGTTGACACGCATGTGTATTAGCGGGAAATATTAATATTTTTAATGTGTAAACATATCAACTCTATCGGATTAGTTGATTGGTTACTATTTTCAAGTAATTACTATCGAAGTCGCTGATTGGTTCCAGTTTTAATCGCCTGCAGGCGCATGGTGTATACTGATCTCGATCTGATAATCCGATAACAATCGAACAATTATAAATCAATTAGGGGCCAATTAACAACAGATGTCAAACAAGTGTTGATGCCTCGAGGGACTAAGAAGATATAGACAGATTTTGTGTTTTAGTCGATGTTTTTTTTCATTTTATAGCAGGATTAAATAATCGCCATTTTTTGTAGCCAATCCTTAAAAATAATCGCCAAACTCATAAAATTATCGCAAATGGCGATAATGTCGACTGACAGCGTGAGCACTGGTTGTTGTCAAACTCATAAAAAAAAAAAGAAAATTTATCTGAGATATACAACAAGTATACAAACTTTTGCTATATGAGATCACAAGCTGGAAAGTGACAACATTCAGATGTTCAAATCAACAATTTATGAAAGTTTAAAGTAACTTTGAATGTATATATTTGATAGATTTATACTTTATTTAGCACAAACTTAAAAAAAAACATGACTCTAAATTAATTTGAAGTCAGTGAAACTCAAATGTATTCAAGAATGAGCTCAGTATAAACTCCATATGAATCCAGTCTGGCTACCTTGCCAATGTCTTTCATATTTTTGTACCTTCTTCAGGAAAAGCTTTATCAGAAAGGGCTTCTTATTTTTTGCAACATCATTGAAAATTATTTTACATTTAACAGCGCTGTGTACTTACGATTTAAAAAACCATGTGAGGAATATTTTTCGAACTAATAATGATCAACTTTAAAGTCTTTGCTGGTAAGATATCTTTCTTGGTTATATAAATTATGAAAGGTACAAGTGATTAAACATCCAAAAATGCTAAACAACACTTTAACACTTAATACAGAAATGTCAAGATTTTGTTTGTGGTAACTATACAAAGTCAATAAATTGAATTTTATTTTTGTTTCAGGTTAATGTACACCTAAGTAAAGCTCTTACAAATAACCTATATTTGCTACAGGTATGTATTTTAAAGCAACTGACTGTGTATTGTATGTACAAATGTATTCTCTAATTTTTAACATTTTTTGTTAAAACTGGACTGTGTCATTACTATTTCATAGAACTATTTGGCTAAGAGTAACAAGTTAAGTGTCTAAAATGGATTTGCCAAGCTTTCAAAATAGGCAGTACCATTTATTGTTTATAGGGATGTTTAAAGAAAAGTTATTGACTGAACAACTAAAAGTGCAGATCATGATCAAACTGCACAAAACAAGTAAAGTTAATATTTTAGTGTTGTGCTTGTACATGAAAGTGTATAGTTTTATTTTCAAAATTACAGTATCCAGTACGGCCAAGTTTCATGACATATGACAATGTCGAGCTGCTCTCTGGAAAAGTAAAGCCAAATCAAAAGAAGGTTAGTTACTTTTGTATTACTGAAGTCTTTTCAACTTAATCTCAAAATATGCAGTTTCTTGTTTCATTTGAATAGCTTACAGAAATTGTAGCAATTGCATTTCATGCCCTTTACAGATTTTGTTAAGATATCAATTCATATGCACTGAAACATACCCTGAAGTAAACCTGTTCATGTGCGGGAAATTGAACCCGGAAACATGTTATATCAACATAGAGCTTAAGTCAATAAAAAGTTGGTGAAACATAATCTGATTATCTATACAATACTTTGTATATATAATTACATTTGTTTCTAGGGAGTTAAAAATTTGTTTCTACCATAATTCATTTATTTTGACTTGGGGCAGTTTTCCTAACCATTGTTTCTAACATATTAAAGGGATATGGTCTGTATCGGGGCTCAAACCCATAAATCTCAATAATTGAGAGGTTACAGTGTGACTCTTACCAATCTACCACTGAGAAGATAAATATAATTATACAAAGATGCAGCTAATTTGAAATTCTTACTGGATCTCATTCATACTACTGTATTGATACATGTTATATTGTTAGTTGGAGCTGGAAGTTGCCCTGAATACAAGAAGTAAGCATTACTCGAAAAGTAAAGGTGAACAGTTTGCTCTCAATGTGGACGGAAGAAATCCTGATGCAACTGCCTTCTACAGCTGGTAAGTAGAATATGTTACATTATCATTTTGGTCTGATTGTCAAGCAGGGAACCAGGGGAAGAACAGACACTGCTGGCTAAGTGCTTTAATTAAGAAATACATACGCCTCATCACTGTGGGTTTGAGTTTGTATTGAGGTTGATATTCTTTTACTTTGGCCAAGACTTTAGAAACAAAGAATACTTTTGCCCGCATCTTGCTTTTTATGGAGGAGCCATAGCAGAAACAGTGTTTTTCCTTTAGATTCATTTTAAAACCAATATCTTGCATAATTTAAGTTCCTTTTTAAAGTTAATTGAAGTGAAAAATATAATGAAAACATTGACAAAACTTTGGAAAAATTGAATGATTCTTTACAAAGTCTGTATATTACATATATTTTTATCCCCTGCCAAAGGCGGAGGGATATTTATTTAGCGTAGTCTTTTCATCTGGCTGTCTGTCTTGAGCCATATCTCAGAAATGGTTTTGCCTATTTGAATAAGACATGGTAAAGATGTTGACTACTTTAAGGAATGTCGGCCAAACCTTGCATGACCAGTAACAAGAAAATCACTTTCCCTAGGTTCTTAAAACATGGTAGGTTGCTTGGTATTAGGTTACAAGCAATTTAAAGCAAAGATATCTATCAAGTTTAAACTCAAGGAAGTAAAATATTATATAACTACAAAAAAAAGGTGATTGAGAAGCTATGAAAATGGTATACAAGTACAAACAAACATTTGTACAACGTAAAAAATGTGATATTAGATCTACCTTTGTTTTTAAACCTAAACACTGCCATACAAGAAAACTGAAAAAACTGAGGTAAAAAAAAGAGCAAAAAGGTGGACATCAATCATGAATTGAAAGCAGATATTGTCTTCAAGCCATTAACTAAAACTACAACAGGAAATTCATACCCACTGAAATAAGACCCCTGCAAGGAAATGGGGCTGTTTTATTTAAACGCTGTTTTCCCTATATAATTCATTTAAAACAACTTCATAAAGTCATTTTCTTTCAATCCAGTTGCTGTAACTTCATTTAATTTTGCACAAAATGATGTAATACCCCAATACCAAAATTGCTAAAAAAAAATTAAAAATAAAGTATGTATTATAATTATACTTCATTTTGTATTTTAGTAACATGATGGACAAGCAGGTTTTGTTGTCACATCCTTCAGTGACTAGCAGTGGGAGATATGCCATGGGGTATTACAAGGATGGTGAGTGAGATGTTTTCTATGCCCCCACTTGGATGTAGATTTGCTCTTGTCTCTCCATCTGGTCTGTACTTACGTTTTAATTTACATGTCCCGATAAAATCTTGTGGCATGGACTGCTGCTTCAATACTAATTGACCTAAATTGCAAAACTTCATGCAAATGTTTATTAGGATGAGAATTTGTGCACCTTGGTTTCTGTTGTTATATTGGACCAGTAACATCAGAGTTATGGCCCTTGTCTTAGCCAAAAATAAGGCATTTTCTATGGCAAGTTTCTGGCAGACACATACCATTTAGTCACCAAAGTTCATACAAATGTCAATCGCAGAGGGATATTGTTTTTGGTGGTGTCCGCCTGTCTTTCAAATGTCATAAAATAAGGAACCAATAGATGGAATTTCATGAAACTTAAATAAATATATAACTACTTGAAAATACTGGAGTTCTGGGAAGGCTTGCCAAAATTTCATTATGTTTGGCACAAGTAATCAGTAATAATTGCAGTCTTTGGTTTTGCACCTTGTTGATGTTAGGTTGCAGTGACCTTTTAGAGGAATTCATTATATTCAAGAAAATGTGCTTCTCAACACAGTTCTAAGGTTTTATTGCCCTTTTGTGTTTAAAAAGTGTAAAAAGGCCTCACTTTGTGGGGATATTTATCGCCTTCAGTGATTGTTCTACATAATAACAGTGTATATTGACTGTATAAATTGTAGGTGAGCTGTACCTGAGTCCCGTTCATGCCCAATTACAGATGAAGCCTAGCTTCAACTACCTGGACAAGTCTGACACTAGGGCAGAGAGTAAACTGGCGGCACAGGAGGGAGGTAAGTTATCTTTGATGACAGCTATACACAATCTAGTGCAGATGTGCTGTTATACCTGTTTTTAGAAGGAAATAATTCAGCTACCAGCATTTGAGATGATGCAGCCCTTGATAAAGGGAAAATCATGTAAAAGGAAGGAAAAAAATGAAGATTTTTTGTGCAAGTCCTTTAAGCCTTGGTTAGAATAACATGAAAGCAAAATTCCCTAGTATCCATGTTTATGATTAGTGTTGTCATGTATTGTCATGTTTTGTATTTAAACCTTGTTCTGATGTGGTGTCGACACTTAAATATTGGTTATTTGCACAAACGTTTTTATTTAAAGGTTGTTGCTGTGGCCAAGTGGTCTAAAAGGTTTTTACTTTGCATTGCAATATGATGTCACTGTAAAGTACAGGTTCGAGTCCTGACTTTTGCCTTGATATAAATGTATTTTTTCTTACTATTTTTATGCCCCCGAAACAAAGCTTGAGGTGGGGGGTATATAGGAGTCACCCTAGGGTTGGTCATTGCGTTACATTTTTCTTGTCGGGAGCATAAATTGAAAACCACTGGTTGGAATTCAGTATAACTTCATACTATGGTCAAGCACAATGAGAGGAAGTGTGGTGTACAAGAACCATAACTCTGTCCTGACTATTTATAAGAGTTATTGCCCTTTGTTACTTGTCCGTAGCATAACTAATTTCTTGTGTTTAGAGATTTTGTGAAATGTTTAAAGCTTTGTTTTAGGGGACTCTTCACAAGAGGAGGGTGATGAGGAAGCCACGGCTGTGACTGTGAAGTTTGCACGACCAGAGTCTGATTTTGCAAAGGCTCGACGTCTAGCATCATACAGCCATCTACAGAAGAAACAAGATGAAGAGGCATGGGTCCCCCTCAGATTCTTTAATACATATGTAAGATTTTGCAACATATGTCTTCAAATATTTGCAAGAAATTAAAGAAACTTTTGATTTGTGTTGACTTTCCTTGATATAAGATTAAATGTGTGTTGAAAAATATCGGAAGTGTTGTTGATTTACAAGTAGAAATAATTTGTACAAACTTAATGAGTTGGCTTGCATCAGTCAGAACTACTATATACCAATCTCTGTTGGCTTGCAGTTTGTTTTCATAATATTCATGGGAAGGAATTTTTCTGTAAATGAATTATTTGTGAAATGTGAAAAGAATTTGCTATGAGACTGTTTGAAGTTAATTAAATTCAGAACTTCAAGTAATTAGCTGGAAAATAATTTGGTGTGAAGAATTTGACGACGGCTGAAAAGAAAAATAAAATACAAGGTTTTTCTTACTCTTCTGTAAGCATCTGATGACATGGAATTGGGTTTGTCTAAACAGTTATCTGTATTAAGCAACTACCTACCATATGCACTACAGCAAGTATTGCTATGTAGCCCTCCATACTTGGTTTCAAGAGAGAAATACATGAGTACTTAGGTACATGTAGCATCCTACATCCAGCGGTCAATTTTGTTTACACAGATTTAGCTGTGTCCCATATAAGTGTCATCGGAAGCAAAACATACGGCTTTTACTTTGGATGTTTTTGATGTCGTATCAAGACTGTTGAATGCAATACTATTGTAATGTGTAAAGTACATCGTATGTAAAAGACTTATCACCATCTTGCATCATACGCTTGAAATGACTGTGTCATAGGGACTGTGTTAACTGCTAATTTTGATATAAGCAGATCAATTTGTAGCTGCACCTACTTACATAGTTTTGTACACAGAAAGGTAAACTTTGATTCTTGTCAATCTTGCAGAGTGAGTCTTCAGAACAGGAGTTGAGAAAGATGTCACAGAAGAGTGAAGAAATGAGCAATGAATTCCATGTTGAATCCACAGAGTATCTCAAAATGCTGATGTCACATGCTGATGAAATACAGCAGTAAGTAATCTCTGTGATAGGTTTTGTAATGCAGGTGAAACTTTGTGCATATATGGTTTGAAGAACAGCGGGCGTTAAAGTGATAATACCCTTCAATACGATAATTGTTATTTAATGTAATACATTCACCAATGATTAAAAATCAAGCATTGCGAAAGTTATAGCTAAATATCATAAATATATACAACAGATTTTAGTCCTATTGAACATAGTTGAAAAATGACAAAATATTTATTGACCTGCCGGGTCATAGAATGAGTTTTCATCAATTTGATATGGTAAATTTGTGTTTGCATGCACTTATGAAAGAAATGGTTGAGCATAACTTATTTTCTTTTTATTTTCTAAACGTTTTTCATGTTTTAAGAACTTTTCTTGACTCTGCTTTTTCTCATCATTTTTAGCAGTATTATAGCTTTAATTGAAGTATGGGCATAAACCAGAGCATAATTCACAATCCCTGTATTATACATCCTTTAAATAAAAAGTAACAGGAGTAGATGAAATATAATATTTGTAATGGTTTTGGCTTGGTTTTAGTGCAGATTGTAAAAAAAGGTCTTTGACCAAGTTTTACTCAGTTAAAAGTTCATCAGGCTGCTCATCAATGCAGTCTGAGCTGAAGTCATACTGTTTGCTTACCTATCAAAGAAAGCCTAAATGAAAACATAGTTGTTGTAAGTATGGTTAGGTTTCACAGTAATATGCTACAGTCCAACCTCCCTGAGCAACACTTCCCTAGAGCAACAACCTCACTTAGAAGACACACATTTTCTTTTCCCATTTCTTCAAATACATGTATATATCGAGGGGTGAAAGCGAAAAGGTTCTAAGTGCATTTTACAAAATTTTACAGGAGAAGCATAAAACTGTCTCAAATATATTTAAAACAGCAAAATTCCACAATACTTTAGGGTTTCACTTAAAAATGCTTTAGAAACTTTCCATTATTGATAAAAATTCTGTAAGTTACTCACTAAACAAGATAATTGTTAAAATGTTACTTAGAACTGTTTCGCACTTAAAATTTTCAATATTTGATTTTTATTTTTAAAGCGAAATGGTTCTAAGTGACATTTTGATAGATATAAAGTACTTTGTTTTGGTAACTTATTTTATAAAACACAATTACTTGTCATTTTCTAATTATTCAGTAAGAAATATAACATAAACTGTCAGATAGAACTTTTTCGCACTGACAATTTGTGTTTTTGCTATCCTTTTTTAAATGTGAAACAGTTCCAAGTACATTCCTAATTATTCATTTTATCAAATTTACTTTTGATTGAGTGCAAATTAAGGGAAATAAGTAAAAGCTCATTAATGATACTGTTTATCTTTTTTGAAGAACATCTTTTACATGTATTAAATGCTGTATCTAAAGCAATATAGACTTAACTGCATTAAATCTATCTAAAACAATTCACACAAATATATGTTACTGTATATTTATGAATTGTGTTCAGATTTGTTGAATTTTGATGACAACAATGCAGAGAATTGTTTCAAAATAAATGCAGTTTCAACATAAAATCAGTTTTTTGACACACTAGATGGTGTGAAAATATACATTAGGTGTACAACTGACCTTAAATATGGGATGATAGTAATTAAATGATAGGACTATAAGAAATTAAAAAAATGTCTGCAGTTGCAAGAAAACAATAAATTTGAAGTGAATAAAATCATTTATTCTCTCTCATAAGATTCATAATTAAGTGAGTCAAACTCAACATCATTTCAGTGTAAGATTAAGTGTACAGAAATACACAGCATGCTTCATTGTCTTGAGAATTCATTTTGTAATAACATAATTCAGTCCATAGTATCATATCATGGTGAATAAAAATTACATTACATGACATTGTATACATATTAGGTACAACAGTTCAACTAAATCAAGACTCTAACTTGAAATTGTACTGAGAAATGTTCTTTTGTTCAAAACAAATCATTATGAAAATGACTGGACATAACATTCAGGCTATTTTCAAGTTTTGACTGTTAGTTATATGATAAAACATGCATAGCGGTGGCTCTTACTGGATAAACTCAATTCAAACATTTTATGTTCAGATGAGTCAGATACATCTATAACAAGGGGTCATAAAGTGAAATACAGTCAAACTTGTGTTAAGAGACCACCCAATGGACAGACCAAAACCGGTCGCTTAATAAAATGGTCTCTTAATACAAAGCATCCTTGGAGACAGCAATCGTTTCCCATAAAAATCGTCATATAGTAATTTTCAAAAAACAGCAAAATAATTTGTACATGAAAGTACCTAAAGTCAATAAATACCCAACAATTAACACCTGCAGACATAAGGATGGACGATAATCCTTATGAGATTTGACACCTCCATGGGACCTTAAATAAAACTTAAAACTGGTCAGTATCCTTAGGAATTATTCTGTTTGCACATAAATGGTTGCCTAGTACAAACAAAAGACCGATTACTGGTGGCTGGTCATGTTAGACAAAAGTTGCTTAATGAAATAGCAAAACAGTGTAAAAAGCGGTCAAAGAGGGGGGGGGGGATTCAAAAGTGGTCGCTTAAGACAAAGGTCGCTTAATACAAGTGGTCGCATGGACAAGTTCGGCTGTAAATCATAATTGGTTTGATGTAAAAAATTCTTAAAAAATATCAACAAAGTGGATATGATACACTGATAGTCATCATAATTTATCACTTTATCAAAAAATTCAACCCTCAACAGTTTTGCCCATGCATGAAGTCCACAAAGATTGGTCAGCATTATGCATTACAGACACGAGTCACCCTCATGTGGCAACAGAACAAAAAAAAGGTGATGTGCCTTGGGAATCACATCCTCAAGACACAAGGCCATGAGGTCATTGTACTTATCACTACTAATTGGCAGCATGCTTTGCCGTAGTTGAGAAAGGGATAACTGCATTGGATCAGGAATCCTATCATTTGTTCGTCTGACTCTAGTTACCAGATTTACATGTTTAAAATCGGTATTGTCAAAATTGTATTTAAACGAATACTGGTTGGGCATTTCTATTTCAAACTTTAAGTATCTAATGTCACTTATATAAACCTTTTCCCTATTTTCCCCCAAATCAAAATTTTTCAAGTTTTCACTAAGCAGTTTAAAATCAAAAAAGTCGACCAACAACATTTGACGAACCCTGTATGGTTGTCTTCTACGCGCTGCCTGAATTGCAGTGGCCCACTGTGCTGTAGTGTATATTGGAATATTACGAGAAACATTCTCAATGGCAGCATGAATGCTGTCGTTTTCATTAAACGTATGCCCTTTTTCAAGATATTTATGCTCAATTGATGTTAAGTCAAATTTCTTTAATGAATACCAAAGCATTGAGATGTAGTTTCTATTCTTATTCTGTGAGAAACAATTGTCTGAATAAAATACAAACTTTTTCGTTCCCTTTTCAGCCTGTTCTTTTATAAAATGAAACACACATGATGCAATTTCATTGGAGCCCCTACCTGCAATTGTTTCATTCCAAAGAAATGAATATCCATCTGAGGTACCAAAGTTGTAAATGGTCAAATTGTAAGAGTTCAATCTCCGTTTATAGTAAAAGGAAGATGCAAAGCCCTTTGGAGTTAACAGAACTTCCTCCAAGTCAAAACATGCAACAGCCAATGTATTATCTTGTTTGGCTAATTGTTTATCCATATCTTTTTGTTCTCTTACCTTTGTTTTATTGAATATGTGATTTTCAAAATGACTAGACAGTTTGACCTTCTCCTGTTCAGATGCATTTTTGTAAGAAATGCAGACATCGCACTGATCTTTTATAGGTTTGTGGAAACTTATATTGTACTTGGAATTGAAAATCTTCCTGTATGTGTGTATTTTTACCTTTTGAAGGTGATTCTCAGCACAATACTGACAATAAAGGTCGAACATCTTTTTCAGACTGAGCGAGCTATCTAAATACTGTTTGTTGGTGTCCTTCCTGCAGTAATGGGAGTCAATTGTTGGAAACGATTCTATATGTTTACAAACATTTTCTATAGAACTTACAGGTGTTTTGTTGCACCTACTTCCATCTGCCATTCCTCTCTGCTCTATACATGCAACGCCTGGAAGCTCTACATTTGAGTGTACATGTTCGAGTACCTTCTGGGACACAGCTATAGTGTGTAAAAAGAACTGTTTACAAACCCTTCTTGTTGAATTTTCAAGGGGCAAATAAAACTTGTAGGAAAATTTCCTCCTGGACAGTCTGTGTTTAGACCTTTTCTTAAAGCTTTTGCTGGAACATTTTAAAATAAATTGCCTCTGTCTTGAAAGACACCCCAAGTTCCAATACGAGTGAAAAATGATCTCTCTGTTTTCTTGCGTAAAATTTGAATGGCATTTAAACTTACAACTGAATCTGCATCCTGGTTTCATCTGCCTGCATTGTCTGATCTGACCATGTTTATTCACATAGCTCTTACCTTGATTTCGACGTCTTTTGGCAACATTTCTCTTCCATTCTGACTCATTTCTCTTCCTTTTTCTACTACGACCATTTTGTTCTGGCATAATATTCTCATTCTCAACAACTACATTATTTCTACTTATATCTACTTCATTTTGATTATGTTTTCTTCTTTTTCTGACCCTTTGACTTTTCTTTATCAAAAAATTTAATGGAACATTGTCCTCATATTCATTTTCTGAGGACAGATAATTTATAGTATCACTATCTGTACTTATTGTGTCTTCCAAAAGATTTAAATCAATCGATTGAAGAAATGTAGCGGAGTCATTTAATTGTTCCAGTGTCTCATCCGGTATATCATTAATATCCCCATCAACTGAATCATTATCATCCCCTGATACCTCATCGTCACCCATAGCCCTACCTTCACTAACATCACCTGATACCTCAATGTCACCCATAGCCCTATCTTCACTAACATCACCTGATACCTCAATGTCACCCATAGCCCTATCTTCACTAACATCACCTGATACCTCAATGTCACCCATAGCCCTACCTTCACTAACATCCCCTGATACCTCAATGTCACCCATAGCCCTATATTCACTAACATCACCTGATACCTCAATGTCACCCATAGCCCTATCTTCACTAACATCACCTGATACCTCAATGTCACCCATAGCCCTACCTTCACTAACATCCCCTGATACCTCAATGTCACCCATAGCCCTACATTCACTAACATCACCTGATACCTCAACATCACCCATAGCCCTATATTCACTAACATCACCTGATACCTCAACATCACCCATAGCCCTATATTCACGAACATCACCAGATACCTCAACATCACCCATAGCCCTATCTTCAACAACATCACCTGATACCTCAACGTCACCCATAGCCCTATCTTCAACAACATCACCTGATACCTCAATGTCACCCATAGCCCTACCTTCACTAACATCACCTGATACCTCAATGTCACCCATAGCCCTATCTTCACTAACATCCCCTGATACCTCAATGTCACCCATAGCCCTATATTCACTAACATCACCTGATACCTCAATGTCACCCATAGCCCTACCTTCACTAACATTCCCTGATACCTCAATGTCACCCATAGCTCTATATTCACTAGCATCACCTGATACCTCAACATCACCCATAGCCCTATATTCACTAACATCACCTGATACCTCAACATCACCCATAGCTCTATCTTCACTAACATCACCTGATACCTCAACATCACCCATAGCCCTATCTTCACTAACATCACCTGATACCTCAACATCACCCATAGCCCTATCTTCACTAACATCACCTGATACCTCAACATCCCCCATAGCCCTATCTTCACTAACATCACCTGATACCTCAACGTCACCCATAGCCCTATCTTCACTAACATCACCTGATACCTCAACGTCACCCATAGCCCTATCTTCTCTAACATCACCTGATACCTCAATGTCACCCATAGCCCTACCTTCACTAACATCCCCTGAAAATTTACTTTTGACTGAACCCTTCCCCACATCTCGACTCATATTTTCTAAATCTGTAGCCAAATAATTTTCTTCATCTTGCTCTGAGTCACTGATAAGGGATGAACTTGAACAAAATGTACCATCAGTAACAAATTCTGTTGTATTGTGTATGGAAGATATTGTGTTCTCCCATTGCTCTTGAATAAGATACATTCTACATGTAAATTCCCCATCACTTAAAGTGGAGAATCCCGAAAACTCGCTACTGGCTTGTACAGAAAAATCATCATTTTGTAAGTCAGTAGTCAATAAGGCATGGCTTACTTCAAAGCATTGAATATTTCTAGACAACATGCCACTTAAGTGACAAATGAAGGAAATAAGGTTTTGCAATGTAGTGTGACTTGTTACAGTTGCTTTACCATCTGCAGAAGGCATACCACACTCATTGCGGCTATGGGAGTCAAAAACATAATACATTCCTTTGCAATGTATGATTGCAACAGTGTAACAACCTATGGTTAAAAAACAGAAAAATTCAGTTGCTTTTAGAGAATCAAATAAGCTGTAGAAGGGAGGTTCTGTCTGTGCACGGTTTACAGTTCCATTATAGCAACCTAATATCTGTAGATAATATGTGTCCAATTGCCGTGGCAATTCTGAGATCAGCAAACACTTGTCATAGCCAAGTCTTTTATAAATTGTATCACCATCTAACAAGATACTGTCCAAGTCATTTTTGTCCCACTCATCAGGAGGTTTTTTCATACTGTACAACATTGCAGCAAGACTCATAACAGTGCACTGTTTCCCAGCCCCATCATGGTTACTATTTCCCTGGTGAGATGATGCTTGCACTGACATCATTCTAGAAATAGTCATTGAACTTCATAATCTTTTCTAAATTCATTTACAAATTATTAGTTCATTGAACATGCTCATAGATAGCGTTATTACTAGAAGTTGAATTGTCCCCCAAACATTTTTAAGTTTTAAAAATTGAAACATCAAACAATCAAAATGTGTGAACTAATATAATGCTTGATATTAATAAAATGTGTGAAATTTTGCTGAAATCTGCCCAAGGGTTTTCGAAATGAAGGCTGACAAACTTCTACATGCACCATATATATGTAAGATTCTAAAACAAGCGGCTGCTTTTCCTATATAAACATATAGGGAAAAGCCTGTATTTTATTTTACAATCAAATACAGCACGATTTTCCAAGGACGACGTGCCGTAAATGACGTCACATATGTAAACAATTAAGCGCGTCCAACGTATCTCGCGTTTTAAGGTTACAGTGATGTATTACTACGCGTTAAATAAAGTTCACGATTGTTTTCAAAGAAAATAGCGTGTTAGAATCGAAATAATAAATTGTTCCCTATATTTTATCGTTCAATAAAATACAGGCAGTCATTTGGATGCGAAAAATTAAATCACTCGTAATTTATTTACTATGCATCAAAATTCCTGACCATATTTTATTCAAAAATAAAATACAGGGACATATTTATTATTTCTTAAATATAAAGGCCCATTATGCATTAAAAACCAGCTTAGTGGAACAAGCCTTTTTATATGGGCAACATGACTTATTTATAAATCTAGAGAAAATATCTTCATTTCTGCCAAGGGCTATTAAATTGTGGTCATACTAAGTGGACAGACATACCAAAATTTATGGTTTACTTTTTTAAAAGCCCACATTGTAATTAATATTCAGACTGCTTCCCATACTTGTACTTGTTCTTCAAGATAATCCGAATTATGCTCATACATTTATGAATTATCAATTCATTATTAAGGTTACCTGGTCACTTTCTCTTTTTCTAAAGACGCCAATTATTATCAGGTAGATGAGCTATCAGCATCCTTTACAATAGAACAGGCAGCTCTATCTGAAATTGTTTATCTCCACTGATAATATATCTGGGTATCATCATTATGTTCTTATATTATTTGTATTTAATTTACCAAACATTCATCACAGAGAGCAGGTTATTAGAACATTATGCAAAGACAACAGGACACAATCATTTTCAATAATACTATTATGAGTTGTTTGACTTTGTTATGTATAATCATGTGTTTTTTTCAAATATTAGAGCTTCATTTTCATACATCCTTTGAAGCACCTGACATGTATTAAAAATTATGGTAAATTGGTTGATGAATGATTGTAAAGTTCTTCTCATTACATCAATACATTTATGGTCGTACCTCTCTTGTTTTACATTTATATGGTACAGCCCCTGCACTTTCTGCTAGGTTGATGGATATTACATTCTAAAACAAAAGTTAATACGATATACAGTACACATGCATGAGAAAATGTTGCGTTTAACATTCAACTCTTTATATATGAAAACTCATAATCATACATGACCAAAAAGTGAAGCTCGGGCAGCAAATTTAAAGACTTATATCCAAATATATTACTGTCCTAAAATAACAAAGACTTATAGTGAACCGTGTCATATCAAATCAACTCATAACTGCTGATGACCATTTAAATGACCATTAGTTATTAACTTCCAATGCCAAGAAAAACTTAGTGGCCTTATCATATCACTTAACACTGTTTTGACAGAATTATTGACGGAGGAACCAATGCAAGTTAAACTGCTGTGATAACTTTATTCTGCTGAATTCTCCTTTAAAGCAGCATTAATATTTAATAGAGGATTTGCTACTTTTCCAAATAATTTTCAATAATAATTTGACATTTTCATTATTGTGTAGGAAATTATCTACTGAAATGAAATACAATGGCATGACATAGTTATTGTCTGATTAACATAATAATTATTAATTAATATCCATCAGATCTAGATTCTATTTGTAAATACAGCATTACTGATATTTAATAAGTTATTATTTTGATAACATTTCAGCATAATAGTAATTAAATATTGTACAATTATAGAAACTAATATCTTACCTAGGAATAAACTGTAGAAAAATGGAAAAACAAACAGCTATCAGTTCTGTATTCTTGAATACCACAAAACTTGGCGTTTATCTTTTACCACATGGAATGTACATGATTGTATGTAGAACATTAAAATTTTAATAACTTCATAATACATCATGTGACATCACCTAACCTTTATGACATCATAATTCACAAGGACAGTGTATGACAGTGCATGATTATCAATGACCTTGTGCACTTAGAACTGTTTCCCATTTAACAAATTGATTTTTGAATGAGTAAATTTAAGTGCGAAACAGTTCTAAGTAATTAAACCTCACAAAATCAACTTATCAAATCTGAAAGTATTAAATTATTACAACTAATGTCATCTTATATAAAAAGGACATCATTTGCAATATTTATCTTGATTTTAATTTTTAGTAATGCACTTAGAACTTTTTTAAACCTTAAAATCTGAAAAGCGAAAAGGTTCTAACTGCCAATTGCAGTTAGAACTTTTTCGCTTTAAAAAAAAAAAGCGATTTTCACTTAGAACCTTTGGACAATTTTTCATTTCACCTTTTTATAAACAAACCAGATCTAAGATATTTTGACATAAGATGCATATGGACATTAGTGTAACAAATATATAAAAAAGTGAGTTTTGGAAAATATGTCAGTTAGAACCTTTTCGCTTTGACCCCTCGATATTAAATCAACTTCTAGAAAAACTCTTCTCTACAACACACACATTTCTGTGCTTGTAACAGTGTTTGCTCCTGAGAGTTGCACTAAAATAGCATTCTTTTTTCTATAATGAAAGTAAACATGAAGTTACTGGTGTATGTACAGCACAGCTGATTCTGTGTTTTATTTACAGTGAGAAGCCAGCTATGCCAACCAATGTTCTGTCTCTGACCCAGTTGAAATCAATGCCACTCAGTGACCAGGTCAAGGCATTGTTAACTAATGGTAAGACTTCAATGATCAGGTAAAAGTTTGCCATGTTCAGCCATGGTAATACTTCACAACATATCAGTGTATACTGATAACTGTCTGCTGCTCATTCCTCTTGAAGGGCCGACGCATGAATTTAATCTGTGCATATTTTCATCAGGTGTCTGTTCACAACCATCAGAAATATTGCCACTAGAAAACTCTGGTGATTTACCTTTGCCAGAGACTTTACAGATTGCCATGGTTCTGCTTTAATATATTTTACAAAAAAGAGTCAGGAAAGCATTCCATTGTACGTAAAGAAGTCAGAAACATAATAGAGTTGACATCATTTTGAAATACCTCAAATATGTATAACTGTGACTGGGTGAACACCCACTGACAAACATAAAATTTGTATTTCAGCAAAGGTGATACGTTTTAATCAGTTACTTCATCTTCTTCCCCATGGTACTGATCCCCAGGCGACGTTGCGAGCACTGCAGATCGTAGCTGTAATGGTACAAGGGTGCTGGGTGGTTAAAAGGTAGGTCTCAAAACTTTAATCATTTAATAAATTCAATGAGTGGACAGTGAGTTGATTGGGTTATTATCCATTGTTATATTTTGATAAACTCATAATGTCTTCTGTTTTGTCACTGTCACATTATCCTTAATGACTTGTACACTTGGGGAGCGGTGGTCACCTGGTGGTGTAGGGGTCAAGGTGTCTGTCGCTCATCCCGAAGGTTGCAGGATCAAGCTCCACTAAGGTCATGACTATACCTCATATGGCACCAGTACTGGTTTTTCCAGGAAGTGGACTTGAGAGTGACTTGATAAGCTACAAGCTTTCTTCAAAATCAAGCTCAAATGATTTATTCTAAAATAAATATCAGTCCATTGCTTGATGTTTCAGAGAATAAACTGTTTCATTACCAAATGAGGTTACAGATTTGATGATTAGTGTGGATACATCTTAAGGAGTCAGTTTTTATAATGATTTTGTGTTTATACTTTATG
Source organism: Saxidomus purpurata (assembly GCA_022818135.1). Lineage (NCBI taxonomy): Eukaryota > Metazoa > Mollusca > Bivalvia > Venerida > Veneridae > Saxidomus > Saxidomus purpurata. The sequence continues at coordinate 32,665,590 of JAFMSR010000002.1, forward strand.
TACTTTGTATTCTGCAGTGAAATCCTTTATCCCAAAGATGGTTGTAGTCCAAACAGTGGAATATCCTCGGAGCTGTTATGTAGAGGTAGAGACTTTGTGGTAGGTGTTCTTCTGTTAGATAGGAAGTTAGCTTTATGCCTATAACTAGCAGGTTTCTACTTATTATTAGTAGACTATATGTATTTAATTAATTTAGTATTGAAAAAAAAATCATGATAGTCCTAAAACTTTTTGTAAGTCGTGACTGCCTGTGTTGAACCCTTAATCTGGTCCCTTGTAGCAGTTTAAATGGATACTATGTCAGCAACCATTTTTGTTTGTGCTGCATTTCTCAGAACACCCATTGAAACCATATGTCAGTTATTTCTACGGACGGGCAGTTTACCGTACCATCGTTTATCCCAGCTTTCTCACATATAGAGACATGGTCATTAGCAGGACTCGAATTAATGAGATGTTAGAGTGATTTCAAGTTAGTGACTATAACATTGTGAAATAGGTAAAACTTAATTTGTCATTGCTTTTTCAAGGGGTAGAGTTCTGTATAAAATTAATGTGCACTGCTATAAAATGTCATCAGACTTATGTATAGCTTTAATTTGCAACAGATGTGGCGTTTTACGATGTCGCGATGTGTGACCCGGAAGGAGATAGCCTCAGTTGTGAAACTTCCAAGTGAAGATGTGAAGGATATACTTGAGCAGATGTCACATATCAAGGTGAACCACGGCTGGGAGTTTGTGTTTCAACAAGATTATGACTTCATAGATAGGTTTGCTCTTACTTTCAGCTTTGCTTTACGCAGTGTTCTGTTTTGCCTTTAAAGCTGCTCGCTCAAAGTTTCTTGTGAAAAATTTATATTTCTCCCAAATGATACACTGAAACTTAAAATGTAAAAGTAAATGCCAGAATCAACACCACAAATGAAAATCAACATAAATTTACAAAAATCCATTTGAAATGTGAGTAGGTTTGGTTTTATGGCACTGCTACACTATATGGTTATGTTGGGATTTTCAAAAGTGTTTGTAATGCTTTATAATTTGTAAGTGTATAATTTCAGCTGACAGATATGACTGTTTATAGCGGAACCTTTTTGTTTGACCAATCATTCTAAAATATGTTATTTTTACAGAGTTTGAAGAACTCAATGATATCACCAAAGTCTGAGAGCAGCTTTAATCATCACCTAATTTATCACACTGAAATTTTATAGATCTGTTCAGATTTGATCATTCAATAATTCAAGACATTTATGAATAAAGTATTATTTATTTATTACACAGGTATCCAGAAATTGTTGAGAGACAGGGCATGTTGTGGGATGCTAAATTTCAGACCCTTAGTAAACAGTTGAATATTTCTGAAGCACAGGAGAAGAAAATCAGAGGTATATTGTCAGTTTTTGTTTACACAGAAAATTATACGGCAATAACAAAAATCTGAACATTTTTTTTTACTGGAATGTTGTGTAATAAGTTAAATCCTTGACCTTTGTCTCTGACCTGCTTCCAAGGTCAGTTGGTTATGGTTGCTGACTTTTAATCGCTTAGCTTCTCATTCATTAAGAGTCCAAGACCCACTAATGTCCTGACACTTCCGTGAGAAAGTTGGCAGCTTCCTCAAGATACATGCGAGTGGTAATTTTCAAAATTTTACGAACTTTATCTTGTCTTATCTTTAAAATTTACTTTCTTTTGAACAGAAATAGCTGCAGCTGAAGCACAAGCTGAGAAACCTCGACGACGTAGAACTTCATCACGTTCACGGAAACGAACATTGAGTGGTCGTTCCATTTCTGATCACAGTGATATGGAAACAGAACCATTTGAAATAGATCAGTTATTAAAAGAAAATAAAACCAAATCAAACGGTCATAACAGTGTCCTAAATGGTGCTACAATGGAAATATCAAATGATGTTGGCGCAAGTGAAAATGTTTCCGATGAATTTCGGACAGAACTTAGGGAGTTTATAAAAGAGAAGTTATTCAGTAGATATGTGTTGTCACTGACAGAATTAAAACGTTTACTTAATGTAAAACTCTCACAGTCACCACCAGGTTATATACTAGGTGGTGGTGTAACAGACAAACTTTGTGAGCAAACTGTGATAGATATAGGAGGAATCATTCTTAATGCAAAGGTATGTAATGTCATATGTGTGCAGCAAATTATGGTCAGCAGTTTTAAAAAAACTCCCTTAGAATTTCAGCTTTATTTTACTGACTGTTAATCGAAGGATGTGATCTCAGTTACATGTATGTTTAGGTCGAATGTTGACTAGTTCTGTTAAGTAAAAACACCGAGTGTATTCATTGAAAAATATTTCAAAATGTACCAAAAGTTGTAAAACTTTTCAGTTTGACATGTAGATATTTAAACTTTGCTAGAACGATGGTTCTATCTAGTTATGTTTCCCAATGTTTATTAATTTATATGTTATACACTTACAGTGGCAGGAGGAACCATTGTTTGTGTTTATGAAGACTGGGGATGATCTAGAGCCTGTAAGTAAAGACATATTTTACAATTTCCAACCTTTTATCTGTATACCCATCTATCTGTCTGCTATTGTTTCTGACAGCAACTTATTTTGCTTTGGATATTACAAAAAGTAAATTTTAGGGTCTGCATTTTCTAGATACGCAAAGCAATCTGTGAGATGGCAAAGACTACAAACAAGTTCTTTAAAAAGGCAGTGTTGAAGAATGCCGAGACGTTTGGAGGAACAACTTACTCCGATGCAACTCTCAAAGCTGTTTTAAAGGTAAGTCCTGTGAGCTATTTACTAAAACAAGCTGACATGTTAACCTTACCTTGCAATCTAAGCCAGATTTAATGATAGCAAGTATTCTATACACAGATCATCTGTTACTTTTTACTTCCTTAAGGTGCACTGCTTAGGTTTGCATACAAATTTTATTCCGTCTTGAGTCAGGGTAGGTTGAAGGGTTTATTAGAACTTTAGTACCCATAAAATTAGTTTTGCATTCAAATGTTAGTTGGTTGGAGACCAAACAGTTTCCTATCAATAATGTAAGAACTCATCACTGTTTAGCCTAGGATCCCCAAACTTATTGTGACTGGTAAATGACCCCTATTGATATATAGGTTGACCTTGGACAGTGAAAACGCTTTCAGATCAATAATTAAAAAATTGTTAAGCTTAGGAACCTCAAACATGGCATGCAGGTTGGCCATGAATGGTAGCTGACCCCTACAGATTTTGAGTTCACTGGGTCAAAGGTCAAGGTCACAGTGACCTTGCATATGTATTTTACAAACATCTCCTGTGTAGCCATATCTTTGTGTGGAAGCTTTGCAGCGGTAATGATATTTTCAAACATTTTAGATATATTTTTAAACATTTTAAATATATCTTTAAACATTTTAGATATTTCTAAAACAGGTTGTTAGTTTATACAGGGTGTATTTTAATGTAAAAAAGGCCACTTGGGATATAGCAGCATCTATTGGAGGTGGCTACTTTAGTGATGAGATATCCAGCACAGGTGTGACTGCATACTGCTGTCTATTTTAATAACAGGTGTATAATGAACATTGTATTTTACAGGAGTTCTGTGTATTCAAGAACCCAGTGTGGTATCTGAAGTGTAGTGTGGATGGAACATCTTGACATATGCTCTTCTCTAACCTGTATGAATGTGGACAGAATAAATGTTTTCAGATCAATGATTTGTTCAGTTTCTCTTTCCTCTGGCATAGAAATGTTATTCCTGGTTGTGCCTGTCCTGTAACTACTATGGCAGTTGCTCTTATCCCTGGGGGAGGGGGGGGTGGGGGGGGGGGGAGAGAAAGATGGAATATTGTAGCAGCTTGTTGATATGCAGGGTTGTGTCTTCTTCAGTTGGTGGGGTGAGTTTGATTAAGTGCTTCCAGTCAGTGAGAAAATGTATGACCAGCTTATATAAAACTGATTGTTACTGTATAGCATTTCTTTCTCCATATTCGTATCTTTAAAACTCTGTTTAAACTATCACCATCTAGAGAAAAAAAACATTGAATTCAACAAGGAGGATTTATTTTTAGCTCGCTTGGTTATAAGGACCACTCGCCGTATGTCATCTGCCAGTCTTTAAACAAAATCTCTAAATCCAGGGGTTGAATATTGAAAAAAACGTGGCAGGGGTGTTTCTTGCTTGAAACTATCAAAGCTGTTCAAAGAGTTCCATTCCATGCAAAACTGATTGCCAGGGCTATTGAAAAGAAAAACTTTTAAAATCTCAAAAACCGGAAAGCCCAGAGCTTACATATTTAGCATATGGCATTGCCTAGTGGACCAAGATTGTTCAAATCATGACCCCAGGGTCAAAATTTAACCTGCCTGAGGGGTCACTTGATTTTATGTAGGCCTATGTAGGAAAACATCTTTTTAGCTCACCTGGCTATGCCAGGGTGAGCTTTTCTGATCGATGATTGTCCGTCGTCCGTCAACATTTTGATTCAAATGACATCTCCTCTGAAACCTCTAGGCCAATGTTGATAAAACTATGCAGGAATGTTCCTTGCATGAAGCTCTACCAAAACTGTTGAAAGAATTCCATTCCATGCAGAACTCTGGTTGCTATGGCAACAAATAGGAAAAACTTTAAAAATCTTCTTCTCTGAAACCAGAAGGCCTAGAGCTGAGATATTTGGCATGTAGCATTGTCTAGTGGACCTCTACCAAGATTGTTCAAATTATGACCCCCCCCCCCCGGTCAAAATTGACCCCGCTCGGGTGGGCACTTAGTTTTTGCATAGGCATATATAGGAAAAACTTTAAAAATCTTCTTCTCTGAAACCACAAAGCCTAGAGCTAAGATATTTGGCATGTTGCATTGTCTAGTGGACCTCTACCAAGATTGTTCAAATTATGACCCCGGGTGAAAATTTACCCCGCGGGGGTGGTCAGTTTTGCATAGGAATATATAGGATAAACTTTAAAAATCTTCATATCTGAAACCACAAGGCCTAGAGCTTAGATATTTGGCATGTAGTATTGGCTAGTGGACCTCTACCAAGATTGTTCAAATTATGAGCCCCGGATCAAAATTGACCCTGCACGGGGTGGGGTCACTTAGTTTTACATAGGCTTATGTAGGAAAATCTTTAAAAATCTTCTTCTCTGAAACCACAAAGCCTAGAGCTAAGATATTTGGCATGTTGCATTGTCTAGTGGACCTCTACCAAGATTGTTCAAATTATGACCCCGGGTGAAAATTTACCCCGCGGGGGTGGTCACTTAGTTTTGCATAGGAATATATAGGATAAACTTTAAAAATCTTCATATCTGAAACCACAAGGCCTAGAGCTTAGATATTTGGCATGTAGTATTGGCTAGTGGACCTCTACCAAGATTGTTCAAATTATGAGCCCCGGATCAAAATTGACCCTGCACGGGGTGGGGTCACTTAGTTTTACATAGGCTTATGTAGGAAAAACTTTAAAAATCTTCTTCTCTGAAACCACAAGGCCTAGAGCTTAGATATTTGGCATGAAGAATTGGCTAGTGGACCTCTACCAAGATTGTTCAAATTATGACCCCCGGATCAAAATTGACCCCGCACGGGGGTCACTTAGTTTTACATAGACTTGTATAGTAAAAACTTTAAAAATCTTCTTCTTTGAAACCACAAGGCCTAGAGCTTAGATATTTGTCATGTAGCATTGGCTAGTGTACCTCCACCAAGTTTGTTCAAATTATGACCCCCGGGTCAAAATTGACCCAGCACCGGGGGTCACTTAATTTTACATAGGCTTATATAAGGAAAACTTTAAAAATCTTTTTCTCTGAAACCACAAGGCCTAGAGCATAGATAATTGGCATGTAGCATTGCCTAGTAGACCTCTTCAAAGTTTGTTCAAATTATGCCCCTGGGGTCAAAATTGACCTTGCCTGGGGGGGATCATTTGTTTTACAAAGGCGTATATAGGAAAACTTATTTGGTATATAACATTATCTAGTGATCTTCCACCAGGCAAGTGGACTTGTACCAAGGTGAGCGATATAGGGCCATCTTGGCCCTCTTGTTTATTAAACTTCAAGACCTAGAGATTACAGGGATTTCACATACGTTTGGTTATGTTATTGTCATAAGTCAATGTCACACATGGCCGCTATAATAACATGAACTTTATGTACCTGGCGTTTGCCTTTGTCCTCTAACTTACTGCTGTTGAATTCCATGTATAGGTCAAGTCTTGAATCAAGCATTGCTATGATTGTATGAAGTGGGGTTTTATGTACATGTGTATGATTTATGGGTTATTTTACTGCAGCATGTAAAGCAAATCGCCACCATCTAGAATTGTCTGTGTAACCAAACTGAAATGGTAATATGCCCAGTGAAATTAAAACAGCGTAATTGGGTGAGACGTTACATAAAACATGTAAATAGACGCAGTCTTTACTCAATGAGACATTTAAATAATGAATGTGATTTTCTGATGTTTGACAAGTCGGTTATCAGAACTCGTTTTCATTCCCTATTTGTATTTATGAAGCCAAGAGTTCCATAACACTGATTGGCGACGTTGTTATGAAAATTTTAAGTGTCTGCTCTCTTCTCTCCAGAGTATTACTCACTTCTTACAGACAGAAGTCTATTACTTACTGGCAATGACACCCGAGTAATTTATCTGGGATATGCTTATTACAGCGAGACTATCTTTGTTCAAATTGGTTTCAAATCCATTGACAGAATAATGATAGAACAGTGTTCCATTTAGACGAAAATGTTGACGTATACCGGTACATTTGCATATTTTTATTGCTTCCAGACCAATGTGGTATTTAAGAAACTATAGTAGATCTATAATACATTTTCACGTCTACAAAATCAAATTGTTTTCTCGATTTAATTACCATTTTGTATTTATTACACTGAAAATCATAAATAACAATAGTTAAGCTATCACATTTTATTTAGATTCATCTCTAGAAGAGAACAAAACAAATATTGCATCAATATTATTCATATTTACAGTAAGTTATTCCTGAATCAATGAATGAAGGACAAACAATTCAAGTTTGCCTGACAACTGTCATAACTCACTGTTGCTATATAATATGCTATATACAAGAGTAAAGCTTATTTCTAGATACAAAATGGGTACCTTATTTACATTCGATCAATGAAGCAGTAACTGTAAAATGTCTCAGTTTACATGTGCAATATAGATACAATGTAGTGGCCCTGTCCATTGATTTAGTGCAAGTAATAGTTAATAGGGATTTATAACATTTTACAGACATTTTTTACAGTACTTCTGGCTTTATTGACCGTATGCTAGCGATTCAAAGTGGTCCAACAAAGTTATCACAGTATGCTAATAACAGAAATAATTCAGTTCCGGCTAGCTGGAACTAAATGAACAGCCATCATACACACTATTTTCTTTCAGTAGTCATTTAAGCAAGAAATGTCGCTCTCCAATTCAAAGGTAGGATAGGTCCATTTCAGTTTCTTTTCAAAACGTATTAAAATCCAAAGTTTTACCTGACAACAGTATCATACAAAAGTAAGTATGAAAGCATGTATCACAGAAAAAACCCACCAATTTAATGACCGGCATTTGATTTTTCATTTGTACGACGGTCAACAGCAGTTTCCTGAACTGGACGGCTTTTATCAAAACAAAACAACAGCAGTATTATAAAAATAACTATCGTACAACATTCAAGAGCAAAGGAATAAGAAAAAAACTGTAAGATAACATTTCTTGCAATAATTCACATTCTATTTCAAAATTCAGGTGTTGAAAACTTACGAAATAACCTGAATAAGAAAAAGAATGTTCATACACATAAAAACCAACAGAAAATGCCCAACACCTTAATATAGTGCCTCACAAAACATACACACACAATAGGAGTACGAAAAGTGCCCTTTTGTTGTATTCCTCCTACCAAGAGAGTCCTGGCTTCTAAAACTCTAAATGCCGCTATTTTCATATTTTGTTTTTCGTCAGGTGCGGCTTTAGATACCCGTTCTGCCAAGCATATAAACATGGTACGCTGAAGTTGTTTTAGCTACCAGACAGTGTGCATTAATGGTGACTTGAATAACATTGACTCGTTTGTTATTGAGTATCAACCCTTTGCTCAGTTTCATACATGCAACTTAATGGCGACGTTGCTGGAATATATACTACCCGTTTATTAGTATTTTGTGCTGCTGATCATAGTTATTGTAATCAAATATCCAAATAAACAATGCAATCATAATTATAATAATACTCCACGATGTCTTTCTTTCCTCCCCTCCAAAACTAAAGAGTCACTAATCAAATCACCATCTACGCTGTAACAAGACTGACCACGAGGAGGTACAACTCTGGTGAGACATATCGGTGTTTCCGTAAGAAATACAGACTTGTGCCTTGAACAGAGGCCGTGACCAAAGCACGTAAGTGAAGTACGTTTGTCAAAAAAAGAGTCTTTAGAAAATAGTATCACAGGCTATATTTGATAAATTATTTCGGAACGAACTGCAGAAAAATAAAATGAACATAAAGAAATGGAGAAACAGAAGCACTTAGGCGCTCTAGTACAACATGAAAAATATTGAAAATACTTCGAATCATTATTGGACAGAACTTCAGATGAATGATACAATGTTAAAATTGTATTGTAATGCATAAATATATAATACACAGAACAAAATTCCTGACCAATCGCCTATGAACATTTATATTGTATTGACTTGAATGAATACTGCTCGAAAACGTAACCTTGTGAACCACTATATTTATGTGAAATGATGTTGTGCTTTATTAGGCAACTTCTGCACATTTTTTGTTATATCACTTTGCAGAAATACATTCAATTTTGATAACTACATTGCTGCAGGAGTTTCCGACATAGTCTATTAAAGTCATGTATTATAGTCATTACGTTGGTTGTATGTGTAAACCATTCAGATATTTTGTCGTGCGTACAGCATGAAGATCTAATAGTTAAAATGCATTCTTGTAAATAAAAGCCAAAATCGTTCAGCTCTGTATATTTCCAAAACACTAGAATAGGGCATACTCTTTCACTGAACGGTTCACTGTTCTAGTATCTGGGCAGACTGAAGCCGGTAATGGTAATGTCCCCTTTTTTGTAGGTAGGTATAGTGGGAGGAGGGCGCTTTTTCCCGCCATTCATTGGTGTGCCGATACTGGACGAGTCAGAATTTAACGCACCTGTTATGAAAGACAGATAATTAAACAATTAAAATGCATGTACGATGAAAAAGTGCACTGAGTGAGAAAATTGACAGATTACATACTGATTTAAGTAAGTCACTAATACACCAATTGTCATTTCAGGAGCAATGCAAAATTTCATGTTAATCCATTTATAGACAATCTTGTACCTTACAGTCTGAGAAATACAATTCAAGCTGTATTCTGAACTCAACACCTACCTCTATTATATTTCTTCTTTCCAAGCGATACTGAATCAAAATCTAAAATGTATCAAAAGTAAGTTTATCACAAATGCTGAATTAAGATTTAATCCATCACTCTTCAAAGCTTAAAATTTGATTAAATGATACTTGAAAGAAGATCTAAACCTAATATTTTTGCAAGATTTATTCATTTCAAATCTACCAAACTATATAGATATACTTGTTATGGTAATTCATTCAGAAAAAAGGCGCTAATGTTCATAATCCGCCTATCATAATGCAAATGGAGGGCTAATGCCCTAGGGGCTGATGTCTAAGTCGTATGTAGAACTTTTGATTATAACATCTCATCATAGCAATTTATTTATATGAAAATAAACGTTTTCAATTTTGAGCTTCAAGCCTAAGGTAAAAAGTCGTACAATTCCGTAGACTTGCCAAAAATAAAGTAAAATCTCTTCAAAATTACCAATATGATAAATTTTAAAATCTCTGACTGCAATGACATAAGGTTACTGTAATTTACCTTTGTCCGGATCTGTCCGACTGGTTCTTTGCTTATGCCCATCTTGGTTATTTCGAGGTTTTCGTCCCTGATTCTTTTTCAAGTACTGAAAATCAAAGTACCTGTCATTAGTAACAACGAACGTCAGTAGTTTCATACTACAAAGAACAGGCTGCAAATTTAGATATGACCATTCAAATTATATTCTTGTAATCATATTAAGAATGGTAATCTGATATGATATGGGAATGTTATCCAAGCTGTTGTAGAAATTCTTTAAATGAATATGTTTAAACTGTATGTTACCTACCTATATTAAGTAAAAGCCAAAAACGAAGGTAAGGTTCATAGAGTTAGGTTTCTATATTTGAATACCATTAACAAACCTGATGCGTGTATGTCTTTTCCTTTTTCTTTTTGTTGAAAAGTGGTTCATTTACGGGAACCCACTGTCTGACGTTCATATTTCTGCTCCTGTCACCATTGGTATCACCCATTCTCCTCAGAGGTGGCAATGAGCGCTCCGACACAATCGTGTGTTTCGTCACCGTGGATAAGCTGTCTTCACTTGGTGCTTTACTTATAGAAACATATGGGGCATCCGGTATGAAAGTCCTGTTATGTTTATCCAAGCGGCTAGGGGTGAGATATGCATCTCTATTATCTTTTTCGTTTGATTCATTCACTGGTCTATACAGAGGACGTGGCTCAAAAGTATCAGTACGTTTTTCCAAATTGTTTAAATTTGTCTGCGCTCTGTTGCGCTTTTTAGCGGCCAAAGCAGCTATATTTCGTGTATTAGTAACTATCGTATATCTGTCGCTGTTCGAATTTCTCGAAGGAGCAACAAGACCGTTTCTTTCCGTTGGAATGTCCACTGGGGTGACTCTGTCAATTTCCTGACTTAAACTGGAATTATTTCGCCAGGCTGCTGACAAAGTACCCTTGTCAAACTTAGAATTGGCGTTCTCTATTTGCCTGGCTTTTGGGGTATGTGAAAATATCTTGTCATCAGAATTCCTGTAAAATATATAAAAAATAATACTAAGACCTACTTAAAAACATCATATGAACTTAATTGTTTTCCTAAGTTAATTTGGTCGTAACGTCTAGTAAATGCAACAGACGCAGCTGTGATAATAATTGTTATATGGGCTCAAAGACCTCAGAAGTATGAAAGGACGTACATTTCAACCAAGTGTAGTACTTGGGTAATTATTCATGAAATATATCTGTGGCAAAGAATTTCTTACGTTCTTCTCAAGTCTGATGCCCTCTGTCGTCTGCTTATAGCAGGTTCTGTTTCTTCCGTCAGCGTACTTAGCTGATCCATGTCTAGGCCATTTACCTAAAAACAACATACATAATTTGTTAATTCTGCAGGAAGAAAAACAAGAGGATTTAAATGTCAAAACATATTCAAAAATAAATAATTCATGGGTTTGCCTCAGTTGCAAAATCAGACTTGCTCATTAGTGATCTCAGGTATTACCGATGAGCAGTCGCTATATACCCGATTTATTCAAAGATTATTCGTTTTAGGCAGCGAAGTTTCATGTTAGACAATCTCAATTTCAGTAAATATTACATGAATACCCGGAAACCATGTTAGTACACCTCATTAGTTATTAATATTGTTTTCGTTTGACAGGATTGTTTTGAAAATTCTTGATACACTTGATGATTCAGTTTTCCCTTGTGTCTGCATGCAAGACCTTTCTACAGTGTTCGCTATAATACGTGAAGGGCAAGGTATAAACAACTTAACTGACCTTTATACCTACATCCGACCCCACACTGATATCAGAGTCCTCACGTTGTAGATTTCTCTCAAGTTTGTACATCTCTATTAATTCCTCTAGCTCCTTTGATACAACGAGTTTATTGTCTGAAAGGTATCGGACATAATTCACAGTTCTTTTACGGTACCTTGTATCTTCTATGAAACTACATGATTATTTCATTGTTTTGTTCATAGTGTCTCAGAACTGTCTATTACCGTATATAAATAAATAGCTTTTTCGTTATGAGATTTGCATATTCTTTAACTTACAACAGATGTAAAAAAGCGCCAATGTTAACCAATGAAACAGCTACATTTTTATATAGATTATATACTTGATTACGAAATCACTGGTGGACATAGCTTTAATTTACAAGCCATTGCTCAGTCTGTTACCATGGACACTGTTTTACCTGCAATGAGACGTTTCTGTTTTCGGATGATCTGGTCACTGAGATTTTGATGTTGTCTGAACCTTGATATGACCATGTCTTTCTTTTTGATCTGGAAGTCTCGGAGGAGACATGATGACTGCACCTCTGTGTTCTGGATCTCAAGTTCATGGACCTTGCATAACAAGCGGAGCACATCTTTCTGGTCCTCGGAGCTTATCCGATGTGGTATGATCTACAAATGTTAAATGCTACCATATAAGCCAATGCAAACAATCGTCGTATAAAGTACATTGTTGTATTTTATTCTAATTTTATTCTAATTCTCTAAAATATGAAAATGTAACGCTTTTTGTGGTCCTTCTGCGAAGGAAACGTTCGTAGTCGGATGAGGAGTTTTTATTTTATGTTTTTCAGTGAATTATAGAGTTTTCTCAGTGAAATAAAAGTGATAATCCACAGTTTTGAAACAGTGGATTACCATTTTTATTTTTCACTGTTTTGCAATCTTAACCCGGATTTACGTCAAAAGTATACCGAGCGTAATTAATGCTGAAACCATACGACGATGACGTCGTTTACATGACGTCATTTGCGCTATGTTCTGGTGACGTTTCCCGCGATTTTCGATATTTTGTAGAAACAAACTCAATAAAAGTAGAGTTTAACCATAAAAAAACAGAAAAATTGTTGGTATCGGTGAATATCACGTTAATTTCACTCGTGAACACCAAAAGTTGTTATTCACTCGTGGCTGCGCCACTCTGAAAATATCACTTTTGGTGCTCACTCGGTAAATATAACGTTATCTTACACCGAAACCAACAATATCCTCTATATTAATAGAGGATAATTGTTGGTTTCGGTGTAAGATCACGTTATAATTTCACCGAGTGGGCACAAAAGTGATATTTTCACGAGTGGCGCAGCCACGAGTAAAATAACAACTTTGTGTTCACGATTGAAATTAACGTGATATTACTCGATACCAACAATTTTTCTGTTTATTTTGGTTAAACTCTACTTTTATTGAGTTTATTTCACAAAATATCGAAAATCGCGGAAACGTCATCAGAAACATAGCGCAATGACGTCATTTAACGACGTCATCGTCCATGGTTCCAGCTAATCGCTCGTATACTTTTGACGTAAATCCGGGTTAAGATTGCAAAACAGTGAAAAATAAAAATGGTAATCCACTGTTTCAAAACTGTGGATTATCACTTTTATTTCACTGAGAAAACTCTATAATTCACTGGAAAACATAAAATAAAACAAAAGCCTGGAAACGTTTCTAATACGTTAAATAAAAAATATGTAGGCAATATAATACCGACTGCAATTTATATCACACGATCTTCTTACACAGGGTTGATGTTCTGAATACACGAAACTTGAAGCCCCAAAACTTTTAAAGTCCAGTGTCTCTTAATAGCCCTAAACACATTTCTAGAAATTTGTGGTTCAAGATAATATGTATACAGTTTTTATTTTCAGAATTAAATTTATAAATTCATTTTGAAACAATTTTACAAATCTACGCATTACCTCTTCCAGTTTTTTTGTCTTTGATCTTGCCATATCAAGTTCTTTCTTTACAGTTGCTCTAATCTTCTCTGTTCTACGTTTCTCATCATGAAGAACTTTCAGTTCCTCTTTTGCTTGCCGTACATCCTCTGCTCCTTCTATCTCATCTGTACCCGTTCCTGCCATATCAATGGCTTTCTTGTTTTCTTGAATAGAGAACACATGAAGGCATTGTCAGTGACAGTAAGATTGTCATATGTAGAGAAATATACGTTGTAAATGTAAAGCACAGAGTTGTAGGAATCATAGCTCTATGAAATTTCTACCGAATATTTCATGTGACAAAATGATCTTTTTAAACTGTAAACTGACATAAACCTTCTTCGTTTGGCAAGTATTTTTTGTAAATAGGTCAGCACATATGGTAAATAAACTTTAAAAGAATGTAATCTGATAACATGACATGCGCGTTATAAGATGTATGAATCCAATTACCTTTTTACCGATGACAAATATTTAGGCATGCATGGAATAACAAACGGACATTTTTAACACAATTGATGGAATTAAAGGGATTGAATACGAAATCAATGCTGTTTCTAACTGTATTATTTACCTTCCAGTAAATGTCCTAGTGGTTTGTCTGGATACTTTGCTTTGCTTGCTCTTGCCATGTCAACCTCCCACCTAAAACACACAGTAATAATTTCTTAAATGACATGTCTCAGTCTAAGCACTACAGTTACCAAACTTTGCAATAACGTTTGCATAGAATTAAAAGTCTAAATGTCTTTGGAAAAAAGAATCCAAACCTCTGTGGTCCATTCAGACAAGTCTTCAGGCATTTCTTTACCCTTTCAAAGAGAAACTGTTTTAAGATAGAATTACATCTTACTCGGAAATGATCATCTGATTGCGATTTGTTTCCAAGGAGATCTCCATGGTGGCGTTGTTTAGTTCCATCAGACTTTTCCTCAACTCCATCTGGTCCTTGAAGGATATCAACAACTGTTCTTTCAGTTTGTTCAGCTCTTCTCTATCTGCGTGCCGCTTGGCCTCCATAACCTCAGCTGTGCATATAAGAAATATAGAATAAGGAACACATTGGCTTATATCAGATATTTATCTAAGAAATGTAAGGCAAACTATCCATCATGTACTTACATCAAGTTGTTGGGAGCAGTTTGCTTAATTTTACATAAAATCAAAATTTATTTTAGTCTTTTTAAAACGAAAGCTTGGGATATGTCTTTTTTTTGTCAAAACCAGGACTACTTGTAAATGTTGTCGAATGGAGTTCAAAAACGACAAAGCCAAAAACGACAACGGCTGACCCCAACACTACACACCTTGGCGATTTGCAATGGAACTTTTCTCTGAAACTTACATGAGATCGCCGTGCACGTATACGGTTCTTAGCATGAAATTTAACAAGGCATTATGTCAGTTAGGTAAATGACTTAGTGACTTAGTTCTACATGTATCTTCTATAAGATAAAGGACTGTTGTGTACATACATTGTACGGACTGTATGTCGGCAATGTTCGACTTCCTTCCTGCACTCGTGGTCGGGTTGTTGAGTCTATGTCTTAGCCGGTTGATTTCGTCTCTTAGTTCTTGGATTATATTTGTATATTGAGCTATGTGATAGGCCACATCTGTAACATTCCTTCGCACCTGTATTTGTAATATAAATATGCATGTAAATACTGACGCAGTTGACACTTCTGGCGTCAAAAACTGAAGATGTGCTCAAAATGTTAATATAGCCTACAAAAGTTACGGCCCTTTTTCATATTCTGTCGGCAGATTACCACACAAGACATAGGTATAATTTTTGTTCGTTAATTGACAGCTACTGACAGAATATACATAAATACTTCTGATTAATTTCTCAGGGAAGATGTAGTTTATGTGGTAGTCCAGGAAATGGTAAACAACACAAACACAAATCCGGTTCCTAGTCAATCCTTTTTTACATCAATTATCAAAACTCATAGATAAAAAGCGCTTTGTATACATGTTTACATAAATATAATAAATAATTCAATATTCGAAACAGAAAAAGAATAATATAAATTGTGGTGTAATTGTTGACGCTTTCTCCGTGTCTGATTTACCAGACGGCAACTCTATTAAAAAGATAATTAATTATCCAGGAAAGGTTATTATGAATAATATCTAAATGAGAGCAGTTTTTCAACATTTTGCAATCGGCGATTTATTGCACGTTTCGTATTACACGGTTAGAACATTAATTTATTAAACACAATCAAGTTAAGTTCGTGTTTGTAAGGCCCAACAGACCTACAGTCACGTCGGTCGTACTCACAGCCGTTCCGAGAGGTCTTTTAAATTGCAAAAGGTGTGTTATAGTTGTAACATTCAAAGGTATCCTGAACTCCAGGTGCTTTCGGGTGGCAAACATTTTCCTACTTATGTTACATTTACCTTAGTTCTTATATGTTTAGCTCTGTCGGCATATACGAGCGTGTTCCTGGACTCCTCGAAGTGTATGCTGGCCGGTGAGATGTGAGCGATCATGACTGTTTTACAATTCCCGCCAAGAGCGTCCTTCAGAAGACGTGTTAGTTTACTGTCCCTGTAATTCACGTATCCTCTGCCATTTTTGTCAGCTGCAAATATGAACAACAGTAATATAGAAGGCATACCAAATTCCAAGACTTTATGCTTGACCTTTGAAGTCCCAAACAAATCACTTAGATCACTATGCGATTCCTATTATAGATTTAAAAGGTTTTTCAAGTTTCTACCTCAGAACCATTGCTTATTCAATTGCCCACAGTAACTGAGCCCCGATGCACAAAAACAAACGCTAGGACTTTGAAACCAGTATACGGATCTTAATGACAGAGACTGTGACAATGTGTATCAGAATAACCATAAAGATGTGCAGCCCGATCTGGATCCATACTGTATGGTAATGAAGACCTTCCGCTGGGTTCCATACAATCAAGGGTCCTATAGGTTCTTAATAATTACGATATTGACTCCCCTTCATTTACAACAAAGATGCTGGACTTTGCAAATCGGAGCTAAAAACTATATATGCATCATTCGTATTTATTATACTAGTAAGTCGGACTATTAACCAGGACATACATAGTATGTTTCACATACATTTTAACATGCCTGTTTCCAGTACAAATGTACTTATTGTTTATGAAAGGCGAATATCGCAATAACATTGACGTACTTTTTTAAGTGTAAATGACCGACTGAACAAATAGTTTCACTTCTGTTACTATTTTAGACTCAGCCTTTCGCTTTATGTGTTTCCTCTATAGTTTATGAATATTGAGAAGAAAACAAACTATTGAGTTTGTGTCATCTATATGTCAGCTACCCATTAGAACAAATGCGAACTTGTTTTGTTACACTGACTTGTTGACAATTAATTTGAAGTTGACAATGGACGATGATGAAGTAAAACACGCGAAGGCAGCGACCTTGTCATGGACGCATCTAACCATAATATTCCATTAATATTAGATTTGCTGAAATATCGTTAAACTGAAATAAACTAAAGACTGATAGTTCAAAGCAATAAAATTTAAAAGAGGCGATTGAAACGTGAACTATGTCCATAAAGTGCTTTATACATTTCCGAAAGGACAGATAAAAATTCTACGCCTTTTACCCCGTCAAAATAAAAATATTTGCTTGCGTTTCTGTCAAAAGAATATATAATGAGTAGTGTGACATAAACTTGTGTGTGAAATATTTAATACGACAACATTAAAGGTAGGGAGATATTTTAAGAGACAGAATTTTAAGACAACGACTGCCAATATACAGCTGTTTCGCTTACATCAGGGTTTAATGTCAATTTGACAATATCGCCCAGGGTAAAGCAATTCACAAAGACATATTTAAAACGAATGAAGACGGGGAAAATAACTCCCAGAAATTTCTGGCGGGCCATGAAGAGATGTAAAATAATAAGAATAGACGTAAAAGTAATAGCGTCATAGTAAAAATTGGCTGAAGCTGGTTCCAAGTGCAGAAAATTTGAGACCATAATTTTTCAATTTGATGATAATGTTGATATCAGTTCAATTTTTAGTAGTCACCGCCAATAAAACACAACGGGGGCGTAATAAGAAGCATTTAGGTTTCATTTCTTCTGTCAAATCATACAAATGGTCCAATAGTTGGAACAATTTGTGGAGCCGCCTTGGTGCAGTGGTAGCGCGTTTGCCTCAGAGTCTGAGAGTCCCGGGTTCGATCCCCACCAATACACAAGTAGTGGGAGTGTCCTGAGGCAAGACACATACAATTCCACTTTACCTATCTATCTCTCTCTTCGAGCCTTGATTCCACATGGAGCGAGTCTCGAGAGCGATTAATATAAGTTGCAAGAACTTGTTTCGCAAATCGAGATTACTTAAAGTAGTATAAAAGTTTTATGTATGAAAAAAGGTTGAGACAGATGAATGTACAGATATTTGAACACTCCTACATATAAATTCAGCATTTTCAACAAGGACTGACAGACTTTAGTCCCAATACTTTGATCAATCACAAATCTAGCCACGCACTGGGCATGCAACCGACGGTCTGTATACGGCCTCAAAGGGTAACATTGTATTCTCGAAAACAGCTTAATTTTGTTTCTTATCTCTATCTGATTTATTAAAAATAAATACGTCTATATGTACTCCTTAAACTTTATAAGGCGTGGTAATCATGATTATATCATTTATTGTAGCTAAATGAAGCAATGCTGATCGTTCGATTACCCACTT
Source organism: Saxidomus purpurata (assembly GCA_022818135.1). Lineage (NCBI taxonomy): Eukaryota > Metazoa > Mollusca > Bivalvia > Venerida > Veneridae > Saxidomus > Saxidomus purpurata. The sequence goes on from JAFMSR010000002.1 coordinate 32,683,969, forward strand.
ATCCTTGTTGTATCAATTTACTTCTTTGTTTAATTAAGCGGACTTGTTTAATAACATACCTTATCAAACTAATGTATTTTTATAACGAATAATTATCCAAATTAAGTATTATAAGCTATATAACGGGCGTTTTGCACTGATATAAATATGTAGCGGGCAATATATCAGACTATCAGTTATACCATGTGACACAAATGTGCATTCTTGGGTCTGTTATAACATACATTTTATAGTGTTACTGCAATTAAAGCCACTGGCATGTTCTAGATTGATACATAGCATGCAAACATGAATAAATGATGCACTCACAGATCCTGAAATCATTAGCAATTAGCACATTTGCTATGAAATTATGATCCGTGTGCGTGCATAGGATTTGAAGACAGTCAATTGATCGATAGACGAGTACAGGTGTACGTTAGCTGCATGGGGAGTCTACACCAGAACGATGCAATTTAGGGGAGACCGGCTTATATATGTTAGCTGTTAATTGCAAATTCTAACACACTTCAGATATAAAACCTTCTCATATTTCGTATCATAAATACACAATTTCTGAATTTCTTATAAAATCATGAAAACATATCTTTAGTAGCAGACGTTAATTAAATACAAAAAATATGCCCTACCGGTGTTATATTTTATATCGCCTTTAGACTTGATAGTAAATCTGATAGTAGGCCATGCCCCGTTTGTAAGAACATAATAGAACCGCTATTTTGAGGTAACACATGCTCTGCTGACGGCATGTTAGTCTACCATTGCAGATCATGCTCTGTCAGAGGTTAATTAAATCGTCGGTATTTTATGACTCAAAACAATTTAGAAGTGTTTGTGTTAAGATAGGTACGTGTGTTAAGATAGGTACATGTATTCATCATAATTATTTACTTCACAACTGTAAATTACATGTAATATTTTACATTTATTTATTCTTCTTATTTTAGCACATGATATATTTCACTGTGAAAACTTTTAACTGGTGACATATAAGCCCTTTGGGCCGGGTATTGTGTCTGATGTAGTATGTACCATATAGTACATGTTTCACGTTAATCAAAGATTTGCTTTCTCAGTGCAGTCTGGTCATAATCCTGACTGTTAGCAACCTTCAGTACTGTCCGCGAGCAAGCTATTAGATGACTATAGTACTGTTCGCGAGCAACCTGTTGAATGACTATGGTATTGTCCAATTTTAAAACAAAATCCATTTTAGAAATGTAGCGGAGTAATTAAGTTTAACAAAGACACTTACTGAGAGCGTTGATACAGTTTCCTAGTGCAAGCAGTGATCTGTTGATATGAGCACCTTCAACCATACGTTTGCCTCTATTATGTGTATTAGCTGCCCTCTCTGAACCAGCCAAATCTATCAGGAACAACTTTCCTGTGCGCACTTCCTGCATGGTATTTTTCACTCTGTTCTGTTGGCGCACGATGACTTGAAGCACAGCGTGTGAGCGGGACGAGGTTTTGTTTGCCGCTGTCGGCTCCTGTGTGCGCTGTGTGTTACCTTGTAGCAGGAGTCGCATTATCTAAAACCATCATTTTATCGAGTAAATTAGGGGGATAAACGTTACTATTAGATACATGTATGTAGTATATAACTGATGTTCTACTCATTGCTACTGACACTTGCTTTACTACCATCACCACTATTTAACTTATGACTGTTCAAACAGTGCTGCAGCTATGAACAGGGGTCACCTCTCTTGGGTAGGACCATAACTGGACTCTCAACATATGCAAGAAACTGCCCATGGCGCACGAATCATAGAAAGGACCTAAGGCGACTTAACTACTCGATCACGGAGGCGGCGTACCATCACTACAGCCACCACAAATTTTACTTTGTTTGAAGATGAGTAGCATTTTGTCACTGGCACCAAATACTAAACAGCCCTGTAATTTTAACAATATACAAAAAAAAAACACTTAAATAACAGCCTATCATGAAAAAATACACAAAAAATGGTAAAAAGTCATTTTCTGACAAACCCCCGTATACACTGTTCTATAATAATATAGAAAAGTGTATAATATACGTTTTTTTAGAGAATGTTTTTTTACCATTTTTTGTGTATTTTTTCATGATAGGGTGTTATTTAGGTAATATTTTGGTATTTAGTTAAAATTACATGGCAGTTCAGTACTCTGGTGCCAGTGCATTTTGTACAAAGATTTGTGTAAATGATGATAATTGCAAACCAACTGTATCGTGTTAAATATTTAATTACATAAAACATTCACAATAAGACACAAACGCCAGTTCAAGTAAAGGTTTCCAGTAAATCTTGAAAGTACAACTTACATCGGGATTGACTTCGCGCATTGATTCAAGGACGGCCAGTTAATGTAATTATCACAATTTCTATATATGGGTGCCGACAATTTAGTGTAATTGGTGCGCGACAGTTATGACCGACCCATAGATATAGCGGTAGCTACTTCAAAGAAGTTACCCGTGAATAGATATGGAACACTATCAAACGTCACTTTGAACTCATAACTGGTTGGACGAACAAATGGCTATGTCTAAATTCATAGACATTGCGTAAAGAAATCCACAATTAAATAATGGAGTATAATACTGATTTTACTTTGAATTACAGTGAATTCGACAGTTTTACGAAATAACCAAGACCAACACCTTGCTGTCGCAATCTGATCATGACAGACGTCATTAAATATTCATGTCCAACCAACAATCTTGCTATTTTGGTGGCAATTTGACATGCGGAACACGCAACACAAAAGCATGCTTTTGTACGAGGTATAGTTTTGATCATTTGTTTGAGATAGTGGAACAATTTTAGCAAATTGATTGCACATCTTATTTATAAAATTAATAATATTCATTAAATGTTGGCTATAGAAACAAAAGTTCAATAAGAGGTAACAGGATAGCTTTGATCAAGAATGCGTCAAAACGAACAAGGTGCAGTTGTCACGTTTATAAATGCGATTGGTTCAAGTAATCAATATATTTTAATCGGTTCTCAGTGTGTGTTTCCTGCTCTTTCATAAAGTATCGTATAGACACCTTGAACAAAATCGAAGTCAAATAAAACCAAATGAAATTGTTTTATCGGAAATAACGAATAAAAAGCTTACACTTGCGGCCAGTAACCACTGACACGTCAAATTCACGTGTTAGAACGTCAAAAGTCAACCGAGTTTTTACTGTCATTAACGAAATGACATTCTTGAAAGTTACTGCCTCAGCTTTAATAGATTTAACGGTTATGAGATACAGTTATACGTTGTTACTATAAGGACTACATTTTATTACCTCATCGGTGGATCTGGCTTTGACCTCAGTCAGTCCTGCCACTTGGATGCCGCCCTTTGAGTCTTCTCTTAGGTCTAGTATACCGGAACTAGGATTGAGAAGATCTCTTATCATCTCGTTGTATATCTGAAATACAATACAGTAATAAACTATATCAACCGCTTGATTTGTCTTAGTATAATTACATTCAGGATGATTACATTTCATATACTCCATTTCCCACTTCGCTAATAAGAACAGTCGCGAAATCTTTTCGCGTATATTTCTTTTGGTGAATTTAAAATTCGCTAATATGTATGTCAGCTTTCAAATTTACAAATTATACAATGTACAGTATCAAACACAGAACGTATGAAATACAAAGGTTTTTCAATATCAAATTTAGCCGGCTACATCAGCTGTGCTATAAAGAAACATAACCTTTTAAGACAAACTATTAGACGGACACTGCATTGTGAAATACTACAGAAAAGAATCAAGCCATTATAAACTGTTGTGTGTGTACATTTACCCTCAGTATGTGTTTTGTTCTGTCTTCTGTTTTCGTTAATTCTGTGTTACATGTACTTGGCATCTTGTTAAATTTCAATATGACATGTTTGTGAGTGTTTAGGGATTTTGTTCAGAGTTTCCATTGAATGATTCATTTCGACATTGAAACTATTTTCAATAAAAAGGACAAACTATATGCATTAGTGAATAATAGTTTTGTCAGAGTTGCATACTGAAAATAATTAAAACAAAACTGTATTGCAATATAAAGTATAAATAGATAAACTCTGTATTAAAACGACTTAGTATATTTTAAACAAACCTCAAGGTAGGACAGGGTGACTTTGTATTTCATGTCTTCTCGAGTTTTCTCCATGGAAACAAAGAGGTCATTAAGTGTACGAGCCATGATACCAGGATCATCATCTGTCCCCAACATTGTGTAGGTCTTTCCAGCACCTGTGGAATACAATAGATTAACCAATGACGACACAATATGAACGTGTGAATTCAAAGAGGCATTTCTATTAGCGCCTTTACAAGAGAGACGTATTTCTAACACTTGACAGACAGTTTTCATCAATATCATAGCTGTGGATGAAAATCAATGACGTCACAATTTGAAGCTGTGAATTAAAATACGACAATGAGGCACATATATAACATATGTATAATTATCAAACTGGCAGCACTTCATGATCTTAGTTAGAACCTGAAAGGCGGCGCGGTTTATGATCTTTGTTAGGACCTGAAAGACGCAGTTCATGGTCTTAATTAATACCTCAAAGTCATGGTTCATGATCTTAGTTAGAACCTCAAAAGTCACGGTTATGGTCTTAGTTAGAACCTCAAAGTCACGGTTCATGATCTTAGTTAGAACCTCAAAGTCACGGTTCATGATCTTAGTTAGAACCTCAAAAGTCACGGTTCATGGTCTTAGTTAGAACCTCAAAGTCACGGTTCATTATCTTAGTTAGAACATGAAAGGCGCGGTCCACGATCTTTTTAGAACATGAAAGGTGCGGTTCACGATTTTAGAGTTAGTTATAACCTGAAAGGCACAGTTTACTATCTTAGTTGGAATCAGAAAAGCGCAGTTCTCCATCTTAGTTAGAAAACTCGAAAGGTGAAGTTCGCCCTTTGTTTAGAACCTGACAGGCGCGGTTCACCTTAGAGAACTTGGTATTTCTCATTGACTGGACTCCCATCATATCAGCCCTAAGCCCTATTCGGGCTACCCAATACATCTGATTTCAGAATTGTTCAAATAGTTTTTCAATGAATCTATACGCAACAATTCATCTCTCGAGTGTCTATATAGTGTAATTTATCTATGTCAATAAACCCCTTAATACCTACATAGATACCGCGGTACTATTGCCGAGTTGACTTCTTTTTACCTAATGGAAGTCAAGTGAAATGTACAATACGAGACTAGGTATGTAGATAAGCTTTGCTTTATGACAGTTTCTCTTAAGTCAACAAACATTTATTTGGTAAATATGCCCATTGAAACAAACATTATAGCGCATTGGTTCGAAATCAAACATGCGTGTTTGTTTTGTGAAGTGGGTAATAGAAAATTTAAGTTTGAAAAAACTTTTAAAATACGTTTTGATGTTCAAAATGTGCTTATCATGTTCTTGAAAATATTTATATAACTTTCGCTAATAGAATTCCATTTAAATAAATGTGTTGATCGAATGTCATGCAGCTGGTCTATCAAAGTTAGGACAGATGTTAAAAGTCTTGAAATAAAGTAATTTATAACGCTTCAAAAGGAGTGATTTGAAGTGTCGGGAAAGATTTACTCTTTTTACAAGCGCACAGTCTAGACGTTTTCAAGCAAAGGTGCAAATAAATCTTTCGAGAACTAAGTTAGGAATGACACTATCCTGATTCATATATTTCTTATATAGACAATGAGCTTGCATACGACACACAATTTTCACATTTTTTATTTTGAATATATAGAAATAAATCTGATTTAGTCTACTTTTCCAGTCATAGGTACAATCGCGGCATTTCTTGGATTCATCCCTTATGTTTCATTAACAAAGGTCAATTATATGCATATATAAGTACAACGTCATACACTACAAGAAGGTTCATTTATCTTTCCTTTTTTAAATATGAAACGTTATACTTCTAGTTGAAGAAAGTTATTCATACATATTTTTAATAAACTGTATCTTATTTTTGCCGAATGTCCGAGTAATGGTAAACTTTAACGCAGCTAGAGATGAAACTTTCGACAATTTCGTATGATCATCATTATCTTTGTGACGTCATCAGTTTTCCACTGACTTGTATAAATTTGCTTTAAAATGAATAAGTCTATAAATTTTACTATGTTCGTTTTCCTCCCAAAGGACAACACAAGTAATCACGCGGTATCTATTATTGATATCCCATCCCGTGTTTTTCCTCGCCTGACAGAACGTTTGATCAAAGTTATGGTAAGATATGGTGGTTGATATTTGCCATTCCGTGTTTACGAGATTTGCGGCCAGAGCAATGAAGTCCCCAACAAAAACATACACTCGATAAAATTTACATACACGGCATCTCATATCAACCAGGTCAACAAACTGACCAATAATAATGTACAAATGTATATGACTATATGTTGTTGCTCTTGCACCCACCCAAGTGGCGTAGTGAGGCTGCAGATTTGTTGTTCTGAGAGGCGAAAATACACAAACACGTCAGAAAGACAAGTTCTTAGTTTTTCGTATTAGCGCATTATAAGTTGTCGTATTGGCGTCTATAAGTTGTCGTTCTGACTCGCTGACGTGTAAGCGCCAGGGTGAACATGCCACGATCGAAACAAACGATGGCAGAAATTAGTCACCATAGATTGAGAAAAAATAAGATAAGTAACTAATGAAGTCGATATTGAAAGCGCACACGATATCCTCGTCCTCCAATTTAATAAAAGATAAATGACCAGATGATACAACGAACCTGATAGTTTTGTTTATGAGGTCATATTGGATATCGAACTTAACAATTTAAATCTGCTTTTTAAATTTGAACTTTTACAACGCTGTTTGTGTATATAAGAAAACAGAGTTTGAAATCCACGTGCCAAAATATTTGGATAAAGAATTAGCAATATTTACACATGCAATTCACACCATTTGATTTAAAAGTCGGTTATTGGTCACTTATTGAACCTAAAATAAAATAAGATCTATTTAAATTCTATTCGATCCCTTTTACATATGATACATTTGATAACAGTTTAGAAGTTGTGGGTTTGAACCGCCTGATATCACATTCTTATAACACTAAAGTGCTGGTAATTTTCAAAGGAAGTGAGCCTCATTATATCAACTATCATATATACGTTCGATACTGCGTGAACAGACTGCAAATCGGCACAGCCAAAAGTCTACTATACAGATAAAACGATCTACTATAGAGTTTACAGACTAGTGACCATGTAGGCACACATGTCAATAAACGTGTGTCATTGAACCGTGCTCTTGAAAAATTTACTTGTCATGATTAGCTTGGCGTGCATCGACAACATTTCCACGACGATTTGTCGTGTATCCCACAGGAATGTAGCAATAATAAATTCATGATTACCAGCTCATTCAATTTTAATGTATTGAATAATACCAGCCAATAAAACTTGCCGCTTGACTAAAGGCACATTAAAGATTGCTTTTAATGATGTTGTCGTGCACATATTTTCCGCAGTAGCTTTACCAAGGTATCCCGGGGTAAGATATCTATGGTACTAGATCAGTAGTATTGAACTGTTGTTCCAAACTAACGATCATCCTCCCAAATCAATAATATATTTTACATGCCATTTATTTCCTGTTTCCTATTAGCAGAGATGTACGAAAGCCGAGAAGGGTCAAATAAAAAACAAAAAAAGAGGAAATAAACGCGTACGTACGAGAATAAAACGCGTACGTACGAGAATAACGCGTACGTACGAGATAAACGCGTACGTACGAGAATAAAACGCGTACGTACGAGAAAAAACGCGTACGTACGAGAATTAAACGCGTACGTACGAGAAATAAACGCGTACGTACGAGAATTAAACGCGTACGTACGAGAAATAAACGCGTACGTACGAGAATAAAACGCGTACGTACGAGAATTAAACGCGTACGTACGAGAATTAAACGCGTACGTACGAGAATAAAACGCGTATGTACGAGAAATAAACGCGTACGTACGAGAATAAAACGCGTACGTACGAGAATTAAACGCGTACGTACGAGAATAAAATCACTTACATATGAAAGAGACACACCAAGGAGAAGTCAAGGTCACATTTCAGAGTCAAAGTCAAAAATTGTAACCCTTCAAATTTGAGTCAAATGTTCAGATTATTGATAGACATGCAAGACATAAAATGTATGTTCTAATTGTGCTACATAAGGTCATGGTATATATCCCCAAAGGCCGTTGAAGCATTTTCAAGATGATGAGCATAAGTGTTTCTCGGCTATCTTGGTTAATCACATAGTGTTGAGGTTATGGTTATGAAAATGCCATTTCTTGTGACAAGGCGCGTTTATGGTGGTAATTTCATCATGTTCATTGATAGCTCTAGTTGGTAACACAAGTTGAAAATGCCAATTTTCTCAAGTCAAGGGCTTCCGTGGCCGATGGTTAAAGCCACCGACTTGAAATCATTGTAACTTCTCATAGATTTAGGGTCATGGGTTCGAGTCCCGCTACCGACTATGTCTCTTTGAGAGAAGTTGGCAGCAGGGCTCTAGTACTGCATCTTCCTACGAACGATGGCTAGGTAAACTGCCCGCCTGTAAAAATAACCAAAATACGATTGAAACGGGCTTTAAACTCCAACAACAACAATGCAGGTTCATATTTTTCACTATTCTATTTTCTAAGAGTATGAACAAGTGATAAAAGTTTTTCTCTCTGATAGTCACTTTAAGCAATAGATAGTGCTAACGTTCGAAACCACTTGAATGAATACACGGAAGGTGAAAAATACCTTCGCAACTCCACACTGGCGAGAAAAATAAAAAGGAAAAATACATGTACATGTATTGATTACTACACAGACAAAATTGAACAATATTGAAACATTCGATACCGGTATTTTAAAAAGAACTGTATCATTCCTAACTAGTTCATGAACTCGAATCAAGAACTAATAAACCCAAGGTCATAAGCTTTTCCATGGTGGTTTCAAGTGTTCATGATTTAATAAACTGAATTTAGCAGTGGTTTAACGTCTCAGCTCATCAGTACAATAACTGGACATAGATCACATAGGCACACACTTTTAAAAATAAGTGGTTAAAGTCCCCAGAATCTCTTTGAATTTACTGATATTGTAAAATAAATATACTGACAGGATAATGATATAACCAGTTCACTCTAAAACAATGTTGACATATTCATGCCTTTTGTATTCAAATCGTTTCTTCACGAAAAAGAGTTGCCAGAAAGTCTTTATTATTTACAATATCATGGAAAAAAGTACTGCTCTATAATTCGAACATATACATCGATTTAAACATTTAAGTTAGGAATGTTTTCGGTATAAATAAATGTCATTAACGCCGGTAAGACATCTTTCTTCGTAAAATAAGAGTTACTTGTAATTGTGGTCCTGGGACTTTAAGGAAGATACCTTTAAGACACTTTGAAACAAGGAACTTTTTTCAAATAATGAGCAGTATCATAGAGCTTCTATATACTGTACAGTGGAAATATGTGTAAAAACTCGCGAAATACACCTTAAAACTGTAAACTGTGAGTTTTAAAAATCGTTTTTGTAACTTTCACATATCCTTTACCCGGTGTGGCCATACCTACAAAGCACACTGAATATCGTTTAATTCTCGTACGTACGCGTTTAATTCTCGTACGTACGCGTTTTATTCTCGTACGTACGCGTTTATTTCTCGTACGTACGCGTTTAATTCTCGTACGTACGCGTTTTATTCTCGTACGTACGCGTTTTATTCTCGTACGTACGCGTTTTATTCTCGTACGTACGCGTTTATTTCTCGTACGTACGCGTTTTATTCTCGTACGTACGCGTTTATTTCTCGTACGTACGCGTTTATTTCTCGTACGTACGCGTTTTATTCTCGTACGTACGCGTTTATTTCTCGTACGTACGCGTTTTATTCTCGTACGTACGCGTTTTATTCTCGTACGTACGCGTTTATTTCCTCTTTTTTTGTTTTTTATTTGACCCTTCTCGGCTTTCGTAGAGATGAAAGAACGATATAAAATCTAGAAAACGCGAATGGCTGCATCCTTCTGTATACGGACACTTATATAAGACCTTTAAATTTGTATTTCTTACCTGTTGCACCGTAAGCAAACACGGTGGCATTATATCCCGTGATGACGTTATTAATAAGAAACTTCGTTGATGACTCGTACACATCCTCCTGGAAAACAACAATAACAACATATAATGTAAATATCATAATTACATCTTAGGACATCATGGGACACGTTTTAGTCATTTCAATATCAAAGCTTGCGTTGTTACTCAATAGAAACATTGAAGATGAATATCTTTTTTTCCCCACAAAATAGACTGCAAATCGTTATGCAAAATGTCAATGCATTTACATAGACAATGGCTGTATGTAAAAGTGTAAAGATACTATGTTTTTGCCAAAAAAAAAAAAGGAGAAAGAAAATCAAACATTTAACGACGAAGCTAAAATACGCCGAATCTTATGTGAAATCTAACAGATAAAATCACTCCAAGTGTCTCTCACATTCTAACGTTTTAATTCGAGTATCGTTCCTGGATGAACATAAAAGTAAGTGTAAAATTTGACAGAATCATGAGCACTGAAATAGATGAAAGGAGGATGACATAATATAGTTATAAAACTGATTACACGCTTAATTGTGACCGTAGGATTCCAAAATCTTTCAAGAATAAAAGATGAATTTTCTGTTCAAATGATATATCAGGCATGTCTGTTGCAAAGTTATTTTGTGATAAAACTTTTTAAGTGTCTTTCACTTGATTGGTGTAATAAAATTACATTTACGACAAGCCATTGCTGTCATAATTTGTATCGTTTGATCGCTTTATTTTACTAAGAGTACAAATTTCAAAGAGAAATAGATCTACCGCCCGATCACTGTGTTGAACTCGAGCCAAGAAAGTATTCTCAAACTTGTCTTCAAACAATACAAAATCGCGGCTATGAGAAGTTAATGGAAATTTTCGTTTCAGTTCGGTCATGTTAGAACTATCGGCGGTGTCTAATTACGACATTGCCACTTGGCAAAATTAATATCTTACATTGTCCAAACTAAACCGATATTTAAATTTGTCTTTATTTGTATACGCACGTGTATCTGCATTAAATTATTTTCGCCGGTGAAGGCACCATTGTGTGTCCCGGTTGTTCTGTTACGCTTAACAGTGTTGGATAAACGGACCATTTAGCACTATTCTCCGACTCTGGGCTTAATTTTACAAAATTTGAAAAAAGGTCCTTCATGCCATTTAAGCATAAAATCATTTCAACTCTTTAAAAAATAGGTTAATTTCTAATACCATAGTGTAAATGGACCATTGTCCTAATGTCCGCACACAAAGGCCAATGTCCTACATACGGCGATTTGAGTGTGAACCGGAAGGGTCAACAGCCAACGAGAAAAAGCCATACGTATTATTTCTAGTGACTTCAGTTCATATTGAGAGAAATCATCTGGTGCAGTATGATAAACCCTTTCATTCAAACGTTTCTGTACAGTATAATGAAATCAAAAATCTATCAGGAAACTGAGGTAAATACTCTGCCTTTAATTAGGCGTTTTATACAGGCTAAAATCTAGCGCTTCGTACTGTATTTAAATGTCCCGAAATAGGAAGTTTACACAATGAAAAATCTAGCTTGTTAACTGCGTTGAATATGCTATGATTCTTAAATAAATAGGTAATGATCAATATCGATAGCCCTTTGACATTTAGAATAAAAAAGAATTTCAGCATTAATAGAGATAACTAAAAACCTTGAGAGAGGGGTGACAGATATAAATGAAAACCTTGTGATATGGGATCTGGAGATAAGAAATAACGGGAAAAAATGTCTTGCAGAGCGAGCCTGGGGGTCGAAACTAAACGCATGTGATATGCATGACCGATCTGAACGCGCAACAATCATATTGTAATTTTTTACATTTCTAGCAGCAGCAGTGACATCGAGTTTCAGATACAAAAAGATCAAGTAGAGAGATGGTTCAGTGTTAGCATGTTTTTGCATTGGCTGCTGCATTGTCTAAGGTTCGATCCCAACCACTGACATGGTAGTTAAAACACTTAATTCTTCATGACGGTTGATTCAATATTCATGCATAGAGTCATGCAGTTTTGACAGCGATTAAGTACTTGCACCGCAAATATAAGTCCGAATCGAACACAATTTTCAAAAACACGACACTTTAGTATCTGATTTCTCTCTTGTTTGAATTTGAGTGATATTTTTAAAATGCAAAATTCATCAAGACCAACGACTTAACTATCAGTTAGATACGAGAAGATTAGCGGAAGGTAAATAAACAATCGTTCGTGGCCATGTTATAGCAGTGTCATCGAAGTCGGTTCATTTTGATCATTTACGAAAATAAATTTATCAATTTATTGTTGTAAATGTATCAAAATGAACATTAACCTACTTAGTGCTTGAAATTATTTTTGGTAAATCAGCAACTGTTCTCCAGTTTACTGACTCAGATTATAATTGTTGATTTGCAGCGAAAACTGCGCTGCGATTGGACAAACAATTATTTCGAACACTAACATGTGGTTAATGTGATACAAAATTGGCTGTTGGTGTTGTTTGGTTCTAGCATAACCACAACAGAAACACTTTAATAATATTTGATATCATAACCTATAACCAAACCACACCGTTACCAGATTTCAACCAAACAGGCCTACTTAATCTATAAAATACCACAAATTGTTTGTTATGATAACTTATATGCTTTTGAATATAAAATTTGATGTTCCGCCTTCTTTGCAGTCTAAAGACTGTGCCAACTTCCATTATGGCATACTTGTGATGAAGGAACAATGATAAATTGTGGCACGTTTCACCTGTCCCCATAGTTTAGATCTAATTACACAGGTTCAATTTTGACATATGGTTATACAAAGATACTTTAAGCTAATCCTGGCATTTTCACAAATCCGTTTTAACACATGTACTATGTCATGATAATAGGCCAACATAATTATTTAGTATTTGTTCTTTTCTTGTCTGTCCTAAAAATTGGACTGGTATGTCCATATTTCCATTTTGTTGTTAAGAATTAATTATTACCCGTAATTTACTGGGACCTATATTATAAGTATACTGATTGATTATACTATATACAAGCAAAACCACGTAGTCATGTTAATTCACTGAGACTTCAAAAGACTAAAACTACCAAGAAGACTACTCTTTGTCTACGCCAATCATTAACCTAGTTGGAATTTTCAGCAGCTGTGCTAAAATAGAACAGCAGTCAGGAAAGTTTAAAGCATTCAGTTTGGATAGTTTAGACTAACGGGGACCTGTAAGACTCTATCATTAAAACACAGTTCTTTGTCAACTGCTGGTCCTGACCAAAAGACTTACGTTACATTGTATAAACATTTCTGTAAATTATACCCTACCGCGTTCGAAGCCAAAGTGCCGTGTTTCTGTGACCCGAGTTGCTAGAAAGTGAGCGACCGCTGAGTTAAATAAAGTCTAAGCAGAGCTTCTTTTCATGAATGTACACTCAACAGGTTTAGAAACGCAAAAGTGGCAAAATATTTATTTTAACAGTGTTATCGTTTCAAATTATTCAAACTTTTAAAAAAAAAAAAAAAAAAAAATAACATCAAAAAAAAAAAAATATAAAATTAAATTCTTGTAAAAGTTTCAATAATTCAGCAAAAAAGACTTAAAAGAAAAAAAAAAAGCGTCATTCAAATAAAAATGGTCAACAGGGGAACTCTTTGCGTTTCTAATATCGGTTAAGTGTAAAAGGTTACTGGCAGGCTTATTTTCTCTTGCCTTAAATTACATTCCTGAATAAAAGAAAGAGCAAAACTAAGACTAAAGCGTTAAACGATCATTTACAAGCGGGTATTTTACCTAACCATCAACTAAATCAACTGAACATGTTACCTAGCATATAGCTGTATAACATGCAGACAATTTACAATAAGAACGTTCCTTTAAAAATGATGACGCTTAATAAAGTGCTGGTTAATGAAAACAAACAAGGGTAGTGATTTGAGCCAGGTTTACTTTCTTAAATATACGCGCCTGCCGGTAACATCTACGACAATTAAAAACATTTCAAACAGGGTTCAAGCAACTTCCGGAAGTTGATCATAGACCAACCGGAATACCTTGTAGTCTATTACTCAATACAGAACAAGCTGCCAAAGAGTACACTTATAGTCACGTGTTCTATTATACAAGCACTCTGAGACGATTATGTTGATATGTCGGCGTATTCGGAATCAGGACAAATATCTCGATTGGTACGAGCGACGATAATTAATCCTTCTGGCCTTAAATTGTTTTGAACGCATTGATTGTTTTAAACCAAACATACAATGAGAAATTTGAGATTTGGCAGACCCGTTCCACAAAATGCCAGAAAAGCTGAAACAAATGGATTTAGAATTAATCCGTATGGTTTATAGTTAAACTGAACCTGAAATTCTCAGATCTTCACAGGATATTCACGATAGATAGCTTCCGACAGCGGTTAATAAGTGCCACACTATATTTTAATGATTGATATCGAATCCAAACGTGCACGTGCACACTGAACCAGAAACGGCGCGTGTCTGTTTTAAACTGTTATGAAGTACGCATTACCTAACTGTAGCGATAGACAAAACATTCATATACCACGCGCTACTGTCGTTATCAAATGGGGTGGGGGTAGGGGGGGAGTCGGGTGGGGGGGGGGTTTATGGCGAATAAAATCAAATTTCTAAACTACGATTACGCTAAGAAAACAGAATATTGTTTTTACCTACGGTAAGAAATGATATGCAATGGAATCACCGGCAATCGCATGCATGCTAGAGCAGCTTTATAGTTAATGGCAAAATAACCCACTATCAAAATACATGCTATTGGTGCTTAATGTTTTTTATGTGTCTTTTTACAATGTCAATTTTGTTTTTCAGAGAAGAAAAATATTTGCGACATGGTGTAGGTAGTTATGTGAAAATATTATGGTATAGATTACCGAAAGCTCAACCGTGTTAACTACATGACCTATCAATGCGTACTTATGCCGATGAAGGGGATGTACTTATACATGTTGAAAATGATACAAAAAGTCCACAAAAATTAATGAAATGAACTGCATGACTGAAATGAAATGAACAAAAATAAATAGCCAAAACAGCAAAAGCCTAGGACAAAAATTAGGCAGTCTGCATACTAACCTGTGTACAACTCCCATCGAAACAAGTATCAAAGACATACTGTTTCTCTCTGGACCTGTTGGCTCGCAGAATATCTTCCGGGTCTTCCATTGGATCCATGAGCACAACCATCTGAAGGAGAAAAAATATGTAAGATTTACTGGAATGATGTTCCAGTCCGAGCCAGTGAGCACTAAGCCCACAATCTATATACGTAGAATCCGGTTATATGTGATTTTCAACGTAGGAACGAAGTCATGGGTGAGTGTTTGGTTCAACTGGGACGATGTCATGGATGGATGTTATAATAGTTTAAATGGGAAGAAGTCATGGGTGAATGCTTGGTTAAATAAGGATAAAGTCATCGGTGAGTGTTTGGTTCAATAGCGACGAAGTCAATTCAATTTCAATTCAATTCAATTCAATTCAATTCAATTTAATTCAATTCAATTCAATTCAATTCAATTCAATTCAATTCAATTCAATTCAATTCAATTCAATTCAAATCAATTCAATTCAATTCAATTTCAATTTCAATTCAAATAGTTTATTGCATAAAATTGATTTACACAATTTATAGCAAATAATAGATAGTTGTACAAAGTGAAGTCATGGGTGGATGTTTTAATAGTTCGATAGGAAAGCAGTCATGGGTGAGTGTTTGGTTCAATTGGGACGATGTCATGGCTGGATGTTTTAATAGTTCAATAGGGGAGAAGTCATGGGTGTGTTTGATTCAATAAGGATGAAGTCATTGGTGAGTGTTTGGTTAAATATAGGGACGATGTCATGGGTGGATGTTTTAATA
The DNA here is from genome assembly GCA_022818135.1 of Saxidomus purpurata. Classification (NCBI taxonomy): domain Eukaryota; kingdom Metazoa; phylum Mollusca; class Bivalvia; order Venerida; family Veneridae; genus Saxidomus; species Saxidomus purpurata. Next base: position 32,699,980 of record JAFMSR010000002.1, read on the forward strand.
GTTCAATAGGGAAGAAAGTCATGGGCGAGTGTTTGGTTTAACAAGGATGAAAGTCATCGGCGAGTGTTTGGTTAAATATAGGGACGATGTCATGGGTGGATGTTTTAATAGTTCAATAGGGAAGAAAGTCATGGGCGAGTGTTTGGTTCAATAAGGACGAAGTCATTGGTGAGTGTTTGGTTAAATATAGGGACGATGTCATGGGTGGATGTTTTAATAGTTCAATAGGGAAGAAAGTCATGGGCGAGTGTTTGGTTCAATAAGGATGAAGTCATCGGTTAGTGATTGGTTAAATATAGGGACGATGTCATGGGTGAATGATTTAGTAGTTCAATATGTGCAACAAACTCATAAGTGGTTTAATCTGGGCATAAGTGGTTGGATCAAGAGATGTTAACTCATTAAACGTTCAATAGGAGCATTTTGTTTGCTGTATATTCAATAGGGGGGACGGGGTGGGGGGGGGGGGGGGCTCACGAGAGGTTAAATGGGGTCAAACACATTGTGGTTCCGCCAGTTTTAAGCTACATTCTCGTCCATGTAAATGTTTATAATTTTGTTTTGCTTATTGTTCAAAGCATTTATTCTTCAATTAGTAAGCATGTAGCCCGAGCCAAAGAATAATTGTTAAGTAATCACTAGTCATTACGTTAACACGTGTCAACTGTAAGCAAATTTTCTGCATACCTGTAGTAACATAATCATTAACACAAGATGTGCAAGTTTGCACGTACTCAAGTCCTATATTATTTGGACTTACTCTTCAACATGGGAAAGACAGTATCGTTTGTAACACAGTTTTGAATCTGCAGGACGGGTTTTCATCACGAAGAGCCATATCTTTAAACTTCAAATCGGGTCTGTTCTGCTCAAGACAAAAAGACTCCCCCCCACACAGACACATAAATTGTCCTGCATGGTTATGAGACGCTGTGTGTTCTGCCAAAAGTTTTGTTTCTACCTACCCTGTCTTCCACTTTATGAGCAATGCACGTGGCCCCGAGCAGAATCTCATCCTCGTTCATGGGACGTAGACGGAGGCATACCTATAAATAAACAATACCTTCATACAGAGGGGGAAAAAATGGTGGTGAAACATAGGAAATTGTCTAAATGCAAATACATATACATTCTATGATACTTTGATTAATGATCAATTGTTTTTCATAACTCGAAAGTAAGCAACAGTTCTTTGCTTGAGGTTCCTACACAAAACAGAATAATATATCTTTACCTGGTAAATGCGTTTTTGTTACAGTGAAAAGAAATAAAAAAAATAATTACGTGCCTATGTAACTTGAATTACCAGAATTCAGACTCATTCATACATTTCTGTGACGTTTAGTTTTCTTGTAGTTTTATATTACGTAGAGCGTATAAAACTGATGACGTAATCTGCTATCACGTCATTCAAGTTGTCATTACGTTAATTTATAGAAATATCGAAAAGCAAAACTCGTAAATCAAATTGCGTTAAATCGCCTTCTTTTTCATGGGGAATGGAAGATACGCACACTTTATTTTCTTAACACGACAATGTTAATAAGAAAAGCAAACACATTTAGGTAATTCGTTGTATGCACGTCATACAGGCGTATTCTTGTTGTTTTTTTTTTTCATCAACGAAATGGTAAGTAAAAATGCAAGATTAATTTAACGCAATCTCGGATTAATTGAACTTTCTTCCGGATAATATGGAACCTACTATCGGCAGTGGTTCACAGATACAATTAGGCTAATGGAATTACTCTTTCTTTGTAGTCAATGATTAGATTAGGCCAAGACAAATAAAATACATTTTCGAATAACTGTTTGTACGCGTCTCATATTTCTATGCAATACCATGTTTCGTATAATGCAAACTATCTGCCTTATTAAAAAAAACATCGTGACAAAATCTGTAACAACAGCCGTTTGGCAATGATATCCGATGTCTTCTCGGCCAGAAGGACATATGAGTGAATGTGATTAGACGGATTCAACATACATCAAATATATCATTTTGCTTTTCCTTACAAAACTTGCACCAGTTGGAAGACTTCCCATGTTGAGGGACGTGATTCGGGAGATGCTGTGGTTCCGTATTAGGAAACTTGTTTGTGTCTACATTTTTGTGTTTACGTTAAAAAGTACAACAACAAAATGTGCTTTCTCCATTTAATCAAGATATAGATGAATAATGCATTCAAATTAGCGTCTATAACACGTAATATGATGTTTTGTCGTATACTTGATCGACAAAAATGCTGAATTATTCATACATAGATCAAAAGCTAAGTACGTGGGCTTTGTATATGACTGACACAATCCGAGTGGAATCACTCGCCCTTAAGTCCTGTCCCATCCCATGGGAAATGCATATTGCACTTCTTATTCAGAATCTTTTTGCCCATTATGAGCATTTTGTTAACAGTCTGCTGGTGCTTTAGAATTTGATCAGACTGCCAAGTATTTTTGTTCCGAAATTAATGTGACATAGGCGGAAGGAAGGCTTATGGTTTATTCCGGTGACACGTTGGCTATGACAAGCGTTTGAGACGTAGGGCTTATTTTGAATTTGTTATTTTATGAATAGTTGTCACTTTGAGAGCTGTGTTATGCACAAGGTGATGGGGTGCGTTTGTGTATGCACAGACTGGCTTGTCCAAACTCGTTGTAAAAGGTGTCATCCTACGGCATTGAAACGCAGTAGTAAATTATGTAATAATAATAGTATAAGTTTATATGACGTCAATGGATAGATTTTTTTTATTCTATATTAACGACAGATAAAACTAATAATTTGACTTAACATGATATGGTATATTTATTGCGTCGTCGTCTGAGTATCATAGCTTTTACTACATATACAAGCCCAGTACAAGTGCACCTTTAAGAAAAGTTATAAAACACAACGCTTGACATCCAGAAAGCTCATATTCAAACAAGGCTACAGTGCTAACAAATCGGCTATTAATCCAGGCTTTAACTGTTTTCACAACTATCAGGTTTTATTTTCTTATGCTCTTCAAATATTGGCATAGTCGCGTGATATTAGCAGTTTGCTTGAAAAAAATATTTGCATAACCTAACGTCTGCGCAAAATGACCTTCTCCAGTCGCCAGAAATGACATGGACCTACAATGTACTCCGTAGTATCTATTTTATTCAAACAAATTTTACATACAAACGCATGTACATTAAGCAGAAAATTAAACATGTTTTGTTATAACCGAACAATAAAAAATATTGGATAGTTAGAGCAGTAAATCTTAACCGCAATGACGATTTCTTTTGCTTCCCTTATCGTTTTATATTATACTGTTTATGCTATGTAAATGCCCGTATTTTACTTGAAAAGTCTAAAACTGCCGGTGTGTTAATTGGCACGCCAATCAACAATCGGTAATACAGAGAGCATACAGGGACTGACTGAGTGGGTTTGTTTACCCTCGGTACTTGACACTGTCATATGACCGAGCGGCATACAGTGCCGAGCTCGTTCCTTATATACAGGTACACCAATGTCCGAGCTACGATGTCGAGCTCGACAAACAACACTCGTACTGTTTATAGAGAAACTTGTGTAGCGCTGGAAATTCGTATGCTATGAGAAACGCGTCGACTTTCGTATGTAATATAGGAAAACCTAATAAAATACGAATACCGGTAGTCGAGCAGGACTTTCTAGTTTCCTTCTATAGAATACGGATGACAACTTCACACTCCCCGAATATGTATAAAATGTTACGTCAATATAATTAAATATACGACGATTTTTGGATTAGCACAGATCATAAGATCTTCCTTACGTCCATCGTAATAGAGTTGTAACCCGTATCGTTAACATAATTTATTCAACTTTGGTTATCTCGATTTTCGTTATCTACGAATTGTTTTCTTCGGTCCCAAAAAAATCGAGATAACGAGAGTCGACGTGTATTAGGAATTAGTCATCACTTTCTTGATACGTGTCGCAAATGGCATCGCCCGCCTTTCAGTTTAAATGGTACCTATACCATTAACTGTAATTTGACATGTGATGGGCTGTCTGAAACTGGCATGAAACATGGAAATACCACGCTTTGTCCTAAAATTGCTATGAGTAATTATACTAAATACACGTACTATTTCGTGTTTAACAATACCAGAGCAAATGACCCTACTACTAAGAAAATAGATTTCATGGCGTTTTTCAAATTACACATACAAACGCACCATGAAATCATCTTGTTCCTGACTCCAATAGTTTGCTACTAGTACCATTATATTTTTCACTAAAAGCAAACTTGAGTATAGGGCAAACTACCGAAAAGAAGTTAAGTTTTAATTTCTCATAACAGAACTTTTATTTAGAGGTTTTTGGCCTGGGGACTGAAAGTCCCCAAAGCCTAAGTTAGCATACCACATTTCAAACACTGCAGACAATTTAACTGTGCTATGTGCGAATAACAACTGTAAACATGCGCTATGCGAAAGTAGTGCGAGACAGACCAGATCAATCTTCTGTTTGAATGTCGCATATGATAAGAACATACTACAAGTAAAAGAGTTCATACAACTACAAACGATTGCGGAAAGGTATATAGCTTACAGGCTGCATTACACATTTTTTCTGTTTTAGATATTAATGCGCTGTTAGCTGATTACGGAAGACAATCATATGCATATCTCGGAAAAGTACGGATATTTACCGTGAAATTTACGGAAACGTACGGGGCTCGATATAAGAGTTTGTAGTTTGATTTTCAAATTTCCTATGTTATTTCATTGACAACTTTGTTATTTACGAACGATTACATATATATTTACATACAAATAAATTTCTCTAAAAAAAGATATAATTTACCTACATTCCCGAGAAGGAACTCACGTGATCAAAATCACCTGTCATTTATCGAGGACGCTGCATGTCAAGGCCCAGTGAACGGTTTCACCGATTACAACTACAAGGTAACCCAGAATCATTTTTTGTTTTCTCTGTTATACACATTGTACAGTACAGTATTTATATTTCATTGCTGGTATTGCTTTGTTTTTTCTGTTTCAAGGTCTTGTCCTTGGTACACAATAATTTTCGATCCACATCATCAGATCATATCGCTTGAAGTTGTACAAAGCGCAGATCAAATTATTTTTATTGGTTTAAACAATTTATAATGTTGACTATGTGATTATTTTTCATTTAACGTACGTTTTATAATAAAACAAACTTCCCTGCCACCCATATATTTGTGAATCATTCATTCTGTGTCATATATTGAATTTCGTCCTCTGCACATTTAGGTAAGGTTCAGCGCAAAACACGTAAGTCAAAAGTTGTTTTTCGGGGAGTTAACCTATAGCCCCCGGGCCTTCAGCGCTCACAGCGCTTTGATTAAATAAGTGTTTCTCTGACTTTATCCTCTTTTAAGCGATATCTTTTTTAACTCTTTACAAATTATGAACATTATCGTCTTTGACTGGTACTTGTAGTTGGCAGCTACAATATATGACTGTAATCTAGGTAAACGCTTTCAACCGCAATCATTTTCAAATGATACTCGACTTTTCATTTAAACTTTAAATGAAAGTTTTATGAATACTTGCGTGTTTCGTCGCTGATTTATAGGGGAATTACATGTTGTACAGCACTTATTTGACAATATTTGCTGAACTACAATGCATTTCATGACCAGTTTAATGTTTATAAACACATAATTTCTGTTAATATTATAATTAACAATATGAAAATCGCAATATAAACATATGAGAAGCTTAATTTAGGGGCAGTTTACATGCATTTTTTCTGTTAATTTTTCAGTTATTAAATTTTCTGCCAAATTAAAATCGTTACTGAAAACAATGAGGTTCTAAACCAGATAAATGACTGTTTGTCCTTATTAAACACATACAGATAACTTTTCTATTAACTCATATTTGTAAATTATTTGGTCAACATTTATTCATTTGCGGAAAACTAATAAATACGGACATCGATTTGACGCAATGTCTCCATTTTGTCCGTAGGTGTTTGTTGAAAGAGTAGGTAAGAGTACAACATTTTCTACACTGCATTTAAAGATAGTGGCGCTGTAAAACTGTTACTACTATCAAGATCTGTTGACAAGCAGAGAGCTTCAACATACTAAGGCGTGGCAGCATGAACTACTATTAACAAAAATATTACATCACTCATAACTCATCACTATGTTATATTCATCTACATCCTTATTTACATTTCTTTCCGAAATATGAAAGGACACCCCAAAGGACACTCTATCATATGAAGTAGATTTCATTAAAAGTGTGCACACAAACCAAGATATAGCAAACATTGACTGACTTGAAAATGATTCCGTAGATGTAAACACGTGAAAAAGAACATGTCAGTTGCGCAAATGTTAATTAAAGTCGTTTTAATGCAAATTCTTATTAAGATGTCTAGTATTCGAATTGTCGTCTGCCTGTTCGTTCCTTTACATTGCGTCCTAGACACAACTTCGCTAGTGTTAATTTGTTAAAAAATACGTCGCAGATACCATGATAGAAACCATGATCAGGTGTGTCGCTAACGCCACTAAAGGTCTAAGTTACACTTCCTCGCCAAATTCCCAATATGGTTAACTTTGTAAAACTTAGCTTCCTTACTATCTTGGAAATTTGAATCAAACTTCATCAGAGCGCTGTGGCAACACACCACATTCAGGTCCCCAGGTCAAGGGTCAAAGCATCAATCTGGGGTCAAATTCCGATCTTTTGGACAATGTGTCACCTACAGTAAGAGCTCTTGTTGTTTGTAATTACTACTTCATTTCGAAGCTGTTATCTCAGGACATGATAATTTTAGTAGATATACATATTAATTTAAGAACAAAGAATTCGACCAGTTTATATCTTTGACAGAATCCGCTTGATCTTGACACTACAATTAATTACTAAGAATGAAATAATGATTATTTAGATTAAAATGCACTAATATATCAGTGCTACATTTAAGTTAGACGCTATATTGTACCCTTAGTATACACATGATCCTTTATTTATCTGTTAGTAAAGATCCTTTGTATTGTATTATTGTAGTTTACAAAGGTTTGAATATTATAATTACCAACAAATAATGCAAGATTTGCGAAATCGGATACCACATATACCGGCCGTTAATCTGTGCTTTAACAAAATATGGCAAATAACCTAGTACAAATATACATAGCTGCGATTATATAGCTTAACACAATACGCGTTACAATGTAATACAATGAGTTTTAAACTGAACCCATTCATTGCTAATCTCCCACTGTCATTGAACACTTTCAGATCAATTTCATTCCTGACAACAAATGTGTTATTTGATGTTCCACTAATATATTTATTCATATTTCATGACAACTGCATGATATTTCAATCTTAAGTTATTGCATTGAAAGTGGAGAGATTCATTAAATAAATTGAATGAGGCATTGATATCTCTCACCAAAGGCAATACTGTTCACTTTTAATGATACGCCGCTGTTTTATTTGATTGATGTAAAAGTCGATACAAGTTTCATTTTTATGTTAATAGAAAGTTAAAATGAAATAATTTTCATGCAGAGCAAAAACCTAGTCAGTGTTTAATATTTGTTTCTGGTCTCCCAGTGGATAGCATATATTTCGACATATTACCCTAGTTCTCAATACCTAATTCTAATTTAGTCAATCCGGATTAAAGGTTAGTTAAATGTAATTAAGTTGAATTTATAGTGAACGCCGTAGACGTCCTTACCGCAATCTGAATGTGACCTGATGATGATGATTGCGATGATGATAGTAATTATAGTTATACATGTATAATGTATGTTGTTGTTTTTTTATAATTATTACACATGTGTCTTATTTTGTATAGAACACTTTATGAGTTTTATTGTATTTGAAGTTTATTCATATTTTTAGAAAAGTTAATGTGATATAACACTTCTAAATGGACATGATATATACCGTAGTCAAGAACGAATCTTAAAATACAGTGAATTATTTGAAAACATGCATGAACTAGGTTGAAATGAAAAATAACAAAATAGGTGCATTTATAAATATCAAATTTCAACGAGGATATTTTACTGTATTCAACTAGTTTCAATAGAAATAAAACTGTTATACAAAATCATACGTTTTAGTTATAACTTTGGTAAATTTTATTTTTCTTTGAGGAGAAATCAATTGTTGTAAATGTCGTTTTCAAAATTATGACGGTCACTTTAAAGTGTAGTATCACTTTAAGAATGATTGATTGTTATAGCAAACAAATGTAAATTTTATCTGAAAATCAGTAAATGTGAGAATGAGAATGAATGAAAGAATGAATGTTTGATTGATTGATTGATTGATTGATTGAATGAATGAATGAATGAATGAATGAATGAATGAATGAATGAATGAATGAATGAATGAATGAATGAATAAATGAATGAAACTCATTTTGTTCTCAAGTAAAAAGATAAAATTACTGACATTTATAAAGCTAAAAATATGGGTTTAACTCGATTTATACCGTTAGATTCTGTTCGCCGCCACCTTTTGTCTTTGCGTCTGCCATTGTTCTAATTATTTACATGTATCCAAGCACTTATGGTGGAATCTCTTTGAAGACAAACAATAATTCCATATTTTTGTATTTTTTTCTCAATTAACCACAAATTCTTAACATGTACTTCGCTGTTATACAAGCGCTGTAGCACTTTTTTAGCTAATTCCTTCACATAACTCGATTCTTTACATCCGTCGACAAAACTTGACAATATAATGTGAATATTTCATTATCGGGGGAAAAATATGGCATAAACTCGGGGTAGGTTTAACCACGCGATCGCTTTATTGTTGTGATCGATATGCTAATGGGAAAGATCCAATACACACAAATCGATCTCTTGGCCAAGCAGGTCATGTGATGTCATGTGGTCACACTCTGATAATCAGTTTAAGAACAAATGTCATTGCTTCAACCGATAAAAATAATTATCTTTAAATTTAGAACAGACGTTCGAAAAGTACATGTATAATAAAGTCTTGGTGTGATCGTAAACTAATTTTAAAGGAAAAAGTAGTCGAAAGCATTTTTTCCGTATGATTTTAAAAGGGTCGTTTTAGGTAAATAAGAAATTTAAAGATAACATTGATAGTTGACAAACAGTTCCATTAACAGTTTAAGTTCTACTCTTATTATTTGCGTGTTTCAGGAATGATAAGCCTTTTGAAATACTTCTTAAATGTTATCAAAACGTTCGGGTGAAAAGTTTGAAAAACAAAATTATCAAAGCTGTTATTAGTTTCTATATGTAGTATTCCATAAGCATTCATTGGTAGGGGGCGAAAACGATTATTCATAAGAAACTAATATTATAAAACATGAACTCGTCAGTGATTTTTTTTCATTTGCAAATTAAGAGTCATTATATTGACATTAATTTTGATCATCTAATTTTCGTCTCAGCATGACGGTAATGTATGAGGAAAAATAGAAAACAGTTGCATTACTAAAGTGCACTTTTTAAGTGCAACCTCCCTCCAGAACAAAAACTCGCGAGAATAGGTTTATCCGCTAAGGAATGGCTAAGGGAGGCGAGAGAATGACTGTCTTATTAGAAAGGTGTTTTCCCGTCAGAGGTATCGTTATGAGAAATGTTACTGCTTGATAAAAGAAAAAGTACTTCAGTCTGTAAATGCACATCTTATTGGTGCCTTTAAAGCATGAATGCTATCGCGACGCCTTTTGGAATCGAACCAGCAACCTCCGAGTTTAGCGGCCGGCAGTTTGTACTTACTCTTTCGAGTGATAAGCCAGATAATGTTTTTGAAGCGTATTTCAATAATAATATCTGTTTTCACTTCTTTTGTAAGTGTAGTCTTCAAAGAAGTAGTGTGTTACAGGTCGTGTACCAAACCCTTTGCAGTGGAATATGTTAATACGTCTAATTTACCTTTCATATATTGATTAAAAGATGTAAAGGGAAGTAATTTATGTGTGGATAAATATGGAAAAAATCGTCGATTTTCATATTTATAACCGTGAACAAGAACTATCGTTAAAACTGATGGTCGGTGCAATTTCGAGTAAATGAAAATCCTAGTAAAATTCCCTGTGAAGTTTTATCTTTATGCAGTAAGAATGCACCACATGTCACATGGTGATAAAAGTGTACATTCTGACCGAAAGGCGAATCCGGGACCTTCGCTTACTCCTGGCGAACGCTCTCCCGGCTGAGCTATGTTAAACCGTATATGTCCCGGAACGTATATATCACACGTGTTTAATGTGACATATTCGTTTGGTCATTTTTGACAGTTTACACCGAAACGTATATGTCTTTTTCACACGTGTGATATATTCGGTCGAATTTTTCACACGCGTGATATATTCGGTCGAATTTTTCACACGTGTGATATATTCGTTCTGGTCATTTTGACAGTTTACACCGAAACTTATAAGTTATTTGTGATACTTTAGTGTATAAAACTACTAATTATACTTTTGTAGGAAGTGGGTGGCAACCCACCCGTCCCTGTGCCGTTTGCCGGAGCCGTTGTAACAATGTTTAGGAACCCCATAGAATAATAACCCCGGTCATTATTTTTTTGAAGAATATGTGACCCCCAAGGAACTATGACTGATTTTAGGTGGATTTGAATCGAAGAAACTAAATGTTAAACAAAGGATATTGTAGCCGTAGGGAAATAAAAAAAAGATACGATTGTTTCATTCACAATTTTCAATCCTGTGTTTGACCTTTAATCTCTGAGTGTGACCTTGACCTTAGACCTAGGGACCAGGGATGCGTTTCATCATAATTCCTAGGAAAGCTAAGATAGGAGCACTCCTAGGAGATCAGGATTTCTTAGGAGCGTATCAACAAACGTTCCTAGGAAAATAATTGACCTTAGGAACCTCAAACTACATTAATACAGATAGAAATAGGAATAAAATGTTACATTTTTCCTATTATTAAGGTATTCATTTTTCTTTACAAATCATGGTTTATGAGTATTTTTGCATAAAAAAGTTACTGTCAGAACAAATTAAATTTAATAGATTATAGGCAAACAGCACGTCGATCATAAAAATCGAGCCAAAAGACGGTGAATTTTATTTTGAAATAAACGATATTGTTGTTAGGTTACTCATTTTCTTAGTTAAAACGATTTCCTATCAAACTATAGCAAGTTCTGAAGCAAAATTTGAAAAAAGTTGATTTTCATTTTTTTGTCACCATCAATTTTCACAGAAAATTCTTTATACTTGTCATGATATGGCCTGTAAACTTTAAACCACTTATTAAATTTGCGTAGCAACAAATACCTCTATAAACTGCTCAAAATTTACAAATGCAGCTTAAGTTCTCTAGACAAAATAAGCACTTAGGACAGCCTATGGACCGCGCCTAGAGCTTGGGTATAATGTGGCCTTAAGAACAAGGCTAATAATTTCCTATTGAAAGCACCTACGGGCAACCTTTTCGGGAACTAAGTTAAATTCTGTCCTAGGAGCTATTGCCAAGAAAGAGTTAGTCCTGGTTCTTACATTTAATACACCTGTCTTATAAAAGCCCATAAAATCCTTAAGTATATCCCTTCAAGGTACAAAAACTCATTTAACTTGCATTATTTGACCTTTAAGCTCAAACTGTGACCTGAAGGATAGACATAGGGATTTGTTCATCTGTATTACTCTTCGTCTCATTAAGGAAAAAAGTAGCATTGTTACATCAATATCCCAAAAAAAGTTATTGTGAGCCTGGACAAAGTCAGTCTGGTGACAGACTATGATCGTACCCACCAGACGCACGGATGACATCACTACATCGTATGCAAAAAGCGGTGACTATGTCGAGCTCACCGAAATTAGATTACGGTTACTTTACATTCGTTTCACCGACCATCAAATATATAAAGTTTGATCTGTGTTTAATCTGTGATAATTGTATAGTGTTATACCGAAAAAATGTATACCGTATTCCTACCAGTGTCTCGGGACGGAAAATGAACATTTTTGTATTTTGTGTAGCAACAAATACTAGTAAAAACCCATAAACTTCTCACTTAGGACAAACTTAGGTTCTCATGATGACATTATAAACTTGTCAGTTTAACGAATGCGACCAGTAGCTTGTTTATAAATTAGGCCAGAAAAGGGGAACAATTTCCCATTTAAAGCTTCATATCTAGGCAACCATATTATCGGGCACTCAACTTTGTGCAAAGCACTATTCCCAACAAAGATGTTTAGTGCTTGTTTTACCATTATTAAGAATACAGTAGTGACGATAAATAACCCAATAAAGTTATAAGTAATATTCCATTTCAAGATACACACCATTTAACTTGCATTATTTACATTTGTGTTCATGTTCAGAAGAGATGGAATATGAACAGTAATAAATTATTTATACAAAAAAGAAAAATAGGGAGAAGCCAAAATTAAAAAATAAGCGTTTCCCATACATTGTGAGCCTTGAACCCTGGCCACTTTGGTGAACAAACTATGATCGGCTACCCACTCGACCAACCATTCTGAAATCTGCTTTTTTCCATCGTATTTAAAGTACGTATTTATCTCATAATTTCGATTTTATATCCTTACGCCTCATCTGCATGTTACATGGTCTATTTAGTGTTAAAATTGTATTTCTTGAATAAACTTACTTTTACATATTTTTGCCATATACGTTTCACGGATTTTCGCAATATCGATATTCACGTGTGACCTTTACAAACTGGACCACTGCTTTTATCTCAGCGCATGAACGCAATAAAATCGGAAAAACGCCCTTACTGCATTTTCTCCCCAAAGGTGTTATTATCAGTAACACAATCAGGAAAAGAAACATAATCCTTGTTCTCACAACGGAGTACTGAACTGCCATGTAATGATAAGAATTACCGAAGAAGTACTATTTTCGTAACATCCTATATGAAATGAAATATTCACAAAATATGTTTATAACAGTATTTTATAATTCCACTCGTTTATACAGTACTTATATTGTGAATAATATAGAACTGTGTATACGGGGTTTGTCAGTAAATGACTTTTTACCATTATTTGATTTTTTCATGACTTTGTGTTATTTAGGTACATTGTATATTTTTGGGTATTTTTTGTTAAAATTACCAGGCATTTCAGTACTCTGGTGCCAGTGGTATTTCCTGACTTCTGTTTATTGAACAGTACTTAATATTCCCTGACTACTGTTTATTGAACAGTACTTAATATTTCCTGACTTCTGTTTATTGAACAGTACTTAATATTCCCTGACTACTGTTTGCTGAACAGTACTTAGTATTTCCTGACTACTGTTTATTGAACAGTACTTAATATTTCCTGACTTCTTTTTATTGAACCCTGACTATCGCTTATTAAACAGTACTAAGCATTTCCTGATTTCTGTTTATTGAATAGTACTTAGTATTTCCTGACTTCTGTTAATTGAACAGTACTTAATAGTTACTGACTTTTGTTAATTGAACAGTACTAAGCAATTCCTGATTTCTGTTTATTGAATAGTACTTAGTATTTCCTGACTTCTGTTAATTGAACAGTACTTAATAGTTCCTGACTTCTGTTTTTTTTAACAGTACTTAGTATTTCCTGACTACTGTTCATTGAACAGTACTCAGTTTTCTAAGACTACTGTTATTGAACAGTACTCAGTTTTCCCAGACTACTGTTTATTGAACAGTAATTTGCATTTCCTGACTTGAACGGTACTCAGTATTTTCTGACTTCTGTTCAGTGAGCAGTTCTGTGTAGTGAACAGTAATCAATTGGCATTGAGTATAAATGGTAGAGAATACAATTTACTAATTAAACAGCTAAATTAAAATTACTCACTGACAACCGCACAAAAGTGCTGTATTGCAGCACTTGGCACCCCTTGTGCAAAGATTTATCTTTATTCTTATAAAAACAGTATGACAATCCGGTAAGTTTCAGTTACGCAGGATTGATGTTTGTTTAATTGCTTACAGGATGTAATTCATCATGACCAAGCAAGTCTACGGTAAAACAATTTATATTATTATGTCCCACGAAGAATGTAAATTAATTTCTCAGTATCGTTTACTTTTTATAATTAGATAATGGCAATAACAGAACTTTGGTTATTAAAATAAATAACTGAAGTTAGATCTACTTGGTAAAATCTACATTCTGACACGCCTCATTATGTTAGTCAGTAAAACAAAGAAGGAAATAATTTTGTTGTAAAATTGTTTTGACACGCGAGACGTTATGACGTCATAAATGACGCCAAATTGTGCCTTTTGATGCACCAAAAAATGTCCGAGTAACATTTAGCCCGTTGTATTGTTTTTTAAAATCTTTTTGTGGATGTTTACTTTTTTTATAGTCATGTAAGAATCGAAATGATATCCGTTTTAGCGATGTTCATCGTCTAATAAACAATTCTTTGTCGTTCATCGTAACCATTCATGCCTACGCCTTTCGGTTTATTACTCCGTATAGTGGTTTATATCAGAAATAATATCCATGTTCACCACGATTTGGAATTTTGGTTCGCAGTAATAAACAACGAAACCCTTAGCAGTTGAACCACCCCGGGTATTCGACTACTTCGAACGCAGATGGGTACTACTGACGACAGATGTATATACATGACCGTCATGACAGGCACGCTGGAATAACCCCGATATTTTTATTATTTCTCTTTATTGCTCCGACCATTTGTTTGATATAGGTAGTAATATGTTTAAACTAAGCATGTGTGAAGTTTTATGATAAACTGACGCCTTTTAATTAAAGAATTTCCCTAAAATGTTGAAAAAACTACAGTAATGTTGCCAAATATGACATTTATTTGCTTATAATAACAATATATATCAATGACCTTAGACACGTATACAGACAAATGTATTAGGTATCAATACAAACAGCCCTAGACTTTGGAATTAGTGGTATCGTTTTGATATAAGCAAATTTATAGAGGTCGCTGAAGTTAAACGGATACGTCTGACGACCGAAGGAGATACGTACGAACGCAGATTATTATGAAATGAGGATACGTATAACGGCAGATGTGTAACAAGTAGTAAGCGTAAATAGATGTTTTCCAATCAGGATATATATTAGTTTTAAACTAATTACATTCAGTATGGCAGATGTTTAGTCTGTGCAGAAGGATGTAGCATGTGTCGTGAAACATCACGATTTAAGCTACACTATATTAAAGTAATGGTAACCTTAACGGCGTATAGCATACTATTGACGGTGTAATTGTATAACTGAGTACATATAGTATGTTACCGACGGTGATGGTTCCGTCGGTGTCGTCATGTTTCACGTTCTTTCTGATACTAAATCATTTCTTTTTTCACGTGTTTTTCATGGGTTTTGTGTTAGTGAAACTATATATAAGGTGCAATTTTCCACTATAAGTAGAGCATTCAGAGCATTAGAACATTCAGGACATTTACATTTAGAATTTAGAAATTAACGTTTATCTATAACAGACTAAATAAATAGTTCAAATAGAATCTGTAAAGGAGTTTGGAATAAATTATAAAATTTGGAATGTATCATTTATTTGTGCTCTCCATAAAATGTAAAGTAAATCAAATTCCGATGTGATCACAACAAAAACGTCGCCACAGCATGTATATACTGATAATAATTATATATCCCACCTCCGTTAGAGACATATTTATTAGTGATACATGTCTGTCACTGTTTTTGTCATTAAGTACATGTATGTCCACGCAGCTCCTCCGATACCACGCGGCGGATTTACACCAAACTTCACATAAGCGTAGTTGTGCATATTATCGGCATGTTCCAGTTCAATGATTTTCTGTGGAATAACCGCCCTTAATACATATAATTTTATGATGTTATGGCTAATGCTCCTATAACACCCGGCAGATTTCCACTCAACCTAAGATAATTGAGCAGTGCCAAGCTTAGTTAGCATATCGCCGTCACATCCGGTTCTGATCAGTGATTTTCAGGGGATTTACATTGTATGGCCATTGATTCTTCAAATTTAATGATGTTTTGCTACTTCTCCTCTACCATTGGCCAGATTTCCACTTAACCTAATAGAACACAAGTTGTCGTCGGCATGTACCGATTCATTGATTTCAAGGGAAGTTGCAACCATGATGTGTCATATTTCATAAGTCTTTACTAATTCTCCTAAACGCTGGAGTTGAATTTTACCGAAATCATTGTCAAGCGTAGTTTTACATTTCGTCAGCATGTTACGGTTCAAACACTTTGTGGAACTATGTCTTTTGATGTCTAATATTCTAATATGCTTGTGCTACTAATCCTATATCACTGGTCAAAAAACTACAAAAACTACACGAAGTGATTGGTGCGAAGCCTGAACTTGTGTATATCATCGGATTGTTACAGTTTAGTGGTATGCATTTTCAATTCTACTGAATAATGCTGAATAATAGGAGAATTGTTTTTTTTGTGAAAGATAGTCTCTAGTTTAGAGAATGAATTGATAATGGGTTCTTTAAGTCTCCTGCAACGAAGTCTTTAAAATATCGACTTGTCAAGACCAATTCATTTACCTATTGTATACGTATTCGAGTATTTACAACTGATTATTATGAAAGTTGTAGAAACATGTAAGAGACAATGTTACTACAAATAATCCACTGGCACAAACATGTTCATTTAACGCTCATGTAAAAGTATATACATTTGTAATTACATTTTCAGCCCGACTGTTCGAAGAATGAGGAGGGTTGTTGTACTCGCCCCAGCTTTTGCGTTGATCAAAGACGTGTTATTAATATTAATAACTTCAAAACCGACAAACGTATCGACTTTTAAAACTCTTGCCATCTTGTTTTTCATGCTAATACATACAAACGCAGCAAGTCAGGTATATTTTTGCGGAGTAATGCCTCTATTTGTATTATGATTTTGTAACAAAAAGTTAAAAAGTCCGGTACCTCATTACATGTAATAAAAGATAATTTTACAAAAATCATAACGATACTGAAGTTTTCTATTTAGCCTTGACTTATACATTTGTAATTAACTTTTATTAGATAGTTTTTCAGTTTAAGACAAAAAACTAAAGTTATCAACAGTATTCCCGTCATAAGACTTAATATGTTTATTCTTTTAAGTATCTGCAGTTTGTATGGCGTTTGTCCACCGTCGCGTTCATACGTACCCTATAATATTTTCATCTGTCGTCATAAGTACCCTCAAAAGGAACCCCATGCTAGTTTAAGTGTCATCTGCAGCTGCTGTATCAGTCATAGCGAAAAGAAAATACAGAAAACGTGTAGCTTTACAATTTATGCAGTTTTGGACTCTTTCGATTATTAGATTTCTTAAAATTCTGTTAAAAATCCGAAAAATTGCAATTTCTGGTATGATTTCCGCAATCGTAACAACACGTCGGTTATTTTTTAGCAAAACAATTGAGCATTGCCTAGTACAAATATATTGAAACTCATATTGAACGAAAACATTGTGAAAATGAGTAAAAAATGAGAAGATATTAGGTATTTTCCAGCTTACATGTCAGGACGTTCATGTATATACATCTGTCGTCAGTAGTACCCATCTGCGTTCGAAGTAGTCGAATACCCGGCGTGTGAACGGCAGAGTTATAACGAAACAAAATGCCATTTAAAGTACTTTTGTATTTAGTTATAGATCTAAGTGTTAATACGAGATGTCAAATTCGTCATAATAGCTTTAAAATATATTGTGAGACACGAATAGGCTTCCGCAGAAACTGACAAAGTGATGAATGTTGTACATTTAACTACTTAAGAGCAACAAAGACATTCAGCTTTAATTGCTCCTTAGAAGGTAAAAGGTAGGTGACCAGATAACCAAACTATACACTTGCATTTACCTTAAACACATAAAAACGGGGGAATAATGCAAGATACGCATCTATAGACACAGTGGTGATGCAACAGCAGTGCTAGATGATGCAATATATGTGTTTAGCTTAAATAACAAAATGGTATTATGTTTTTCATCCGCACCCGATTCATGTGTTTATACGCGATATTGATTTACAAAAAACACCGTAACCACAACGGTTTCAAATTAACGCTATTTTCGGATATTTTCGTCTGTTAAAGATTTGCTGAAGTAAAAAGATGACAGACCAATCTTGGAGTATAGATATTCTGAAATAGAATTCTGTGAGAACAAATCACAACTCTTCTCTAAGATGGAGGATAAACATCTGATTGGTCTGGAGGAACTAATTGAAAAATGTCTATGAATTGATGAAAACACATGCCGGTTTATTACAACATTACGACTATCTTATGCGTAACAAAAACAAATGAGCTTTCTTTAGCAGCTCTATCTCGTTCATTTCTGAATAATAATCCAGAGTGTGAAAATAGCAGGAGTCGAGTAGTATTTTCAGATTACTGATATTTTTGTGGAGAGAAATTATATGATTAGGCATTGACATTCTGCAGTAAACGGACGGTTAACTTGTTGCAAAGTAAGTATACAGTATATTTATCTTATTTTGTAATTGCAATTTTCATTGTACTATCGTTTTATTCGGGTATTATCTGTTTTTTGTAAAACACCTTGATTACAGGAAAAATTTGTCACTATTTGCCTTTCAAGCCAAACTAGTTTTAATTCACGTAAGACTTAATGTTCGCAGAAAAAACAAAATACTTCTTAATATCACAGCTGACCCTAATTTCTTTTTAACTGACTGATTTTTTAAGTCAGTGTTTTTAATTGAGGCAAATAAAAAGTAAAAATTCTTCTATATCTTAAACGAAATAGCAAACAAAAAATAGTTGAAATGAAAATCGGGAGAAAATATTCTGTCAAAAATTAACTTTCCAATGGCAATCTCTACACAAAAACTAGAATACATTAAAGTAGTTTAAAGTGTCGGTGGAATCCATTAATTTTCTATCATGCAAATCATTTTTATCATTCAAAATTACAAAATGAATCTTCAGAGAAAGAAATAATATATAGATGCATCTGGTTAATTGTGCATCATGAACGTAAGGGCATGAAGGGCCTTTGAATAGTATTTTTATATTTTTTTTCGAAACTGTAATTATATATAAGTGTATGCCAAAGAGGCGGTCTAGCTATATACCAGTTTTGTTTTAATTTAATTTTCGTTCTACAAAAACTTTTTTTTGAAATATCATATATTCTGATTATCTAGTACATGTGGTAGTTGAACCCAGCTATGTCCAAACCAACGCAATGCGCAGTACAACCATATACGTACAGAGTCATTGACAACCTAGGTTAAAATATGTCTGCTATATAAAAAAAGAACATTTTGTTCCTCTTTCTCCTCATTTTTAAACGTAAAAAGGATGGTTATAGCACAAAGTGATTCAATATGTAAAGTATTAATAAATCACACTAAGCATCTAGAACAATTCTAAATGGTGTCCTTTTCAAGCATAGGATACAAAACAGAGTTTACAAAGAAACGAAAATTTCTTAAAATGTATATTTTACTATTAACTTAATCACATCTTTGAAATTTTAAAATTAAAATGTCATATATAGAATCTCAGACGTTAAGGCAAACACCTTGATGACAGTCTTGTTATGCCTGAAGTCAATATGATTTATAGAAATCAAACTTTATTATTTGTCGGTATTGATGAATCTCTTATTTCGAAAAATCCGATGACTCTAAAATGTGCATGGAGTTGAGTGTAGCATTTGAATTAATGTTTCTGAAAACTGCTCCCACGAGCTCTGTATTTTACAAGTGTATGTAAAGTTTCGATATATAATATCCGTTAACTTTTTCAAGTGAGACTGAAAAAGAAGGATGCCTTCGTTCTAGGAAATAAAATTACAAAACTTAATATCAAATCTTTTATTTTATTCCGAAAATCTTCGAAAGTTTCTTGGGTATCTGAATATATACAAGATAATCTTTTCTTGAAAATTAATAAGGCAGATTGTACGAAGCGCAGATGATATCGAATTTAGCTTTATAAACATTTATTCAACTTGAGATTGATTAAGGTATATTTTCATTGCAAAACATCCAAAGAATTTTAATTGGTAAAACAAAAACTTTCTTATTTATATAGACGGTGTTTTTTTCTGTTAAGTAAAAAGTTTAAATAAAAGTTGCCAGCATAGGTTTGTAACGAATGAAGCTAGATATAAATAGAGTTTCAAATGAACCATATAATATTCATTCGTGGATGTTGCACATTCGTTTTAAATAAGCCAAAAGCCAAAAACAAAAAAAAAAAAAACAAACAAACTGTTACATTGTATATAGATAATAAGAACGAGAGACTGGATCTTAACACATACCCAGAATATAGTCATAATACATAATTGTAGACATTCCTAAACCCATGGTCGATGTATTGGAAATGGCGGTCCTCCTTTGAGAAACAAATCAATCAATCATATATCACATATCATGAAAAGAGAAGCCATGAGAGAGGAAAGGCAAATGGTAAACCATGGTAAAAGCAAACGTCTTTCCTTGTATTAAAACATGCACGTATAGATCCAGGGCGTCTTACTTAATTAAGCATATCCTCAATATTGTCAATTGCGGATTCTAAAAAGATCTGATTTCTACGGCTCCGAGATAAAATTTATCTTTTTATTTTTCAGGTAAAAGTACGGCACGTCATTCTGCAATGGAGTTGAAGTTATCTTCGTTCTTCCCGTTGCTTGTGTTGCTGCAGACTGTAGTGGGAATACTGATTCAAGATCGTCAACAAAACATTTCAATAAATAAACAATTTTCTTTCCCTGTCATGAAACATTACATGCCACATGGCAAACATCTGAAAACGAAAAGGCTTTTAAGGAAACTTGGTCAAGACTTTAATTCAGAATGGATGTCTATAGAGTTACCAAGGCTATTAAATTATGTACCGGATACCTTTAACCAGCAAATAACCAAAGTTCAAAGTGGTTTCGAGAAAAGTAGAATGGAACACGTACTCGTGTTACACGCTTCGAATTTAAAGCTCAGTAACCAGTCCAAAGAAATTGTGAAAACATTTTTGCAAGCCATGTCAAAATGCGAGATTAATTTTGAATGGGAGGATTTGGGCTCCTTGTTTTGGCCTCGTTACGTGAAGTCTGGGACATGTGCTTCCGGATGGTCGTGCTCTTGGCCCGCGGGAATGCTTTGTCAAGCGTCCGAAATTAAAAAGTTGCGCCTCTTACATTGGAGATGTATTCGTCGGAAACAGGTCAGACAAGAAAATAAGCAGAAATCCAAAAACAGTAATATAACCGTCGGGAACAAGAAAAAAAGAAAATCGAAATTACGTGGCATATCTGGAGCTATCGGTAAAACACTAAAATGCAGATGGAAGAAAATTTCATATGAAGTGACAACTTCCTGCAGCTGCTCCTGTTAAAACATATATCCTATGAGAGTGGAAATGCGAACGATGCTTGTTTATTTATATTGTCGGATATTCGCACAAATTCTACAGTCTCTCAATACACCCGCCTCTGTGACAGACAGAGAACATCGTGTAGATATACTTGTCAAAGATCGGAATATTAAGAAAGGGTTTTTAAAGAGAGATAGTGGTCAAGTAAGTGAGAAGATAGATAGACGGTAGATTTGGTGAATTAATCATTGTGTATATGTGTGTCAATAACGCTACATCATTGACTACATGCCCTGCCAAACGAGGATTTGAACAGTCGGTCAGAACTGCTGTCGCAATTTTACATATTTGAACATTACAATTAAATTTGGAATACATTATCACCACGAATAGCATTTTTGTTGTTGACATTTTGACATATGCTTTGATAGTTTTGTCGCTGCAGTGTTATTAACTTTGATTGGAGCATTCTCGTGTGTCTGCGTTAATACTCCAGAAGAGTAACATTTGGAATATTCATGTGTGCTGACATATAATTTTTGCCCTCATCTTAGATCTCACATAGTTATTATCCTTTCGTTAATTTTTACATGTACATGTATAAACATATAAATATGCAAACAATATTGTGCTGCAAACTTCTTGTGTAGATTTCAAACGATGGAAATGTAACTCTCCAGATCGAGTCAGCATGGTGTGCATTTGTGCTGGACATTTTTATTTCGCTTTCTCCAGACATTACATTTATAGTTATTTGACCTTTTGAAAATATAATTTTCTCGTACCTTTATACATACACACTTTTATACAGGTAAACACACCTTCAAGCAGTACTAGAGTACCTGTTAATTACAAGACCTGGTCAGCCTAAACTGAAGATGTGCAAGATATTTGAATGTTCCATTGTTAAGAAACCTTTTCCCCATTGTATTTCAAGTTAAATCAGTGACATTCCTAACTTTTAGAGGCTATGTCAAAGTTGTTGCCTTTGGATGAATACATAGTTGCAGGGTAATGACAGTTCTTGGTTTTGCTGGTGTTATGGGTGAAATGTACAAATGCTGGTTTTACTTAAGCGTAAAATGAATACTGAAACAAAACTAAAATGACATATTTATCATCGTTATCATAGTAAATTTTGTTATCAAGATAAACCGGTTTTCTTTTTTCCCTTCTCGAAGTTACTGAGATTTGGCGGGATTATTGTTGGCGCCAAAATGCTATGATCGAACGGACGATTCATTTTTGATAAAATAATCCTACTTGATATTTTGATGGGAAGTCAAGTAAAAAGGAAGAGTGACCACCGCTAAGGTATCCGCAACATCTACTCTTTTTCGAGTCAAACGGGTACTTCGGTGGTAAAATATAAGTCAAAGTGCGGAAAAAACAAGACCAAATTTAAATTTCGTTATCTGGCTTCTTGTATGAATATAAATAGACAAATGAAACGAAACCGGAAAAAAACACAACACCGACCGTGAACTACTATGGTTTGATTATAAATGCCAGAGGACCCCACTCAAAACTCGGTGTCGGATAATAATCACTCAAAACTCAGAAATGTCAAGGCTGGAGAAAAAGACATGCTCTGCAAAATGAATTCACCGCTATTTACACATTTGATGTAAGCAGAATATTTTCAATTGGCAATTTCTACAGCTTTTGACTCGTTTACATTTTGACATTGACCGGTGCAATTTTTTTTTTAAATCACGTAAAAGTTAAAATGGTTTATACAAAAAGACAACTAATTCACAATCTGAAAGGATCTAGACAATGGTTGAATTCTATGAAAATTGATCTGCATTGTACTTATTTTTACATTGATTGGAATCCAACATTTAATTAAAAACCTTAGGCTAATGGAAACAGCTAGTTGATTTGTTTAGCAAATAATTGAGCGGCATTTGTAACATGCATACACATGGGTTAGTTATGGCCCCCACCCATCGAAGATTGAGGGAGGGGTAATTGGTTTGCAAATGTCGGTTGGTAAACCAAACCTTGTCCGTTAAATAATTAGCAAACGCTTAAGCCTAGGTTCCTCTTACTTAGTAGATTGGTTGGTCATGGCAAGTATATGATTCTTATTGATTTAGAGGCCAACCTGGCAAAGGTCAAGGTCACAGTGATCTTCAACAGAAACATTGACCTTAAACAGAAAAAAAACCACTTGTCCGATTAATAACTAGTGTTTGACATACGTCCTCAGAACTGATTGGTTTGTCCTGGCAAGAAGATGACCACTATTGATTTCAAGGTCAACCGGTGATGGTCAAGGTCACAGTGACCTTTAACAGAAAAAAAACTTGTCCGATCAATAACTGGAGCATGTTTAGCTTAGTTTCCTAAAACTTTGTAAGAAGGTTGTAGTAGTAAGAAACGTCAACGGAAAAGCAGCAGCAGTTCGTCCTCGGCAACTGAAAATGTAAAAGTGCAGTTCATGCGTTCAGATGAATCTTTTGACGAAGCTAAGGTCTGTCCTGGCTGCAAAACCGATGATGTGTTTGATGATGAAGACGAGTGGATAAAATGCCAAGAGTGTCCAAGACAGTGGCATGTAAGTTGTACGGGAGAAAGTGTTCTACATTGAGATCCCTGCCGAGCAAATTCAGAACTACCCATTCTTCTGTGAATATTGTATTTGATCTGTTCGAATTGACACACACGTAGCTTCAATTTGTCATTGATAAAGTCCATTATATGATAAAATCTAATATTTCGGCTTATCTGGCATTAAAAGTTATTGATATTTTGTACGTAATGGAACCTTTTCAGGTTTTGTGTAGTTCTTTTTTTTTAAAAACACTCACTTATGGTCGATAACTACCTATGGTCAGTAACTGCCGACCCTTCCTGACTGTTCTTCCTATAAGATATAAATTTTCGTACAGTCTTGGTAATGCACCTGCACTATACAAAGGCTTCAACATACTTCAGTGCCCATTTCTCTTACATGAATGTATACAGAGCTAGTAAAGTAGTAAAGAGCTATGAAGAAAGAAAAATTCAATTTTTTTTATTTATTTATTCAGATACCAATTTTAAGATGCATAGAAACAGACATTAGCTTAAAAAAGTCAAAAGTATGTTCCTTCCACCTGTGACAAGAAGGTGATAAGATACAAGTTTGACTGTGAATTATGCTGAATGTACCTGACACACAACCACGCACACAAACACGATAACACCGTCTTAAATTGGCGTATGCAACTCCATCCGTTGATTTTGCAAAAGACGCCTAAAATCATAGGAGCTCATGGTCTGGATTGTGCTTTTGTTCTTTTCTTTTTTTCAATTTTACATTGACGTAAGACGCCAACTAACAAAAAAAGATCTTATTTTTTTGGATCTCACCGAAGACCGAAAATGTTGTTTATTGGCGTCTTACGTCAAACAAGACCAATCAAAGGAAGACAATGCACGATCCCAACTGTGATTTCTATCAATACAGTTGCGAATGCTATACTTGACGACTAGAAATGTCAAGATTGGAGTCCAAATATGCATAACAGTTACGAAAAACGCTTATACTATGTGAAAGACAGAAAAATACAAAACGAACGAATTATGTAGAGGGAGAATACCCAATCATAAACAACACGACGATGCGGAACAAAGTAGTCACCGCATTCTGTAATCGATGCAATTGGAAAACTATATTCTAAAGATTTCGGAGAAAGAGGAACGCTGAAAAATAGACTTAATCCTAACAAAAAGGTGACCCTGAAAGTATCCTTTACTCTTAGTCTATCACACAATGACGGTCAAATCAACAAATGCGGACGCCCTCTATGAACGATGGACATACGACGGAAAAAAAGACTTCAAAGGAATAAAAAGCTGAAATTAGTGATACCTTAACAAAACAAAGTTACTAAAACCAAACAGTTTGTGCTTATGCGTGCCACAGCA
Organism: Saxidomus purpurata; assembly: GCA_022818135.1. Taxonomy (NCBI): domain Eukaryota; kingdom Metazoa; phylum Mollusca; class Bivalvia; order Venerida; family Veneridae; genus Saxidomus; species Saxidomus purpurata. The sequence goes on from JAFMSR010000002.1 coordinate 32,725,228, forward strand.
TCAGTATATTTAACAAAATCGTTACAAAATGTACACAACTGAGGTAAATGTAGTCATCTACCCGAGACTTAACCTACACCTTTCTCGTTTCGCTACACTGGCGAGATAAAGGGTAGTAAATTGAACCGCCTTATTTACATAAATTGTAAATATTTTAATCATTTATAAAGTTTTACTGGGGCACAATCTTTGTGTTGAGAATAATAGATGCCGAGAAAGTAGGAATATATAAATTTGTAACTGAAAACGTATAGAACTACGCATATAGCAGAACTATGCAAGCGGTTGCGATGATTTTAGCAGTGTGTGCTTTTTTGTGCAAACATGTGGAAGGTGACGACTTCAGAGAAGAACGATACACGTCTAATACAACGGATTATTGCACTTGCCGATCCTCTTGCGAAGAATACTCCTTCAGTGCAGAAGAAGTATCCAAGTTTGAGGCTATTCTAACTGCAGAACTGCAGACAAACAATTTACTTAAGAAAGGATGGGACACAGCAAAAACACTGAGAAAGTCTCATCCAAAATTAACAACGAATGAAGTTTTGGCTGTGGTAACCTACACGTTGCAGACTCCAAAAGTATACGAGATGTTCAACTTCCTCACAAGGACGCGAGGTATAAAAAGCGATGCATACATTTACAAAGGCATGCATTACTTCCTAAGCTCCGCTGTGCACAAGTTAGCTGTGAGTGTACCACAGAGTGCCATTCGATGCGAGTCTTCACCCAGACCTCTCACTATTGGCAGCTATTTAAGTTTTAAACAGTTTGCTTCTTCTACAACAGACTATTACAAAGCTGTTCAGCTGGGTGGAGCGTTCTGCTTGCATCTGATCACCTTACGAGGAGCACCGATTTCTTCACTGTCAGCATATCCAGAGGAGAAGGAAATACTGATTCCAAGTTGTGAAACTTTTGAAGTTATCCCACTAGAAGAAGGCTACCGATTTTATGCAAACTTGCGATCCACCGGAGGGACAGGAGATGGAGCAATGCTATACCCTAATCTGCTGTATATATTGTTGTTTGCGATGCTTGCTTGTTTGTGTTGACAATTTATTCAGTTTCACAGCACTGACGATATGGTTTACAAATACATTTGAGCTTAAATGAGATAACAAGTTACATTCGTTGCTATGTTCAAATCATACACTATGAAGAAATAAATAACCCGTGGATGTAATGATTGAAAATAAAAATAGTATATGTGGTATATCTACGCTGTAACTTTGCATTTACATAATATGCGCATGGTGAGTGAGTTTATTAAAAATCTTTAAAAATCATCACATAGATTTTATAGCCAGAGCGCAGAGATGAAAACATTGATGTAATATTTTATGTGTCATATTTAGTCATAAATAAGTTATTGTAAAAGAGATTAATAGAATGGCCTCTTTATACCGAAGGTTTCAAAGTTCTTTTATTGAAATAAGTACAAGCTAATTTTTTTGAAATAAGCCAAGGATGATATCGAATTTAAGCGAAGATGACAATATTTATTAAACTTTAGATTGGTTAAGTTATATTCTCACTGCAAAACATTCACAGAATTTGAATTTGATGAAACAAATTTACAGCCCATTTATATAATCGTTGTTTTTCTGTTAAGTAAAAGGTGAAAAAGTAAGAAGTGCCAGCATAGATTCGTAACATCCCCCAATTTTCAAAACAGGCGACATTTACAACCCAATCATCATGAAAATTGGTCAGAATGTTTGTGGGAATTAAAAACTAGGTCACCAGTGGTCCATTCCAAGAAAATCCTGGTTGGTACTCTAGATGTCACATTTTATAGCCAATCATCATGTAAATTGGTCAGAAGGTTTGTCTTGTTAAGGTCAAACAGAGTGTTTGTGTTTATGATATATAGTTTAGGGTTGAAGTTTGGTCACATATTGTCACAAGTAGGTCTAAGGTGAGCGATATAGGGCCATCTTGGGCATCTTGTTTATGAGTCTCCCCTTCTTTCTAATTCCAACTGCTAGTATAACTCTGATATTGACCATTAGGTAGTTGCTTAATTTCTATTATTATACACATTTGTTAACGTTACTAGAGAAATAGAAATGTTGACTGTTAGTCTGGAGTTCCTTCCCCTTATTTCTGCGTAAAGCTTACAGGAAGTCGGGAACCAGCTAGACTATCTTGGGTTCAGTACCAACAATAAAGCAATGTTTTGAACATGCGTTAATTTCTAGAAAACATTACTTTTTGCCTGTCAATAATATTTTTCATGACATTCTTAACAGGTAACATGTGGACATCGTCACTACATTTATGATTATATAAGAATAATAAGTAAACTTTGTGTACTTTATTGCTGTGCATTAAAACTTATTGAATCATTGATTGTTCTTTATTGTTGTCCATCATCAGCCTGTTCAACACTATATATATAATCAGTCTTAATAAAACATTTCAATATATATATTTAGACAAAAGGTCTTGGACAAATTTGTTTATGAGTCCGGTGTCTGCTGGCCTCTGATTCAGGAAATTGTTGTTGCTAAAAGTGTGTCAGTTTGCCACCGTAATAACTATTGTTTGATTGTTTGACACTGCATTATCAATCTAGTTTTTGAACAAACTAATGTGAAGACTTCAATTTGTGCCAAGTTTGCTGTTTAGCATGCACTGGTTTTAAGAACCTGAAATAATATGTGATGAATACCCCACCTCCCCCTTGTCATCCCCAACCACACACACTTGGCATACTGCTGTGACATAGAACATAAGTAGTTAAATAACATTTTAAGGCTTTAAACTGGGAAAGAGAAATATTATATTGTAAGCGTAGTTTGTGTTAGAAAGCTATGCATACTATACATTATACCTTATAAATAGTATGACATACTTTGAGTCAAATGTATCAGTATGATACATTGTGGCTATGATTGTAATAAAATATAAGCCTATAGGTGCAACCCAGTCTCTAGGTTGGATGTATTGTATGAATGCTTGTGCACAAATATCTATCTATATATATTGTAATGTAAAAATACAAATGTGTCGCGAGTTGTAAAAATATGTCAAACAGATCCTGACGTGCACCATGCGACGCTAGGCTTGCATGATACTTAAATTTCCTCTTCTGTGATGTCAAATTGAATTCTTACTGTGCTCATAAAGTGACATGCTTTTCTTAAGTACGAAATTAAAAAATGTATCATACGTCACTTTACGGGTACCATGATAAATTCTGGTGTGAAGCATGCACGAAAAGCTCTATGTATGCTAAATTAAGAACACGACTGCATTTCTTTTCAAAAAGGACCTGACATGCACACGGCACAACTTGCTTTAAACATTCACTTGTTAATTCAGAGATGACAGGTGACATATTTACTCAAAGAAAGAGCAAATATTAATATGGTTCGTATTTAAATGAAATTCTGAATCTGTTATCAAGTTTAGACATATAAGTCAACAATATATAATATTAATAATTTAGAGCCAAAAAACGAATTTCTGGTTTTATTTTATTTTATTTATTCTTTTAGCTCATAGCACATAATGAAATAGTAGGCCTAATATCACATATACCAAGGTCTAACTCTTGCATATATACAAAATAGAAATATACATATTCTGTTTGCTTTGTGTAGTTACTTAAAGTGTTTTTCGGCAGATTTTTATATACAAGAGTTAACAGTTTCAAAAGGAATTATTTTCCGTCTATTTTTATCGATTTTAATCGAGTAAATGTTACCGCGTGTACTTATTTTGGGTCATAAAGTAACGTTTTCGTACTCGTATTCAATTCGGCTAATACTGAGTACGAATCTATACCATAATGACAACAACAACATTTTTCTGCAAGATGGCTGCCGCAGGAGTTTTACGAAATTTGGCAAGGATAAATTACGTCAGTTTAAGGGTTTGGTAAGTATGTCATGTAAAAAAATCAACAGAATAATGAGATAGTACTAAATAAGGTAAAACATTTGCCAAATTTCATATCATGACCTTGATACTGCTAAAAGGGCGATATTTTAAGCCGATTGTTTGTGACCTTTCGTTTTACAATGTTCTTCATTTAGTTTTCCGCATTTAAAAAAACAAGACTAAAGATGATATTGCGGCTGCCAATTTTGCAAAAGTAAGTCGGCAAAGTCTTACACAGGTACATTTATATTTCATCTCTTGTTCCTGTGCCTTTATATTATTATAATAAGGTAAAACAATTGGCTTCAATTTTTTAATGGAAAGTGAAAGTAGATTGAATTTGAGTGGCTAAAGTTTTTGAGTTACAGAAGTTGTGTATCTATATACAAGATTAAATTTTTTATTTTGAATATATTAACAACTAACCTTATTTATTCATTTCATCGGTTTGACATATTTTTTGGATCTAATATTCATGAATCTAATAATCCAGCGACAATTCCACTGTTTGCGTAAAACTTCGAGGAAACTCAGGCAATAATCATTGTGAACTGCAATACGCCGTTTGACAGCTGATAAATTTAAGGCGTCGCCTGTTATGCACTTGCACATCAGTTTTGTCACCTAATCGACTGTACACAATACTATTACTTCTCGCATTATTGATATCACGTGTCGGGGGTATTGACCATGTAAATAGGTTGATATTGTATGAGCATCGTTTTTTTTTAAAATTTAATTTACCAGATGTTGTTAGTGTTTTTGTGAGCTTCCCCAGGGCGCCGGCTTAGGGTCTAAATAACGGGAGACCCCAGTCACAATCGGGAGAATGGCATGTATGTATGCACGATATATACGCTGTTAAAAAGGCCCAGGAAAATCTCCATGGGATCCCCGTGTTTACCATCTACAAATGTGATTAGACGTAGAAGAAAGCGCCAATCCAAAAACTATCTTGCTGGCTTCAACATTGAATTAATTAGACTAATTTACAACTAAATTTTTATCAATTTATCTGCTAGTATTGAGATGCTCCAGCTGTCAATGTCTATATATATGTTAAACTAGTCTTTCAGTGTTCTATTTTATAGATAATGACTATCTAGTACTCCAAACATAATTATTATAAATGTGACTCAAAGTTTCAAATCTTATTTTATTTAAACATATCTCAAGTTCAAGATCAGAATTCATGTTTACTTTTATACCTATAATATACTGATCTTTATATATCACATATTTTTCTACTTTAGTGAAAGGTCAACATTTTCAAGACTCACTGGTGTTTGTCAGACATGCAGAAAACTTTCTACTGGTGTGACAGATTCTAATTGCAGGGTTAGAAACAGACACCTGCTTTCGGGAATAAAAACGCCTGTGATACAAAATGGTAGGTTTACTCTATGACTGAATTTCCATTATTCGTATTAAAATTTATAGACCTTTATAACATATGTAATGACCACTGATGCAGGCACAACTGATGTTAACTCCTTGCTTAATTTTATCCAAGTCAACAGTGTACTGTGTAGCTAATAATTCGGGGTTAATTGTGGTGTTTACTGTGATTACAAGACATATTATCTACCACTAAAAAAGTAATGCAGTAACCTAAGTTCTCTGTAGTACACAGTCAGATAATTAATTAAATAAATCTGTTAGACCATTTCACATCACTGATGTTATTATAACTATGTTTCAGTGAGATCTATGTTTATCCAAACACAAGACACACCAAATCCCAACTGTCTGAAGTTTATTCCGGGTGTGACAGTGTTAGAATCAGGAACAAAGGACTTCCCAAGTGGTCAGTCAGCGTATTGTTCACCACTTGCAAAGTGAGTTCACCAAATAATACATTTAAATTGCTATTTTAATGTACTTTTTAGCTCGACTATTCGAAGAATAAGGAGAGCTATCCTAGTCACCCGAGCGTCAGCGTCGGCGTAACCACTTATGTTAAAGTTTGCGTACTACGTAACCTCAAATATTTTCAAAGTCCATTGACATATGGCTTTGAAACTGTGCACACTTGTTCACCATCATGCCCCCAACCTGTACACAGGAGGTAATTCTATCAAGCATTTTGACAAAATTATGCCCCTTTTTCTACTTAGAATTTACGTTAAAGTGTGCGTACCATCTCAAATTTTTTCCAATTCAATTGTCATCTGGCTTTGAAACTTTGCACACTTGTTCACCATCATGCCCCCAACCTGTACACAGGAGGAGGTAACTCTATCAAGCCTTTTGACAGAATTATGCCCCTTTTTCGACTTAGAATTTACGTTAAAGTTTGCGATAATTTCAGATAATTTCAAAGTCCATCGACATACGGATTTGAAACTTTGCACACTTGTTCACCATCATGATTTCAACCTGTGTACAGGAGGAGGTCACTGTATCAAGCTTTTTTACAATATTATGCCCCGTTTTTTACTTAGAACTTACGTTAAAGTTTTCGTACTACCTCAGATATTTTCAAAGTCGATCGACATATGCCTTTCAAACTTTGCACACTTGTTCACCATCATGATCCGAACCTGTGTACAGGAGGAGGTAACTCTAATAGAGAATAGTCGAGCGCGCTGCCTACTGACAGCTCTTGTTTAATATTAAATTTATGTAAAATTACTCAGTTATTGACTCCTAATCCATTGCATAAGATTATAGATAATATATTCCCTAAAAGGAGCTTATAAGTAATGCAGTTTTTTCACTATTTACTGCAAGTTTGATCTTTTGATCAGGAGGGATGTGATTCCTTTGGCTTGTCTACTAGCGGTACCCGTAAGAATTTGTGTTCCTTCACTATTTTGAGCACAAAGAGTGAATACAATCTTCAGGTCAAAAATGACAGTAAATATTTTGAAATCCCAGTTTGCTCTCTGAAAACTAACTAATTTACGGAAATGTATATTTCTGTTTGCAGACAGTTGTTTCGAATACAAGGTGTGAAGGCAGTCTTCTTTGGACAGGACTTTGTTACCATAACAAAGGTATGTTTTTACATAAAATGTGTAGAATTATTTACTACTTGTAATTTGGTATCTCATGGAATTCATTTTCCAATCTTGATTAGAATTCATAATAGTTGTGAATGATTGTTTTGGCATTAATCCCTTCTATTGGGAGTCTGGAATAAACTTATAAGCCATCGTGGCGCATTGGTAGTGTGTTCGCCTCCGGATCGAATGGCCTTGGTAGTGTCATTAGGCAAGAAACAAATAATTCCACATTGCTTTTCTCTCTCTTTGAGGTTGATTCCATCTGAAATGAGTCTCGAGATTAACTTAAGTTGTAAGGACTTGCTTCGCAATCGAAAATAAATAAATTAGTTTATATGTAAACTTAAATATCATGCTGACAGTGTTTTCAGCATCATTCTTGACCATAATTCAGTATGGCCATTTTAAAGGGTTATACATGCAATTTTGCTGTATAAGTGACACATTATGAAAAAATCAAACTATGGCACTACTTGCCATTGTCACTTGCACTTTGATATATATCAAAATATTTTATTACAAAAAGAAAATACAGTTAACTGTTTATAATACACAATGTGTAGTGGGAATGTTTTTGTTTGAAAAAAGAAAACTCCCACACCACATATTATTTTATACTTTCAAGAACTCGTACTGTGGACTTTTTCCCCAGATTTCCTTCTCCTAGTCACAGCATTTTTATTTTTTGCTACAGAAATCTGACGAAATACCAACATTTAAAAACTGTTAATGGTTAAATCAATTACTTTTGGTCAGGTGAATACATCAAAGATTTATGTTAAAAACTTATTGTGGTTACTGATTTCTGTTACCTCAATGAAGTAACAGTTATCTGTACTGTTTTAAAGCTGAAGCTTGTTCAAAATGTTGGACACTGTTAAAGAGGTTACACTATTTTTAAATTTAATTACACTTACGGCATACAAAGCATACTTATAAATGGTAATCCAACAACAAACTCGTTACTCATAAACGAACTTTATGATCAGTTTATAGCAAACAAAGCCTTATTTCGTTTTAAAACTAAAAGTTCTCCCAAAGTAGCCTCCCTACCTTGACCTTTAAATATGTCATGAAGGGAGAACTCTAAAAGAAAAACAAAGACGACTTACCAAGATGTGAGTAGCTTGCACATTTATTGAATGAACCATTTTGCGGTTGACATATGCTCGGCTGCTTGCCTTTAAAGGGGCAATGATACAGGGGGGGGTACATGCGTGCCATCTATACAACCGACAACGCCTGAAAGCCACGCTCGTGTAAAACCCACGTTTCAGCCAGTCTCTGGGTCAGTGTCGGAAATTTGATGAACTCGCCTTTAGATCAAAAATCGCGGTCACACGAGTCACAGTTCTGGACACAGTGGCAATATCAACGCCAAATGTATCCCCTATCAGTTGGAGAAAGCCCCGGAGGCTAGAAACGAAGGGCAACATTATCTGTGTCTCGGTGTCAGTGGGTTGTTCCGTTGTGTCTGTCGCTGTAGTCTGTCACCAAGCAAGTCACCAGTCTATCCAATTGGCTGCACCGACCTGTACCGCTTCGCAGTTCATTGTCGCTAAATCGTCCGCTGTCTATCAATTCTAGAAATTGTCTGGGTCGTCTAGCGATGGGATAACCAAAAAGCAGCCATTTTGCTTTCTGGTTAAAATTTAACCAAGCAATACCACCTGGGAAATTTAACCCAAATCTACTCTAGGTTAATATTAACCAGTTTTTATACAATCACTAACCTAAGATTTAACCAAAAACTGAAGTTAACCTAAAAGTTAACCCAATGGTTAAATTTAACCAATGTTTATACAATTGGATGCAGTTTGGTAAAGCTTTTCGCAAGTAAATCAAATTTATCTAGTATAAAAAGTGTATTTTATATATCTGTTAGGTAGATGATGAGCTTGACTGGTCTGTGATAAAACCTGATGTGTTTGGTACAATAATGGACTTCTTTGCTACAGGATTACCTGTACTGAATGAGGATGCTGAACCATCCCCTGATACAAGTAAGTGCTGGATATACATTTATATAAAATATAGTCTTATGTTTTCTTAAACAGGAATGAATGGTAAAATTTAGGTCACCTGAGTGTGCACACTGCATTGCAAGATTTCCCTTAGACTTTATTATGTTAAAAAGAAATGTGTACTTCAAAATAGGACTTTGGTGTCGGCTAACTTAAGTGCCACTCAGGTGAGCAAAATTACAGGGCCCTCACAGCCTGCTTGTTACCTTTCATTAGTTTATCATGTCTTCTAAATTCAGTATACTATTGAATTTGTGTGAACGGTTACCTTGATGAAATGTCCACTTGTCTAAAAGGCAGTCATTTTAGGGTTTTGTGACAAACCTGACTGTGCATCTACATTGTACCGGATAAAGCAAAGTGGCTTTTAATTCTTACCATGCTTGAAGCAAATGGTTCTGACAGTGCAGATCATGATCAGTGGTAGCACATTGCAGTCTGATCATGATCTGCATTGCTTTCAGTGATTTTAGTGATCTACCATATGAACAATCAGTGGTAGTGTCGACATTGGGACAAATCAGTTGCAGACATTAAGCAGGTTAAGTGGTTTAAGCACTGCAGCCGGTTGGAAATTTGATACCGTTGTCATTACTTTACAGAGGATATAGATGGTTGTCTGTCAGTGTCCTCTTGTTTCCTTTATTTCAGTGTCAAATGAAGAGGATGATGAGACTGTAGCAATGATTAAAGAACTTCTTGATACTAGAATACGACCCACAGTACAGGAGGATGGTGGAGATATTATATTTATGGTAAAATTAACTCAGAAGGTGTAATTATGTGTAGATTGTTGTTTTCAAATTCAAATCACATGAAACATTTTTTTGAAGAACATCTCTTGTTCTTTGAGTTTAATACCTCTTTCAAACGTATTTCAGGTGTTTACAGGAGGGCAATTTATCTAACCATCATTTCTGCATGGTAAGGACCAGCATTAGAAATCCATTCTGTTAAAAAAAGTTTCTAACATAAAGGGACAGAGCTGTAGCAGGGGTAGAACCCAGAGATGGAACCCTCAATCAGTGAGAGGTCTAGTGAGAGGCTGCAGCCCTTACCACTCGACTACAGACATTGGTCTGAAAAAAGTCATAATTATGATCAAATTTCCCGTTAAATGTGAAAAAGGAAGACAACAGAGGTACCATCAAATTTATTTAAGTTTATGTTTTGTTATGGAATGTTGACTTCTTGATACAACTTCAGAATTTTATTGAACTATAGGGTGTCTGAAGGTTGGTTTTTGGGGTGGGAAATTATTTGGTTGAAATCTTTCTTTCAGGGATATGAAGATGGTGTGGTGAAATTAAAGATGCAGGGCTCCTGTACAGGATGTCCAAGCTCAACAGTTACACTTAAAAATGGAGTACAAAACATGCTTCAGTTTTATATACCAGAAGTTACAGAGGTCTTGCAGGTAGTGTATATATAGAGTCATGTGATTGTGAATATTTGTTCACTACAGTGATTTTTGGGCAGTATTAAAGAGGCACTCCCTGTAGCTGGTGTCAAATTAAACTAGAACTGTCACAAGAGTGACGAATTATACCCCCACAATACAGCTTTGTCACAGAAGTATGGCAACCATAAGAAAGGAATGGCCACAAGGACATACATTTCAGTTATTATACGATAAGTTGTGTAAATGTATTGTTTTATAAGCACACAAAATATGTAAGGTTGGAAAGTATGGATTATTATTAAATTTAATAGGTTTATTTCAAACATGTTAATATCACTAACCACCCTATCAAATTTCATGATCCTAGCCCCAAGCGTTCTTAAGTTATCATCCGGAAACCGTTTAACTGTTCCGAGTCATGTGACCTTGACCTACAGACCTCAAAGTCAAACCTGACCTGTATTTCATGATGTTACACCTGTGTACCAAAAATTATTTAAATAGGTCAAGCCTTTCATGAGTTATCATCCCGAAACAGTTTAACTGTTCAGGGTCACTGTGACCTTGACCTTTGGCCTACTGACCCCAAAGTCGAACCTGACCTGTATTTCATGATGTTACAGCTGTGTACCAAAAATAATATAAATCGGTCAAGTCGTTCATGAGTTATCATCCGAAACCGTTTTACTGTTCCGAGTCACTGTGACCTTGACCTACAGACTTCAAAGTCAAACTTGACCTGTATTTCATGATGTAACATCTGTGTACCAAAAATTATTTAAATCGGTCAAGTCTTTCATGAGTTATCATCCGGAAACCGTTTTACTGTTCAGGGTCACTGTGACCTTGACCTTTGACCTACTGACCCCAAAGTCGAACTTGACCTGTATTTTTTTATGTTGCACCTGTGTACCAAATATTATTTAAATCGGTCAAGTCGTTCATGAGTTATCATCCGGAAACCATAAAACCAACAGACCGACCAACCGACAAGCTCACTCCTATATACCCCCCCCAAACTTCGTTTTGTGGGGGTATAATAACTTCAAAAGCATAAATAAAAGAATATTTATAAGTATTATTACTTGACCTAAAAGTTTAAACTGTACATTCAAATCACCATTAGTAAAACCAGAGTTTTAAGATATGTTGCAGTATGGTAAAAGATTCAATAATCTATGTAAAGTTGTTGTACAATTAATGGGTGGATACCGATTTATTATAGAATGTCTCAATGTTGATTATCTGTACCAAGAAGAGAGATCTTTTTGTATATATGTTATTCTTTAAAGTTGAATTATTCATTGAACATATTAATGATTGGAGAATATTATCTGCTAGATGTAGGGAGTGCCCCTTTAAAGGAGTTTTATAGTCTTGTATAAAGTTGTACACATAAGATGTGCAATGCAATATCATCACTGTCAGAGATACAACCATAAGACAGATATCTATAACATAAATTAAGTTTCCAAAATTTATACTTGGCACTGTTGAATTGATGCATTTAACCAAGTTTTGAAAATCCAGAATATTTAAAGAATCTTTTCTTTTCTTTTGACAGTCAGTGTAATACCTGACAAAAATGCAGTTGGCAGCAATTAAACATAAAGTGTACATAAAGAATTTTGCGATTTGACTGAGGACTTTTTGCATTGTGAAAATCTGTTGCAAAACTTTCTTGTTTTGAAAGTTCAGTTGTACAAAACTTTAAGAATGTATTACGATGTTAGTTTATTATTTTTGCGAAAGTAGAATTAAGAAAACACGAAAAGCTCATATTTGACAATATCAGTATGTGCGGAAATTTGTATGACAGGGTTTTTAGCATGTATTAGGTTATTACTATTAAAAGAGTTTTTAAAAAATCGTACAAAATCTTAAATGTGCCCAACGTTGGTAAATAGGATTTGTAAATGCTTATAGAACCATTGTCAAAAGCATTGTTCCATAGCATAAAAGTGATAGAATTATTTATATACTTTGAACACACTAAATGAGTTTTAAAGATCTATAAGTTGTTATATAGTTGCTGACTGATACCTAGCTCATTAAAGTGACGACCAATCTATTTCTAAGGAACTGTATTTAACTAAATATTAATAAATAAAACAACAGCTTCACAGACAAAACAATCCTCTTTTGTAAAAATATATGTAGTTAAGAGAATGATACAGTCAGACAAACGTCAGAGTAACAGTAACCTAAAGGAATTGATGAAGTAAAAGTTTGCTACTTTCTTAGGTTGAAGATGAAGCTGATGAAGTCATTAACAGTGAATTTGAGAAGCTTGAAAAACAGTTGGGAGAGAAGTCAACTGAAAGTACATAACCTACAGTGAAATGTTAGTAATTGCTTTTGTTTTGTTTCAGATGCTGGTATTTGTTTTAACATGAACAGAAAAATTCTTTCTATTTTGACATCTTCATTGCCAAAAAAGATGTTTCTCTAATATATTATTCATTTATTTTTATCATTTCATACAGATTTTTGGCCAAAGTGTCAAAGTTCAAGGTCACTTACGCTATTTGAAAATGATACCAGGTTCTGAACCCAATTATGCTATCATCTAGGGTATTGAAACTTGGTTTGGTGATTGCAATAGTAATTTCATAAAACTTTGGTCTAATCCTTTCATCCTTTAAATCACAGTGTAAGATCTATGCTCCAGCCATTCTTGCTTTCATTGAAGATCAGGATTAAAGATTCGGCATTCTGAATCACATCACTTTACTATTAACCCTATTATATGAGTAGTCTGATCAGTCTGCTGTTTTAGCAGCTGTGTTGCTAAAAATTCATATTAGAAACCTATGTGGGTGACACTTTTCAAGTCATGTCTGTTTTACAAGTATACAAGTATAGTAGGGATATGGGATAGATCATAGAGTACTGTTTGCGTGAATGATTACTGTATTTCGAGGAGGTGTAGAAAGAGTACAGTTCTTGCACAAAGCAAGGTATCATAAATAGACTATAATTTCTCCCAAAGCCATGATGCAAATTTAAATAACAGTCACAGCTCATGATGCAGTTTTCTAACATACACTGGTGATCTACTTTACTTCTTCAGGTGTTTGATGACAATGAGGCAGAAGATGAGGCACAAGCAACATAGAACACATTGTGACTGAGTTGTGAATGTTTTGAACTTTATGGAGTTATTGGTGACTCTGTGAAATTTTATATTGATGGTTCTTTCAGTCTCTAAAAGGTGCAAGAAAAATTTACGTTATTAAAATATTGTTATAATGTCAGTATTACTAATCTAATGTTTCCCCTTAAGTGCAAGACATGTTGGTTTTGCTAAGCCTTTCTGTGTGTCTGTCTTCTAGTCTGTGTGCAACTAACAATACATGGTTGACCAGAGGGGCCTTCTGAGAGTCCTTCATGCAGTGTACCAACACTTGAAGATCATGCGAAACACCAGTCTTACTCACTTCTTGTGTTGACCATCTATATCATATTTGATAGTATTTGGTAGTGAATTAATGTTTTGTTAACTTAAAGAATACATAATAATTATTGTTAAATGCAGGCAACAGTGCCTTGTGTAATCATTACCAAGCATATTTTGTTTATAGTGTGATTTCTGTTGTAAAGTACAATGTTGGAAATACAGCTTGTTACAAGTATCAGTATTGTGCAGTTAATTAACCAATTTAGATGAGATTAGGATTTTTGAAATTTCTGTGAAAATTTGTACCAGATCATGCAATGGATCTCTAAAAGACTCTTTTTAGAAGTAATCTTAGCCAAGTACACTTATTACTTTGTTGCTTCAGCATATATTTCAGAGTAACCTGGGTGTAAATTAAAAATTAATCCAAAACTTGTAGACATTTCCAGTTCCAGATGTATACGGCTCTCAAATTTTCCAGTTTAATCAGTTATGATGGTCTTTATTTTGCCCACATTAACTCGATAGATTTGTTTATGTCCTTGCAAAGAGTGCTTGAACAGTAATTGAAATGATTCATGCATTTTAAGAATATCTTATTCTTACACTTGTTTTCTCATTGTGTGCTTTCTTTTTATTTGAGTACTGTTCAGGAATGAGCGGTAAATCTAGAGAAATCTAAATTAAATGTAGTGATACTTGTCCTTAGATGCTAACGTGGATAACTTTGTTATTTATATCAATGTTGAAACCATTTTATAAAGAGAAATAAAATACATGTATGATTTTTGTTATTTTAAGTATTCCTATTCCAGTGCTATCTGTCAGAATTTGATGATGTTTTTGTTAATATCCCCGGCTAAAGGCGGAGGGATATTGATTTACCATCATCCTTCCTTCTGTCCAGCTGTCTGTCTATCCAGAGCATCCAAGAAATGGTTGGGCTATTTGAATAAAACATGGTAGAAATGTATACTATAGGAAATTGATGCATGACAAGTTTCAGTCAGATTGCCCAGAATTTAATTTTATGTGGTACAAATAATCACCTAATGGGTGTTTATTGAATTCACAGAATTGGTACAATCCATATAAAAATGACACCCCTAGTTCAGGTGGGCTGTTTTCCCAAAATAAGAGACTGAAGAAAAATTCTTCGAATTATATGGGATTTGGTTGCATAAATAATCTTCTGGTTTCTAATCAAAACTTGCTTAAGAAAACTAACTCCTTCAGAAATGAGGACCCAAGTGGGTGAAGCTCTTTCTTATTGATATATACTAATATTTTCGAATAAAGATGATCCATTGAAAAAATATGGCCCCTAGTGGAAAAGACCGTTTTCCATGAAATAGCTATTAGAATGTAATTTTATCGGGTCAAATTTATCATGTTGACTGCCAAAACTGCTTAAAGGAAATTCATTGTGAAGCAGGAAATTCATACCCGCTGAAATATAGTCCCAGCAGAGAGTTTTTGTGGTTTTACTTGCACACTGTTTTTCCTATTAAATCTATAAAGAAACTTCAAAAAGTTGTCTTATTTCAATCCAGTCACTGTTGCTTCATTTGACTTTGCACAAATGATGTAATAACCCCACAACAAAATTGCTTAACAAAATGTTATCCCTTCAGAATGGGGGGCCATATATGATGGGGGATCCCATTTTAGCGAAGTTGCTTGTGCTGTTTCTGGAAGTGATTTTCCCATTTCATTCTAATAAGAAAGGTAGTATGTAGTTCATATTGGTCTTCTTGTATATTAAATCAATAAAATATTGTCCATGATTCCTGTTTCCTTCCTTAAATATTTCCGATTTGTCCTGTTTTTTTTTGGCTGTGAATGGTGAGAAATCGCAATTTTTTACTTTGTGTACTGGTTGTAATATTCAAATACACATGCAATTTTCTTAAAAGAGCGTAAATACCATGACTCCGCCAAGGCAGTAAATTGTTCAGGAACCGTAGGCAAACTGTTGAGACTTATTTACCTACATGTCCAAAATGATGAAGCCAACTTAGAACTTT
Source organism: Saxidomus purpurata (assembly GCA_022818135.1). Classification (NCBI taxonomy): domain Eukaryota; kingdom Metazoa; phylum Mollusca; class Bivalvia; order Venerida; family Veneridae; genus Saxidomus; species Saxidomus purpurata. The sequence continues at coordinate 32,740,983 of JAFMSR010000002.1, forward strand.
AGCAATCTTACAAATTTCCTGGCAAGCGCACCGTAAAAATGAACAGCACATTTATAAGTCATGCATTGTATGATACTTTGTTCACATGTTTTGTGGTTTTATAGACGTATATACATAGTACTTTATTGTTAGCTCACCTGGGCAGAACGTGCTCAGTGTGAACTCTAAGGATCATCCTTTGTCTGTTGTACGTCACCTTCTAAACCACTTGATAGAAGTTGATGTAACTTGCAGTTCCTTGGGTGGTCCTGTACCAAAGGACTTCAAAGAATTCCTTTCTGTGTAAAACTTTGGTTTTCATGACAGTGGAAGAAACAACTTTAAAAATCTTCTCAAAAACTGAAAGGCACATAGTTGAGATATTTAGCAAGAAGCATCTTCATGTGGACCTCTACCAAGACTGTTGAAATCGTAACCCACGGTTCAAAATTGACTCATCCCTGGAGTCACCAGTTTTCAATAGGCTTATTTAAGGAAATTAAAAAATTCTCTTTGTCTCAAACCACAAGGCTTAGAGTTAATAAATTTGGCAGATAACATTATCTAATGTCAAAATCGTCCGTGCCCCAGGGCTAACACGATTTTACATTGAGATATACATGTATAGGAAAATCTTTGAAAATGTTGTCTCAGAACTTAAATATTTGACATGTAGCATTGCCTAGTGGTCATGTACCAAGATTGTTAAAATTATACCCATTGTATCCAAGTTGGCCCAATCCCGGGGTCCTGTACCTACTGAATTACTTTCTGAAGCCACAACAATGAAATTCGGACCACATATACAGTTGATTTCACGTTTGGCGTTTGCTGACCTTGACCTACTGACCTACTTTTTTTTGAAGCTACAGCAATGAAATTTGAATTAATATGGATAGTTTTGCATGCACTTTTTGACCTTGGCCTGTTGACCTACTTTCTGTTTTTGAAGCAACAGGACTGCAATTGGGACCATGTATACAGTTTTGCATGTAGATTTCACCTTCGACATAGGCTGACCTTGACCAACTGACTTACGTTCTTGTTTTCTGAAAGTTATATTACCCTTCAAAATGGCCACATTGGGTTATAAGTAAATTTGATGCTGAAAACACATTAGATGCTTTAAAACATATAAAAAATAAATTTTACCAAGTTATGTTATTGACAGATATAAACTAAGATATACATAACCAAAAAGGTTGATTTTTTTTATTTTTGACTAGGATAGTCAAAAAAGATTTATACAGATTTCCTCTACATTTAATGTGAATGAAACTGTTGTACAGATTACTATTTTTGCGTTATTACCATGGCAATGTTTATTACATTAGGAGTATAAATCACTGATTAATGTTTTATTTAAAATTATTTTGGTCACTTTGAACGATAATATCACTTGAAGCTACAGCAATGAAATTTGAACCATTATTATGAACAGTTTTGAATGCAGATTTCAACTTTGGCCTTAACTGATCTTTTCCTTTAGAGTACTTTTTTTTATTAAGCTAGAGAGATGAAATTTTGACTATTTGTGCAGTTTTGCAAATTTCCTTCCTTATTGAGCTGTTAGGATGGCTCACTGTCGTGTGTCCGTCGTCCGTTCTCATTTTCCTTCAACTTCCTCTGAAGTTACTGGGCCAATGCTGATGAAAATTGGCAGGCATGTTCTTTGCATGAAGCTGTATCATTGTTGCTCAAATAATTCAATTCCATGCAGAACTTTGGTTGCCATAAGTGAAAAAAAATAAATCGTTTTATTGAAAAGAGGACGGCCCAGAGATTAGATATTTGGCATGTAGCATTGTCTAATGGACCTCTACCAAGATTGTTCAAATCATGACCCCCATATCGAAATTGACTGCACAGGGGTCACTTTATTTTACATAGGCTTATAGAGGGAAAATTTAAAAATGTTTTCTCTTTAGATATTTGGCATGTAGTGTTGCCTAGTGGATCTCTAACAAAATTGTTCAAATCATGACCCCGGGTCAAAATTGACCCCTCCCGTAACATAGGCTTATGTAGGAAAAACTTTAAACATATTGTTTTCTGAAATTCACAAGGTGTATAGCTTAGATATTTGGAATGTAGCATTTGCTAGTTGACCTCTACCAAGATTGTTCAAATCATGAGCCCTCGGTTGAAATTGACCCTGCCAGGGGGTCACTTGATTTAACAAAGGCTTATATAGAAATCTTCTTTTCTGAAACCACAGGGCTAGAGTTTAGATGTCTGGCATGTAGCATTGCCTAGTGGACCCCTACCAAGATTGTTCAAATCAAGAGCCTCAGGTCAAAATTGACCCTGCCCTGGGGTCGCTTGATTTAACATAGGCTTATATAGGAACATCTTGAAAAAATATTCTGTTCTGAAACCAGAAGGCATAGAGCTTAGATATTTAGCAATCAACATTGCCTAGTGGACCTCTACCACGTTTGTTCAAATCATGACCCCGGGGTCAAAACTGATCCCGCTTGGGGGTCATTTGATTTAACATAGGCTTACATACGGAAAACTTCAAAAATCTTCTCTAGAACCACAAGGCCCAGAGCTTAGGTATTTTGAATATAGCATTATGTGGTGGACCTCTATGAAGATTGTTCATATCTGAATCCCCAGGTCACAACTGCCCCTTCATGCTATTGATAACCTTATATTATAGCCAATGGAAGCCAGGTGAGCGATATAAGGCCCTCTTGTTTGTACTATATGTACACAGTTGTAGCTCAATCAGCCGCCATTAGAACCAGACGGCCCAAAGTAGAAATACGAATTAGCCTTTATATGCGGTATGCAAATTCTTAATAAAAATAAAATTCATTCAATACATGTAACTCGGAGGCCTTCCTTTAACCGATTAAAGCATGCAACTCGGAGGCCTTCTATTAAAGCAATGATAAGCCAGTTTAGAAAACAAGTCAGTTTCCGTTTAAATTTATTTTTGGCGTTATTTTTTACAATAATAAGGAAGGCATCAAAAGCTCAGCATTGTGCTTATCATCCCTCGATATCGCCAGCGAGATTGCAATCCCCTGTCATAGCTACGCAAGATAATGTATCGTCCTGTAAAATAAAAGTAAGATTATTTTCGGGTGCTACAGGGTAAGATTATTTTCACGAGTACAAGCACAGGGTAGGAAGCACAGGGTCATGTGGGTTTTTTATATACACGTGGCGCACGCGTAATAAAAAAAAAAACGAAAAACTAAGCTATCGCGGGCATGTAATGAAGAAAAAACGAAAAAGGGAACAAACGTTTCGCGGGCCACGCGTAAGGGGGGGGTAAAAAGAAAAACGAAAACTAAAGTTATCCGGGCACGTGTAAAAAAAAAAACGAAAACTAAACGCTATCACGTGGCCACGTGTAATAAAAAAAAAACGAAAAACTAAACGCTATCACGTGGCCACGTGATAAAAAAAAAAAAAGGGGAACGAAAAACTAAACGGGCGCACGGATAATAAAAAAAAGAAAAAACGAAAACTAAACGTTTTTTTTTTTTTTTTTGGGGGGGGGGGGTTACGTTAAAAGAAAAATAATGGTTTTCATTAATTCGTTCTTAATGATTTTCTAGGAATATGATTATGTAACTAGAAGCGGTAGTTTTGAATTGTCCGGTATCTCATTAAATGTTTTACTGGAAAATTGACCACTCAATATTTATTTCCGAAAGTTAAATGATTCCATCAAAAGAGCAACGTGTTAAACATCTAAGATGATAAATAAAACTTGCGCACCTCTCACTATCATGTTTATATATTCATCTACCATATGACGTGGAAGTAATCTCAATGTCCTCCTTATCCACGTGCACATTCTATTTATAGATACTTACCAGCTTCATCTCTTACATGCCTTTGACACTTAAAGAACTGCAACATGTATCTAAGTGTGCCTTAGACGCGAAAAGGTGAACCGCATATAGCCCTTCATGTAAAGCACATAATATAGTCATTTTAGTGAGCCCATCGGATTCATCATCCGCACGTTTTTTACCTCCATCAGAATAGAAGTAGTCGGTGTCAGCAGGTCGAATTTAGATAAGAATCTTGTTTACAACTTTGACAAGGGCTAGCTTCCGTATCCGTTTTTGAATGCAAATTCTCTTTTCTGTCTGGATTAAGTGACTCTTGCAAGCAAGTGATACTTACACTTCCACAAGTGCACCTTTCGCATGTTTCTTGCACCTCCTGTGTCGTACCTTGAGGTATGGTAACGGACTCTCCTCCACTAATATGCACTGTGCAATCACCTTTAACTAAAATACAAAGTTACATAGGTATCTTATTATATATACAGGTACCTAGTCTTGCTTCTGTGAAGAGAAAACGTAATGAAGACTTTCGCGAGCTGGAAGCCGCGTAAATAAAGGACAGACAGCTTTTAATTTCTTGTGATTGATCTATATCTGTCCCCATACGTTAACCCGGATTCTAACACGATCAGCAATTTTTCCTATATAAATATTGAAGAGAAGAATACGATAAAATACAGATCACGTTTTTCACGGGCAATAAGTGCGCTAAGTGACGTATGCGTTCAATATAAGTTACAATGAAGTTTAACATAGTTTGGAGTATTTTTCAAAGACACTATCGTTTTAGAGTTCAAAAAATATATGCGAACTTGAATAAAATTCGGAATCTGGCTGTATCTTGTTCAACCTCACTACGGAGCGTTTGAATTGTTGCATGTTGTGATGTTACCGCTAGCGTTTATATATATAGCTCTCTGCATGTTTCCCTATTTTCTGTATATACGGTATCATATCATATTTCAAAATTTCTAAAAGTTCTAGATCATCATGAACATGAGGACATTTGTTAAATTTTTAGTTTCGGAAAATGTATTTTCAGGTCGAAAATATGAACCTGATCTTTACAAAAAAAAAAATCAGGTGATGTAGCTTTATGTGAAACAGAATGTTATACATTCTGTCTGTGAGGTGAACAAATGGATAAAGTGGTCGGCTGTAACGTTATTTTGAGGCATTTGAAAAGTAATGGCATGTGCACGGCTATAGTGTTATTGCGGCCCGCTATACTTAATACGTGGTTGGAAAATGTAACATGTAGGTGAAGTAGTGTATAGTTCTTTGAACAAAATGTTATGAAAATCGCCTAGGAAGTTGCGATAAAGAACTGGTTAAACCACTGTTCATTGTGTAGCTTTAAAGTTGTCAAAAAATTGATATTTCTATCTTTTATCCATGTAAAACGTCAAATTATTGTATTGGCTTATGTAACGTCTAATAAGTAGTGAAAAGTTTTTATTGTTCGGCCAGTGTAAAAACCAATATCGGTCAAACATACCGGCATCTTTCGGTATCGGGTAAAATGGGTCCATTACATTACTAAGACTTGATTTTTATAGTTTAAAATTTACAATCACACTTCATTTGTTTTTGAATGGAAGTATCATTGTACAGTCACTGACAGTCTATTTAAATCAGACATGTCATGTGCAATAAAGTGAAAAGTAGCCAAAGTTTACTAACTGGTCGGGATGCACTTTCTATTTTTATCAGACTGGTTTACATTTCGTGTAATTGGACTGCTCTACAGCATTAAACTGACAGGTAGCCAAAGTTAACTAATTGCTCGGTAACGATACTTTTAGTAATCGTAAATATATGCGTTGTTTTTGACTGCAAACGATTTTGTGAGGAATAGAGGCAGGAATAGTATTAAATATTTTGAGAATTACCTTAATGGAACATAGCGTGGAACATATTATAATATTGCTGCGTTAACTTTGTTTTCATTTATGCTGAATGAAAATAGGGCTCGTATATACAATCTAATGAAAAAAAAACAAAACGGAAAGAGCGTAAAGAATATTTAAAGCTTTTTCATGAATATGATTTTGTTTCTTTTTAAATCATAAATGATACACTGGAAATGAGAAAGAGTTACTAAATTGTAAATGCACAAACCACTCAAGTATTTACTTTACACGAACCTAGAATATACATTTATTCTGTCTCTGTTATAAAGTCTGTAAAGTTTATTTGCATCTCCCATTTCAATATATTTACATGAAAGCTTTGTTTCTAGGCCCGCTGTGAAACGTAGTATCACAGTTTTTCTTGTCATATCATATCCTAAAACGAACCAGGAAAATGTGTTAAAGAAAATTTAGAAAATGATTATCAAGTCAAATAGATGTTCGGATATGTGTTTACTTCTTGAAAACTGCAAATGCCTATAGTCTGATCGATCCAAAACCTTCAAGCTCTTGACAATGTTAGCTTTGTGACATTAAAGACGTATATCATGACATACATTTTGTTAAATATATATATTTTATATCCTCCATTACTGGAGAGTATATAAATGTTAATGTGTTTTTTTATAGTATGTTGTAAGTGCGTTCATAGGTACAGTTGGTAGAACATTATTATACTGTATAGTTTAAAGTTTTATACGCCTTGATCTTATATATATTTCTATATTTCTAGTGAGAAATTAAAGTGGAATTATGCACATTTTTTTCAAGTAAAAATCCAGCTGAAATAGGTGTGTGTACAAAGGGTAGAGGAAATAATAGCTTTTAACCCAATACGACAAACTCTTCCTGCTACCAGTACGAAATAATAACTTCCAAATACTACTTTTCCTATTTTGACTGGGAGAGTCAATTTAAGAAATAAACAACTGCATGCAGGAGTTGCTTCCCTTCCACTGCCGAAATCTCTACCGGCATAAACACTAATAACACAAGGGAGATCACTGCCAAGAAAGTAATTATTATTATACCCCCGAAACGAAGTTTAGGGGGGTATTTAGGAGTCACCCGGTGGTTGGTCGGTCAGTCGGTCGGTCGGTCAGGCGGTCTGTTGCATTTTCCTTGTCCGGAGCATAACTTACAAACTACCACTTGGAATTCAATACAACTTCATACAATGGTCAAGCACATTGAGAGGAAGTGCAGTGCACAAGAACCATCACTCCATCTTGACTCATTACAGAGTTATTGCCCTTTGTTTCTTTTCCTTGTCCGGAGCATAACTTGAAAGCTACTGGTTGGAAGTCAAAACAACTTCATACAATGATCAAGCACAATAAGAGGAAGTGCAGTGCACAAGAACCATAACTCTATAGTAATTACAGAGTTATTGCCCTTTGTTACTTTTCCTTGTCCGGAGCATTAATTGAAAACTACCGGGTGGAATTCAATACAACTTCATACAATGGTCTAGCACAATGAAAGGAAGCGCAGTGTACAAGAACAATAACTCTATCTTGAGTATTTACAGAGTTATTGCCCTTTGTTACTTTTCCTTGTCCGGAGCATAACTTGAAAACTACTGGTTGGAATTCAATACAACTTCATACAATGGTCAAGTATATTGAGAGGAAGTGCAGTGCACAGGAACCATAACTCTTTCTTGACTAATTACAGAGTTATTGCCAAGAACAATATCTCTATTTTAGTTTTTTTAGCAAGGTATTCTGTTACTACGAACTTTCCCAGTTTATAAAGCAGTCTTTCGATGGTATTAATCACATTTAGTGATAGCTCTAGTTTTATTAGTCCAATTTCTAAAGCACCAACTTCAAATACTAAGGCGGCATTATCATAAGTTTAACACATTTAAATGCAACCGAAAATTGCTTTTATAAAACTGTCACCAAAATACACTATGTACAGTGAGATGCGCATAATGTCACTTTAAGATGAAATTCACGGTCATAGGTCGTGAGAGTTGCGGGGATTCATACATGTTGTACAAATTGGCTATTTTAATTATTTTAGTGAGTTTTAGTTGGTCTACTGTTTTATAAACTTTTGCATTATTTTTTTTTACTCTTACAGTTGATAAACGGTTACAGAAACTATTTGTATCTCTCCCATGGGAATTCTTTTCACATTCCCTTTGACTTTACTTTTTAGGTTAGGGCGGTCTATAAAGAAGAAACATCCAAAGGCGCCCAGTATAATGGAAGGAAGAAATAACTCAAAATTAAAAAACGATCCTCTTCGGCCGATTTGTTTAAAAGAAAACAAAGGCATTAGTTTATGACAATGGATTTTATGATTTTACAGCCTTTTTGATCTTATTTTGAGTTCTGACTAAAAAGCGCGTTGGCTGACGACGTGGAAGTTAGTGATTTATCTGCATTTTTGTACGGAATCTAGCGAACATAATGCTGACCATTTTACTAAGTTGCTTTAATGAAAATCTGTTTCCTTGTTAACAGTAACTGCTTTAATTTTATCAATGTATCATGTTTTCAAAACGATAAAGGTTTTCGACCCCCCCCTCCACTTTTTTTTACAAAGTCGAAAATTTAGAAAGAAAATGAAATAACAAGTGAGACAATTTAACTGTGTTCGCATCAGCATACTTTCAAGTTGTAAGGACGAACATTCATCATTCATTATGACAATTGTTAGGGAACATTAACCAGTCAATTAAAGATAAAATAAAACTCTTACCCAGTGTTATCCACATTACAGAAAGGGCAACGAAAATGAATAGACAAGCCACCCGCGCCATTTTGTCCCTCTTGAGTTCGCTTCTTGGTACTAAATGTATATCTGCTCAAAGAAAGTACGATGTAATCAGACATAAAATGTAAGATTTGTTACTGCCTTTCTGGTAACAGACGTCGTCAAGTCTACCGTAAAAATCGCATTAGCAAGGATTTGAATAAATAACTTTTCCTTTGCCACGTGTGTCAGATACTTGTTTTTGTTACAATATATACAATCCGTTTTCTTTGCCGAATTGGCGTTTTATATTCTCTTAAAAAATACAACGTAAGAGGCTTGTGTAAGTATGCTGGTAAGAATTTTTCTTTAACTGTGTTAAGTGTCGATATACTATTGAAAAAAGTCAAGCAAAGACACAATGATTGCAAAACTTATGCTTAGGAAATGATTTTACTTTTGAGTGATATACATGTACCGGTAAGAACTATTTTTGGCTGCTGAAATTCCCTCCCGCGTAATTTTCACACGTCATCTATGCGTGCGTTAATACCCTTGGATTGGCATTGTTTTGAATAAAGTCACGTGATTTAAAGAAATCGTAGTAAAATTTACTATACTTCCGGTAATGCCTATTATATCAGCAACAACAAAATACTACGAAAAGTGTTTTTGTGGAGGAGTAAAAAAAACCCAGCCGAAATTCCACGGAATGCAGGGAATGCACGGAGTGTTACGAGTTCAAAGCAGCGAGTGCATGTTAGTGCACTAAATAGTACCCTTTCGAACATATTTTCTTGTTTAAATAAACGTGTTAGAATGAAAATATATTTTACTTTTGAGTGATATACCGGTCAGTATATCACTGTTTGTCGTTTAGATGCTTTGTTATTCGGCCTTCGGTGATTAGATTATCACGCATCTAAACTACACACAGTGATAAAACCAAACGGTAAACCGGTATATCACTCCAAAGTATATCACTGTGTGGTTACGGCAAGAAACGTTAAGTTGTGCAAGAAATAGAGTTGTTTTAAGGGGGGTCACTGGTGAGGTTTTGGATTTTTGCACTTCCGGAAATTTACATTTGCTATATTTAAAAAATGATGAGTTAACTGGAAAAAGCAATTATGTAGTAGTAAACTTAGGCACAATAGGAATATTTTAGTGTGAAAAAATTGTCATATGCTAAAATGGTGGGTAGGGGTACACAAATAGTCATTTCTGAAAAACCGTTTAAGATGCTTTCTTAATTCAAACTGTATTACAAGAAGAATTGTTAGGATATAAAAATTCATAAATAATAAGTTCCTTTTACAGGTCTTTATTGCAGACCTATGCCGTCATATCTCAATGCTCGTCGAAATCTAAAAAACACATTTTTTGTCAGTTTTTATTGAATTTCTTTCTTATATACACATTGACCCCCATTTTATATTTTTGCATTATAAAACAAAGGTTTTAATTAAACTGTAGGCAAAGTATCTGAAAAACCTTGTTATTCCTTTATCATGAAATATTCATTTATCAAAAATTGAAAAAATGAATGTTAGTAAAGTGATACCACTATCACTAATTTTTCATCCTAAAGTTAGACGTACTACCCTAGAAGATATTAAAAATTGATACCCAATCTGAAACATACACCACATACATAAACGTTTAAAATATGAAAATTCTAGCTAATTCTGCATTAAGCACCTTATCTGATAGTGTATCACTAAAGATTAATATTGCGAAAAAGTTAAGTCATTGACCCATCATTATTTTTCCAGAAATTAACTAGCAATATGTTAGTCTCCATAAAAAACAGGGTCAATAAAATTTCTTGTTATTTTGAATTTCAGCAGTGACCCCCCTTAAAACTTGCTTTGTACGGCTTTTTATACAATTTGTGTAGGAAGTCTAACATTTTTTAGCTTTAAAAGATTGTATTGATCTTTATGTAATTTTTTTTTTTATAAACTATACCAGTTTAAGAATTTAAATGTAAGTATTTAAAGTATTTGTATCAACCAATATAATTATTTTCCAAGACATTTACTCGGTGAATATCAAACTGTGACAACATTTATATGCTGTTTTACTTGTGCGTTGTGAAAATCAGATATAATATTGTAAGTAGATTCAGAAGTGTAGCCGTAGTAACTTTTAAATGCTTATTTTTTAAGCAACATATTTTCATAATCTTGTACAAAAATTCAAATTATTCTTTCAGCTATAGCAGAACTGTATAAATGTCATCTGTAAGAACAGGCACATATCATAAGAGCTCGTTCAGGTCTAAGGTGGCCCAGTAGTGGAATAGCCTGCCAAATAGTACATGTACAAGATGTGTGTAGATGTATTTAATGTATGCTTTGTAGTCTCCTTTTATTTCAAGTTTACCTTTTTGTACGTGCTTTATTCTTAGTTTACCTTTTTGTCGGCTTCCTTTTTCCTATCCTTTACCGCTTCTTAGGTACCTTGTGCGTGCATTATTTTTAAGTTTATCTTTTCAGTGTTTTCTTTTAGGCTTATTGTATTTGCCAAAAACCTTGTTGTTCTTACACTAGAATGTCTTTGTACTGGTTTTAGCCTACCTTGCTCCTCAAATATAAGTCTTAACTTTTTACATTTGTACACAAAGTGTAGCGGGGGAGGGGGGGGGGAATGGGGGTGTATACTGGATTCAGCTTGTCCGTCCGTCTTTCTGTCCATCCGTCCGTCTGTAGACGGAATCTTGTGGACACTAAATCTCCAAAATCCAAGGTCAGAATTTAATGATACTTCACAAAAGTGATAGGTACAAGATCCAGTTGTGCATGGTCTATGTTTCGGGTTACTAGGTCAGAGGTCAAGGTCACAGGGGCTCGATATAGTAAAATCTTGTGGACGCTAAATCTCATAAATCCCTTGTCAGAATTTAATGATACTTCACAGAAGTGATAAGTATCATGCCTAGTTGTGCATGGTCCATGTTCGGGTCACTAGGTCAAGATCACAGCGGCTTGACATAATAAAATCTTGTGTGCTCTTAATCTACGAAACCCCTGGTCGGAGTTTAATTATACTTCACAGAAGTCTTAAGTTGTGCAGGTCCAATAATAAAAGCATCAAAGGTTACATAAATTTAAAATACTGTGTCAGCGGGATGTTGGGGGAGGGGGCGGGTATTCATCACCATCAGTGATAGTTCTAGTTTGTTTTATTTCCAGTCTTTGGTTTTGAGTTTTGGGAAATGTTTGTCTTACTAGTTTGACGATTGTTTATTTTTTGGGATGGAAGTAGAACTATCCAGTTTCTCTTAAGTCTCACTTGAGGAGATACTTGCTTTTAAATGTTTAGCTAAGCACCTTGTTTAAATTCGACTTTTGCATTGTTTTTTATGGCAGTATTTAAGGCTTAAAGTCAAGTACTAGATATACATCACATTTTTACGCTGAATAAATGTTCGTTTGTATAAGTGTATTAATATTGTCGTAATTTCTCAATTGTCTTGCTTTTAGTGCGGTTACGTTACTATTTATTTCCATGAACGTCCGCATGTTGTGTTGTGTTTTCAGTTGAAATATATTTGCTTTATACGAGTTGCCTTATATGATTTGTTTAACTAATGACCTCGTATGCCTCTTAGCCCCCACGGGCATTCATTTTGTTTATGTGCTGTTTGTAATCTTAAAATTGCTCTCTTCAAATTAAAAAAGTTTTCAACGCCAGGATTTTTTCCCCAGCACCACGGTAAATGAAACTACGTTTAACGGCATTTGTAGTATTATAATAGACATTTTTCAAAGTGTATCAGTTTCTATTCGGGTCTTTAAGTAATTATTTTCGTATTCACTTGTGTTGCTCTTAATTACATATATAGCTGATTGCATACATTTTCAATTTGGTGGTGCATTTGGTTCTTTTAAAGCCGAAGTTGAATATAACATTAGTTACCCTTTCAACAAATACTGCATCTGCTATTACCAGACTAGGAATGCTATTTTGACGCAATACCAAAATAACTGGATCACAGCTCCAGCTATGGTTTAAATTGTGATTCGATTTTTAATAGTTAAGCTCCTGTTGGACAAAAATTCAACTAAAACAAACCAATCAATAGTAAGGAAAGATATGCATACATTTCTTAAGATAATCGCATAATCCTAACTTCAGTATATTAAAACATATATACGTTAAATGTCACATTCCTGCAACATTTCCGCGATTTTCCATCTGTTGTTGGGGGTTAGTGCGTAGGTGCCAACGCTGCAACTACCCTCGATGACGCCCCGTGTGTATCGTAAACGGTTGGTGAGATGAGGCCCCTGCAGGCAGAGTAAAGCCCTATGCAAGTGGTGACTCAAATCACTGCGAAGATGGCCGTACGTCAGTGCGATAAACATAGTTTCATCACTTAACGACGTTCATGCATATTATATTATTGATACAAATATTTTTAAAGTGCGCTCTATGACATTGAAAGTCGATTCGCCATAACACACTATTTATTCATTTATCATTTCGTTTTTAAAGAAAGTTCATGGGAAAGCTCTGGGAGCTCATTGGATACAGAGACTGGTGGATAATCAAACAGCTACAGCAAATAAATTGTTAGATTAAAGAGACACTCCCTATAACTTCTGTCGAACTAAATAACTTCAAAAGTACAAATAATAGTATATTTGCAAGTATTATTACTTAACCTATCAGATTAAGCTATACATTCAGGCATTATCGCTAAAATCAGCGTTTTAAAATATGTTGCAGTACCATAAACCATTCAATTCTCTGTGTTAAGATGTTGTTGTACAATTAATTGGTGGATAGAGATTTATTACAAAATGCCTCTTTGTTTGTTATTTATGCTAAAATAAAGCATTTTTGGTGTATGTTGTTCTTCAAAATTGTATTCATTTATATTTTTACGTTTATTTAACACATTATTTATGTTTCGATAACATATTCTGCTAAATAAATTAAAGAATTTTTACGGAAAGAGATACCGACATACACTCAACAGGAAATGTTACTCGATAAAATAAAGCAATCGAAACATCCAAATAAATTGATATATTCCATGCTAATAAAACTTTTGAAGAAACCTTATACGAAATCAAAAATTAAATGGACAAACACTATTGAAGGGGAAAACAATTTATACGCACAGTAACAACAGTAGATACAAAAATTAGAAATTTTCAATACAAGTATCTGATGCGAATAATTCCTACAAATACATACCTTTTTAAGTGTAACCTAGTAAGCTCTACCCTGTGCGACTTTGTAATATGCATGAAGAAAAAATAGAACATATATTTTGGAGCTGTCACTACGCACAACTATTATGGAACAGCCTTTCGAATGATCACAAGATTGTACTAAACTTTGAAATTATAAGTTTTGGTATAAGCAAAGCACTTAAAAAACATAAATGCGATTAATTTTATCATATTGATCATGAAATTATATTTTTCAAATGAAAATAAAAAAGTATTGCCTGAGTTTGAAACTTTAAAGCATTATTGGTAGATAAGAATAAATATAGAGAAAGAAATAGCTCTCATACAAAACAAGATCGAACAACATGCCTGGAAATGATCTTTTTTAAAAAGAACAATGGAGAGGTCTTTATTGCACTTTTGAAATATATGAACAATTATAGATATTCTTGATTATTATTTTTAAATATAATTGTGTACAATAAAGATTTGAAAATAAATAATAAAAGAAACAACATATTCTGCTAGATGTAGGGAGTGCAAATATACTATTATTTGTACTTTTGAAATTATTTAGTTCGACAGCAGTTATAGGAGTGTCTCTTTAATAATGTTATAATGATAATGTAGCGAATGCCATAAACCTGTGTAAATTTCCATAGGTAGGCCTACATGTATAGTGGGAATGGAATGCCAGCATCAAAGTTCAACCACATTTTACTTCAATATGTTTGTTAAATTATAAATTTGACCGAATTCATTTTTGTCTCATCAAAAAGCTACATTAGTTTATTGAATTGCTTATGAATATTTATGCAAGATCTTATCACGCTGCAAGACAGTGGCGGAAAGATTTTCATCACACCTCATGCTCAGGCTGGGATTTGAACTACCGTAAATGGCCACAGCAACGCGACCATCTGTGCCATCGAGCGTGATCTAGCATAAGTTGTTTAACTTGTATAGCAATCGTTGTAAAAAAAAATAAAGTTCAAACTTTTGACCCTCTAACTACCCTGATTTCAAAGGCCATACTATTAATTTGTTCACGTTTAATACGTTGGTTTGGATCTTGTGTTGCTGCAGCAGTATTTGCCTCTTAACACCAGACACTTCCGTAGGTGGCATTTACAGATGTAGTAGACATGCTTTGGCACAGTTTTCACTGCGCAATCAATCTATGGCCATATGACACAAATTTTTTTAATTTCAATATAACTGTCGGACAATTATTCATTACAGTCCATTGAACAGCTCAGAATGTTCTTTATACTCATACACCGATTAGCACGAACTTTTACAGGAGGCACTGTCTAGCCATGTATTTTCGGTTGGACGGGAACTTGCCTGAATGCCATCGGAAATGAACAAGATTTGCTTCTTGTTCAGGTTGTTTAATCATTGCATTTTGATTTCCCCGACTATCTGTCTTGATATTTATGACCTTTTATTAAAGCCAATGGTAGCCAGGTGAGCGATATAGGGCCATCTTGGTAATCTTGTTTTAAAACTTTGTCCCTTAAGTCAGTTTGATTTTGGAAATGCTTAAAATTTCACGCTTTAACTGTGACGTAGGGATAGCTCAGACATGTGTTTGAACCCTAAAACCATAATACAGTTTGTTTTGTGTCTGTTTGGACATTTTTGTTACAGTGGCTCTGATTGGTACGCGCTATGGTTGTTTACTTGTTTGATTTCATAAACTCTAAAAACTGATGTGAATGGTTCATACAACTCTTGATTTATTTAGTCAGTTTGAGACATTTTTATATAAATTTGAATGGCTCATAAAACGATACCTTTTAAATAGCTAAACAGCAACATACCACGTTACCTTGAAACCAAAATATTAATATTAATACTTCAAATGTCTGAAGTATTTTTCAAATAATGATACAAAGACTACAATAATTCAATGGAATGTGCATCTTAACAAAAGAAACGACTTAGATTCTCACTCAGAAAAAAGGCGACAAAAAATCTGGATAATAATTTAAACACTCTGAAACGATTTCTCTCTCACGGGTTAGTATATAATTATGGTTTCAGACAAATACTTTAATCATTTTTCATACACAATAGCAGTAACTGTTATGTAATTTGTATGTGTTGAAACCCTCTTTTAGCGTCCCAAAAACAGGTGCACGGCAGAATTGCAGTTAGGTTTGATACGACAGTAGTCAACCTGAAATGAAGGGTATAAAAAGAGGTTAGGATTGATACGACAGAAGTTAACCTGAAATAAAGGGTGAAAAAGAGGTTAGGATTGATACGACAGAGTTTAACCTGAAATAAAGGGTGAAAAAGAGGTTAGGATTGATACGACAGAAGTTAACCTGAAATAAAGGGTGAAAAAAGAGGTTAGGATTGAAACGACAGAAGTCAACCTGAAATAAAGGGTGAAAAAAGGTTTATATTACAACATTGCAAGTAGAACTCTATATTAAATTATATATATAGCTTATTTCAATTTTGGACGCCAACGTTCATAAAACGAAAACATGCACTTTTATAGTGTTTATCTACATATCCAATACTTCATTAAACTATTGTGTATATACTGATCAAAACTTCTAACGCTACACCTGCCCTTTTCCTTCTTTATTCTTTATTTATACTGGAAGGGTTGGTAATTAAACAAAGAAAGAAAACGAAAGGTGGTGCGTTAGAAGTTTTATTTAATACTATCTAACTAGTTACAATCTAAGAAAACTATATTAGACACAACTCGTTTCTAAAAAACATCTTGAAAAGACTAAAAATCACTGTTTTGGTATAGAAAATAATAAATTAAACACCACATTTTGGCACACACTCAAGATCGTGATGCTTTAAGTTTTGTTGTAAGAAGAAAACTGATTTTACTGATAGCGGATTAGAACGGTTTAATTATTTGTAAATACCTACAATATAATATTATTAGGTTATTGAACATTATACTGTACAATACGGAGATAAATTTGGACTCGTACCCAGCTGAGAAAACCATATTGGACGAGCCGCTAAGCTATTTCTGCCTTCTCCTCGTTTTTGTGTTTACAAGCAAATGATAAATTAATAAAAAAGATATAAAATAAATTACCATTACTTTTTATTCTATATCTATTTTATTTATCCAATCGAGAACGTTTATTTGCAACACGTGACCGTAGAATATAGGGGGGGGTTTTTTTTAATTTTTTTTTTTTTTTTTTTTTTTTTTTTTTTTTTTTTTTTTTTTTTTTTGTTTTTTGTTTTTTTTTTTTTTTTTTTTTTTTTTTTTTTTTTTTTTTTTTTTTTTTTTTTTTTTTTTTTTTTTTTTTTTTTTTTTTTTTTTTTTTTTTTTTTTTTTTTTTTTTTTTTTTTTTTTTTTTTTTTTTTTTTTTTTTTTTTTTTTTTTTTTTTTTTTTTTTTTTTTTTTTTTTTTTTTTTTTTTTTTTTTTTTTTTTTTTTTTTTTTTTTTTTTTTTTTTTTTTTTTTTATATTTTTTTTTTTTTTTTTTTTTTTTTTTTTTTTTTTTTTTTTTTTTTTTTTTTATATTTATTTTTTTTTTTTTTTTTTTTTTTTTTTTTTTTTTTTTTTTTTTTTTTTTGGTTTTTTTTTTTTTTTTAAAAAAGGTTTTTTTTTTTAAAAAATTTTTATAGGTATATAATAAATTACCGTATTGGGCGCACGTGCGTACAAAAATCCTGTATTTTTTCCATATTTGGACGGTTCAACAATCCCATGCTAAACATACGATAAAGCTCGAAACGCGTGAAAATGATCCGAATGAAAATCGGGTGAAGTAGGCGCTTTATGTACAGAGTTTGAAATATTTGTCGTTTGTTTGTAAACACAAAAACGAGGAAAAGGCAGAAATACAATATACAGTGAATCATTTTTAATATAAATTAAAATAAAAATGATATAGAATAAAAAGGTTATTTAACATTGTACTGTACAATACGGAGATATATTTGGACTCGTACCCAGCTGAGAAAACCATATTGGACTCGCCTCGTCCAATATGGTTTTCTCAGCTGGGTACTCGCCTCGTCCAATATGGTTTTCTCAGCTGGGCATGAGTCCAAATATATCTCCGTATTGTACAGTACAATGTTAAATAACATAATATTATTCTACATCTATTTTATTTATCCAATCGTGAACGTTTATTTGCAACACGTGACCGTACAATATATTGCCATATTGGACGCACGTGCGTACAAAAATCCTGTATATAGCGGCTCGTCCAATATGGTTTTCTCAGCTGGGTACGGGTCCAAATGTACCTCCGTATTGTACAGTACAATGTTAAATAACCTAATGATGTTGTACGGTCACGTGTTGCAAATAAAGGTTCACGATTGGATTAATAAAATAGATATAGAATAGTACATAATATACGAAAGGTTTCAAGAAAAGATACTGTTATTTTACATAAATAATTCAAGTTTGTCCATATATCTGCTTCTATGTGCACAATTTATGTGTCGCAGTATATAAGTAGAGGTTATTATACGGGGCAGGTGTGCCTTAAGGCGATATTGGCACACTTGGTGGGATATTGGCCCGAGGGCTTTAGCCAGGGCCAATTACCAAGTGTGCCAATATTGCCTTAAGGCACACCTGCCCCGTATAATTACTTTTTTATTGCATATGTTGAACATCGGTTTTTCTGAAAATAGGAAAACGTGAGACAAGTATACAAAACACAAATTCCTGCAATATTCATTCTATTTCATAAAAAATAATACCATTGAATGAATACCGTAGATTATTTAAATACTATAAACAAAAGCAAGGTTTTCTTGTATTACAATCGCTTTACGTATCATCCTACATAATCTTTAAATCAAAAATATCTTACATAATTTGACCCTGCTGGTTTGCAAATACACTGTTTACAAGGAAGTTCTTTTATGTCATGGTATTTGAAATCAAAGGGTATGAAGATCTTGATCAAATCAACACCAACGAAGCATCCTATTCCTGTAAGAAATAAGAATAATTCATTTCGAAATTCATACACAATGAAGTAAGTTGTTTGGTTAGTAACATGACGTAATATTTGAATACTAATCACTGGGAAAAGGTTACAGGCATATCCTTATTATACACAGTATCCAATAAGGATAACCAGATATACAAAAACATTATCAACTACATTACGCCTCCTCGAAATAACGTATTTATTCTCGCAAACAGTACTCTATCTATTTCTTAAATTATAATGCCGATAATATAAAATGAATATCAGCATATGTAATTCTTATGATACTATACACAATATATATAACAAAACATTGAATAACAAATACAGAATTACGATAACAATAACAAATGTAACAACAAAAATCACAACAATTTGAAAACACTATCACATTTATTGTAATGATATAATTGATAGTCCCGTTATAAGCGTGTATCATGCCAGCAGTCATATTGGTTTATGTTCCAACATTACAAACATGAATCAAGGTAGTGCTACTGAAACCTTTATGATAGAAGTACACATGTTTATCTCTATATGTTTCGAGTAATGCTACTTTTGCATTTAACACATAGTGTAATGATCTATTGTGCTATGTTCACTCATTTCTCTCTTCTTATCTTTGACATTCAACATTTTCCAATATTTAATAAACAGTAAACTCCTTGGGACCGTTTAAATTTGCTCCTTATATCCGGAGTTTGTAATATCCATGTAATATTTTCATATAAAGTAAAAACAGGAAAAACTCGGGCAGAGAATATTCGTTCTTTATATCCGGAGTTTTGCTATATCCGGAGTCGTAATAAACGGAGTATTCGTGTTTTTAAAAAGTCATTCAAAATACGACATCAAAATATGCGCACTCTCCGATAATGCGGGGCTCCGCGATAGTCATTCCTTGCAAGTTTGTCTTTCAGTTAGCTAGGGACACGGAGTATAAATGGGGTCTGAACTAGGTTTATCAATATAGTTAGGTGTATAATTTCTTTATGAATTAACCTCATATATTTTGGACGTTTATGTACATCGAATCAATTGTTTTCATAGCATACTTTTGCTTGGATATTTTTTCACACACAAATACAAATATAAATTTTTATCTAAAAAATATAACCGAACAAATAATATTGTATTAGAATATTTAAAACCCATATTAAGATTTTAAGTGAAAATTTAAAAGATATTATTACCGTATAAATATTGCATATATATTATTACAATATCTGACATGTAATCATAATTTTAAAAATTAGATAATTTTATAGTATAGAAGACAAGTACAGTAAACATATTATTGTCATACTTTTATAAATATTAATAAGTCCGCAATTCATATATACATATCTACACCTTCTTTTCACCGCTTTAGTTTAAGTATTGTAACTTTATATCTTATATATGGTATATATTGTTGACTTTTTAACTATACTATATGGGTGTGGAGCAAACACTCAATAGATACAGTACATAAAGTAGTCCATAAACACCATTAAACAAAGCGCTAGTTGATAACTAGACTTACACACAGTAGAATGATTTCTCCATCTATGAGAAAGGCAGTAGACAATGTACACACTGCAGCTTTAATATTTAATGTATAAAGTTCTATAAACGCAAGTGGAAAAGTAAACAACAACATTTAAGGCAGACACAGAACAAACGACAGAACAATACACGCCATAATAGATGAATTGATTACTTTGTACATTTGTATTCTATTGCACAATCACTTAATCGTTATGCATTTTATTTATGTGTGTTCTATCTTTCAAAATGTTTAATGCGGACAAAATTTTATGCAAATGATGAGCAGTTTTTGTGAAATATCTTAATACTTATTTGATATTCAGAACATTTTGTACAATTTCCAAATTAGTTATGCTAAACAGTATAAGCCACTGAGTATAAGAAATTTGCAATCCGTACATAAGAACAATATTTGTTTACTTTGATAAAACATGTTTATAACTTGAAATATTGATTCAATTAACTAAACTATTAATTTCATCAATTGAACTCCGCGGTAGCGTTCTTACCCGACATTGTTGAAATGAAATTCTGCTGGATCAAGTTAAGATTTCTCTCATCCTCATACATCAGTGGTTTGCCAAGCTTTCAGACAAAATATGAAATTACATAATGAATACTCTAGATGACAAGAATGGATTTGTCTATACTATTGAAAATTAATTCAATCCATTACATGAACGTTAATTGTTCTATGTTGATAAAATTTGCTATACATGTTACTCCGACCAATCGTACCTGGTTTCACGGGCTCCTTAGTAGTTGTCGGTTTTTCCAACTCGCACTTGCACGACCTGGAGCGAGGGTTTGAACAACGCTTTCCATTTTTCTTTACAAGACATTCTTCATCGTATTTACACACGCTGGATTTAAATTGCAAAACACATTAAAATGAAATAATTATGTACAGTTCATTAACAGTGCATCAGTAGTGACACGATTATTTCTCCTTTATGGCGTTCATAACTAATAGTCATGTACAATGTACTTTAATTTACTATTTACATTTTTGCTTTCAAAGAGACTAAACTTTATTTCCGTCATTGATAAATAAAATGAAGACTCATATATATATATATATTAGCAGCTATTGCTATAGGATAGCTGTTCGTTATTGGGAGGCGGTTTTAAATATTGATACTGTGTAACCTGCAAATATTTAGTGGTTCTTTTTGTAAAAATAACGGATAGCAAATCACACGCACGACCGAGTTCTTTGTTTTACAAAGGAATATTTATAAAAGTAAAATCTATCAATTTTATGCCGTAACTGGCTTTTAAGAATACTTCTTGGTGATCTTAGAAAGCATTTGGATGTCGTTCGTTGTAGTGTCATGTGAAAGCAATTCCAAGGAGCTCTGGAGACTTGGAAATTTGTGGTTCCTTTGTCCAGATTTGGCGCCTTTTTACAAGGCCACAGGATTTGTTTTTATTCATTCATTTTCTTGTTTTATCTGTCGTACACCTTGATGTTTTTAAGTTAATGTCTCGGTCTTTGTTACATTGCACACGTTTATCGCTTGTAGAACAGGCGGGTAGCTTGATTTAATACAATAAGAGTAAAACTGATTGTAAATTGCAGTCCTACAAAGGGCAGTAATAATTGAACATAAATATTGACTTGGGTCAGTTCTGTTTCGCAATGTATGCATGTGTGTTGAAATGACTATATTTTTGTACTTTGATAAAGTTGACAAATTTCTCAACCATCTGAGGAGTTATCTGCACGGTGCGGCTGTTCGGACTGGCCTCAATGTTTGATTATTTATTAGTCATAAACCTTGTAATAAATGATATTTTCTTTGCATTTTGTATAAAACCATTGTTACAAACACTAACGTATTACGGCTGTGCTGCATTTTGATCATGAAAACACAAGAAATTAACAAACGGAAACACCCAGGGCGGTGCACTCGCGGCGCCAAACAACAGCAGCCCAGACAAATGATGCAGCAGGGCTTGAGGAAGTGAAGCGTTCTAAAACAACTTCGACAGCAGGATGCCAAACTGGATGAACATGAGAAGGTTGAGGTGCCTGATCCCTCTGATGACATCAACAAAGGTAATATTGGCACCAAAAACGGTGACCTTCATAATACTCAACCTACACTTTAATAGCATCTATTCGAGCTTGTGGTCAGTATACCAGCCTCAGTGAGGACTGAAATTATTGGTGGTCAGTAGATTGACCTTGCCTGTCTGTTACATTCTAACTCACCCCTGAGACCGGGGCCGGTAGTGCTGTTGTTATGAGTCCAACTGGCGAGTTGCTTCTAATTTCTAAAACCACAACAGACACATAAAAAGGTCTTAACTATTGAATCTTGGACTGATGCATTTTTAGTATATAGATCAGTCTACCTGTCAGCTCACTCTGACAGTACACAGAAATGTTTAAATACATGCACCGATTCGCCTTGGCCAAAAACGACATGGTGGTCTTGGATGGCGTTCCTATGATGAACAGTTGAGGGTCAGAATAGCTTTTAATCCTTCAATGAAGTGGTCTGAAGTAGACACAGAGCGTTGGCTGCTCTATATGGCTGGTCCAGCTCATACTGTTATGGGTTATGAACCCAAAAGTACAAACAAATGTTATAACTATAACTTCAAAGGAATGTGTGCAAAGTATCAGTGTCCTACGCCACACACCAATTGAATTATTGATTGTTCAGTTTTAGGCAAAGTTTTAGTAGGTTATCCCGAAAAAGAGATTGCTACCGAATTGTTAAATGGTTTCAGTAATGGTTTTAAGTTGCAATATATGGGACCAAGACTGGCCTCTGTGTCAAAAAACCTTAAATCTGCATTTGAACATTTAGAAAGTATTCAAGAAAAGGTTAAAAAAGAAGTAGACCTAGGTAGAATAGCCAGCCCTTGCAATGCACCATTAGCAAACTTAAAGATTTCACCCATTGGGGTGGTACCCAAGGCTGATGGAGGCTGGCGATTAATTACGCACTTATCATACCCCCAGGTTCAAGCATAAATGATGGCATAGATGAGTTTTCGTCAGTACAATACACATCCTTTGACAAAATAGCAGATATGATATTCAGTTTAGGTAAATCAACTCTTATGGCAAAAAGAGATATATAAAATCAGCCTTTAGGCTTTTACCCATTTATCCAAAGGGATTTTTCACTTGCTAGGTTTTCAGTTAAATGGGAAAGTTTATATCGATAAATGTCTTCCTATGGGTTGCAGTGTGTCTTGTAATTTGTTTGAAAAGTTTTCAACATTCCTTCATTGGTTAGTCGTCTCAAAATATAAGTTACAAAGCCTTGATCATTTCTTAGACGATTTCATCTTTGCCGGAAAGCAGGGTACTAATGAATGCACTAAATTAGTTGATTGTTTTGAGAGTATTTGTAGTGATCTCAAGGTACCACTTGCCGAAGATAAGTCTGTGGGGCCTACAACTGTCATGGTTTTTCTTGGTTTAGAACTGGATTCAGATCATATGCTTTTTTCGCATCCCACAACACAAAGTTGATGGTTTAAAGAAGCTTCTGTTGCAGGTTCTACGACTAAAAAAATAAATAAATAAAAAAAAATTTCATTGGCAGAACTAGTCAGTAGTTGGTATGTTAAGCTTTTTTTTGAAGGCGATTAGGTCGGGTCAGGCCTTCCTACGTCGCTTTAATGGGGTGACATATATACCAGAGCAAATTTGGCATCACTGATACACTGCAGTTGTACACTGATAGTGCTGGGTCTCAGAATTTAGGTAGTGGTGGTTATTTTTCTGGGAAATGGTGTTTTCATCAGTATGTTGGGTGGCCATCGTCATGGACAGGCACTGATTTACTCAGAGACATAACTTTTTTAAAAATGGTCCCAGTTTTACTGGCATTCATGCTGTGGGGCTTTAACTTTGAGAATATGAGAATACCTATGAATATTGACAACGAGGCCTTGATCACTGTTCTAAATAAGCAAACATGCAAGTTCAAAAGAACGATGGCCCTAGTGAGATAACTGGTTCTTTTAACAATGAGGCATAATAAACTGTTTCGAGCAGTGCATATTTCATCTCAAACCAATTCAATTGCTGATTCCATTTCTCGTCGGCAGTGGCAGCGCTTCAGAGAACTCGTCCCTGATGCAGACGTGTGTCCGGAGAGAGTGCCTCAAGAATTACTATCAGTTCTATGCAAAGCGAGGCTTGCAGACTCATAAGGTCTTCTCATGCAACTAACACAACAAGTACATACAAAGTTGGCTTGGACTGTTTTCAGGCATTTCGATGTTTGTACTCTTTTGGACGAAATCTGGCCTCCTCGTCTTGACCATGTAATTCACTTTATTGCCTATTTGTCTCTGCAAGGTTTAGTTTATGGGTCAGTCAGGGCCTACATTAACGCCATCAGTTTTCATTGCAAAATTCAAACTGTTGATGACGTCACTAAGCATTTCATAATCAAGAAGGTTTTGGAAGGGTTAAGGTGAACACTGACTGGTAATTCTGACACCCGGTTGCCTGTAACCCCGTCCATCCTGAGGCAGCTTGTAACAAAGTTGCCAGTGAAATGTACCAACAAGTATGAAACTCTGATGTTTTCCAGCTGCATATACTTTATTTTAATTTTTGGTTTCTGAAGGGTCTAGCAAGCGCAGATCTGTAGGTCATATCCTGTCAATACATGATATAACTTTCAATAATGACGGTCTGCTAGTTGTAAAGATTCGTTACTCAAAAACAGACCAATTAGGCAAGGGCTGTACAATCAAAATTTCCCGGACGGGAAGCCTTATATGCCCAGTGGGCAGTTTACAGCAATACATCAGTGCTAGACCTAAGTTTGATGGTCCTCTGTTTTGTCATTTTAGTGGTTTTCCATTAACAAGGTACCAGTTCACTGCTGTCATGAAAATGACGTTGATTCTCTTAGGTTATGACTTAAATCGATATCAATCTCATTCATTTAGGATCTGCTGCAGAAAGGGGTTGGTTATGTGACAATATTAAATTGGCAGGCAGGTGCTTTCAAACGCTTCAAACGCTGTTCAGACGCTTTCAAATCATATGTGCGTTCCTCAGTCTTCTGCATTCCTGAACTGTTTCAGTTTATCCCTGGTAATTTCAAAAACTGTTAATGCAATTCCACATATCACTAACCCAAACCAAGTGTGGCTCTTGTTCAGGTCTTCAGGTGTAGTGCATCGGTTCCTCCATCATTCCGCATGCATTTTGTGCGGCGCGTCAAGAGTGCAAGTGGCATACATCTAGGCCTGAAAGGACTTTCAGTGAACATATGGTGGCAAGGATATAGTAGTCTAACCCTAATGAATCTTGATAGAAAAATAAAAGCTTTATCTTGTGTAGGAGATTCTCCAGACCTTGTTCTAATCCATTGTGGTGGTAATGATTTAGGACTTACTCCATTACACAGACTGCGATCAGGTATAAACAGCCTCATACAGTAGTCGGAACGTAACAGTTGTCACACGGAGTGCACGATACACGCACGATGTACGCACGATACACGCACGTTAGACGCACGTTGCACGTTCGGTAAATACACGATGAGCGATTCAGAACGATACACGATATACACGATGTACGAAGCGCACGCTACACGATAAACGGATTATACACGTTATACGATCACTTTGAGATTTCACATTTTATCTAGACTTAAACCTTTTAATCAGACCGAAAGAATAAGATCAATTAGAAGTTTCATACCTTAACAATAAAAAATGACATCGATAAGTGTCAAAGATCCACAGTTTTCATATCACAGTATGTGTCAAATTTGAACACCTGTCGGGTGGCTTTGGCAGGAAATTGATCCCGATGTGCGAGAAAACGGGCGTAATTAATGTTCATTGCCATCTACACTTTTCGTTAAATAAATTCTACATTAAAAGACACTTTTTAGGACCGTGTTCAAGTATAATAATTTTATACTGGAACTTTGAATTGATATGTTGATGGGTGTCAAGTGGGTGGGGTAAATTGACATTGAAGAAACTGAAAG
Organism: Saxidomus purpurata; assembly: GCA_022818135.1. Taxonomy (NCBI): domain Eukaryota; kingdom Metazoa; phylum Mollusca; class Bivalvia; order Venerida; family Veneridae; genus Saxidomus; species Saxidomus purpurata. The sequence continues at coordinate 32,767,059 of JAFMSR010000002.1, forward strand.
CTTGAAATGGCGTTTTCGAATAAATCAAGCATTTGGAACGGGGTTTTTAATGTTATTTTGTAGTATTTATAGTTGTTATGATTATACAGCCCTAATTTTGACCAATGTTTTAATAGAAAAAAGTTTTGAACAATATTTAGGTTTTTTCCGGTAGCCCGAAAGTGAAAAAATGTCCCTCTAGAAATCTAAGATTATTCTTAGAGGAGAGAAGATAATTAAAGCGCAATGCAGTATTTATGTACTGTGGACTATGGTGATTAATTCTATGTAAAGTTTTATATCATGTTACTTTATATTGTGTTTTAGTGGGCCTATTCTATAGGTGGGGTATATAAAAACACATAGAAAAAATGAACCTCTAGGAAACAGTGATATTTTCTAGAGTGAAGAGGGTTATTAAAAGTTAATCTTTATTTCAATGTAGTTTAATTCTTGGCACGCAGTTTCATATACTTTATGTCACTGCTACCATTCTTTTAGATTCAGAACCCCTGTTGAGGTGGTTTGAGTAATACTTTATTGGGGTAGTAATAAATTTAAAGTAAAATTAAACAGACTGTTATGTATTATAAATTTTCTCACCCATTTTGGGATAAAATGTATAAAACTTTCTAGGAAATGAACCAAAAAACAGATTAAAAATCATTTGCAAAATTATTTTGGACCCTCTGTAGAATAATGGAATGGTCCAATTGCATGACACAACTCTGCATCCAGTGGTGGATAGCAGATTCAATTAGAACCCTGGAGAAGACACATCTCACAGCCTAGATTATACAGTCTCAAAATGTCATATATGGTGTTAACATATACATGTATGTACATGAAACATATAATCTTATATGGAATTATATGTTTATTTGATATACTGATGATGAAGAAGATACAATGAACATCAATGGATGGTTAATTACTGGGCAGAAAAAATGATGTACATTCCAATATCTAATTTATCTGATGGCATTTTTACATAAGTAGTTTCATCAGTATAAAGGCTATGAGATAATAGCATTTAGATTTTGTTTGCATATCCTATGTACATAAGTCTGATGATATTATGAGGTGATAACACATGTACATATACCGTCTCCCTTGGTCTAGTGGTTTAGGCATCCGCCTTTGGAGTGGGAGGTCGAAGGTTCGAAGCCCACCAGGGGTCCGTTCTGATATAGCTGGTTGGTGAGCCGCCAGCTAGTTAAATAATGGTTACCGTATGCCTACCTGCCTGGTGCCTGGCATTAAATGGTAGGATTCAGGAGATACATGTGCTCAAAAAGTCTCTCATAAGTCAGAAATGGCTGGCCCTTTAAATAGGGGTGACACTATAATAAAAAAGCACTTTACCTTTTACTTTTATACTATACATGTAGTAGCTCATTTGGAAAAATTGTTCTTGGAATACACATGTAGCATTAGCAAATAATTTGATGGAAGACTGACAACAATATGAAAAGAGCTAAGCAACACTCTATATTTATAAAAGGGGGTGTAACCTCACATGTTTCAAAAACCTCAATAACTATGAGACTGCAGAATAGAGCTCAGCAATGATGGTACTCATGTTTTGTTTTAGTTATTTTGGAATTTAGATATGTAGAAAGAACTTAAAAAGATCTATATTTGTTCAAATTGATGTAAGCTAGGCATTTTAAGGAAACTATCAGAGATGAGGAACAAATTTAATAAACCGGACAGAGTTCAAGCACCACCTCTGCCACACTTACAGGAAAAAAGGCCCTTTGAAAGATTTCTAAAATGGTTTCAATTTATGAAACTAACCAGAGGAGATCAGTGTCAGAAGTACTATATGACTACATAACTATACAACCGGTCTACTGAGACCAGAGTAAATTGTGACTTAGTAATAGATGTGATTTTCATATTATTTTCTTTATTAAGCTATTAAGATTACAAACTACACACAATTAATATAGAGGTGTTCAAAAATAAAACTACAAAAAAATAGGTGTTAGCCGGTATCACTGGCTTTACGGGAAGTCCACACAAGCACAATTTTGCCATCTTAGCCTTAAAAAGAAATCTTATTTTTTAAAATGTTTTATTCATTTTATACAACATGATTATGGTACTCTTTTAGTGATATTATACTATTGTATACTTAAATAATGAGCTCTTTGCAGAACTTACTACTTAATTTAATTAGGATCTTCAGTAAAAAGAACTACTTGTAATACTAAAAATACAATTATTAATCAAGTGTGAGGGTTCTCACAAGACTGATATATATTACAAATCTAATAAAACCTATTTCAAGGTATACAACTTGATTAAAATCAATTTTTTCTATGTGCCTCCTTCTGAAGTAAGAGAGTAAGAGTCTGTTATAGTTAAACTGGTAAGAAAGATGCAGGTGATCAGATGTAGCATCTGTATGGCCAGTGGCCAGTCCAAACCTGCAAGGATCTACTTACTGATCATGATAAAAGGGTTGATGTTTCATTTAATTGGAGGTAGTACAAGTAGGTTTGTTAGTAGAAACCGGCTTACATTTATCCTGAACCCGCCCCTACCCCTCCGTCCCCAACATATTACAGATAATAGCCAGTGAAATTTTGTTTTTATTATAATATTATATGGTGCCATACAGACAGTGCAAACTACCATACAGTATTAAATTATATATAAGATATAAATTACAGTATTTTATAACTGAAACAGGCATTAACAGGTACAGTGGTTGGGCAACCCCTACCAACATGTCACCCATCACTCCCTGCTAATTTCTGTTATGTGCAGACTATGATTTGCTAAATAATAACAAGATTGAATTTTTATGTTTTGGGTTGCCAATTTAAATCAACACCCACTAACCAGTGAAACAGCATGTTTACTACTACAATTAAAAATACTAAGTACTTACTGAATATAAAAATTGCATTTATACAAAAATTGTTTAGGATTTTGACTAGTGACCTACAGGATGGGGTCTGATAGCAACTGGAGTAAATTAGATAACTAATTTTATCAGTCATTTGACAGTCTACTATGTTATTCTCCAACAACCTTTATTCACATTAACTTAGGGCTTTTCTTAGACTGAGAATAATTATCAATAGTGAAACCATGCAAGTCCAAGCTTATCCATTTCTGGCTTGAATTTTAGTCTCTGTGTGGTAAAGCTATGCAGTCAAATAGCCAGTGAGGGGTGTTACATTTTACAATGCACTAGATGCAAACCTGGTCAACCCAAAGTATGTACCAACCCGAGCTGGTTGGTAGTAAGTTTCGCCCAGCCTAAGACGTGTGATTGATTTGTCCATTTTGTAATTTGTCAAGTATCCCATAGGGCGGCCAGGTCGCACTGTTTTGCGGCGAAATGTGTTTCTTTTAAGTTTCAATTCTCTACACCATCCATCCAGGATAGTGGTTCGAATCCCGGCATATATTTCTGTGGGTGAGTATGGTATGTCCTGGATCATGGCCCTAAACCAGGCCCCTTTTGTCTGCATCATCTGCTCTCATTACCAGATATTATCATAAACCTACATGAGCTGGGCACTATAACATGGTAACTGGTAAGCCTGTTTTTAGGCATTGATAAAATTTATGAATAATAATAATGTATTCAATAACTCTGGTCTAGAATGACTGTTTTTTATTTCATTGAGAACAGAGATGATAGTGAATCTGAAAATATATACAATACAGCAAGTTTTTTAGGTTGATGATGTAAAAAGACAGCTCAATGCAGTGTCTATTGTTATCATTTCTGGTATAAATGCAGGAACAGGTTATAGAGTATTCCTGATAAATGGAACAATAATTTGTCAATCTTCCTATGATGGCAACATACATGTTTAGATGGATTACAACAGCTGAAGCTAATATACCAGAGCCTGGATTTTTAGACCCATCTGTGTATATATGTAGATGTCCAGAATAAAAATATCTGATCTATCATTTGAGTTTCTAACTTTGCGAGATGCGGTATGTCAGATTTGATCATTTTGATTTCTTCGGGCACTTGTAGGAGGATTTTACAAAATAGCCGTGCTTTATGATCTCACTGACCAAAACCTTGACTTTCGCTCAATATTTGAGAATCTATTCCTGGCGCCCCAGTCTAAGGGGCGAACCCCAGCCTCAAGTTCAAACAGGTAGGCAGGAGTAGAGGACAACGCACAAAGGGCCAGCTGGAGGCCTTAATTAATTTTGGACAATATTCAGACCCTGTTTTGAATGGCAATGAGGCATTTGATGAGACTCAAACTAATTACCTTTCTCTTTATGTCAGCTAACGGATATATTATTCCAATCAGGCAGTATAGGGGACATTTTGGTCATATGGGGGGACGTTTTGGTCTGGGGACGTTTTGTTTTGGGGACGTTTTGGATTGCTTCGGACTTTAAATATTTTCGTAAAAGTGTAGTTGATTCGGCGTATTATTTGCATATAGCCAATCAATAAAACACTTGTTAACATCATACCCACGATATGTTGCTTCGATACAGGCGTACCTTGTCTGCTGCACTTTAAGGAATGCATTGACAACAGCAGTTTAGATAAAAAAGATGTCCTTTCCGTTGCAAAAATAGACCTAAATTTCGGATATGAGGTGAAAATGTCTTCGACCTGTCCCGGAAGTCTTTCTCGCTCGCAACTACACCAAATAATATAAACTGAAGTCAGCACTTTTTGGGGGAGATGTGCACGCTAAGTAAAACGATTAACTACGAAATACACCATCGAATCGTACGTATACCGTATGGATTATCGTGCATCGCGAATCGTATATCGTGTATCGTGTATAGTATATGGTGCACGTTGCACGATGAATGATACGATATGATACACGGTATACGATTGACAAAATACACGATGAGTGCACGCACGTTATACGCACGTTGCACGCACGTTATACGCACGATATACGCAAATTTTGACAACTGTTACGTTCCGACTACTGTACACAGTATCATTGAACAATGGCCTGGTGTTAAGCTGGTTTGGTCAGAAATTTTGCCTCGAACAAGCTGGTGGTACTCTGCCAACAGTAGAGCCATAAACCGGTCAAGAAACCGTTTGAATAATCATGGGGCTTCATTAGTCTGCCACCATGGGGGTTTTTATATCTAGCACTTGATCTGCGCACTGTCAATAGCAAACTATTTCAGTCAGATGGTGTTCATTTAACAACATTATGAAATGATGTGTTTCTTAATAAATTAGCTGCAAATTTGCAGTCTATAATTCTGTCTCTCAGGAATAGGGACAGTCATTAAGGGTTTCAAGTTATGTGCTTATATGCCCGAAATATGCCTGTTTTAACAGGTTTCTTTGCAATAGTGTTTGGATTTGCTGAGTTCCTCAATAACTTGTCTGCAAATTTGCAGTTCTTATTTCTGACTCTTGGGAATAGTGACAGTGACTGAGGGTTCATAATGGCAAGTGCTTGGGACAGTTTTCAAATGTATATATATATATACTTTTTCTTGTATTACTGTTTTGAATAATTGCAGTGCTTAGTTTCATTATGGCAGATTTGGTTTTTTTGCACGGCTCTATTTCGCTGAGGGCCACTTTATTGGCGGTGGCCGCGTCATGCCGGTTTCCTTTTTGGGTCTGGCATGTCGAGGCCATTTGGCGGTCAGCGAAATATTTTCAGGACAATAAGTTTTCAGAGTCCAATCTCTGTTTCCCAGGGTTGGGCTCAAATAATTTAGACTTTGTAAAGTCAATATATGATTTGACATGTTGTTGCTGTATATTTACTTTGTTGCATTATTTAGGGCTAGCCATTTATATTTGTCGGCAGCCCGATCTTGAGCCGTGGCCAAACATTGCCAAAACTTAGAGGAAATAAATTAGTTCAGTGTTAAAACAGATAGTTGTGTCATTTGTAGGGACTCAAGTATATATACATGTGAGTTTAATATTGTGACCATTTTTGTCTGTTGTTTGCCTATGTCTTTTACCGCATTATCCAATAAATTGATAAAACAGTGAACACGAGACTTGTTAATAAATGGTATATACGTTTTAGGAGCGGACATGAGTCACTAGATGACAATACAACACTTTCGAAAACCGATTGAAACGTTACTCGTGTTCTGACGCTGTTAATGAAAGTTTGCCGATTGACAATTTGTGTAAGAAGCAATATCATCGCTATCAAGGGGGGTAAACGGACTGAACCGTACCTAAACATACAAGATGGCGGGACGACAATAAAAAGTTTTTCCTAAATATTTTATTCTTCAAAATTTTCTCGAGAATGTCACCTGGCTATCAACCTGCTACACACTTTTTGGAACCACACCGCCTTTGTAGATATGCAATTACTTGTGTAGTTTTATTGAAATGCTGGTCAGGGTAAGGTTCAGGTCATTTTGCTAAAATGGTCCTTTTCTTGAAATATTCACGATTATATATACTTTGATCATAAACGATAGGTTTCTGTGTTAAATATACGCCCAAAACTATCAGTCGGCACTAAATGAATGTCAGAATTTCATTAAATTTAAATTTTATTGTTTTTGGTAAGGTTCAGTGGCGAAAACAAACGGGTAAGGTTCAGCGCGATATGTAGACAAATCATGACAAGAGCGCATAATTTCTCGTTTCACGATAATAAACATCCGTAGGACTGATTATATTCAATTCTTTCTTTCTTTCTGATACAGATGATACCAATGGCGTATTCTATACGTACGTTATATGTGAATAAGAGTTAGTTCACTGCATTTCAAGGAAACGCCTTTACAATGTTTTACTAGTAATTGTAAAAGGGTAGCTAAATGCTTAGCCGACTCTTCACATATAAGTAAACTATGGAAAAGTTTGGCCGCAGATGTAGAACTTTACATGTACATTGTATTGTGTTTTACAAATTCCAGAGTATGCTCTCTTGCTCAAATAGTTTCCAATCAGCAGTGTATTTAAATGAAGTGCATAAATTCTCACACGATACACAAGATTTCTTACAATGAGGCATTAGTAAGTAACTATCTAATATTTTCATTGCATTACATGTACATTTATTATATCGATAATAATAATATCTGCCATGCGTTTAAGTTTCGGATGTGAATATTCGCCTTGAGGGTATTTGCCCATTGGGCGGTAACGAGGCTTACCGAGTTCTCGCACATGGAGAGGTAACCGAAAGACGAATATTTTGATCAAACACATGATGATTTTTTTCTTGCATATCGCAAACCTATTGTACCATTTCAGCGAATTCTTCGTAAATAACATATGTACGAGACTAAACTCTTTAGTAGTGGAGTAATTTACACTTCCATTCATTCATGGCTTCATTAAACTATAAGTCGCATTCATACGCGACGTCATTCAACAGCCCCTGACTTGACTGTAACGGGCGCTCCAGATAGGGATTTCCGGAACGGGTAAAATCGTTGAAAATACCGATGCGATATGCAAGAAACAAGCCAAATATGTTTTTTGTATGAAACTTAATAAATTAATGTCAAGTTTAAAAATTTTTTATTATGCGGGTAAATGTTTTCCTTCTTTTTCTAAATAAATTATATAGAAACAGCAGCGAACATCTCTGAGTTGAAGTTATATGATATCTAAGGGTTCAACAGTCGTACACAATTTAATGGACAGATTGTTACAAGTCTGTTGTTAAACAATAACACAATTTTTGTATATATCGTCAAATATCTCGGTTACTATCAAAGCTATTGACTTGAAACTTTCTTTCAAATTCTTTACATGGAAAAACAATCTTCATACTCTGATTTGAATGGGGACATAATTATGTCCCCTTTCAACTTAGAATTTATGGGTTTAAACATTTTGATAAAGTGTAATATCTTTATAATTATCTAAGCTATTGGCTTGAAACTTAAAATAATTATTAACTATCAAAGTGCAAACCAGCAGAAACAAAGCCTCTATAACGCTGATTTGAATTTTGATGGTGTTATATAGCCCCTCGTACTGGCAGAGTTCTAATTCAAAGTCAAGCACTGAGAAAGGCGAGCGCTGTCTTACGGACAACTCTTGTTAATACAAACCTCTATCTAAGTAACATTTTAACTGAAAATTGGTTCTAGTGTGCGAGTCCAGAATGGAATTCATAAGTAGTAATTGTTAAATGTATTTTAACAAATCCTTGATTTAAATGATCACTGAAATGATTTGTAAACTTCAACGAAATGAAATGTTGACATTGTTTGAATGGCAGCACCCGTTACAGACAAGTCACGGGCTGTTGAATGACGTCTTGTATGAATGCAACTTATAGTTAAATGAACCTATGAACTTGTGAAGGGAATTGTAAATTACTCCACTACTAAAGAATATAATCTCGCACGTATGTTATTTACGAAGAATTCGCTGAAATGGTACAATAGGTTTGCGAGAACCAAGCAAAAAAATCATCATGTGTTTGAGGTTCGTCCTTCCGTTACCTGCCCATGGGCGGAAACTCGGTAAGCCTCGTTACCGCCCAATGGGCAAATACCCTCAAGGCGAATATTCACATCCGAAACTTAAACGCATGGCAGATATTATTATTATCGATCTAATAAATGTACATGTAATGCAATGAAAATATTAGATAGTTACTTACTAAGCTAGGCATTTGCAAACCATTGTAAGAAATCTTGTGTATCGTGTGAGAATTTATGCACTTCATTTAAATACACTGCTAATTGGAAGCTATTTGAGCAAGAGAGCATACTCTGGAATTTGTAAAACACAATACAATGTACATGTAAAGTTCTACATCTGCGGCCAAACTGTTCCATAGTTTACTTATATGTGAAGAGTCGGCTAAGCATTTAGCTACCCTTTTACAATTACTAGTAAAACATTGTAAAGGCGTTTCCTTGAAATGCAGTGAACTAACTCTTATCCACATATAACGCACGTAGAATACGCCATTGGTATCATCTGTATCAGAAAGAAAGAAAGAAAGAATAGAATATAATCAGTCCTCCGACTGTTTATTATCGTGAAACGAGAAATTATGCGCTCTTGTCATGATTTGTCTACATATCGCGCTGAACCTTACCCGTTTGTTTTCGCCACTGAACCTTACCAAAAACAATAAAATTTAAATTTAATGAAATTCTGACATTCATTTAGAACCAGACTGATAGTTTTGGGCGTATATTTAACACAGAAACCTATCGTTTATGATCAAAGTATATATAATCGTGAATATTTCAAGAAAAGGACCATTTTAGCAAAATGACCTGAACCTTACCCTACGATTTTAGTTACATTTTCCCTCGACTCGAATCGGATGACCAGCATTTCAATAAAACTACACAAGTAATTGCATATCTACAAAGGCGGTATGGTTCCAAAAAGTGTGTAGCAGGTTGAAAGCCAGGTGCCATTCTCGAGAAAATTTTGAAGAATAAAATATCTAGGAAAAACTCCCTTTTTATTGTCGTGCCGCCACCTTGTATGTTTAGGTACGGTTCAGTCCGTCTACCCCCCTTGGCTATGGCACTGTGCATTTGTCGATAAGACATCGGCGCTGCATTGAACATGGTGGACGGAACTTTGAAAAAGAGTGACACAGTAATTGTGACGTTGTCGGCGTCGTCAGTGTGCGTCGAATGTTGCTGATGATTATTTTGTATAGACATAATTATAATCACACATATTTGAGATAATATTATGATATCTGAAATGTTTAGTGTAAAGTTATACGTGTGTAAACTTTCATTGTATTCCGACAGCTACACAAAAATTTGCAGTCAGTTTGACAAAACTTTTGGATCAACCCTCGTATATACTGCTATTTTTCATGTATGTAAATACGACGTATTTGGAGAGGCCTATTTGCTATATCGTAAAAACTTGATTTGTGGCCGCATTACATCCATCATTTGTAAATAAGTATTTTTGTTTTGGACATGTTTATTTGCAATACAAAATGTTTAATCTGAAACTAAAATTACGTTCTTTCCGACATTCATATATAAGTCTTCAGATAAGCTGAAACACTTAGTGTAGATATGGGTCATTGACAGTTGTTAGTCTTCATTTACGTGTCAGGTGTTCTAATTTCGAAATAATATCCAGCTGCAGGTTTCGTAGGCTCAATCAAAATTTCAGTCGATTATTGTATAGAAGAATTTGATTCGACAAAGGGTACTATATAAAGTACATAGCCATCTTCATTGCTTATGGCTGAAATTATTGGACGGAAAGATTTGCTTACCTTAAACGGATTAAAACTGACTCCCCATTTTATTTAAAATACACTTATCCATTTTTTTTTTCAATTTGGGCAATAGCATTAATTTGTTCATAGTAATGCGCACTGAAAAGACTGAATATAAAAATCATGACTAGAGTGCTCAATGTGCAGGCTTATCATATTCTAAACTGGTCATTTGCCAGTCAAATCACATCAGCAATTTATATTTCTGGAAACTGCCCAGTCAAGGCTTGGATTCAGTTATTCTTCCCTATTGGTAAAAATATTATTTTCAAAATGCTCCATTTTCTTGCGCAGCTAAATAAAATAGTTCTAATTT